>CM059276.1:13474655-13589655 GCA_030347295.1 Setipinna tenuifilis | reverse complement strand
GCAAGACACTGTATATAGACTGATTGTTGCCTGGCGACTGTAGTCATGGAGACCTTGAGTCTTTGTGACATGTCAATTCTTTCACTCCTTATTTTCTCCTGAAGAGAAGAATTGACTGTTTTAGTGTGACATTTGGGCAGAGAGCAAGAGAGAGAGAGAGAGAGAGGTAAGGGAGGGATAGAACGAACAGAGGGAGAGAGAGAATGGAGGAATTTACCTTCACTTCTTTACCAGCTATATTCATAACATAGGCTTTAAATATAAAGCCCTGAGCCCATGGTGAGAAATGAAAAATCACTCACACACACGCACACACACACACACACACACACACACACACACACACATTGTTCACTTTCTCTTCTCTCTGGCTGTGCTTCTCTATAACTCTCTCCTCTGTCCATATTCCTCCCACACACACCCACACACCAGAGGCAAAGACCCAAAATCGGCAAGTATTGAACAAGTAATTATAGTGTCGATATGAGAAAGCTTGTACCACATGTTCATGTCATAAATGAATAATCAAGGTAGCCAAAAGGAGGGAAAAAAAGAAAACTCTAACATTTAAAATTGAAATGGTGCCATGAAATCAGCCCTCTGCTTGTCTCACTCTAGCTCGAGCTTGACAGCCAGCAGCAGTGTGACAGCAGTGTGGAGACAAGAGAGGCAGGCTGGTTGTGAGTCAGAGTTATTGCTGCTCTGGTGTGAGTGAGTCATCAGTGCCCCCTACTGGGGGGAAGTGGAAACTAATCTGACGGTCAGAACACGATTTTGTTCCAACCTTACTACAGTTTTTCCACAATTGCTCAACCCCATTTGTACCAGTACTATTTGTACTTGTACACAACCCCATTTTCTCAAAACTGTAAAGACAAACTCCAATTGTTCACATGCATTTCCCAGAAACTTCTGACTCTTGTTGTAAAAGCGCACTACTACCTCAAAACAGTTTTACGTGTGTTCAAAACCAAACTCCTATCCTCAAAACAGAAACAACACCAACAAAATAAAATCACAATGAAGCAGTTAGTAAACACTGCACAAAAAAATGAAAAGCACAATGTTCTGATGCATATAAAGTGCATTTTCAACTGAAGAACAATTCAGGAAGTATATGTACTGTACATAGACTAAAATAAAATGGTAGTATTAGATCATACTTCCCCAAATACATTTTGGGAATGCAGTACAAATGAAAACTACAAGTGCTGTATACAGTGCTGCAAACAAGAGATTACTGGGCTTCATCATGGCTTTGGGTTGGGTCAGGCCACAGCACCTCATGTCCCCTGCCAGGCAACAGGGAATAAAATGCTCTGACGTGTCACATCCATCCTTGACATTGTTCCTTGCCTATGTCACAGGCCAATTCCATGGCCTTTAAGAGATTTTGTTGATTGCCGTCAACCTATGGATGAGAATGTGATCTATAATTCTGGCTCTAAGTTGATTAGTAGAGAAAAATCACTCTTCCTCACGTGTTAAATAATGCAAAATGTGTTTCAGGAAATAGCTTAAGCAATTTAGAAAGTTGTTCAGCCAATAGGTTTTTGTGCTTTATCAATTCAGAAAAACTGTAAGCAAAAGTTGTTCAGCCAATGGGTTTTTGGGCTTTAGCAATTCAGAAAAACTTTAATAATGATATTAGTTGTGTCCTCAAACGCCCCACTGGTTACCATCATGCATAATCCAGCTATAGCATGTCAACAAACTGAAAATGAACAGATGGAGAGATATGTGTGAATATACCATCCAAGGCCACCGTGACTTGATCATTAGCTCATAATGAGCAACAGGAATTCACTGTGCTTGTTACATCACATAATTCATGCATTACTCATCATGTGTGAATCATGCATGAGTTAGTAAGCATGTCTAAAGTACCCTTATTGTAGCATTGCAGTAATTAAACTAACATACTGTACAGTTCACTATAGTGTGTGGTCAGGTCAGGGGGGTGGTGTCAGGGTCAGGGAGAGCCCCCATAATATCGCAGAAGGGGTCTCATCAGTTCCCTGCAAACACCCAATGTCGTCAATCACACAGGACAGGAGACTGAATCACCAGTTTCTCAGATCTCAGGTCAAATTGACAGCATGCCACTCATCGCTGTACTGTTCCAGGATACTGTGACTCAACTGAAAGTGCAGGGTGGGCTCAGACTGCGTGTGTGTGTGTGTGTGTGTGTGTGTGTGTGTGTGTGTGTGTGTGTGTGTGTGTGTGTGTGTGTGTGTGTGTGTGTGTGTGTGTTTGCATGTGCGTGTGTGTGTGTGCATGTGTGTAATGTCTGAAAGTGGCAACAGATATTTGTGGCTGAGCACTGAGCGCTAAGGAGCAGTGCAAAAACTAGCCACAACAGAGAGTGCTAATCAGAGCACAGGGGCCTTGAGCGCTCCTCAAACGAATCATATCTAACTCTGTAAATGGCAACTATAGTATAACTATAATAATTGGCTGTGTCTCATGTCAAGACAGTTTAACCTATTCCTTATTTTGTTTCTTTTTTGTATGTGTGGTATCAGCTATATTTAGTATAGTATTTTAAAAGAGCATAAAAATGATTGTCATCATGTGTAGTGTGACTTGAGTGAGCGAGCACTGTAAGTAGTTTTAATTCTTTGAACATGCATGTTTTTTTTGATGTGAGCTGTAATTTTTCGTATTAGTCCGCACCAATGTTGTTCCTGTTTGTAGTGATTACATAGTGTGACCTTTTCATCAGGAAATGCTTGATCTCAGGGTCTTCCCTTTGATGGCTCACTGGTTGGAATTTTCCTCGCTAAGGTCTGTTAATGTCAGGAGGTTTTGTTAGTTTGCTGTATTTTACTTTTAGAGAGGCCTACACTTAGACTGAGATTTTCAGGAGGACGCAAAATGGCTGCTCCTCTCTTAGTTTGATGTGACCTACTTTCGGCCCCTAAAGTACCTGCGTCCCACCTTTTACACACAGCAGTTCAATTTTACCACATACTCTACTGATTCTTGTCAAATTACCCAACAGTAGACCTCAGGCTTGAATCAAGTGACTAAACCCAGGTCACAAAACACTATACACTATAGTGTATAAACACTATAGTTTGTTTTCCATGTAAAAAAAGAACAGTAATAATTACTTATCCTCATAATATCACAAAACATATCTTTTTTTAAAAAAAAATTACTATGCTAAAGTAAAAATGTAACTGCTTATTTAATCGCATCCATCCAAGACTTGCACTGCACTAGTAGTAGAAATACCTTATTTATCCTGGAGGAAATTAAGGACACTATACATATACTGCGCTACACATATAGTCCAAATAAAATAATGTTGATAGTTTGCACTACAGCATAGTGCAGCTTTCTTCAATGTCTTGGGTTCTGCTAAAGTAGTGAGGTTCATGGTCTTGTTCTGTTAGCTTACAGTGAGACAGAGAGGACTAGGGAAGTGTGTTGCTAAAGAGCACAGCTAAATGTAAGTTATTGTAATAACCTAAAGCCTTCCGGTGGACCCTTTAAATAATCTAGAAGAGGGAAGTAGGCACACTCTTTCACTTTCATACCAAACATGCCTTCACCAAGGTGCGTGTTGTGTGAACACTTTTTAACCCCTTAAGAGACACCTCCAATTAAAAGTTTGTTGTTAGCAGAATGGCAATTACCAAGTTGTAATGTGTTCCTAAAGACTCTTTGTAATGTTGTAGTTATGCCGTTACTCACAGTGAGTCATTCCACCAGCGGTAGAGACTACGTGCACTTCCTGTCCTGGAAATTATAGACTGGGAGGAGATTTGTTGGTGAACACAGAACAGTAGCATACTGAGAGTATATGGTGGTATGCAAAACATAAACACTTTTCCCAGCTTCTCCTGTCTCAAGTTGAGAGCATACATAGTATCGTGCTGCACAATAGCAGGGGAGGTTTCACTGGGGCAGGGGTGGCCTGGTGGTCATGGTAACAGATAGGTTCAAATCCACCCAGAAGTGCCCACACACTGCTGTTGTCATGACTGCCCCCTGCTCTCGTGTGTCATGGGTTAAATGCAGAATTGCACATTTCCCCATCAAGGGACAAATGAAGGAATTAATCTTAAACTTCAACCAGTTGTGATCTCTGATTTATAAGAGTGGTCGACTGATATCATTATAAGAGCAGGAGGACTTGCTGCCAAGCCATGTTAAAATGCTGTACCTGCTGCACTCTAAATGTTTAAACGGTTCTGTGTGTGTTATCCTCCTTGGTCCACATTGACTTCTATCTAGCTTCTCCTATCATGCGGACTTTGATGCAAGTGTGGTGAGGTTTCTCTGACTGACCTAACTCATGGGCAGGGTGATCACATGGAAGGGCATACACAAGGTCATATACAAGGTCATTTAGGAAGTCATATAAGAGGTCACATATGGTGTTCTTGGGGCAGCAGGTCAGACAGAGTTGCTTCTATCCATTGATGTTTGGATTTTTGCTGGCATCCAGACTCCTAGACACCACACTTGCAATTCAGTGCTATTTTATTTCCACAACACTGACTAATGAAAAGAAAAAAAGAAAAAGAAAACAAGCAGATAGAAATGGGGGGAAAATATGAGGACATCTTTAATATTTTTTCAGTCATTTACTCTCTACTCAGCTTTACAACTCTCATGATTCCTCTGAATTTTCTCAACTGTTGTTTCTGTAAATAAACTTGTGCTGTTATGTGTCATAGATGACACATGAGTGCAGTTGTAGAGTACACCCACAGCAAAGTACTGAAACAGGTGCTGGATAAAAGAAACATCCAGGAAAAGGAAAAAAAAGATCAAGACACTTTGCTTACGTGCACCCCAAGTGTGAATAGTGCTCCTCCCTTGCCTCTATTATTGAATCTGTGGACAAGAGGGCTGTGACTTAGTGGTCGGCCAGTTCCACACCTTGCCCATCAGATTCACACCTTTTGCACCTGACTAAGAGTGGACCACTGAAATCTCTCCATTCTCACCTCATTGTGTCAACTTTTTTTCCTTATGACAGAATAGCCTTTGACAAGGGGTTGGCCGCTAAGAGTTCACTTTGAGTGTCTTTCCCGCTTCTCACATCTGGAAAGGCATTCAATAAGCCCCCTAACTAAACATGTGTCGACTGCCTGAAATCTATTCTCAGTTCCTTTTCTCCTACACCTTCAACTTCATGCAACATCTGCAACACAAGATGAACATTAGCAACTGTCCTCTAACATAAGTGTAGCCACGGGTGGGCTGGAGTGGGCCTTTGCTTGTCAATCCCACTTGTCAATCAGGCCTAACCAATCAGAAGTCTATATAAGTTTGATTGACTGTTTTAGTAGTAAAAATAATCTGTTTTTTAGACTAGGTCCACCTGATTTTTTTTGGGCCCACCCATCTCACAATTTCTGGCTACATCCCTGGCCTCTACAGTTAACCAAAGGTCAACCTGGCAGAGATGATGACACATATAAATGAGTATAATTTTAGTTTAAATGTATTTATTTAAATTAGTACTAATTTCTTTGTTTTGTTTATCTGTGTATTTATGGGATATATTATTTATTTACTGAATGATTGTGTTTAGTCACACAGAGCACTGTGAATGTGTGTTAATGTCCCCCTTTTCTTATTTCAGTCTGTCACATTAATATTTCTAAAATAAGTTGTGGAACTTTCATTCTTTTCAACAGTCATACAACAAGTCAAACAGTATAAGTCTGACAAAGCCCTGAGTAACCACAAGGCCCACCCATGTAGGAAGAGCGCACCACCATATTTCTCACTTCTATCGCCCCCGCCAGCCCTGCCTCTCTCAAACCACAGGTGGTCTTTGTGCAGTCAAAGGCGATCTGATAGATAAGGCAGGTCTTTGCTTTTTTTTGGATGGAAAGGCATGATATTAGCCCTGTGACTACTGTATGTACACATGGCTGAATGTACTACGTACGTGTGCCCGAAATGTACTTGCAATTCCTTTTCTTCAACACCTTCAACTTCGGCCAACGTCTGCAGCACACTCTGAGCGTTAGCAACTAGCCTCTAGCATTAGCGTAGCCACAGGTGGGCTGAGGTGGGCTTGTGACATGAGACGTGTGAACACAAACAAAGCAGATGAGTGTCTACCACACATGTCACTCTACACACACAAACAGACATGACAAATTTTGTCCAGAAGAACAAGCATGACTGTTTCAATCACAAAAGACAATGCGGGTGAAAAAGGAATATTTTATTTTCATGTACTTTGAACGATAAACAAAAAAGGCTTTTGTAAACACTTTTATAAATTTATAAAAATAATTTGTCGCATTTTGTTATTATTGGTAACAGTAATGTCCCTGATTATGAATGACATAGAACATATAAAACATATAGAATACAGACATATAGAACATATAGAACGACATATGAACAGCTGCCTTTGGTCATTTAGAACACTACTGAGGGCTATATGTCACCTTCATTTTTCAGTCAGGGTGATGACCACATGTGCATAGTCCTCCTTGACAAGAGTGATGGTTATTTTTGTCCCTCATGACAACAATAAATGTTTGTCCATAAAAAGAATAATCACTCTTATTATGCAGATCCACATTTAAAGGTCACTTATTACTTGATTTTGGCAACACCCTGCAGTTTAATTTTCAAAATGCATAGATATAGTATTACTAGGCTTGATTGTCTTTGGTCATATGAAATGTTGCATAATGTTGCTTATTGCATCCCAGTAGTCTAATGTGTGTTCCCTTTGTCATTCAGCCTAATCATCAGTGCTAAAAGAGTTTGATTATTATTCATATTTTGCTTGTCTCATTTTGGGGAGCATTGTTTATCTGCCCATCCATTGCCCACCCACTCCCATCAGTAATCATAAGTGGTGTGTATGTATGTGTGTGTGTGTATGTGTGTGTGTGTCTGCATGTGTGTGATGCATGTATGTGCGTGGTGTGTGTGTGTGTGTGGGCCTGACTTCAATCAGACACGTACTGCAGAGGAGAAGGGCTTCCTGTGGTGCCGCTGCTGTTGTCAGTGTGGGCCCTGAGTGTCTTCAGTCTGAGCTTGTGTGGCAGTTGTCTGGCACAGGGGTCCAGCACAGCTCTAGGGGCCCCCGGTACCTGCTGCTCGCCCTCGCCCTCGCCCTCGCCCTCCCCCTCCTCGTCCGAGGCTGTCTGCGGAGCAGCAGGCTGGGGCAGCAGAGGTCCACACCAGGGGCCTGCAGGGGGCGCCAGGAGGGTGGGCAGCAGCAGTGATGTGGGGCTAGCCGAGGATGATGGCAGCACACCGGGCATATCCCACAGAAAAGGCCAGGCCCTGCTGAGGTGCCGGGGTGGTATGGACGTAAACGTGGAGGGCAAAGGGTACAGAGAGAGGCTCGATGGCTGGGGATAGGATGTTGGGACGACTCGAGGCACCCTAGCACTCCCATCCCTGCCCCAGAAGAGCTCCTTGTCAGCCAGGATGAACGGCGAGGCCTGGAGTGGAGGTGGTAGAGGAGGAGGTGGTGGCGGAGGTGGAGGTGGAGGAGGTGGTGGAGGAGCTGGATGGAGTCCAGCAGAGCGCAGAGCGTGCAGATGCTGAAGGGCCTTGTGTTGGGAGGAGAGGGCAGCAGCGGCGGTGACGAAGGGCCCCGACAGGCCGTAGCGAAGCTTCAGGCCCAGCAGCTCCTCCTGCAGCTGGTCGTTCTCCTTCCTCAGCGCCAGCAGCCGTCGCTCCAGCAGGTAGTCGTTCGTCCGCCGCTTCTCGCGCGAACGCTTGGCCGCCGCGTTGTTCTTGCGGCGCTTCTCCCAGTAGGTGGCGTCCTTCTGCTCCTCGGGGATGAACTCTCGCTTCCTCCGGAAGCCAAGGGCCCTCGGGCTGGGCTCGTCTGCTGCGGGCTGCATGTCTCTGCTTGTGTGAAGCAGTGGGAGGGGAAGGGCCATTGTCACAGTGATGTCGCAGGGCGGAGTCTGTAGCTTTAGGCTGTAAGTAAAAAAAACCAAGACTGCCCTTAATCAAGTTTTTTTTTTCTCTTCCAACCTACAGTACAGGAGACAAAAGGAAAATGGATTTGTGTGACTCGTGAGCATCTTTCGAGTGCCTATAACCACACAAATCTACCAAAATGCCAACTGTTGTACAAGAATACATCATTGTTTTGCTAACACATCCTTTTGCAGAGTTTAAAGGTTTTAAAAGCACAGAGTAGAACGCAGTGCTCAGCCACTAGTCCATGACATAACTAATAAGGCCTACACTTCCTTACATCTTTAGTCAGGACAAGAAGCTTAAGAAACTATTTAGTCTTTTGCTGCTAGAAATGTTATCATTGTAATGATGAAACGTCCCACTGATTTGAGTGTTGTGAGCCTTGCTATGACTTCAGCACTAGGACTGAGCATATAGTATTCAGGTGCTCTGTTTGTGTGCTTGCATCCATGGAGAGGTTCCCTGACTGACACCAAGGCGAACAGCAGGGCAAGGTGATTCAACAAGTTAGGTAGCAAGTGTTTCAAACAACTATCTATCACTACAGGAAACATAGACTATACCAGAAATACATTCTTCAGACGATTAGCTGGTAAAGATAGCTATTAGGAACAGAGATCTACAGGCTTGCACTTCATGACAAGTAATGAAAAAGACAGACAGGCATGACAAAGAAAGAAAGAAAGAAAGAAAGAAGGAAAGAAAGAAAGAAAGAAAAGAAAAGAAAAGAAATGAAAAGAAAACATGCATGCTTTAGACTGCATAACATGCGAATGAAACAATACTCGTCTCTGCAGTAGCTTCCTCTTTTATTTAGTTTCTCAGGGCAAGGTGTTCTATATCTGAACTAGCAGAACAACAACTGTGATGGTTTGTGATCATTATGCAAAGGTCTGCTTATTAACCCGTGTTTGGCCTGGTGGAAAGAGGAACTTCACACAGGACGTCTCTGTGCTGTAGACGTCATTCACTCCCTCTGAAATCTATCACTTCGTGAGCATTACAGGCGTTTTTTAAATCTTTGCATTTTTCTCAGCACATGGTCAAAGAACTTCAAGACTTCAAGACTTTAAAACCTTCACTGTCACTGAACAGTTGCCTGTACAATGAAATTAGACCCCAAGGCCACAAAGGTGCAAGGTAAAAGTGTCAATGTGCCAAGCGAAGAAGCATTGTACAAACGAAAGGAAAGAAAGGAGTGTATTCAAGTGCGAAATTAGTAAGAAATAGTAAAAGGTAAATGGGCTATGTACAGAGCCTGTGAATAATAATTCTGCACTATCAAGTAGGTATCACACATTATGCTGTAGGTGTTGCACAGTGAGAGATAGTGGGGGAAGCCCATATTGAACACAATCAACAGTAGCACTAAGGTGACAAAACCAAATTTGACATTAGTCAACATTAATCAGCAGCAGCAGTGACAACATGACAATTCGAGAGGCAGTTTTAAAGTTCTGACTGCCTATGGGAAGAAGCTATTCTTTTGTCTGTTTGCTTGGTTCAGGAACAAGGCTCAGCGTCAAGGCTCAGGACCCTTGTGTAAAACTTTTTGGTCAACCTCACTGAAATATGTGGGCCACCCAAACATTCATATTTCCCAGTGCTATGCCCTATACCTCATGGTAGGAAAAAAACATTTAGCGGTAGGGGTGTTTAGTTTAGTGGTAGGGGTTTACCTGCTGAACATGAAAATATCATTGGCAAGTGTGAATGCTGCAGTCATGAGCCACACAGTGCGACGATGGCACAATGTCATGCACACTCACTCGTGCCTGAGAATCTGTGAGCCTCAGAAAGGAAACCTTATACATGACCGGTATTTTTGTGGCTGCGAAGATTTGCATACCTCTCGGCCAACTCTCCAAGCCCGCCTTGGGTTTTCAGTCTTGTGCCTGACCAGAAGGCACACACACACACACACACACACACACACACACACACACACACACACACACACACACACACATACACACACACACACACACACACACACAAACACTCCCGCAGACATGCATGGTGCCAGGAAGGCACACATACCCACACACACACACACACTCTCGCAGACATGCATGGCCCCAGCCCACCCCTCCCCACCCCCCTCCAAGCAGCTCACTTCCCGGACTGAGGCTGAGCAACCACATTCTCCATCTCCCTCTTGCCACCCTTTGATCTGGCCAAGGCTGTTGCTCAGGGTGAGAAGGTGTGCGTGACACACAAGGTGCGCATGTAGGAGCAGACACCCACAGACCACCACCAGACATCCATGACATGCCTCACCACAGACATCCATGAGGTGCCTCTCCACTGACCCCAGAGCCTTGCTAATGATTTGGGGGAGGGAGGGGGTGAGGAATGGGCGTTGGTGGTGGTGGTGGTAGAGGAGGAGGAGAAGGGGGGCAACTTAGGCTCAGGCACTAGGGTAATGTTGGATCCGTTGTTTGATGATGGCATTGGTGCAGGTAGAAAGAAAGAAAGAAAGAAAGAAAGAAAGAAAGAAAGAAAGAAAATAAGACGAACAGACAGACAGACCAGGCTAGCTATGAATTGTGTTTGCACAACAAGAAGCACATTTCTGAATCCGATGATCACAGCTTTAGAAACTAATTTGCTGAGACTCGAACAACTAACGAGCTGAGAAACACATAAACTAAGGATAATTACAGTCATTTAGAAGGAAATGGTCAAATGTATCACACAATTCAGTATTCAGTGACCCAGTGGCCCTCTAATTAATTTTCCTTTTGGACTTTTGTTTGAATAAAAAAAAACTTCCGGCTCTCACCTTCTGTGCCTGGTCATTATTGGGGTTCTCTACCAGAGGACTAAGAGTTTCAGAATTTTAGGATATAGTATTGGTTTAATACTTTTTAACCATCTATATTTTTGACTTATTTTGTATCTGTTGTTATACATGTTTTGGCTATGCTTTAGATGATGAATGAATATATATATATATATATATATATATATATATATATATATATGAATATAATATATGTTTAGTGTTTGCAAGATGACAGAAATTTGGAAAGGATTTTAGAAGAATCTATCTATCTATCTATCTATCTATCTATCTATCTATCTATCTTTCTATCTATCTATCTATCTATCTATCTATCTATCTATCTATCTATCTATCTATCTATCTATCTATCTATCTATCTATCTCAAAGCTAGAACTAGCACACTAGCACTGCTAAGCGACGGCACCGGACTATGAGGCTTGATGTTCTTATCTCCTGGTGAGGTAACATGGTGACTTTCGGCGCTAATTGTGAATCTTCTCTTACATCACAACGGCTTACTTTAGCCGAGTGCCTCTGTGGAACAGGTCACGCTCTGGTGACACCTGTATGCTGTGGCCAGCGCTTTACGCAGAGCTTACACAAGCAAGCACAGACAGGGTGAGGGGTCATGCGGACTGCAAGCGCTAACAGCGTACACACATCCTTTAGACCAAGACTATGCTGCACATGTGAGAAAATGTTGCACTGTTGTGTGTGTGTGTGTGTGTGTGTGTGTGTGTGTGTGTGTGTCTGTGTGTGTGTGTGTATATGTGGATAGTACGTGTTTGGCAGATATACCTGAATTCATGACAACAGATGCTGAAAGTATTTTATAATCTGTTACGTAAAGTAGGTAGTTACTTTCAGATCATGTGCCGTGCATGCATAGTGGAACTTATCATGGCTGCAGGCAGCATTCCCAAACTACAGCACAACTGTAAGCCCTGCCTGACCCTGAGTGAACATGGAGGTGAGGTGAGGTCAGGTCAGGTCAGTGGACATTGGTGGGTGGTGAAAAAACACACCGGCAGCCGCTGCAGCTACCAAAGCAGTCGTGAGAAACATGATGGCCGGTTGGCCTTCAGACGTGCTGCTCGTGTTGACCAAGGCAAAACGAGTAAGCGTGGCCTGTAGTAGCGTGTTGCACGGGGGGGAGGGGGGTGGGGGTGGGCGGAGGCTGTGTGCTCGAAGCAGTGCTGTGGTGGTGGAGATAGGCTGCCTTAACAGCCTAAATCATGTAGTTAAAAATACACCCTCCTTGCCCAGAGGGCTTCCTTTTTGTGTGGCCAGCCCACAGCGTTTAGTGTAAGAGTTCACACAGGCCTTGGCTGCCCAGTCTATTGTTTCCTGTGCTGTGTGCTGCGTGCTGTGCTGTGTGGTAGGCCGGTGCACAATGCAGTACGCTGGGGTTCAATGCAAAGAAACATCAGTAACAGGAAAGCACTAATCAAGAGTGGCATGTGTGTCCATGTGCGTGTGCGTGTGCGTGTGTGTGTGTGGGGGGGTGTGTATGTGTGTGTGCGTGTGTGTGTGTGTGTGTGATAGCAAGAGAAAGAGATACAGAGAAAGCGAGAAAGAGAGAGAGAAAAAAAGGGGGGGGGGTGTGTGTCTGTGTGTGAGAAAGAGAACTTTAACACTTCTGTCATAGACCACTGACTAATTTGCTTTCATTATTACATGAATAAAATACATACAACATTCAAATAGCATATCAATAAGGCTCACATCATCACATTTAATAAAAAAAACCAGACCCACTAAATTGATCCTAAAATCTGTCGTTTAGAATTATAAAACCAACCGAAGTATTTGCCTATCATCTTAACTCATCCCCCAAAAGCAGGGAGTTAAAAAGAGTGTAGGAGAGAAGAAACAAAGACACAAGGATGTTCAGAGAAAGAGAGAGAGGGAGAGAAAGAGGCAGGAGCAGAGGGGGGGGGGGGGGGGGGGGGGTCCCTGGAGGTCTCTGTTGTTTCTGCACCTGCTTCTTATTGATAATCTAAATTTAGGCAGCTGCTTTTCAGTAACGAACCCTTGGACTTCTTCTTTTGTCACCTATGCCCTCCTGCTTAGCACATGCTGTATGCTACTGTATCTGTGTGAGTTCTTCTATGTCAACGTTTATGCTCAGTTTTCCGTTGTGGATCTTTGCTGACGTAGTGATTTCTACACAAGATAGCATTATGTGGCATCTGATATTTTTCAAGGACCCTCTATCAGACATGGTATCATTTTCTCAAAAACTCAACGCCCTGGATGTGCCACATACATGGTCATCCAAAAGACAACTTAGCAGGATTCTTCATGTGTTGATAGGTCAGTAAGCTGTGAAGCATGTTGAAGAAAGACAGAAAAGAGGAAACATGCATGCTTAACCGTCAGCAAAGCAACCAAATATGTGTGGTTCAGTTTGGGTTGGCAAGAGACTTGCTGTTACACAACTTGTCTCTCAAACCACTGATGTTACCGTCAGCATGGTAAAGATGCCATCACTGATATTCCATACACAGTGTGTGTGTGTTTGTGTGTGTGTGTGTGTGTGTGTGTGTGTGTGTGTGTGTGTGTGTGTGTGTGTGTGTGTGTGTGAAAGAGAGAGAGTGGAAATGCTACCAAACTCAGCTTTTACGCAGTTACACAAACCAAGATAAATCTCACTTTGCCTCAAGCTGAGACTGGCCACACAGTGCTAGCTGAGCCACACTGATAAGCACGCCGAATATTTTAAGCTACCTCTTAAATTCCCTTTCTAAACTTTCTGGAGGGCTGTTTAAAAGCGTTCTGGCCAAGATTTAAAAACATCTTTTGCAGACAAAATATACCACATTGGAACAGAACAACAGAAATGACAAACCATTTTAGCAAGGACAATAAGAAACCAAAATTGTGCCCAGTTGGGTTTTCAAAGTAAAAAGTTACCAATTTTTTTTAACAGCTCCCAAATCTTCGTCTGATTATGTATTCCTTCGTTTAAAGCCCATTAATCAATCTCATTGGTACAGGATAACAGTAAACACTCTTTGACTAATTCTATCACAAACAGCATGGCAGAAGGACTAAAGCTTATCGAAAAAATTACAAGTTATGTTGAGTACAGGAATTATATCAACATCCTTGTTTAAATAAACAAGATTGAGGCACAACTGGTCCTCTGCCATATACAGGTATAATGTATATGATTTGCCAACAGTTTTGACTGGTGTGTCCTCCTACTCTAGTTGCCCCTAGTAGTAGCCCATACTGTCTTTGTGGTCCTTGTATGCCCATAGTTCAAACTCTGAAGGCATATCCTGTGTGGACGCCCATACAGTACATTACTGCACAGTGGCAGAGAACAGAGAACGATAGAGAGCGATAGAGAGAGAGAGAGAGAGAGAGGGCACCTGCGTAAAGTCTTACCTGTGCTGCCCTGCTGTCCAGTCTTGTTCGTTCTGCCTTCGTGCGGTCGTGTCTGAGCAGCGGGGAGCAAAGACGACGTGTGTTCACAGTTGATTGACACGTCAGGTTGTGTCACACACGCCTCAGGATATCACACCTGAGGCTCTAACGCTTGTCTACACACTGGGGACCCCCAGCGTGTGGCCTCTGCCTCACAGTTTTAGGGGGGGGGGGGTGGTAGCAGGGGTAAGACACCTCTCTTTCTGCCCCTCTCTTTCTCTCTTAGCTCTGTCTGTCTCAGTCTACCTCTCTTGTTGTCTCTCTTTCTCTCTCGCACGCGTGGTCTCTCTCTGTCTGTCTGTCTCTCTCTCTCTCTCTCTATCTATCTGTCTATCTATCTGTCTGTGTCTTTTGTGCCCCCCAACTGCTCAGGGTGCTGCAGCTTAAAGGCTAATCAGAAGTGGCACGCCTCACTCGCAACTCCCATCAACCACTGAATCTCTCTTCCTCGCAGGCTGTGTGTCAGAGAGAACTGGCTCACAGATCGCCATCGCAGACCGTCTGATGTGGTCTGTGATACACACTGAGCTGTGAAACTTCTTTCACGTCTCACGATTGTACAGTCACTTGATGTTTTTCATGTTTTCTAAAAACTGCAAAGTATATCTTTCTTTAGGTTTTTTCTTGAACACACAGTTTTCATGTATCAAAGCCTTCTGCTATGGTAAGAACTAAGTTTAAACAAAGCAAGTAAGGGCACAGTGTACTTGAGCAAAGTAGCACTTCAGGATGTACAAATTAGGGGTTTCTTTTGCTCTGACATATACTAATGATCATGATAATGATGCTTAATAATAAGCATTTGTTCAATATGTGCAAGGCAGTTTGTATTTTCTGCATTTTTGCATTTTTCCTATTGTGGTAGCTTTGTGGAATGTCCTTAAATTCAGATGATTGAAGAGAATCATGTGAGTGCAGCTCAGTGAAAGTGAATTAGGTATATCTGGTGTGGTAATCAGGTGCACAAAAACACTATGTATTTGCAAACAGACTTTTTTTTTATACCAGGAATGGTCAATTGGAAAGAACACAGAGGCACTAGGAAGTCTAACATTGTCTTTGCAAAGTCACAAGAGGGCAAAAGTGAGTCAAATTTAGTCTGTGTTTATAAGAACATTTCTCCCTCCAGTGGTCACATGAGGAACTGTCACACAACTGCTTGCAAGTGGACTGCATCACAGCGCAGATGACAATCTTCACACCAACTAAAATAGACTTTATTTCACAGTCTACCATTTAAAGCTGTTTTTTCATGTTATGTTACCATGTTACAAATACACTAAACAAACACACTGAGCTGAGACAAACCACTGATTATTTACAGTGTTTGAGTCAGAGCAGAAAGTGTACGTATGCCTCCCTAAGTATAAATCTAAGGTACCATTCATTAAAGTTCATTATTCAGTTTGGGGGAGGTTTTAATGATGGTTTGTGAAACATATGACAGATAATGGTGATTGGTTTACAACTAAAGAGTGATTAGGAAGTTTGACTTTTATGTCAGGTTTGTGCAAAAATGACTCATTGTCTCTTCACCACCCCTTTCATGCCTCCGCATGTTCAGGGTGAAAATCAGAGAGGTTTTCTAGTTAACTATCCCTAAACATACACAGCTTTTTTTTTTTTACCACATTTACATCACATTTCTTAACCTTTTGCACAGTACATAATATAATGTATGGTTGGTGCCACGACTAGGTTGATTTAAAACTGCTAAGAGCTAAATTAGTGGATTAAAAATGGGAGGTGGTGGTGGTTGTGGAGGTGGGGGTGGTGGGGGTGTCCATACATGTGGCCACACTATTTTAATAGTTTGGATGTTGTGGAATTATTTTCCCAACTACTATACATGGACGGTTACACCAAGCACGGACACACAACTGACAAAAGTAGTGAGCACAATGGAGTGTTCACTCCACTGCCCTGATGCTTGCATACAGGTCCTAATTTGCAGAACAGACTATAGAACTGCATGTCTGCCTGTCATATCTGCTGGAGGTAACAAGACTGTGTGAGTGTCATGGTGTCACATTTGTTGGAGCTAACACTGACCTGTATCTGTTTATGGGTCTGAGAAGGAGTGTGAAGTATGGTCATGTGTGAACTGTGTGCTTTCACTTCCCATTTTGAAACGTTCTTAACTCTGGATAGTTTATATAGTTTCATCACTGATTACATTGATTTCCCCCCCCCAAACATATGAAGTTAACAGTGGGATATTGCTATTAAAATAATTTGTTTCTTTGGTTTGAGACCATTTACAGACTTACGAATTACAACAACACGGTTGTTCATTCACCTCCAGACAACAGTTAGCTGTTTGTTCAATAGTGAACATGTGGTCAGTGTAAATATAATTTGAGACACACATACTCATCTGTGGTCAGACATAACTCAACTTTTAATCCTGGGGTCTGTTCTGTGGATATCTATCTTCAGTTAGTAACTGTGCCAATGTTCATACTGTGTGTTGGTCCTTCATGCAAACACAGGATTTGCTCAAACACACACACACACACACACACACACACACACACACACACACACACACAGGTTGCCATATTCCTCACACAAAATGACCTCTCAACATAACCAAATTCGGTTCTAAAAGTGGCCAGTGCTATAAAATGAAAGGTCTACACCAGCTTTTCCAAGCTCTTTGATGAAGGGGTATGTATTGCACTCCTGGCATGGACTGTCTGACTGTCTGTCATTGCAGTGTTTAAATAAGGGAAATCACATGATCACAGCGGAGGGGAATACCCTCCCTCCCCCCCCGATGCCCCATCCTCAAACCAAAGGACCTACTTTCAGCAGCATAACCATCTACACCGCAACAATAAACGACAATCAGTCTTCATGCAAGGGAAAAATTCCAGTTGTGCTCCTGCCCACCTGCTTGCAGTGTGTTGAGTCATGTCAAGCAAAAATTACCACAGCACTGGTCAACAGAAGTGGCATTTACTGCAGAATGACTTTCAATTATTTGAAAAATTATCTGGTTGGAGCTGAATGCATTCAACCAAACATTGTCACGCCATTTGAAAACATTATTTTACTTAAGACATTTGTGTCTTTACTTAGGCTATTAGTGTCTATAGTCTTGCCTACATTGTCATTGGGATTCCAGGGACCACATGCCCTCTTCTGGCCATATTGGGAACTGACGTGCTCTCGGATGCGTAATGCATTATGGTGTAGATAACAATCTAACACTCACACTGACTAATATAGATGTAGTTTCACAGCCTCTTATTTAAAGCTATATTTTGCTTCTTTCCTGTAATGTTATCATAGTTACAAACACACTGATGACATGTATTGGGTTAGGCCAAACCGTTGACTTTTAGGCCTATAAGTCTTACTGAACATAAGCCTCCATCTCTGGCTGTACAACAAAGTGTTAAGTCATTGTGGGGAAAATTCGTGTAAATGGTGGAGTGTGGAAACATTTAACTACCTGGCATTGATATGAAGTGCTGTGATGATTTCATAGTGAAAGTTTGGTGTGCATCTGAAACGTGGAACATGTTTTCACCGTTTAGTGTGGGTGAGAAGGGCCCTGCTGAATACTGTCCACCATGTTGCAACACTACCACAACTACATTTAGAGCTGATGGAAATGCGTGAGTGGCTCTTCTTTATCAAGGTCACAACCACGTCTACATAGTAAACTGAGGAAATCTGGGAAACGATTTGATTTAAAGTACTATGTGATTTTAAAATACAACTTCATATAAAAAATAACTGTCTGCCACATGCATGCATTATGCTTATCCTTATTGCATCTCAGTTATCTTTTCCTGATCTGCTGTACATGTCTTTTCATGAGGCTTCAGTTCTGTATTTTACCTGGTGTTTAAGGTTCTTACCCTGTGCATGGGTGGCTTTCACAGTCAGAAACTGATCAGTTACTGATTTAATAGCTTTGACGTCATGGCATCTTTTAGGAGTACACTACAAATGGCAATTGCAGAAGAGCTTACCAAACAGTGTGCCACAATGGAAACTCCCGGGTTGAGTGCACTGCACTGAACTAAATTGATAAATCTTGAATTTTAGGTTAGAAGCTTTTGTGGGAAAACATCACAAAACAAACTCCTGCATCAGTCTTGAATATGACAGTGATAATGCCGTTAGTCTCTTCATAAATCTGTGGAGCTGTACCAAGAAGTTAAACATACTGCCATCTCTTTAGCATCCTCAAATCATAATTTCTACAGCCCCAACGATTAAATAATTATTCTTATCTTCTAATTATATGCACCTAATTGTTACTGCAACATATTCTTGTTCTGGCAACGTTAAGCTTACTTGGCCTGCTTTCAGACAATAAGAATTTTGGATTAAGAGATCTGCTGCACCCAACAGACATTACAAGATGTTACAATAAAATCTCATGACACATTTGGGGGTTTTATCATTTTATTTAATTACTGAAATGTGAAGGTTTGCTGGTACACACACAGCTTTGTTTGTTCATATGGGAACATACGCTTGTTGGCTATTCTTTTTGCTGGATTTTTTTCTTGGACACACACACACATGGAGTTTGTATAACTTGAAGCATTATCCAGCCTCCAAAATGTTCATTTCATGTGTGTCCAACAAAAAAAATCTAAGAAAATCTAACAAAGAGAATTACCATATAGACAAGCTTCAGCAAACCTTCACAATTCAATAATTAAATAAAATGATCAAATCCCCATATTAACCAACATCAGCGTTTTGTGCAAATATATTTTAGCCAACGTGTCATGCACGAACGCTGCAACCGGATGGTTCGTTGCAGCGCATTCTTCAAGTAAGGGAAATCATGTATTGAAATCAATGGGGAATACCACCCTCTTCGAATCGGAGACGCTACTTTCAATACAATAACCAAATGCACCACAACAATAGACAGCAAAAGTTCTTAATATAAGGGAGACTCCAGTTGTGCAACCCCCACAACGGCTTGTCCGACGTTGATCATTATCTGGTATTTTTTTAAAAAACGGGAAGGAAAATTTTGTAGGAAAAAGACGTTAAGTTATACGCAAATTCGTGACTTGACTAATGTCTCCTTTGAAAAGCTGGCGGGAAATTTAAAGTACACGCAATGATGGCGGTGATGAATCATTAAACTGCTCTGCCTTTGATAGCCTGCTTCACAGCATTTGATAATATTTTAAATGCGATCATGCATACGTTTTACAATGAAGTGAACAGATTCACACGTATAATTTTAATTAATACAACCACAAGGTTAACATCATCATCGGAACATTGTTAATTGTTCAAAAAACCAAAACAATAAGAAAACTACCATGTGTCACAAAATGTAAATTTAAAAGCTATTTACAGCAGTCAAATAACAGCTTGACAAAGAAAACAGATTAAGTAAAACTTACAATGCTATTTTGACCTAACCCTCATTTTTAATGTTTTTTTTTTATCATGTTTATGAACTAGCATTTCACATGGCTCAAGCACCTCTTCAGTTCTGTTGAAACCGTGAAAATTTCCCAGAGAAATTCCTCTGCATGTACATGCGTTGGTAAGGCAACTCAGGGTCTGTAAGGGGCAGATAGAGAGACAGGGGCAGACTGGGGTAAAGTGAAGATTGGTAGAAGCAGGTGGAGCTCCAGGGAACCAGCAGGCTGTCATGGGGTGAATTTTGGCCCATGTGAGGCAGTAGCCCGCTGGGGCTACTGTATGTGGAGGAGGGGAGGGGATGTGTTGGAAGGGAGAGTCCCGGAATGGCCTGTGATGGGGGCCGGAAGGCCTTTTGAATCGGGGCCACGGTGCTTCCTTCCTTGGCAGGGGTGTCATCGCTAGAGGAGACCTGGTTTTGAGGAGCCTTCTCGGGTTTGGTTGGGGCCGTGGACTTAGCTGTAGACTCACCAAGACCGGCAGGCTTGAAGAGGAGGGTCGGTAGAGTTTGAGGAGGACCACAAGCCCCCCACTGGCTGGGGAGCACAGAGGGGAACAGCGGTGTGGAGCCAGAGAGGACGCTGCTATCCTCACCCCTTTGAAACACACTCAGAGGGCCCTGAGGCAGAGCCAGACTGGGGAGCTTCCCGGCTCCTCTGCCGCCTCGAGGACCATCCAGCAAGGGCAGGCAGCTGCTCTTGAAGCCCCAGAGAGCGGGGGGCTGTGGCTGGCTCATCAGTGGGTACCCCTGGGCCACAGCGGGGAACTGTAAGGCGGCAGTGGCAGCAGCTCCAGTGGCAGCAGCAGTAGCGGGGGTGGATGTTGGGAAGGGACGGGCGGGCTGGTGTGTGTGGCATTGCAGGCTGAGCACCTCAGCACGCAGATGGCTGTTCTCCTCGCTCAGCGCCAGCAGCTGGCCCTCCATCATCAGGTCGTTCAGCCGCCGCTTCTCGCGTGAGCGTTTGGCCGCCTCGTTGTTCTTGCGTCGCTTGTCCCAGTACGCCGCGTCCTTTTTGCTGGCCGGTGTCATCTCTCGCTTGCGGCGCGGGCTGGGCATCAGCTGGCTCTTGAAGGCCCGCAGGCGCAGCAGCCGCTGAGTCGGGCTGTGCAGGGGCAGGGGCAGGAACCTCTTCGGACCGGCCAGGTCCTCCTCCTCCTCCTCACAACAGGTCCTCTCCATGGAGGGCGATGGCAGAGACATGTTTGGCAGATGACCTACACTGCTTGGAGGGGTACACATGGCCTTATGGCGGTATCTGTAGGAGACAATAATGTCACATCTGTTGTCGGTTGTGAGCACAAGGTTCGCACTACAGAGGAAGGGAGGGTGGAGTTATGGTTTAAGAATGCACACTAATAAGAATTGAACTTTGATGCCGCAGATAAGGACACGCTTGTAATGAAGAAGTGTAAAAATATAGCGCTTGTGTTGGCTGACGTGTTAGATTTTGTGGTCTTCAGGGGCCTTGCTGGAGCAACACAAAGTGCAAAAACAGACGCAAATGCCACTGACACAAACACATACCACTCTCTTACTAATGACAGCTGAATAATAGTAGAAAGACACAACTATCAAATCTGCTTGCACTGCACACTTTGCCTTGTAACACAAATTACGGAAAAAATAAACAAGGAAATAATGGAACGGTTTTGAAAATTCAATTGATCTAAGTTATGTAACATTTATGGTAGTATATTTAAAGGTTACAATTCAAACTGCCAAGAAAAAGTATTATAATATTATTTTTATGATAAGAGAATGACTGACCACCGCAGGCTATTTGCACCTATACACGTATTGGATGTACATTTATTAAATCCATTATATATCAATTATATATCAACAGTAGACTACTCTAATTAAACAGAACATATTTTGTGCTGTTATGGATACAGATGCTCCTTCCTTAAGGATTCCAAAATATTGTGTTAAATTGTTGGACGTAAGGATATTTTATATATATATATATATATTTATATATATAAATTAGAAATTGAAGGAATATTTTAAATCGAGTTTTTTGCACCGTACCTGTGTGGCGCTGTCTGATCGCACAGTGCTGAAGAGCAAGGCTGAAGTTGAGCGCTTGTCACTGAAAATAAGACACCGAATGTGAAAAACAGTAAAACATTGCATCACCTACTCAACCTCACCTCGTCTCTCTCTCTCTCTCTCTCTCTCTCTCTCTCTCTCTCTCTCTATCTCTCTCTCT
Organism: Setipinna tenuifilis; assembly: GCA_030347295.1. Lineage (NCBI taxonomy): Eukaryota > Metazoa > Chordata > Actinopteri > Clupeiformes > Engraulidae > Setipinna > Setipinna tenuifilis. The sequence continues at coordinate 13,567,868 of CM059276.1, read as the reverse complement.
GTGTATGTGAACGTGAGTATCCACCCCTTTAATACAAAGAAAAGAAGACGGAGTGGCTAAAGTGCCGGAAACACATGCCAAAAAAGTTGTGCTGCCTGCGAAGTGAATCACTGAAAAAGTAGTAGGGCTAGTAGAAGCTATGTCGTGCACGTCCGTTAGTAGCCACTGTGGAGTAAGCTTCATACACTTTCAATCTGAAAAAGATGCCACAGACAGGTCAGAGGCATCTAGGTTAGGGGTAGGGTAATTCACGCAGATTTTTTGCTACCTTATTTTAAGCTTTTCCGAACACATATTAGTGCATTGAGTTTGCAGGACTGTTCGACAGCAATAGTTTTTCTCGTTTAATATGAAATAGGGGCGAGGGTCTACTGTTTTACTGACGGCTCTCGTCGGGGCAACTGTGCACAATTGGTGTTAGCTGCAGGTGTGTATATACAAATATGTATATATGCAGGCCTAAAGATGTTATTGCTTAACTTCTGTTCAAATGATACATAGGAATGACCTACATCTACCTATAAAATACATAACTGGTGGTCGGCGTTGCATTGAAAAGGAGGCCAAGTTGTCAACAAGTTGTGTGAATAAACGGATGTGGTAGAAATGGGGGTGACCGGGTGGGGAGAGGGGGCTGCAGCATTGAGGAGAGGGGCGAACGCGGCGGAGGCGCCGATGCAGCATAGGTATTTACCTGTGACTCATGCTCTACACGGCGTGCTCTGATCTCTGCTACTGACTCATCATCTCACAGCGGCTCCAAGGAACTGCTTACCGCAACCTGCTGGGTTGGTTCATGTCGTTGCCAGCCATTACAGCAAGAGCAACGGCGTTGGAATATACCTTGAGTGGTTTGCGCAGATTCTGTCACTTTCACATTACTTTGTGGGATGTTGTTGATGAAAACACACAGAGACATGACGGCAGTGTGATACACTGTACTGACATGCCAAAACATGTCTAACAGATTATAGCAGAGCATCGAGTATGGTCTTTTTTTTTTTTTTTTTGGTTTCTCATCAGGTTACAGTAAATCGTTGTGTGCTACATTTGATCCTGTTCAGCAGAAAGAAACCACTTCCTGCCTTCGACTGTCAAACTCTTCCATGATGGCCTTGTTAAGAGGCTTATCAAAAAGGTTTAAACAATTTTAAAATATAATTTTTGTATATATCTCGTTGGCCTTACACTCCTGGTGCACTGATTCTTTCAGCAAGCAAGCAACAGGCAACTATCGTTATATTGTTTTTTACAGATAAATGCAGGAGTTGTCCTTAAGAGCAGCACAGAACAAGCACTGTATGTTGCTCTGATCAGTAACCTCCTGAACGTGAAGAAAATAGAATAACTAAAAGCACTGATAAAGATACATTTTGTCATGTTTGTTAGCTTTAGGTCGTGGGAAAGCTCCCTAGTGTCCGCAAGGTTTTCAGTGTGGTGAAATTTGATTTGGTATGCCTTACATCCTTGCAGAACATAAACTGCAGTATTAACATTACTAATCTAAAATGTATAACCAGGGTTAAGTGTAGGCTACTGAAGTGACAGGCATCTCTTTCAACACAGCGATGCAGTTGGTGTGGGGTTGATCACCTGCCGTGGGAAGAGGCCTCATCTTTCGTGGAGGGCCAGGGGCAATAGGATGATTCTGAGGTCCCAGCATTGACCAGGGGCCCTTTGAGGAAACTGTTAGTATATTATTAGTATAAATAAGGGGGCCCCCCATGCGTAGCGGCAGCCCTGGGGGTGCCACTTCGTTATCACACTTTTCTGTCTGATCCGCTGCGCTGCGATCTGCAAACCAGGTTGAGGCAGCTCTGCAGAGTAAGTGTGGGCAGGTAGGCTCAGCCTGCAAGCCTAGCACCTTTACCCCACTCAGCAACCACTCTGCCACCCCCTTGCCACCCACCCACGTAATTCCCAGCTATGCAGTGACTCATTTGTAGGGGGGTGGGGTGTGTATTAACCACAGTATTACAGCCCCCGATCCCACGTGCGACTGCTGTCTGAATACAATGTAGACAACACCTGGCTGAACTTTATACATCCCCATATTTTTTAAGCATAACCATCAGACCTAACCTCCACTTACAGTACAAACACTGCTCAGTGCCCTGTCTGCACTAAAGTTGTTATACTCTTGCTTACTCTGTTCTCCTCTGTGTATCTGTAGCTTGATTTGTGTCCTCTATTGTAGGTCACTTTGGATAAAAGCGTCTTCTTGGTGTAATGTAATGTAATCATGAATACGGTACAGACTTACAGACTTTGTTGTAAAGCTATGAGGGTACTCTTTAGGCAATGTATGACACAGCAGAGGTCACTCAGGGCACTTGGGGGACTGCTATTGGGCCCTACTAAAAAAACAATGTTTGTTATTAAGTTCTGTGGGGGTTGTATCATCCTAGTCACTCACCCCCCCCCACCCCCCACCACCACCACCACCACCACCACCCCCACTTTAATGATGCTCTTAAAGTGAAAAAGTTACACAGTGACACAAAAGCACACAGTGCACACAACAAAATGTGACCTCTGCATGTAACCCATCACACATGTGAGCAGGGGGGCGCTTAGGGAGCAGAGTGTGGGGGCAGTGCTTAGACGACCTCAGCCACAGGGGAGGATGGAGGACAGTGCTGGTCTTTCACACCCCCACCCACCTGTCTGCAACTCCAATTTGTTTACCACTAGCCCACAATTGCCCCAAATTTCTTGCATAGCAGTGGACTATGCTAGGTGGGTACTTTTGCCCAGCTTGTTGGTAAGCCAGACCATGCTCCATAAAGGAAAGGATGTGTCATCATACTGGGTATGTTAGTTTGAGAAGCAGCAGGCAGGTGTTTTATTTACCACTGAAATGCAGCAGCTTCTTTTGCTTATGTTGCATTTTTCATGATTTTTTGAAAAATTGACCTATAATCAAATTGTAGCAGTAACTGTTTTGTATTACAGGCATTTGTGATATGCTCTATCACATTCCTTTTTCAAAAACATTTAAAAAACTAGGCCTGTCCAAATTGTTTTCATTTGCTTGCTTCTGGATTTTTCTGAGCTTTTGGTCCCAATATGTTTGTAACCAGTCTCTATTTTGCACTGTCTCAGTGCTTTTCTTGGACTGGTTCCAGTGTGACAATACACTCTCAGAAAAGAAGGTACAGAATTGTATTTTTAGGGGTACAACGCACATACAAAGACACATAACATGTACCTTTTAACTATTGTTTTACAACTAGTTTGTACCTTCTCCAGAGGTTAAGAGGTACACATCAGTACCTCAAGTTCCAAATATTGGCCTTTGGGGGTACATTTATGCTGATTGTACCTTAAGATACAGATTTGTACCCCTACTGTCACATTTTTTTTCTGAGATTGTAGCAGCAGCTCAGCCTCACTTAGTGACCTTGACAGCAGCCGCCTCCTTGACCCTGACCCCTGACCCCTGACCCCTGACCTCCTGCAGCACGAGGAGGGAGGTGGTGTGAGGGGCAGAGACGTAGTTAGGTAACAGGTAACCCAGGCAACTTCCTTGTGGCACCCACACTCAGAGAAGAAGGAACAGAATTGTACTTTTACTTACCGTCATACCAGCAGTACCCTCAAAGGCACATAGTTGTACCTTTAACCCCTTAAGCCACACCTAATATTTTAAGGTTATTTGCGAAAATGGTATGCCCAAGTTGTAAGTAGCACAGCTCCTACATAGTTTTAGACTCAGACATGTTCTTGGTATCAGTGGAAAGGTAACACTCTCAGGGTTATTTATAACGTATCTGGGTGATTCTGTGATGCACTGACACAGAGGTACAGAGGTTAGAATGAAGGTTTTACTTTCCGTCCAAAATGTGAGCCTGTAAAGTGACTGAGACCTATAATTTCAGTAACTTGTTGGCTAAACAAAGGCATAATGAGGCCACAGACACAGGTCTTACCTTCACAAAGTAAAAAATTGGAGGCAAAGGATCAAAACCTGATTTTTTTGTAGATTTTTATCAATAGGTATGTCCATGCGTTTTTCTTGTGTCCCTATTGGAAATTCCAATAGGATATTTGCTTCCGAAATCTGTATAACTAGAATCAAACCTCTATAACTTGAGAACCCCTTTGCCTAGAAACAAAATATTGGTCTCTATTGAAAGCCAAGACCTTGAGGTTTCTTGCATGGGTTTTGGATTGGATGTCAGTCATTCTGGAATAGAATGACAGAAGAATGTGTGCCACCCCCCACCCCCACCCCCACTTCCGTCCCGTATACGGTACGGTGTGTACCACTGTTTTACAACTAGTTTGTACCTTCTCCAGACCTGAATAGGTACAAATCAGTACCCTAAGGTCCAAATAGTATCTTTTGAAGGGAACATTAATGCTGATTGTACCTTAAGATACAGATTTTTACCCCTACACTCTCAGAAATAACAGGATTAGGGGTACAAATCTGTGTCTTTGAGGGTACTGCCGGTGTGACAAGTAAAAGTACAATTCTGTACCTTCTTTTCTAAGAGTGCAGGCTTCTAACGAGCCTCAGAAGGCCGACAACCTTTCATCTACAGTGGTGGCAGTAACATTTCCCTAGGCTCCCTCCCCTCTGGTGATAGAGGACTTCAATGAAAGACGGCTTGAGGTTTTTGTACCAGGTAGACAGACAGTCTGCAGTTTAACTGTCATGGAAAGAGTTGGCCAGGCTAGTCGGCCATGTCAGCCAGGGCAAGAGGTCAGAGACAGCACGCTACACCAAAAAATCCTTATGCCTCGCAAAACAACCCGGCCACAAGCCCATATTTATAAATAGATTTCCTGGTAGTTGTCCTATCTCACACACAGGTGTCAACCGCTTACCAAAACAAATGGATCCACAAACAGACAAGCTCACCCGCATATATACACACACATACTCACACTCGCATGCACACATCCGCGACCACATAAATGGTTAGTAGCAGCTGTAGCAGCAGTTGCTGTGAAGAACAACAAAAGACAAGACTTTGAGATTGACACCTGATAAGAGTCACATTCACAGGTCCAACACACATTGCTCTTATGAACAAAAGAGGATTCGTTGTAAGAGAGATGCAGAATTTTCCCAAAAAATCTGCAATACTACTTTTTTACCACTAGATGGAACAATTTCAAAGTAGAATGGTATGAGTTGTGTAAGTGAGTCAAGAAAAAAAAAGCTTCTGAAAATTTACAACACAAAAGAAAATGTTGGCACTCGTTTATTTTGTCATTTCACAAATGCAAAAAAATCTTTCTTAATCAATGTATGGTCCAGCAGTTAGCCATGTGCCAAGGACCTGTATGTTGTCTCTGTCCCATTTCTAAGTTGTGACAGAATCACAGAAATACAACATATTGGGAAAAGGATGTTGACATGATTTCTAGTCTTTTTTGTGATGCTGCCCTGACTCCTTATTGTCACCTCTGCTTTGACACATCTGTGGTTTAGTTGTAATGGGTTTAAATCAGGCCATGCTGGTTTGAGGTGAAATCTAGTTTTCCGGGTGCAACATGCGGTGGACAAATGTGTGGTTGTTGCTTTCCATTGTCCAATTTAAGGTGCAGGACCACGACATATTATTTGGCTGTTTTGAGCATTAAGAATGCGAGATTAGTATTTCTCATTGCTCTATTTTGGACCAGCACTGAAATGAAAAAAGAAACAGAGACACTAAGAAAAAGGTCTGTACACAAATTCTGGTCGAAAACAGAGAGATAGTGAGAAATAGAGAGCGGGGGAAGAAATTGCCTGAGAGGGAAAGAGAAAAAGAGAGAGACTATGACAAAGAAAGAGAGACAAAGAAAACAAAAAAAACCTAGAAGCCTGAAAAGCAACAGTACCGGAGGGGCCTCGTGAGAGAGATAGTGAATGAGCTGAAATCAGATCGGTACGCTGGCCAGGACCAATGGCTTTCCAGAACAACTCAGACAATGATGCAGTGTCTCCCGCCTTAATGCATTCTTACATCTCACACACACACACACACACACACACACACACACACACACACACGCACACGCACACGCACATGCACATGCACATGCACACACATGCACATGCACACAAACACACATACACACACACACACACATACACAGACACACACACACAGTGGCTTATGTATTTTAGTTGGTTTATTTATTTCTCCATGTATTATGTAGAGCACTTTGGTTAGTGGAAACTGTGTTTTGATGTGTAAAGAATATATACTAGCACGTACACCAGAATGTATAGTCAAACTCAAAGCAAAGTCAAATTCGCTGTGTATGTAAGTAAGTATACTTGGCCAAAACAATCTGATTCTGATGTGCTTTATGAATATACCTTACTTACCTAATATTTACTCTCTTTTACAGTATGTGTCTATATATCTCTATACCATACTACTACACGTCTATATGTTGAATGTATAAGGAGCTAACATCTACTGGAGTCAGATTCTTTGTATGTAGTATACTTGGCCAATAAAACTGATTCTGATTCTGATTCTGATAGCTACGCATGTTGACATGTTTCCGCTAGTGTTCCTGTGGGGCTCTGAGGTGCTAATAGTGTGCTAGGCTTGACACCTTGCCAACAGTTATGCCTGCACTCATTGATTGTTTGCATATATCTGTGTATTTGTGTAACGTATATAACGGCTATTGCTGTCTACGTTATCTGTGTCTGGTTTATGTTACAGTAATGTCCTATGTAAGTGTCCCTGTCTTTGGATTGTTTGTTTAATGTTTTGTGTTCTGCAGAACGGGAACCTGTTGTAAACCAGTTGTTAAAACTGAGTCAGGCTTGTCTTAACTGTAACTAAACTGTTACTTTTAATACATTGCTGTATAATAAATGAAATGTCCTATGTATGTACAGTATGTATGCTCCTGTGGGGCTCTGAGGTGTTAATAGTGTGCCAGGCTGGGCGGGGGGAACAGACTCCCAGGAGGAGCGCTGGCCTCCATGGTGGTGATAGGGGAGACAGACTGATTGAGAGCCTGGAGACTGCAGGTGTTTGTGCACTCAGAAAATCAACTCTTTTGACTCCGGAGGGTTTCCTCTGTTCCTCCTCCCATTCTCCCATCTCCCACCTCTACCTGCCCTCCCTTCTTCTCTTCCCAGCCCGTGGAATCACGTGTATCCAGTGTTTTGGATAGGAACAGAGTGACACTCATACACACACACACACACACACACACACACACCTACTCCGAGGGAGAGAGCAAGAGAGAGAGAAAGAAAGTGAGACAATAATGGATCACTTGTTCAACATGGAAATCAGCAGGTGTGTCAGTGTTGCACTGGTGCAGTGTCCACAGGTATAGGTCGGACCATTGGCTCATCGGATTTAATGCATAACCCAGGAGTGTCCGAGCCGAGGGATACATTGGAGAGATTTAGCTCCAGCAGGCATGGTGAGTTACCTCAACCAACCTCTGTCATACCTGTGGTGTCCGAGGGGATATGTGTGTTTTGGCTTTGAAATTTGAGAGGGAATTCTATGAGGGTGGAAATGTGTACAACCGACTGAATGTAATACTATGAGAAAACCAACAATGAATGAATGGAAGCGACAAGAGACAAGGTACAAAAGCAGGGAAGTAACATGACTGTTCTCATCCTCACCTGCTACAAGAAGTATCATGGCAGTGCACATTTAACAAGGTTTCATGTTTAAGTAACTTCTGGCCTTGTCACTATTGCAGTTCCTTATCTGACTGCCTGCTTTTATATCTCTCGTGTTTGTCTGAAACCACTTTTGATGGTTTCCCCATTCCTTTCCTCACTTTTCTTCCACTTACAGGAATGACTACTCCACCAGCTGAGGCTCAACTTCATCGAGCGAAATGGTTGGAAATGTTTTTCTCGCTTGTCTTCAGATCATAATCATACATGGTGTTTTAACAAATATTTAAAGTTTCAACATACAGCTACTTGTACGGTAAGTACAAATGAGGATACCATGTTCATATCACTGCAACTTTATCTTTGCAACTGTTAAACTTTTTTTTTTTTTACCTGTTACAGGGCAACTGCCATTTCTCTACAAATGGCCAAAACGAAATCTAGCAGCCCAGAGAGTTTAGGTAAGCATTTTTTTTAGACCTTCTGTACTGAAACGTGCACTGTGGTACCAGTGTGTTTTCAGGTTTTCATATTTACCAGCTACTACATGTAAAAAGACACCAGCATCTGATTAACCACAAATCTACATTACACATGTACTTGGCTTAACTTGCTTATAAGTCTTTTAATGTAGTTTGCACTGCCATCTCTCTGGTTAGATATCACCTGGGAGGTTCGTGCGAACTCTGGTCAGTTCCATAGGCAGCTGCAGAGAAAGTCACTCTTATTTTTCCAATGGGGGCGATACGCGGTGAGTGAGGGAGGCTGCCTGACCTCAATTTGGATTCCCCTGAACTGGGTATTTCTGTTTCATTGCTTTTTGTTTTGTTTTCTTAATTTGTTCTATTTTTTTATTGTTGCTGTTATTGCTGTTGTTATTTTGGCAGGACAATACCATGCGCAGTCATAAATACACTCCTCTGAACTTCCTGCCCTACACGCTGTATGAGCAATTTCAGCGTTTCGCAAACTTCTTCTTCCTTCTGATTGTGGTAATGCAGGTGGGTGAAAAGCCTCTTTAAAGCGAGAACAGGTTGGCCCACACAATTTAATCTAATGAGGCTGTGTTTTCATCAAAAGTATCTATTTGACTGTGCACCTGATTGGTTATAGTTTCATTTGTTGGTTATGCTTGTGTGGTACATATACTACATTTGTGTGTTTTGTCAGTGAGGACTTTGTACATGTATCAGCTAAATGACACACAGATCCAGACCCTCACCTAGACTCGATTTAAACAGGCCCAAATCCAGTCAACAGGCCTAGAATCAGCCGGTTGCCTGCAAGTTTACTGGGTGATTGTCATTGTTTTTGTGAAGCTGTTCATGTGATGCACTTTGCAGTGTGTGCCTGCCATCTCCACCATCCCATGGTACATCACTGTGTTCCCTCTGCTGGTAGTACTGTCTGTGCGAGCACTAAAAGATCTTGTCTCTGATCTGGTAAGCTTTCCTCTCTCTGCGCCGTCACCCCCCCCCCAACCCCCTCTGCTTTCTCTTTATTTGTCTTTCTCTCACACACACAGGCACAGAATTTTTACCCATTCTCTCATTGTTGTTGTCCTAGTTGTTGGAAGTGTACTTACATCATGGTCTGAAATTGTGTTTTTAATATATTCTAATACACTGAATTATAACACATAAAGTAGATACAGGTTTCAATTTATTTTTCAACATTTTAATTTGGAAGAAAGCTTAATGTTTTATTGTCATGAAAAACCCATTCCAAAGTTTTGTTGTTGTCCATGTGTGTATCAGGGCCGTAGACGTAGCGATAAACAGATCAACAGCAGGTCCTGTGATCTTCTGACCTCTGGAGGGTAAGTCTTCAGGGAAATGCTGGTCTTTCTCAGATGTCCAGATGAAAAGCCAAACGATTTATTTTCATACACTCTGTCTCTCTGTCTCTGTCTCTCTCTATCTACCCCTCCCTCCCTCCAACTCTGCTTTAGCTTTCAAACTGTCCAGTGGAGGAATGTGCATGTTGGAGATGTGCTGAGGATACAGAAAGATCAAATCATACCAGTGAGTAGCATCGCTGAGGCCTAGAGAAGAGGCCGCAAGAAAAAATCAAACCGCTCTGCTTTCATTCCTGCTGCCACTCCTTCCCTCTCCTTTGAGTTTTAGTAGATATGTCTGTCTGTCTGTCTTCTTGGCCTGTCTGTTTACTGGTTTACTTGAAAATAAATCTGTTGCAGTATGTGATTGAAACTTAGAAAAATGTAAGTAACAGTCAAAGGGCTTCAGCTTATGAAAAACCATCTACAACCTTTTGTTCTCTTTCTTTGTCTGTCCGTTTTCTCTGCCTGCCTTTCTGTCTGTCTGTCTGCATGCATGCCTACCTATCTGTCCATCCACAAGAGTCTTTGTGTGTCCACAGGCAGATCTTCTTCTATTGTACAGTACAGAGCCACACAGTTTGTGCTATGTGGAAACTGCTGACATAGATGGGTAAGAGAAACCTGTTATTCAACAACCCCTGCATCACAAACAAACAGGCATCATATTTTTTGTGAAGTGGTTCATGCTGTGTAGAGGACTCGGTTTTAGAGCCTCACCATATGTTTGTGTTTTTTTTTTTAAAGCCACTACTTTGTAGTCTGGTTATGTGGCATGGTTTTAGAAATGTCCTGCCTCACCACAGTACTGTGTGTGTTGCCCTGGCCCACTTTGACAGAGAGACCAACCTCAAGTTCCGGCAGGCCCTGGCCTCCACCCACACAACACTGGCCTCTGGCTTACTGGAGCAGAGCCTCTCAAGTTTCAACGGTAACTAGACACGCAGCGCCGTACCACACTGTTGTAGATACGGGCCTTGAAGAGCCTCGTAGTCAGCCTCCAGAAATAAATGAGGTGTCAAAGATGCACTCTGACAACGTCTGATAAATATTAGCCTAGGTGTTAAGCTGATTTATCATTTACTTCTGTGTCCAAGGTAGTTACTCTATGGCTATGTGGCATCCCTGCATCTGTGTCCTCTCTTGTTGTTAAAGAGTTTAAAAAAAAAAGGGTATCGTCCTTAAATAAGGTCAGGGTTGACAACCAAATCCAAACTCATAAATCTCACCTCAGCACTCTGATGTTTGTGCATGTCTTGACAGACAGTGTAACATGAGATAGGGACCTCAGTGTTGATTGATGCATGGCAGGCAGAAAGCCAAACAAATGCAAACATAGTCAAAATCAATTCCCATTGCAGTCTATAGCAGTCATGTAATGGAAACATATTACAGCAGACTCCCTCCATTTTGTGTCTCTGACTAGATGTATTTATTCAGAATGGCCAATGGGCTTAAGATTCTATTTTTCCTTTTGTGTGTCTGTGTGTGTGCGTGTTTGTGTGTGTGTGCACGCGTGACTGGGTGATTGTATGTGTATGTTTCTGCCATTAGTTAGTGTCCTTGGGGACCTTGAAAGGCGCTATACAAGTTAAACAAATGTTTAAAAAATGTTTAACAAAATCATTATTTATTATGAACAGGTATTGTGTTGTGCGAGGAGCCCAATGGCCACCTCTACTCGTTCAGGGGGGAGCTGCGGTGGCGGGGGGAGACGTACCGCTTGGACACCGAGCACATTCTTCTCCGCGGGACCGTGTTGCGGAACACTGACCTTGCATATGGTCTAACTATATATGCAGGTACTCGACCTACAAAGCCTGAAAAACAGCACAAAGTAAAGGCCTTCATAGTCCAGGTGACAAGTATCGCTCAACAACAACAACAACAACAAAAAAAAAGTTGTCGTGAAATGTCTCATTACCGGAGGCTTTCATAGTCCTGCACTGGTTACAAAGAAATAGTGTCAATAGAACACAACGTGTGGTTTCTGTGCCAACTTGAATGAACTTTGAGTTGCTAATCAGAGTACGTGCAGTTTAAAAAAAATGTCTAAGTTTTGTTATATCTTCTATTGCCTGGTCTGTAATTTGGTCTTAAAGCAGCAATTTCATTGGCTGAATACGTAAATATGACTCACAGCATGGTGGAGGAGGTGAAGGGATGTTTTCTTTGCTCCTGTAGAGTGATTGGTGGAGCTGAGAGCAAACAATGACAAGGTCATGTGGTCAAGGTCAACTCTGTGCATTGGATTCCACTAAGATTAATGACACATAAAAACTCAAAGTACATGCCCATCCTGGGATGTACAAGTCAATATCAGTTTAAGTGTCTATTAGACAAATGAATGTGTCTTTTACATCTGTACTCTGTACAAGTATTCTCTCAGGTGTTAGAATGTGTCACTGTACATGACTTTTTTTTTCGCCACCAAACAGCAGATGTTGTAAACTCCTGCAATCTATTGGTTGTAGATCTTCTATGACACATGCTTGAAGAGCACATAAAGTGTCACTAGTGTTGCAACCCCAGAATGGTAATTTCCATCATAGCAATACTGAAAACCTCATCAAGATTTACTGCTCTGCTGCATTGGTTTGCTGCCAGGTGCAGACACTAAGATCATGAAAAACTGTGGCAAGGTGATCGTGAAGAAAACCCAGGTGGAGAAGATTCTCAACAGGGTCATTCTTGGGGTAAGGGATACCACCATTTTGAATAGCCAGGGGGAATGTATCTGGCGACATTTTGGTTAGACTGTGGTCAGGTGCAAAGGTTATTAATGAAGAATTACCTGCAGCACTTGTTAATTACACTCATTTATAATGAATGTTTGTTCATTGTGAAACTAATGCTTGCCCATTAATAAATAAGGCTATGCTAATTCCCTGGTGAAAAGCCTTATTTCTTAGCCACCATGGACAAATAATAACCGTAATAATACTTCATGTGCGTAGATCATTAAACACTGAGATTAATTATTGGTGTTAACTAAAACAAATAAAAAGATTTGTATAGCACTAATCTGTGGTCTACTGTCTTGGTGGTCTCAGATTATGGTGTTTGTGCTGCTGGTGGATCTTCTGTTGGCCGTGGGCTCTGGTGTGTTTGAGCACCAGGTGTCCCGCAATGTGGAGGTGCTGGCCGCTCTTGGGGGAGACTCAAGTACGGCTTACCGAGGCTTCCTCACCTTCTGGGGCTACGTGATCCTACTGAGCCCTGCTATCCCTATGTCACTGTACATTACGTAAGGACCTGCATTTCGGAGAATATCCTTATGTTCTGACAGCTCCCTAGTTTTCTTTCTCTCTCTCTCTTTCTCGCTCTCTCTTTTCTTTATTTCTCTCTCCCACACATAGGCACACAATTTTTACCCATTGTCCCTCCCCCCCTCTCTTTTTGTTGTACAAAACTGTAAGTTTGGTTATTTGCATAACAGGAGAACAATCACAGGAGAAAAAAGATGCTAGAAACTACAAATTCACTTAACAATTTATTTAAAAATACTGTTTCTCAAAAAAAAAGTTTCCAACCAGCCTATGTCTTTAGTACTGGTGGCAGCAGCAGAAAAATGTTTTGTCCCTCTACACAGGTTTGAGTTGATGAAGGTCATCCAGTGCTTTTTCATTGGCTGGGACCTGCAGATGTATCATGCGGAGAACGACAAGCCGGCTCAGGCACGCAACACCTCACTCAACGAGGAGCTGGGCCAGGTGGGCCACCTGCTGAGCGACAAGACCGGCACCCTGACCCAGAACCGGCTGCTCTTCCGCCAGTGCTGCATCGCTGGACATGTCTACGGTCAGTCTAGCCCCCAGCTGCCCCCCCCCCCCTAGGTGGAGGGTGGCCAGTGGTCTTCTCTAAGATGAATACCAGGGACATTTCCCTCCAACACCATTGTAATAAATAATAGCTTAGCTGTAAGAACCAGAACCAAACTTGGTTTGTAAGTGTTTTACCAGGGGCAGACCTTCAACTATGGGGACTGTCCCCAGAAAATAGGAACATCTGTTCCCCCTATACCAGCAATGCAAATAACATAACAGTAACATTGGTCTTCACTTAACAGCTCTACCTCAGCACAGCAACCTTTTTGTGTTTTGTAGGGGATGTACCAGCTGATTCAGAGAGTCAAAAGGTATGTTATTTTTATTCTGACATGAACTTTGTAAGACAAAAGTTGGAAGTAAACTTTTTAAGATTTAGTTTACAGCTCTGAAAAATGGAGCATAGCGTTAGTTCAGGCAGGTCATCAATTCAGGCTCCTTGCGATCATTTCCTGGAGGCCCAGTCTGCTGAGAATGACAGGCAGCTCAGCTCACTCTGTCAGGTAATTGCTCAGCTGAGTACTTAGCTGTTTGTTAGCTATCGCTAGGGATCATTTAGGGTGCCATATTTATTCCTGACTGAAATGATCCTGACTGAACGGTAATTAGAATCATCACTGATTGGCTTTTGATGAAATGTGCAATCCTGCCCTTCCCCTGCCCTCCATTCCCAGAGTTGTCTGATGAATAGTAAATAATATTACATTTTATTTGTATAGTGGATTTACAACCAAAGTACTTTCTGTTAATTTTCTTATTATATTTTATAATGAAGTATTTTTAAATAAGCATTCCAGCAACAATCATTCAGTACATATTTAGTCATAACCCCAATCACTCAGTCACATTCAGTCAGAGAAAATACAATACACGAAATGATCATCCTCTTTTCAACCCCTTATCCCATCCCTACTGTGCTCAGCCCCTTGACCTGAGCTGGAACCGGTTCTCCTGTGGTGGGCTGCAGTTCTGGGACCAGCGGCTGGTGGACCGGCTGGTGAAGGAGCGCTGTCCTCAGAGCAGGGAGTTCTTCACGGCCCTGGCCCTGTGCCACACCGTCATGACGGAGTGGAAGGAGGGTGAGGACGCTGGAGTAGTTTTGTGTTCACCTATAGGTGGAAATGTGGGTGTACTGACAGAGATGGACAAACAAGAGGGAAGTGACACACACAGATACTTATTAGTTTTTTTGTCCTAAATGTTTGGTTAAGGATGTTGAACAGAGGGAAGATGATTAGGAGCAAGAGCAACCCCAGCATGGAATTTAGCTACTCTAGGTTGTATGTCTTACTGTCCATGAGCACACTGGATAGCCACAGTGCTAATGTTGCGGTGATCTTAACACTGAACTACAATGAATGTCTGATTGACCGAAACTGCACTTTGTGTGGTTTTTTTCCATTATAAGTGGTTAGTTCAAGCAGCTTTTTGTTTGACCGAAACTGCAGTTTGTGTGTTTTTTTCCCTAATAAGTGGTTGGTCAAGCAGCTTTTTGTTTGTTTTATCCCAGTGGTTAAGTTGGCTTTTGTAAGGAGGGGGAGCCCTTCTTTACTCACAGTGGTCAATATTCCACTCTGTATTGTATTACTGTGAATATTGAGGAGGGGTACTGAATACTCTGGAGGGTTCAAGTCCAATTTCAACTCTGTTTTACCAAAGTTGCAGCCAGTGATAAAGTGGCACCTGTGTTATACCCCTCCAAAGTGTGCAAGTGTGTTATTTAGTCCTTAATGTTTACATTAAAAAATTTGAATTTACAAAAAGTAATCCTCCTTTTGCTGCTGCAGGGGCGCCTCACTACCAGGCTGCGTCCCCGGATGAGGAGGCCCTGGTAGGGGCGGCACGGGAGCTGGGCTGGGTGTTCCTCTCCCGGACGCGGGACTCCCTCACAGTCAGCCAGCTGGGACACACATGCCAGTACCAGCTCCTGATGCTGGTCGACTTCACCAGCAAGAGGAGGCGCATGTCTGTGTTGGGTCAGTCTGCTCTGCTGGTCTCACTCTGCCCCCTAGAGAACAAATGTGGAAGTGTTTCTTTGTTTGTATACTTCATATTATGTGTTGTGTGTATGTTTGTGTGTGTGTGTGTGTGTGTGTGTGTGTATGTTTGTGTGTGTGTGTGTGTGTGTGTTGACAGTGAGAGAACCAGGTGGGGAGCTGAAACTGTACTGTAAAGGGGCTGATATTGTCATCCTGGAGAGACTACAGAAAGACTGCCCACACAGGGAGAGCAGCGAGAGAGCACTGGACGTGAGGGACATGGCGCACGCGCACACACACACACACACATACATATATATGCGCACACTGACACGCACACAGACACACACACACACGCATGAACACACACACACACACACATACACACACACACACACACACACACACGCACACACACACACACACACACATACACACACACACACACGCACACACACACACACACACACACACACACACACACACACACACTACCCTTTGGAGAATCTTTGCAACAGACGCAATGTTGCCATGTTGACACATACACATGCTCTCTCTTTCTTGCTGTCACTCTTTCATACACACATACAGAGCTT
Source organism: Setipinna tenuifilis (assembly GCA_030347295.1). Taxonomy (NCBI): domain Eukaryota; kingdom Metazoa; phylum Chordata; class Actinopteri; order Clupeiformes; family Engraulidae; genus Setipinna; species Setipinna tenuifilis. The sequence goes on along the minus strand of CM059276.1, from coordinate 13,552,020 downwards.
TACAGTCTTTTCATCACAGTCATCACAGTTTAATTTTGTCTTATTACTCTAAATGACAATTAAATCACCTTGCTCCTTCTTTCCTCTGCAGCTGTTTGCACAGGGCTGCCTGCGGACCCTGTGTGTGGCGGTGCGCTGTGTGTCTGAGGCCCAGTGGGGGGCGTGGAGGCAGGTTCTGGAGGAGTGCCAGGCTGAGACGGCCGGGAGAGAGGCCCGACTCGAGGAGCTGCATGACCGCATGGAGCAAGAGCTGATGGTATTGCTCAGAGCCGTGGGACTGAATGTTAATTTAGCCAGTGGTCACTGTGTGTGTGTGTGTGTGTGTGTGTGTGTGTGTGTTCATGCGTGTGTGTCTGTGTGTCTGTGTGTCTGTGTGCGTGTGAGTGTGCGCATATATATGTATGTGTGTGTGTGTGTGTCTGTGTGTGTGTGTCTGTGTGCGCATATATATATGTGTGTGTGTGTGTGTGTGTGTGTGTGTGTGTGTGTGTAGTGTGGTGTGGATAATGGTGTTGTACTCTCTGAGGTAATAAAAGCTAAAATGACCTTGGTTCCCTTTGTGCCACCGTTCCCACTGACTGATTTATTTCATTTTATACTGACATTACCAGTGTGTTATAAGCCATGGACTCCACTCAGACCAACATGTCCTCTCTCTTAGACCATCTTTGGTGTTAAAAACATTGTGGTTATTTTAGATAGCACGCCTTTGCCAATATTAAATACGTCTACACTAATTACATTTCCAGTATTGCCACCCAAGGTCTGTGTTCTACTTGTGTTCTAGATTACACCCCCCACCCCCACCCCCACCCCCTCTTCTCTTCCTCTCCCCCTGTGCAGTTGCTGGGGGTGACGGCCATAGAGGACCGGCTCCAAGATGGAGTCCCAGAGACTATCGCCACCCTGAGGCAGGCTGGCATCAAGGTGTGGGTGCTGACCGGTGATAAAACAGGTATGCTATGTGTATGTTTATGTGACTCACTATCAAACTTTCACTGAAATATCATCAAACTCTCTCACACACTATTAAACCACTCTCACACACTATCAAACTGTCGCTTACACACTATCAAACTACTCTCACACACTATCAAACCACTCTTACACACTATCAAACACTCGCTCACACACAATCAAACTCTTGCTCACTCACTATCAAACTCACTCACACATCATCAGACCTTTTTTGTAAAGCGCACCTTCTGGGAACTTTGCAGTGACTAGATGGTTATGGCCCCTGTTTTGGGGTCAACAAGCAGTTTAATCTGACTTGCAGTCAGTGGACAAATAATAACTAAAGGAATATGCATATTACAATTTTTGTCAGTCCTTTTCAAACATTTGTATATAATATCCAGTTTACCAAAACTTCATACTCTTCATTGTATGTTTGTATATTTATGTTTGTATGTTTGTATATTTATGTGTATACTTGTATGTCTATAACATAATGTAGATTCAAATAGATAATGTAAAATGTATGTGTTTGTGAGGGTGATACATGGTTGGGGCACAGTGCTACACAAGGTAACCTAAGCACATAGGCACAAAGGAGAGGTCTGCATACTTCAGCGAAAGTGAAAAAAGGGAGCTGAAGTGTCTGGACCTCTCCTTTATGTCTTGGATTTCTTCATTTTTTTTTGGTTCAGCACCTATTTAAATTACGGATGTGCGCGCTCTCTTGCTATGTTTTGGAATACTGTATAGAACTGCACACATGTCTTAGCCAATCAGCTGTATGTCAAGCACACATGCGAGACAGGTGCTCTCACGTGGCACAAACACACCGCTGCCTTCCCTTTGTTGTCCTCCGCAGAGACGGCGGTGAATGTGGGCTACGCCTGCAGCCTAATGGATCCTGACACCAGCCTCCTGCAAGGAGACCAGCTACGGTCAGATGCACATCTCGCCTTGTCTGCCTAGATGCCGCGTTGAACTGTGCAAATTGTGTTAGCACTGAATGTTTTTGTGAAAGTAGAATGTACCCATGTGGCGTTTTCTCTCAGTGTCTCTCTGTCTCACTGTCTCTGTATGTCTGTCTCTTTCTTTCTCTTCCCATCACACACACACACACACACACACACACACACACACACACACACACACACACACACACACACGCACACACACACACACAGTATTGCATATATATATATATTACTTATTTCTTTACCCTAGGCAGCTTCTACAGTCTTCTGACCCAGATGTTAGAATTCGTCAGAACAAAAAGTCCGAAATATGGTCGACAGACAAAAAGATGCTGGGGGACAAAACCACTATAGTCATCAACGGACTAGAGCTGGTAAAGCAACTCATCCATTCTTCAACGTCAGAAAGCACAACAAATGCACATCTATCATTTTACTAAACACACGTATGAATAAATAAATAAATGAATCAATCAACCAACCAGTCAAACAACCAATCAATGAATCGACCAATTAACCAATCAACTCATCAATAATTAGCTGCTTAATGAAGTAATTGCATAACTCATGACATCTTGCTCTTGTGTTTTGTCAGGCAGAGCTGCTCGCAGTGCCAGAGTGGGGGTCCAGGTTCGTGGCCCTGGCCAATCAGTGTCAGTCTGTGCTGTGTTGCCGGGTGACCCCGGGGCAGAAGGCGGAGGTGGTGCAGCTGGTGCGGAGACACACCTCCTCTGTGACCCTGTCCATCGGGGACGGGGCCAACGACGTCAACATGATCAAGAGTAAAGCATCAGAGAGTAGTACTAGTTATACTAGTTGGGGATGTACATGTACTATATGGGGATGTATAGAACTGTTCTGTGTTTAAACTTGTCTGTAAATGCCCCATGCATTTGAGGTGGATGTCTTTTTAGGGTATCCAAGAATAGCTGTTAAGTTTTTGATGAAACATGATGTTCAAGTCATGCAAATGTTCTTTATCATGATAAAATTCTTCTTTTTTTCTTTATCCTCCTCCTCTTCCTCTTCGTCTTCTTCTTCTTCTTCTTCTTCTTCTTCTTCTTCTTCTTCTACTTCTTCTTCTTCTTCTTCTTTCTCTGTTTCTCTTTCACTCTTTTAACCAGCATCGCATGTTGGGGTGGGATTGTATGGGGTGGAGGGCAGCCAGGCAGTCCAGAATGCTGACTTTGCTCTGGCCCAGTTTCGCTTCCTGGCCCGGCTGCTGCTGGTCCATGGCCACTGGTCCAACCAGCGCCTCTGTCTCTTCCTGCGGGTCTTCCTCTTCAAGACCACCTCCTTCGCTCTCGTGCACGTGTGGTACAGCTTCTTTAGCGGTTTTAGTTCACAGGTGAGGAAGTGGTTCTGTTGGTGACAATAATTTTTGAGGATTTCTCGGTATATATATAACTTTTATCTATACTTACCTATTAGATATATATTTCTATATTTTCATCAGAGGGCCACAGAACAATAAATCTTCACAGTTGTTATACAGTATCTCCTTTCCAACTGCTTTAGAACATTTTATTTTAAAGGTGACCAAACCAGCAAACTTTCTTTAAACTGTAATTCAACAATTTCATTTTTATTTCTTATTAACATGTAGTGTTGTCAACATAGAAACCAAAAAATCACTCACATACAAACATCTGCAAATGCACAAATCTTCTTAAATACTCTGAATCATTTTTGTGTTGATTGATAAAAATATTGATTTTCTCTATATATTTACCTCATCAGAGGGCCACAGAACATAAGGCAATACAGTTTTCACAGCTGTTATAGTATCCCCTTCCTCTGCTTTATTGTCACAACGGCATAATTTTACCTTTAAGGAAGCAAGTTCAAGCAAACATCCTTTGGACTTTATGTAATATAACTTGACAGATTGCATTACTATTTGTTTTTAACATGTAGTGTTATTTTACAAAGAAACTAATGGCACACTGCTCCACAAAAATGCCATAAAATACTCAAAAATACCCAAATCATAGTCTGAAATTTGAATGCCACTTGTGAATAATCAGTGTTGAGTTTTTAATGGGTTGATTCTGATGTGTTGTTTGTCCTGTAGTCTGCATATGAGAGCTGGTTTATCTCTCTGTATACGGTCATGTATACTTCCATGCCTGTGCAGTGCCTGGCTGTCTTTGAGCAGGTAAGACAAGCTCCTTGTTACTGCTTCATGCCTTGTCCACAGCTAAAAACTAGGAAAAAGAAACGTATCCTTCGTTTTCGACTCATATGTACAGAGTAATTAAAGGGTTTTAGAGAATTTAAGCATGTATGAATATGTTTATATAAGTATCTGATCAGTAAATCTACACTGTACGTATATGTAAAAAGTATGTGTATTGTAATGCATGCTGCTCGTATACGTTGACTCTAATAGCATTTTGTCATAATAAACCATCTGTGGTACACTATGATGTATTTTGCTTTGCAAAGAAGTTACTCTGGATTGATACAATATTCTACTCTGACCACAGTGAAACATTATTATGCTTCTGAAGGCAATTCTGGCCAATTGCTAAGCAATTGCTGTAACGCCATCATGGTGTTTACCCCGGCTGCTATTGACTGTGACATTACTCCATCATGGTATTGTTTATCCCGGTGGCCAGGATGTGAGTGCTGAGGGCTGCGTGCGCTGGCCAGAGGTCTACCAGAAGGGCCGGCGGATGGAGCACTTCAGCCCGTGGGCTCTGGGCGCCACCCTGCTCTACTCCCTCTACGCCTCCCTAGTGCTCTGCCTCCTGCCCCTGGGGGTCTTCCAGCACCTCGCCCTGGACTTCCAGACCTTGGCCGTCACCATAGGAACGGCAGCAGTGTTCACGTCAACAGCTGAGGTAACATGAGGTTGGGGGGGTCCCAGCAGAGTACACTTAGCACTTCCTCTCCTAGGGGACAGTTGAACTCAAATGAACCACAGTCATTACAGTTTATATGTCGCACTGTCACATTTTAACACATTTTAATGTTAGATGGCTAGGGACCACAATTATTGGGATTAGACACTGGAATTATATTTGGAATTACAGTGAGACTATAATGCAGAGTTAAGTTTTCGTAAAGTTTTTTATTTGTATATTTCTTACAGGTAGTGTTTCAAACCAAGGATTAACACTATCGTATGATATATAGGTGAGTGTAAACAGACTTTTTGATTTGTTTATTTCTCGCAGGTATGCATTCAAACAAAGTACTGGACCAAGTACAATTTAGCAGCAGTGATCCTCAGTCTCGTCTTGTTTTTCTTGTCCACGTTGATTTTGCACAGTCCCCGCCTACATTCTCAATCCCCCAATGACTACATATTTCCTGGTAAGAAACTTCCTTTTTGTCAATTTTCGTAGCCTCAAACAAGCAGACATACAAACACTTTCTCTCTTTTTCTAGCTCTCTCTTTCTCTCTCTCTTTCCCTCTCTTTCTGTCTCTCTGTCACACACACAACCCCCACTACACACACACACACACACTCAAACACACACATACACAGCAAAAAATGCATACAGGCTGTGGATGCCTTCTCGATTAATCTTCATTACTGTCAAATGAAACATTCTCTTTTTGTGGCAGGAGTGTCAATAAAAGCCTTTGGAGAGCCTGTCGTGTGGCTTACTGTTCTATTGACCACCTGCGCTGCCATCCTCCCGTCAATGACGACGCAGGCCCTCGATGTGGTGCTCACACGCTCCAACACACACAGGGTGAGATTCACATGCCACACATGCTCCACTCAGTCTCAGTCTGTACCGAGTCGACAAGCTGTAAACCATTCTTGTAGTCTAACCCAGGCGTGTAGTGTAGTGTAGTGTAGAATAGTAGTGTGTGTGTGTATGTGTGGGTGTACATGCTTCTGTGCCTTTCTGCGTGTGTGTGTGTGGGTGTGGGTGTGTGTATGAGAGAGAGAGAGAAAGAGATTATCAGTAGGAGTAGGAATGGAACTGCCGTGTTACTTACTCTCAAGTACTTGGATCTTGTTAGTTTTATTTTCTTTTATCTGTTGAAAGCATGTAGTTTGTGTGTGTGTGTGTGTGTGTGTGTGTGTGTGTGTGTGTGTGTGTGTGTGTGTGTGTGTGTGTGTAAGAAACAAAGCATTGGAGTGGGGAGAGTGAGAGAGGAAGAGAGAGAAACATGTATTAGGACAACAGACAATAACCATTTTGTAGATTTGTATAGGCTGATACTTGTTGTCACTGATCCATATTGTGGTCAATTCCCTGTATGTGTGACTCAGATCCGTAGCCAGAGGGACTCCGAGCTGACCAGGGCCAGCAGAACTCCGTTCCACCGTGGAGCCGTCCAGCGGCGCTCCTCCTACGCCGTGTCCCAGGGAAAGGGCTTTGGACGCCTCATCACCTCCGGGGCTGGACTCCGCACCGCCGCTGCCGCCCCCCGGCAGCCAACCCCACACCCAGCAGGGACAGACTCCATCACGGCCCACCACCTCCCAGGCAATGCCCATGGAGATGATGCTAATGGGTTATAAAGGCTAGACATGTCTGATTGACTGATTGATTGATTGATTGACTGATGGAATTTATTTATGGACTTAAAAGACATAACAAAGATCCAAGGGATAAGATGTAGTAAAAGAACTTCTTTCCAACATGGTCCCTGATCTTAGAGGGAGATCTGGAATTGCACAGTTCCTCATCAATCTATGGGTTTTTAACTGTTTTGGAACCCAGGGCTGGCCAAAGGATGAGAAACTACATAGAGGACTACTCGTTCAAAATAACCTACTTGAAAATAAAATCATTAAACATGAACATTAAAACATTAAAATGCTAAAAAATATGGTGATTAGAACACTGCAGTAGTCACATTCATTGTCAAGTCACAAGCACGTGGTGGGCTGTCTGGATCTTTGGGGGCCATACTAGAGACCCCTGATACATGAGGAATGCATTGCTGTTTTTAAATACATATATATTACGAATTAAATTGATTTATCAAACGTGTGTTTGCATTTTGTGCTATATTTATATGTCTACCACAAGTCTTTGGAGTCTTAGAAATATAATAATTCTCTTGTAATTCTATTGTTATGCATTATACTAAGCCTTTTTGTTAGTGTAGCACAATAGCCCAGTTCAGTGCATAGGAGGATTTGTGATGGTATCAAAAGCAAAATGACACGTCTTCTCCTTGACCAGCCAAGGTCAACCCACTGCATATAAATCTGTGGTCTAAGTCTGATGAAAATCAATGAACTCATAAGCCTCTGGGCACCTCATCTGCATGTGTGCTGCATTAATGCCTTGTTTAACGAGACCCAGCGCAAACAGCCTGCCTGGAGGATCAACAACAGAGCTGAGATGTGCAAGCAGGGAGTGTGACGTTAACATACCTGAATCATTTTTTTATGGCTGTTTTTATATATGTGTTGTGTGTATGTGTGTGTGTGTGTGTTTCTGTGTAAGTGTGCATGTGTGTGTGTGTGTGTGTATATGGGTAAGTCGTATTGATTTTTATCAAGATGACCTTGGAATGCAGGCTGAGGGGAACTGCTTCTGAATTACAAATCAGGCTCAGACACCAGCAGTGTTTTTACAACTGATTTTATTCGTTAATTTATTTCAAAACACGCAATTTTACCCATATTTTTCCATTTTTAACGCTTCTTAAATTTTCTGTAACAGTTATTACTCCAAATTTTTCCTTCTCAATGTCTCATCTTTGAGCTACACAAAGAGTACTCCACTGACTCCAGCTCCCCCGTGTGGCCAGAGGGGGGAGGACAGGCTCTCACCCACAGCTCGCTTTGTCTCACACAGCCAAGGCCAAGGTACGTGTGTGTGTGTGTTTGTGTGTGTCCATGTCTGCGTGTGTACGTGTGTGAAATATTAACACGCTGCATACAGAAACGATGGGAAGGGGGAGGGGGGGCTGGGAAGGGGGGCAGCCCTGAAAGCCGGAAAGGTCCGGAATTTTTGATGGGATTGTCATACTAGAGGTTAAGTCTTTGGTATCAACAATGTCAGCGACGCTCTCGTAGCTCCGTCACATTCCATTGTGTGCGAGTGTGATTGTGTGTGTGCTTGTGCATAACTCTTTGCACATATCTCTATGTGAGCTGGTCTTTGGTTTGACAGTGCCTTGCATACAAACAGCCAAATACACCCCAATCACAGTTGACTGAAGTGTGCACCCTTTGAGCTGTACCAGATGTGTGTGTTTGTCTGTGTATGTGTGTTTGTGTGTGTGTGTATGTCTATCCTGCAGTGCTCTATCTCATGGTGCCATTATAAAAAGGGCTTGGCCACATCAACACGACGACACCCAGTCCAAATACAAACAAACGAAAACATAAGCACCAAGCCCCACCTCTGGACAGTTCAGGGGGCTTGTAAACAGCCTGCTCCACCCCTGGGACAACACTATAGTGCTCATCTAGCGTCCCAGGCACCCTGCTGTGGCACCAGTGGAGGCAAGACACGAGGTGGTGGGGCAAGACAGGATGGGGGGAGACTATGAGGCGGTTATGTGTTATGTGGTGGTGGAGATGGGAGTAGAGGGGACTTTAAAGGTGTTTAAACACACCGACCCTCCCGCACACAGCAGGATGTAAAGGGTCAGGTATTTGCATAGTTTTCTGTGCAAAAGCAACCAGCCGCTGGGTACAGTAGTGCCATCCTCGCTCGCAGGGCTGGGTGGATCGGCAGGAGACCATGCGGCGGGGGTGGGGGTGAGGGGTGGGCGGTGATTGGGTAGTGTCTCAGGTAGGGGCAGGTAGGTGGGAAGAGAGACTGGAGGTGATGGGTCCCAGACTGCCCTGTGGACTGCGCCTGTCTCCTCAGGGGGGGAGTCGTGCTGTGGCAGTGAGAGGCGCTCAGGTGGGTGGGTGGGCGGGCGGAGGGGCGACCGGGCGACCGGAATGTCTGTGGTGCCCCCTCCCCGTCTCCGTTGGTCTGGCGTAATGATTGTGCCGACGACACCTAGCGTCGGAAATGCCAGTGCCAAGGGGGACGGGGGGGGGGGGGGGGGTGGTGTTTCGCTTGGTGTAGTAGTGTATGCAGCCTGGTGCGAGTGAAGAGGATAACGCCGATGTGTGTGTGTGTGAGTGTTTGTATGTGTGTGTGCGTGCGTGAGATGATTAACACTGAGCATGCGAAACACATTTTGGCTTTAGCTGTGGGCTGATTGTGCAGAGCCTCGTCCATTCCATGGTCCACCCCCCTCTCGTACCCTAGTGCTGGCCTGGCCTGACCTGTCCTCTCTCTCTCTCTCTCTCTCTCTCTCGCTTGCTCTACCTTTTTCTCTTTTTTTCTTGTTTTGAAACTGATTGTCTTCTACCATCACAAAGACACTTGGTTCTGATTGATTGACAGGTAACAGAAGAGGGGAGAGCACAGTGTGACTGAGGAGGAGGAGGAGGAGGAGGAGGAGGAAGAAGAGGGAAAGGTAGGGGGTGGGGGTGGGGGTGGGGGTCTTATCTTTTCCTGACTACAGTCAGACTCACAACTTTCAGTTCAAGAGGTGGAAAAAAAATATTACACAAATGCTGTTTGACAGTTATAGTAGCAACACTGGTCGGTGGAGGGTGGGGGTGGGTGCGGGGGGTGAGGGAGTCTGTTTTTTTATCCAACTACTGTTGTTAATTTTAAGTGTTTTTCTATCTTTTTTTGCATGAACATCTTGTAATCCGAATCAGTGAGCACTTGACTTGTAAACACGCACATACACATATTGTCAGGCTTTGGAGAGGATGGGTTGGGCTTGTACTTTGGTCTGCAACGCTGTCTGAAGAAAAGGGGCATTAATATTAGATCAAAGCGGGGGAATTAAAGCGGCTCTGTGGCAGAACTTGAGCCTCCCCCTGCACCCACTGCACCCCCCACACACACCCCTTCCCCACCCACACCCCTCTCCCCGACCTCCACACACCACCACCTCCCCACACACTGTAGGTTCAGTTATATACAACATGAGACACACACTGGGGTGGGGAGGGGGAAAGGGGGGAGAGGGTTGCAACAACACATGCACACGACCAGTAAAAACATCAGTGACCAAAAGAACGAGAACAGGAAGAAAAAAAATCATTATTTTAAAAATAAATAAATAAAGGAATACCCCCTCCATCACCCCTGAACCCTAGCACCCCACCCCTTAGACCCACTTCCCCAACCCTCTGCCCACCCCCGCCTGTCCAGCCTTCTCTTCCACAAAAGCACAGGTCATTCCTGTTGTTTTTCTATACAGTATACAATAGTCATGCAAAAACAAAACAAAATACACCCCCCTTTCCAAGGAGAGGAGCACTTTTTTTCTTTTTTTCTTTTTCTTATTTTTCCTAAAATAACACCAAAAACACAACCAAGAGTATTTGCCTTGGGGTGAAAGTAGAATGGATCTGCAGAGTCATGTTGAAATTTAAAAGAAAAAAAACAAAACAAAAGAATTCTTCCTTTGGTTGATATTAAAATCATGGTTTTCAAAATCAAACCAAATCAATTGCAGTTAGTCTCTGACAACTTCTGAAGCCGTTATTTTTGTATTTATCCTCGATTGTGGTCCTCTTGTCTAAACCCTCTTCTCTTTTAAACTTACTTTCTTACAACTGCCCTCTGCGGCAACCTTCATTTCGCTCAGAAACATTCAGTGTCTTTTCTCCATGGAAAAATGTTAGTTCATGCCATAGCAAAAAAACAAATAGAGAACGTACAAGAAAAATGAGCAAACAAATCCAAAAAAACAATAGTTTAACAGTATAAAGCTTCAAGTCACAAGTTTTCAAAACTAACTATTATTAGTTATCGTTGTAATCACTATTGTCGTTATTTTCGTTTTTAAATTACAATAAACTTTACATGAAAGGTTTGAGGTATTTCAGAATTAATTGTCAACACACACCTGCCAAGTCTTTCCACTGCCCAGGGGAAAGGGGGGGGGGGGTGAAGGGGGGTGTCGAGAACCTGCATACCAGCGCTCTGAATGACCCGCATTCGTCCATGACCAGCAATTGTAATCAACACGAGATGCAAGCAAAACGGCCTGCGACCATATTGCTTTCGTCTGCAGAGACACAGCGTCGGCAGTCATGGGCGAAAGCGGATCATTGCAGTAAAGAGAGATTTGGGTCGGCCCTGGCGGCACCCATGGTGGACTACATCATGTCCAGTTGCCCGGGCGACCACTGATATGCAGAGATTGTATTACAGCAAATGGGGGTTGGGGTGGGGGGAGGGGGCTAATGATTAATGAGGGGGCTTTTTTGGGGGGGGGGGGGGGGGGGGGGTTACGTTCTGTGCCATGGATTGCATAGATACACTTCTAGCGTTTACCGTCACCATGTGCCCACTCCCGCTCTGTTACATAAAAATATCTCTGGGGGAAGGCCCAAGATGACCGGGTGCAGAGGTGCACTAGACAGCTGAAGAGATCGAAGGCTCTAAGCCAGGATGTAAAAAGAACAAAATATAGAGAGAAAACAAACCACAGAACGCAAGCGAGAAAGAGATTGGTGACAACTTTTAACGCGCAAATTTGATTGAAATCATTTGACAGGATCGTTTCTTTTTTCCTCGTCTTTTGCAAATACACTGACGGTATCAAAGTCTCCACAGACTTTCTGCATGATAAAGTGCTTATCCTCAGATGTATCAAGATGGCGGGTCTGAAACGAATGAGGTTTAAGAGTGACACTTGGGTCTCAGCATCCTCTTTGACAGGATGTCTCCACCCAGCCTTTTGCCCAGCACGTGTACACCCTACCGTTCATGAAATTGAGTGTGTCTGTGTGTGTGTGTGTGTGTGTGTGTGTGTGTGGGTGTGTGAGTGTGTGTGTGTGTGCTTGTGAGTGTATTTGTGGTTTTGTCAGTAGATTCAGAGCAGTCCCACCCGTGGTTGAAGGAAAAAGGCACTCAACACTATCTGCATGCTGCCACCTCCCTCAATGTGGCATGATGCAGTCTGGCTGCACTGGGAGTGTATGTTTGTGTGTGTTTGTGTGTGTGTGTGTGTGTGTGTGTGTGTGTGTGTGTGTGTGTGTGTGTGTGTGTATGTGTGTATGTGCGTACCAGTCCTGGGCAGAATGGCAGGGTTGATGGGGGGGTGGGGGAGGGGGGGGGGATTACGTGGTGAGTGTCCCCCTGGGCAGATTAAGACAGGCAGGCTGAAAAAATCTTTGGTATCAGTGGCGGTTTCACAAACCACTCAGCTCAGTGAGGTAGCCACACTGGTTCTCACTACAAACAAAAGGTCATTTTTCCCAAGCTAATGTACATTACAGATTCCTTGCTGAATTGTGTTACACAAATTTCTTGTCTTCATCTTTTTTTTTTTTAACTCAATGCTCATAGCAAATCGAGTCAACCTCCCTCTACCAAGCATTTGGCATGACAATGCCCTATCTAACCAGAACAGTACATCTAACTACATTACCCCCAGAAAAATGCTACAGTTGCACCACTGTGGAGACAGCGTTTTGGACCTGGTGGTGTCCTCTGAAACCTTCTGTTCCTCAGCCTCCACAAAAGGGAGAGAAGGGGGGTGATTGGAGGTTGCGCTGTTCTCCTTTAACACGACCCTCTCCCAGGCTTTGTGGAAAGGGCCTCTGGAACATCGCAGCCCTATCGTCATGGCAACAGAGGAGAGAACGAGTGGTCCTTTTGCCCCCCCCTCCTCCTGGCTCCTGGTTACATACGTCTCCCCCCATCACCCGTGGACACTTGAAGGGAGGTGAGAATGTTTTTGTGTTTTTTTTTTCTTCCAGTGGTCTCAGTACTCTGTCTCAAAGTTCCTTGTTTTTTTTCCCACCAGTCATTTTTTTTGTTTCTTTTTTAAAAAGTCCTTTCATCCTTCATCAATTTGCAATTTATGAACAAGGTGCCTTACATATGCACAACAGATCACAACAGTAACAAGAAATAGAAACTTTGTGTCTATGGTACTAATTACCCGCATCATAATTATAGTGGGAGAGAGAGAGAAAGACAGACAGAGACAGAGAGAGACAGAGATAGAGACAGAGAGAAAGAGAGAGAGACAGACAAAGAGAGAGAGAGAGACAGACAGACAGACTGAGAGGGTAAGTTGGAAAAGGAGATGAAGAGGAGGTAGAGAACCAAAGACAGAACGATCGCTGTGTTTCTTGTGTTTTTGGAAAGGGTGTCATTTGTCTTGTGGTCTGTGTAGCAGCTGTCCGTTTGAGATTTCTTGTCTAGTTTCGTTCAGACATTCTGATGCGTAGAAAAGAAGGAGCTAGATTCAAATGCGTTTAAAGATGATTGTTGGTTGCTATGGCACACACTGCCCGTTTAGAGGGGTAGGGCTCGGTGAAGACATGTGAACACAGTACCATCACTGATTAGCATTAAGGCAGTTATCATTGGCACTAGTTTCTGAAGTATTTCTGGACTTCTGTGTGGTCAACCACATGTCCTCCTTAGAAATAAAGTAATAATAACAATGGGATACTTGTACTTTGCAAACGAGGTCGGACAATCATAATTTGAAGATTGGTAACAGACAGATTACAATGTTTGATGCTAGTTGTGCTGTGCAAATACCTACAGCTTATCCCTTTCGTATTTGAGCTAAATGAAATGTAATTGTTAATTTAAAATGTGTATCATGCCCCAGTACAGAACAGAGGGAGATGATTTAGTTTGTGACAAACTGACCATGACTTTTGACTTCTTCTTTGTGTCTTGCAGTCCACCTGTGAAACATCCGTAATCCTTAGGCCTTGTGTACAACAAGAAGATTGACAAGGTATTACAGATCTGTCCGACTTTTCTTCTTAGTTTTACACCACGTGTAGAAGGCATGTCCTATTGTCTGGGAAATAATGATCCGTCGCTTTGCTGTTGCTAAATTGCAATTCCTCTTTTGACCAGCAGATGGAACTGCCACTCTGTGCGGGTTGAGGATGGCCGCCTTGCCGTGGCCATTGTGTGTTCTGGATTTCCGTGTGCTCTTCATTCTCTCTCTCTCTCCTCAGAGGCTAGAAAGCAGCGACCGTGTTGCTTTTTTCATCCCTTAGTATTACTAAACGAGCAGAAACAGACATAATTTTTATTTCAGGAACCTTCCTAATGGTGAGGAACAGAGCCGCTTCACTTTTACAAGCAAGGACAGACAGCCTTCCCAGCAGGTTATCCAACATCTGTGCAAAAATATAGACCTGAACTGGGGCAGACCTGAGAATCTTCATTGTGAGGCGCGTTCCATTTCACCTTCAGGAAGGATCAAGGCCCCTTGCTTTCTGTCTGCATCGATTACATTTTCAATTCATTAGCCTGGTGCATGATCTGAGCGCCTCTATGAGCGCTTCAGAGAATACCTCTGCTAAAGGGTGGGTGGGGGAGGTGGAGAGGACGGCAGAACAGCTTCTTCTTGCGGGAACTGGATTGTTGTGTTTTCTTTTTTCTTTTTTGAATGTACGGAAGGCTTGGTTTGGAAACAAAGGGTTGTGTGCTGTGGTGCTTTATTGCTGCTCTTTTGCTGTTGTGCCCTCACACACACATGATTCTGGTGAGGGGCAGAGCAAACGCAATGCGTAAGGGAATGCTTAAAGGAATTCATTTCAGCAACCACTTAGGATGAGGAGGCTACTTGAGGCTTGACATCTCAACACGTGGGTAGGGTTTGTAACGTAAAGCTGGACATCGGACAACAATAAAAATAAAAAGATGAAACAGAACTATAAAATAGGATCTGTCCGTGTATGGACCTGAACACTTGTTTGCCTATGTACCATTCTGCATCATAACAGTCCAACCGACAGAGATAGAACAAAATGGAGAAAGTGAAAGAACAGGACTGAAGGAGAGAATCGTTTAGCACGTCGCTAACAGCTCCTCCTGGCGACTGAGTGACTGGCAATGGCAATGGCAGCGCCGGGTCTGGCGCCGACTCTCTCAGTGCCCCCTCTCAGGCCTTGGAGAAGGTGGTGGCAGACGTGCCTGGCTGCCCGGGGCTACCGCTGTGGTGCTCGTCGTGCCAGCGATCCATGCAGCGGCGGCGGGCGTTCATGAAGAAGTTGCTGACCGTGCTAACCTCCAGGCCCAGCTGCTGCGCGATGGTGATCTGCATCTCCTTGGACGGCCGCTTGTTCTCCTTGAAGATGGCGATGAGCGTGCGTCGCTGCAGGTCTGTGAAGACCAGGCGCTGCTTCTTGGGTGCCATGTTGCGGTCCTTCTGCTGCTCCTGCTCCTTTCGCTTGCAGGCTGTGGAGGGAGAGAGTAGGAGAGGGGAGTCGGTGTGGGGGTGGGGGTGGGGGGACAGCCATAGGCATGACACAAGCAAGGAGAGAGAAGGGTGGGGGGAGAGGAGAGACATTTTATTTCACGTTCAGAATATAAAACTGAAGTGTGAGACACAAGGGGATAAGAGTAAAAATAAAATGGCTGACAAAAAAAAAGCAAAAGGAAAAAAAAAAGAACCCAGTGATTTGTGGCCTGTAATAAAGACGGTAGAGTACCATCTAGTTGCACATAAAATTATCCTGTGCACCAACCTCACAACAACTTTGGCTCCCTTGTATGGCCTTGAATTAAATGTGATTTAAGTCTAATCCATCTCTGGTCCTGAGGGAGAATATTCCTCCTATCTTGGAGGAGAGGCTTGGCGAGAGAGGCGCGGCACAGGGTGAGGGGTGAGGAGCTAGCCCGCAGTGAGCACGCCCGCCTGCCTGCCTGCCTGCCTGCCTGGTCGGAGACATCGCTGTTTGATTCAATATTAATGCAGTTGGAGTTCGCACTGGGAGACGGAGTGACTGTTGCCCAAAAGTGAGGCGTTGTGTGTGCGTTTGTGTGGGTGTGTGTGTTTGTGTGTGTGTGTGTGTGTGTGTACACGCATTTGTGTGTCTATGTGCGTGTGAGCATGTTTTCTCCTGTCTCTGTGAGTATTAAAGAGAGAAAGAGAATACACTTGAGTTTGTGTGTGTGTGTGCGCATGTGTGTGTTCACACACACAAGAATATGTGTACATGTGTGGGCGTGTGGGTATGCTTGTGTGTGTGTGTGTGTGTGTGTGCATGTGTGCGTGTAGATATATCTGTGTATGTGTGAATGCCTATCTGTGTGTGTGTGTGTAAGCGTAGGTGAAAGAGAGAGTGTGAGTGGAGTGGAAGGGGGGAAAAAGGCAAGAAAGGGAGAGTGGGAGAGATATTGACCCAGACTGCTTCAGGATTTGGCAGGAGGCGGGGGCTGTCCATCGGGACCGAGGCCTGAATCCCCTCCAGCAGGTCTGCAGTCTGTGACTTCAAACAGAGGCCACTGGAGGTCTATCCATTGAGCTAAGAGCTGGTATTTTTAACTGCCTTTATCAAAAAAAAAAAAGTTCAGGACTCATAGCACTTCTCAGAGTAAGATGGTGGAACAGGCATTCAGGAATGTTCAGGCAGCATGGCAGTGAATTGTGTTAACCTTGACTGGATGGGTGGATGTGAAAAGCATAGTAATATCATTAATGTTGATTCTCCATGCTGGAAGTAGCTCTGAAATGAAAAGACTAAATTGTTGATTGGACTTATAGTTTATGTTGCTGGTAATTTCACTCTTTTACGCATAAAAGTGACATTGCCAGTAGTAACATTTTCACACTATGGCATTATTATGGCATTTTAGGGTTTTGTTTAATGCTTTTCTTTCCAACCTCTCCAGTTATTACTCCCACTGCTGTCACCCCTACCACCAATCGTCTCCAGACACACACACACATACAGTAAGAGAGAAAGAAAGAGAAAGAGGGCGAGAGAGAGAGAGAGAGAGAGAGAGAGAGAAATAAAGAGTGTGCAAGTGTAGCCAGAGAATGCTGTGCTGCTCTGTTTCTGATTACAGTGACTCTGAACCCATTGATCACCTGCTACAGTCAAATCTGCTTACTATGGTCATCTAACCTGCCGGCATATCCATCATGCCAGCATTTCACATCCACACATTACTGTAGTGCACAGCACACATTCACTTTGCAAACAATCTACAAATGCCCAGCCCAGAGGAGAGAAAAAAACATATTGCCATATAGCCAAAAATATATATCCAATGAACAATTTGGGTGGAACAATTTGATTTTTGTATTTATTTATTTATTTATTTTTGCATACGACCACTCTTAACATACAAAACACAAAGTACATCTGAGAACGTTGAGAATTTTGAGAGCGTTCAGAATACTGCCCTGCACTACCCCTGTTGTTATTTCAAGGTCCAATCAGCAGGTGTCTCTCGCCCCGTTTGGGCGTTATTGCCTATTGCCGAGGTTACAAGCGTTGGGTTTTTGTGATCAATAACGATCGATCGGTGAGGAAGGGGGCCCTGATTACTGAACCAAGCGCGCCGTGGAGAGAAGAAAATCGATCATTGCAGATTTTACAGCTGCAGTGCACACTGAGTCGTGGGACATGGACGCACTCGTACTCAAACAGTAGGCTAGGGCAGACTGGATCCAAGAAAAGCTTAGCCAATGCCTTTATGTCAGGCGTCAATCAAGGCGCATGGGAAACCGGTGACCAAAATGGACTCAAGTTCAGGGGAGGAGATTTACTGAACAAAGACGTCAAAATAAAAGTTGTTCACTGCAACTAGCCGATTTTAGCACCACGGCTCGGGATGCTTTCATCGCAATGTTGTGTACCAGTCGAAACAGGCCAAAGATATGACAATGTCTTTATTAAATGCCAATACATCTCCCATTAATCTGCTCGTCTCATTAAAAGAGTTGCCTCACAGATCATGTAACGCTCGAAGAAGGAGCTTTACGGAAAAATAGGATTTTGGCAATAAGTTCCGGGTAACCTACTCTGACGCTTGTCTAAAATACTGTCAGTAACAGCATCACAACCATAGCTAAAGAGAGTTTAATGAATAATGTATGTATTGTTTATGTATATTTATATGTTTATACTGTATATATTTTCCTTTTTTCTTTACTTGACACTATAAATTGTGACTCGGGCTAAAAAGGGCTGCGACGTGCATACCTGATTAAATTGACCTTAGGCCTATATTATGACCTGCAAAAACCCACCGGCAGTTGGTATTAATTGTGGTGGCACGTAGCCCTTTCTTGTGTTCAATTGCAAATCCGAATATGTTAGGTATTTTGCCGTTTGAAAATATCAAAAAATGGGCCGAAATATAATGATGTCAATAAAATGATTTGGCCATGCGTCAATTAGGGAAGTCTTATAAGGCTTTTGTTTGCTATCAAAAAACAAACAGTGCACTTTTGACTTTACAGGGATATACCAATGACATGAAACGATAAGACATATAAACCAACTCGATTCAGCAGATCTGCGCATTTTAGAAAATAAGGGGGGAAACTATCTAAGACTCATTTTATGCATTGACATACTTTGGCAGTGACTTTGCCAACAGGAGATGAGCCTATCAATCAAGTTGTTTTAGTCAAGTAGGGAATTCAATATGTCTCCTGTCTAAAAGTAAAACTTCTCTATCTAAAACACCCACTTGGTTGGACCGAGGGAAAAGATAAATGATGAATCTATTGAGTGTTTTGTGTCTTCGGTCCTTGGCTGTTGCATGCAGTGTAGAAGGCTACCGGTTGGCTGCAAAGGTTCATCCGTCTCTAACTACTCCTCAGTTCAATGCTGATTAATGTAATAGGGGACAATTGGTGCTAATATACTGGGTATTTCCTTGAACGTGTCCGCCCTTTTCGCAGTTTCACTGAAGACACTTCAAAAGTCCTTCACGGCCAAAGACTTTTCACGATGCTCTTTGTGTCTGTCGAGGGTAGTCATAAATTCTACGAGTCATATAAACAAAACTTTTTATATTGTGCTATAGATTTTCTCCACAGAGTGATATATTTATTTCATGCATCTAAAGGACTTGAACATTCGTTTTTAAGCATCCCTCGCTCTTTTGAACCATTTCTCCCTTTTTGTTGAACCATTTCTCGTTTTCTGTTTTAATATATCGTCCATTCTAGATTTTCTTTTAGTGGTTGACCAATTAAAAAGCTCATCATGTTTTCACCACTGCAATTTCGACATAGGATTCACATTCAACTATTATGTTTGTTTTTAAAAACGGATTTGTGGGAAATAAATAAATAAGTAAATGAAAAAAATAAATAAAGCGTGTGAAAGTTGCCTTGGCAAGCTGAGCTCTCTCTGAGTGTGTGTGTGTGTGTGTGTGTGTGTGTGTGTGTGTGTGTGTGTGTGTGTGTGTGTGTGTGATTTTCAACGGAGGGAAGTAAAGGGGGTTGGGAGGGGATCGATACCTAACCGCACCGTGCAGCCAACCAGTCTGCCGGGGATCGATGGGCTGCTGGATGGAAAAGGAGGGGGGTGATCTGAAATTGGGTGCGGTATGACTCCCCCGCTGAGCCTGGCCCGCTGCAAGTGAGAAACGTTCAGTCAACCCCGCTATTTACCTCTCAGCACTGGATCAGTTTATCGTGGCCAAAGACCACACGCACCGCTGGCATGGTTCCCCTCTTCAGTGTGTGCAGAATGTGTATCTAATTTATGTGTATCTGTTGATAATTTACATTATTAGTAAAGTCCAACAAACCTTTGTTTCCATTTGTTTGTTTGATTTTTCATTTATCTGTTTATTTTGCAAAAAACACTTGAATGTACTACTAGAATGTAGATAAGCTGTGCTTACAGACAAGTCCTGCTTTATAGACCTATTGATTCGAAGCTCCTCTTTCTCAACTATTGCGTGAATGCAAGTTTAATCTCGCTTCACTTCAGGCAACCTTGAATGCAACTTTAAGGTCTTTAGAACCATTTCACACTCATAGTATGGCAGTCTTTACTGTATTCAGATGCAATATTCTTTCTAGAAGACTATAAAGACACAATAACCTTCCTGAGGTGTATGTAAAAGTGAGGCCTAGGCTCGACGGCTATACCGTCTTTGTGTTGCTGATCACTTAGAGGCCTTGAATATGACATCTGCCCTCTGTCACTCGGCTGTTAGCAATTATTTGCAGTTAGTCAATCATATAACAACTTCCACTGCTACAACTTGCATAGTGGCCTTCAGGAAAAATATTGCCAATCGAGAAGGTGTCCAATTAGGCAACAATCTTGATTGTTGTAGGCTAAAGCTGGTATGTTAGTCTGCTCTGTTATCACAAGTTATATTTGTTCTTAATTCCTGCAGAGAGAAAAAACTGCAGACCTACAACAGGCATGATAGGGCTACTTTCCTAAATAGGCAATAGGCTATAGACTAATACGCCGACCATTGTTTATATTTAGAGTAATACAAAAAAGAGTGAAGTAACCTACAGCTGGCTTACTGAAGAGCACTAGTCAGTCATCCCT
This sequence comes from Setipinna tenuifilis, assembly GCA_030347295.1. Classification (NCBI taxonomy): domain Eukaryota; kingdom Metazoa; phylum Chordata; class Actinopteri; order Clupeiformes; family Engraulidae; genus Setipinna; species Setipinna tenuifilis. The sequence continues at coordinate 13,531,823 of CM059276.1, read as the reverse complement.
GTTAATAGGTCAATATCTCCAGTGCCTTCACTTAGTTTAGTACATAACTCTTCCATTGTTCATGTTTTAACATATTGATCTGATCCTTTTCCTTCGTGTGATTTATATGGCCAAGCGCATTTTTATCAGCATAACAGGTTCTGCTAATCGTCCGAAAGGTCGATTTCGGCACGGTTAATTCTGCACTTGTCAGCTAAAACCCAAGATGGAGATGGACAAAAGACAACACCTGAAACCCCTCGGCTAGATAATGAAACGCCATCATTGCCACGCAGACTTGAAGGGAGATGGATTCGAGACTTGTGACCTATTTCCTGTCCTGGTAAAGGCTGCCTTGGATTGTTCTACATGTTAAGGTGAGAGGGTGTGCAGTCTGTCAGTCAGATGGTATATATTTTGTTAAAAATGAATTGTAAATTCACATCACACTAAGGCTAATGAAATTCGTGACATTTCTCAGGCCAAACTGTATTTAATAAATGCTATCTATGAGGAAGGCTTAACGCAATTTATGTCGTGTTCTCCACCTAATAAACTTCAGAGAAGCCATAGCCTGTCGAGGTGATAGGCCTGTGTGTTGAAATAAATGCTGCAGACTTGTTTAATTCACTTCAAAATGCTAGTCTTATGTTTGCCCTTTTAAATAAACCACATTTGATATCACTGCTAAAGTTTATATATGGCAGGTAACGTTTTCAAACCACGATTTCAAATTCCATGAAGCTTACAGGGTGCCATAATTATCACAATCTGTTGATACGCAGTGCTTTTCATCCAAAAGAAAATAACCAGGTATATAGGCTTTAGTCGTTGTTGGGCCGGAGCCTCTAGCATACAAACATTCCTTGACCCATGTGATGTGGGAGCAGCACAGGGAATTAGCTCCTACATATAGACCAAAACATAAAGAATGTTTCAGGTACATTTCTAACCTTTTCAACGAATGCGCAATGAATGAGCTAAGTTTGCCGTATGCGACCTGTATATATATCACAACTGTTGTACGTGAAAAATATAAATTTTAACCGGCATTAGTAGCCTACACCTTAAATGGCTACTAGATTTGTATAAATGTAGCCTAGCTCCTATTTATAAGATATGGCAAAATTAGGATACAGAAACAATAAAGCAAGTTGGGCCTAATGTGGTGCATATAGCTGGAGAACAGAGAAGAAGAAAAAACAGAACAAGTAACAAGAAAGACAACATCTGACGTTCAGAGTACAAATGCGTTTTAAAATTTAACTATGGTCAAAATACTTTTGATTTAACACACCTTTTTAGGGCAAGACAAGAAAAATAAAAGCCACCAACCTCAGTTCATCATTGCTACCCTTTAAGTCTATAATGCATTGTGCATCCTCAACAGCCCACCTTTTATGGATTAATGTGAGAAAGAAATCACACACTCAACGTGCCAAATAAGCAAAACAATTATTTCTCAGACTCTGTAAAAAAACAAATAAATATTTTTTTTTTCCTTTCCTCTTTTGCCTTTACCAACGATTTACTCCTACGTCTAGTTTTGCAGTCATATTTCACAAAATGTGCTATTTCCAGACAACATGCGCACCTTCAGCCTCAATTCTGAATCCCCAGCACGGCAATGAACTAGTTATGTTTATTGGTCGATGACTGCGCAGAAAGCCTTCCAAAAAGCAATTAATGCAGTCTATTGATTCATGCATATGCACATTACGCGCTGATTAAATAATCAATGATATATTAGATAAAATGTGCATCTTAATTCTTAAAATTGATAGCCTGAATATAATTTTACGCAAAATGCGGTTTTAACGTGTGTTTCTACTGTATTCAGGGTAAATCTTATGATATGCCCCTCTTGTTACACCCTAAAATCGTGCATACGTACACACACACACACACACACACACACACACACACACACACACACACACACACACACACACACACACACGCACACCTGTGGCTCAGTACAGTTTTTTTCTAGGATAAATTGATGAGCCAAGCAGCTCGCTTTAATTTAATATGTATCCTAAATATCCTCAGTAGACTATCAGTTGCACGAACATGGCGCCAAGTGCCGCGTGCCCAGACCAAATTTCAGCACCACCCAAAATGAACAGCGAACGCACTGGCGGGTAACTGATGACAAGCAATAAAGATAAAACGTTTTCCGGGGCTGACTTTCTATTCTCTTATCAAATATTTGAATGTAATGTGTGTTGCCATCCTCCCAACTGTCTAATGGCAAATGTCCTATACATATTAAAAAAAATAGCAACTCAAAGGAGCATCACTGATCTTTTTAAAACTATTTAATGTTCTTTTTAATCTAATAATTCAGTTCTGGCAAGGAAAGCCCTGTACTGAATATAACAACATTTCTTATTTCTTTTCCCGGTGTACCAAGTGGATTTTCACATAGATGAAACGACCCGAAAATAAGCAAAGATCCCAGCCTCGGTAAATATCATAGAGGAGCACGTTTTATCAATACTTATCGATTCCTTAAAGGGTAAAGCCATGACAAAAGGAACGCTTAAAGACGTGCGCATGGGTCAATTAACATATGATTTTGGATAATTTCATCGTCTTTGTCCTTTGAACCCGGTTTAGCCAAATAGGACGTGTGGTCACTAAGCATTTATTTTAGCTAAAAGGTTTTGAAGACATGACCATTATTTTTTTTACATGAAATAGTTGCCGCACACAAACTTTCAGTAGCGCTCAAAAGCCAATATGATGGTACTATGTTGGAGCGCCATCCTCTGGTGGGAAATTGTAGTGCAGACTTGTTCTGTTCCTACTATTACACAAGGAATAATGTGAAACTATCCTAGAGAAATTACGGTGTATTTAAATTAGCGTTGCTTATATATTTACACATCACGTTTCCATATGACCCCTGCAGTGCATGCTACACTTGGCGTGCTGGTTCCACACTGTATTTTTTCCCCAGTTGGCTCAGACGTATAACGCTGTAGGTGCAGATATGGTTATCTATCAATCAATCTAAAGGATGGAGGGTGAGTGGCAGGCGATGGTATGTGTCCTCCCGTCTCCATGTTCTTGTAGTCTCTCTGGAAGACATGGCTGTCTGTTCTCAGCAAGGTTTCATCGCAGGCAAACATATTTTGTTTTAGGCTTTACGCACTAAAGATGGCACCAACAGCACTTAGAGTGCTATTAAAAATGGTGGATTATTTACATGTTTATAAGGGCGAAAGATGCATCTGCCGGCTTAGGCGTGATGAAAAGGAGTGTTTAAATTGGTGACGTAATGTAATTTAACCCCTTGACGCATACCTCGTGAGCAGTTGGGTCTCTTAGCAATTTGATTTAAAGGTCATTCGCCTCTATCGATCCAGTTTGGCTAGGGAGCGAAGGGAGGATAAGAATTGATCATTGGAAATAGAACAGACAGTATTTTATGCAGAACTGAGGCAGAGGCGATGTGTGTGGAATGTGTTCCTGATTGCTTTCCAGTGTCGCAGGGTGGCACAGTAAGAATCCACATAGACCCTTCTGTACAGGCGTTCTGCCTCAGAATATTTCACTTTGCACACTGAATAATTTCATTTTCGTTAAATAAGTGTGAAGTATAGCCAAGCAGTCGTGTGCTTGACCACTGATTCTGGTGAATAACACACCATACACCATCTTTGCATCGGCTTCAGGTTTCTTTGTGTTAAGCATTCTCCAGTAGTAGGCATGTTTTATGAAGGTAGGCAGCTCATGGATAAAATGTGTTCCAGTGAATAGCAGGGGGAGGGGCAGGCGCGTTGGATTGTTTGGTTCAGTTCAAGCGATCTGGGAGGGGTGAGAAGGGGGTGGGGGTGGAGAATGGAAATCGATACGGATTCAAGCCAGCCTACATTTGATGGAGACGTAGGCCTATTTTGTAACTTGGTCACATAAACTACGGCACCCAGGCACCTAAGCGCGTCCACGTTGCCCCGACCAAAGGTGTGAGAGCACGTCTGCATGCCTTATGCATTATGCCGTGTGCATTGCTGGCTGAGTGCTCCCACACATAGCCCGACATGGAACCAGACCGACCTCTTGTTTTTGATGTGTTTAATCTGAGGTTACGCGATGTGGTCTGCCGCACTCGTTCTACCCGAGCCATTATCTCAGTATTTACCACGAGTTTTACTTTGGTTACCGAACAGTGGCTGTGCAACCGCATGGTTCAAACCCCTTTCCCTGTAGCCCACGTCCAAGTATCAATTATTAAAGTGGATATCGATCACATTCCCCGTCTGCATCCACCCTCCCCACCTTCCAGAAAGCATGTTTTCCATTATCCTCGGGATACACCAAGTTTTATCATAGTACAATCTGTACAGCTCCGCATTACTCAAAATGGTAATGAGTCACTTTTTTTTTTTTTTTTACTTTTGCGGTAATTCAAGGTTTAGGAGTAGCTAGAATAGTGAGGTGGTGCATGTGAAAAGACGTGGACATCACAGCCTATGATACCAGCTGTTTTTTTTTTACCAGTTTCAGATTCAGCACATTCAACCCCAGCCCAGACGGCTACTGACCACTGTCCACGTCTGTTAGCCTACTGTAATAGATCATGCAATTGTATCCATAATTAATAATTTGCCTATACATAGTAGGCAGGAACTAAATGCTACTGCAACCGCAACAGATATAGTAGACTAGGGCGTGAAAGGGTGTTTGCAATCACCATGAAGAAGAATTTATCTTTCACTTATGTATGATGTCTGATTTCCCATGAGCGCCTCACCTCCGCTGATTTCTCTGTAGAGCAGCTATTGATATGCATGTATGTGAATTTTTTCCTAGCCATCTAACATTTTGTATGACTGCAGCCGCCCCGGCCTCTGCAATATTGCCTTTGGAGAAGATATATTTGCGGAGAATTTTAAGTCAGATTGTGAAGCTGACCTCTCGAAGGACATCTCAGCAACGAGTCAGATAGATCTACTGTAACATCATTACAATGGAAACAAAAAAAAGGTGTGCGGTGGAGGTTTTCGCCATTATAGTCTCGCTCGGTTCCCTAGGCCCCCACCCCCAGAGCCCTCTGACAGAGTCCAATGGGAGAGAGTGCTGAGCCGGAATAATTGATAGATGCACTGGCTATCTTTATCGATCACTGCTCTATTGACCCGACCAAATACATTGAGATGGAGTGCGGAATTCAGCACACATGCAAAGACGAATTGTTTCTCATCGTTAATGCAATCTTTAACTGCCTCCCTCACACCTTTTTTAGGTGTGCGTACACATGTCCACGACGAACACCTACAGCCAACCAAAATTAGGCCTCTTCTTTTCCTTCCGTTTGTTTGATGACTCTTAATTGCTATAGGCCGCTTGATAAGGACATTTGGACGTCGTTATTTGATCGCTACTCTATGTGAGGGGGGAAATGCAAAAAAGACAGAAATATAAAATCCTGAATCATGGCATTGTGTTTGATGTTTTTTTTCAATACCACAAAAAGCTATGCACACAATAAGATTTCCACAAAATCCTTAACCTTGTCTTTAACATCAACACAACGTCAATTCATCACAACATTTCAGGTTCAGCACTGCAGACTACACAATGGACAGGTACAGCCTCGGAAAAAAGTAAATGTCCTCAATATGGACAGATTTTGCCGCCTTAAATACGAGGGAACAATAGCGTTTGCATACAACTAACAGCGTTTTCGCATTAGCCAAGCAAAGCGACCATATTGATTTGTGTGACTGTGATGAATTTGGAATAGTAATTTGAATTTATTGATTGATGAGGCCGACTGAGTATTGCCAGGCTCTTTCTCTTTCTCTCTGAATCCTCTCTCCCCCAATCACCCGGCCCAGACCCGTGCTCCCGCAGGGGAATAATAGCAAATTTAAATGCAATAAGTAAAATGTTGTTCACCGCATTTGCATATTTCAGCCATTAGTAATTTCGCCAAGATTTCACATAGTAGCACCTGACAGCACATGCCTTGCTGTCCTGCAGAAGAAACGGCCAGAGGACTCTCTGCTCTGCTAAGCAACACCAGCAACTATAACAAAATAAGTGACATGAAAAGGCGTTTTAATAATAATCCTAAAAGTAACACTAACAACAACAGCAATAATAGTAATAATAATAATAATAATAGTAATATTATTATTATTATTATTATTATTGGAAACAGACACTCAACGGATTTCTTTTTAAACAATATAGGTAAAATCAGTTTCTTCAAAGAGGTTTAAAGTAGGCACTGAGATGCATTCTGCAAATAAAAGTACCATGGTAAAATCCGACATGGCACAAAAAGACAAAGGCATATATACATTTGAACTCTATTTGCAGAATGCCTAGTTTCAACCTTAAGGATTCTTGATTTTATTATGGAGAGGGAGGTATAAAATCCTCAGGCCCAATTAGGTTTAACAGCAATGGCACTTAAAGAGACAATTGTGGAGTGTTTAAATCTTTATTTACCAGAACACCTGTAAATGTGTAAAGGAACAATTTACATTCCATTAAGTGCTTTTCAATAGGGCATTGACTGGAACTAAAATATGCCAGTATGCCCTGTTAATTGAACTCTCCACTGATATACGGCAAACGCAAGCAAGGACTGACGTTTGGTAGCGCCTTGTGTGTCAATGGAGGTGTATTTAAGATAGAAAACTGATTTGTGTGTGTGTGTGTGTGTGTGTGTGTGTGTGTGTGTGTGTGTGTGTGTGTGTGTGTGTGTGTGCTTGGCATGTGATTTTAGGCCATAGGCCCTGTTTTTGGAAATACAAAGACAATGCCAATGTAGGCTACCAGGGCCTACACAGAGAGAGGGACAGAGAGAGACAGAGAGAGAGAGAGAGAGAGAGAGAGAGAGACAGACAGAGAGACAGAGAGACAGAGACAGAGACCGAAAGAGATTACAAAGGCACAGAGTATGCAAACTTTTTTATTTGCCTAGAATCTGTAATCTTGTTATTTGTATAAGTTAATGTAGGTAATATGCTTTGGAAATCACCACTTTACATGATACATGAGTTTGTCCTTACAAAACTTGTAACCCAAATGCAACCAATATTTTAGCACTAATATGTCAGATTTAATTTAATTTCACCACTGGGCTCTGTCAAAATTTTATCTGCTAATTTGTCACAATTTTTAGTCACATTAGAGACAGTTTTCTCCCCAAAACCTAAAAGGCATAATGGCTTAAAGCACACAATAACAGCACTACCTAATGCCTTCGTAAACACAAAAGAAAGTGTAGAAATAAAGCCAGTGTATCCCTAAAACATCAAAACATTAACCACAATGTCTAATGTTATTGCTCAATATTTATAATAACACACACCTGCTCACTCTCACATGCACACACACACACTCACAGGGAGAGGAAGAGAGAGTGACAGAGAGAAAGAGAGAGAGAGAGAGAGAGAGAGAGAGTTGTGTAATTTCAATAGATTTGCATGCCAACTTTTTCCAGTCAATTAGCTAATATTTACCTCATTAATGAGCAACTTTTCTTACCTGCTAGCCTGAGTGCTGACATTCGCTGGAACTCGGGTTCTTGCAACCATTTCCACATCCTCCGAAAGGTTTCCCGGCCAGACTTGAGTTTACTCCATGGCTTGGGATTCCGGAGCAGATCAGAAAGCGTTCCCTGTGACCTACACAAGATTCTTTGGGCGAAGATGGCCTGCGGGATGCTGTACCTCTTCAGCTCCGCGGTAATGCGCTGTGCCACCTCTTTGGTGTTAATTTCCTCCACCTGCCCCGGACCCCCTCCCTGTCCACCCCCTGCAGACTGCCTATCCCGGTCGGTCAACATAGACCCGTTGGCCTGAGAGTGCGGGTGGCTGTGGTGGTGAATCCCATTAAGGGAGGTCATGATGCCTGCACCATGTCCCCCTAAACCCCGAGCTAGGTGGTCTTCGCTCCTCGACAGCATGGCTGCGTGGCTCTCGAAGCCTCCCGTGGGCAGCATCTTGTCGTTTGAAAGATGAGTCCCGGGACCGTAGGCCGAGAGAGTCTGCTGGGAGTTGTGCAAAGACCCAAGCCCGTTGGACAACGGAGATAACGGTTGTCCCATACCGGACATGTCTTTGGGGTAGTGACTGTAAAGATTGCTCATAGATGCTAAGCTACGGTCATCCCGCATCAGGGTAAAGCTGCCGCTAACGTTCCCGGCAGCGAGACGCTGATGAGCCGGATGGTGATGGGCATGTGGGTGGGGATGGTGGTGAAATTTCTCGGAGACTGTGGATATAGGTGGCAGGTGCTGCAGCGGCGTTAGTGTAGTATAGGTGCTGCTCAGGCTCATCCCGGAGTCACAGGACATGGTCATAGCCGGGTGTAAAGGACCAGACAATGTGTGGTCAGTGCGATAGTCTCCAGCCCCTTCTAAAATTGAAGCCATGCTGGAAACCATCGAGCGCCCGTGCGATACCAGGTTCCTATGTGACGACTGCCGACCGTGAGGAGAGTTCATCAGGTCCTCCGTTTGATGGCTGTGCGAATGGCCGTGGAGGTTCCCAATATTCTCCATTGTAAGTTCCATCATCGCAGCGGTCTCCTTTCACCTCTGCCTCTCACGCTTAATCTCTCCTCTTTCGTCCCCTCTCTCTCGCGCACACGTTATCTCAGCCCTCCGTCTCCTCTTCTCCAGACCAATATTTTTCAAACGATTTCAAAACCGAGCCATTGACACAAATACGGTGCGTTTTCAGTCAGTGTAGCATAGGTTGTTGACGTTTTGTCGTGGTCCGAGCCAAGGCGTGATTCTGGATGCACACGCGTTGTCTGTGTGCCTCGTTCGTTGTAAAGCCCTTCCACTGTTGAAAGCAAGTCTGTGCAGTCAGTGTGTTTGCGCGCGCGCGTGCGCCAGTGTGTGAAGATGTGGAAGCCCCTGTGCACGCGCTTTGTGGTTTTGGTGCTCCACTCGAGGTGAGAATTCTCGACGTCACATTTGTTCTTTTTTCTAAGACGTGAAAACGCTTTTCACTTGGAAGTCGTTTGATAAAAGCAGGACTAACATTTTAGGAGAAACAACTGTCTAAAAAACAATCCTGTACACTTTGGTCATAGCACCATATCTAATCATGCAGATTCCTCAACGAGGGACGTGTACCATTGGTTTCCCGATAAAGGTGGTTGACCTGGCGCCAGCCTGGGATTTCTAAAGAGTTAAATATTAATGGTTTAGGTGGACAGAATTTCGGTGAAGGGAACGCCACAGCTTCGAAATACATGAGACAAACAATGACAAAAATGACAGTAACAAAAAAGTAAATAAATCTCTCATTCTCTGTATTCAGCAGGCAGACCTATCCTTTCAGAGACTTGGCATAAGTCGACATTGATTGTCGTGAGAGCTTGTGTCGTAAGCTTAGATCTTTATGGGGTAATGGGTCAATCAAAATGTTTTCCTATAATTAATTTATCGCCTGTTGTTACAGGGAGTTGACTTACTCGACAATCAAAGGCAAGCAATTGAGGCCTACACCACCGGTTGAACACCATTCTGACATCAGTAGAGAGTGAGGCATATTTCAGTCTAGCAAGGGACATTTGGAAATTCATAGTATTCATATTTATTATGGGGCATTTTGCAAAATTGTATTTACACTACACAGACTACATTTTGTTTAAAAAGCACAGTGCAGTCATCATGTCGTGTTGCTTATGAAATGTAATGTCATCTTGAAATCCGCAACTGCACATTCCAATCATTTATACTTCAAAGAGTTGAATTTAAACAGGCAACATTTAGACATGCTAACATGTAAGGCGATCTACCTCCAATATTTAAACAGAGCCTGCCTTGCTGTCTGTACAGTCTTAAAGTTTTCACGAATCTGCACATACTCTGATGTTTTGGAGTTGTTAAAGACACTGCCCATTGACGTCAGCTCAGGTCACCAATGGCTATTCATCAGTGTCAATTGATCGGTATTGATGGGCAAAGTCGTCGATATTGCCATAGGAAAATACGAGCAACGCCTGGCTTCTGCTCATAGAGGCAGTGTGAAAGCTATAATAGTGACCCTATGTTGATGCTCTAACTTTTAGGGAGCAGACTTCACCGTCCGCTGTCGTTTTCTATTTCTCCGCAGTATATTTCTTTGCACAAAATTACCTGACGTGTCCAAAAGTTTGGAGAAAAAAACAACTGCTACAACGTGGGACAGACCATAGGTCAAGGCCCTATTCTTTCCTCGCAGTGTCCCTGAAAATAAGGTGTGAAAAATCTTACAATGCAGCCTACTGTATTTCATTTGTGCAGTAAATATGAGACCACCATTTAACCATTTCTCCTAACATTTTTTTGCTTCAGGACAGCATCTGCAAGTGTTCACACGTGAAGGCCAGCTCCCTGCCTTGGAGGGATAGAAACATTGGTGAGAGAAAACTTTTAAAAGTAATATAATAATGTCACCAGGCTAGATTTTGCCCAGTGCAATAGCTTTGTTGTGCACTGTGCAGTGGCAAAGATAAGGGTTTTCTAACGCTTTTAGCAACTATTAATTTTCTGTATCTGGAATCAGAGCACTCTGTTGACCAGTGTTGATGTCCTAGTATTGATCCTTGAAGTAGGATCCACCCCGTTATGGAACACGCAACAGGGTGCTTAAGGCACGGTGGGGTAGCCATTTTATTTGTGCGTCATTCCCACTCAAGACTGCTTCAAAGATCCAAACCGCAATATAAAAATATGAGCCAAACGAAACGAAAAATATCACAAATGAGTTTAAGAAATAAATGCCCTGTTTCTTTTTTACCCATACGTAACCTCCATTGTTGACAGCTCGGAGTAGGCTATAATGTGAAATGAGAGAAGTGAAGCTTACAGTAAAATAACCATAGCACTGGGTCTAGCCTAACGCAATAACTTCAAACAGTTATCGAATATTTCTGAAATGACATCTTTATAAATGGCCTTAATTGTTCAATTTACGGTTTCATTTAGGGAAATACTTTAAAATCATTCCATTATTGTCAATATAATAATAATAATAATAATAATAATAATAATAATAATAATAATAATAATAATAATAATAATAATTAACGCACAGCACCAAGCCAGAAATAAAAATGTAATACACTGACTCAGTAGTGGATGGATTGGTAAAACACAGGTCTGACACTAAATAATTGCCAGACGGAGCTTTTCTGTTTTTAATGAACAAATTGGCTGCAAAAGTAAAAAGGAAATAGCTATGACGAAGGAGAGAACATTTATTTATTTATTTTAAATTACCCCTTCTGCTAAGTGTTTCCGTCCATATTCTGGAGGAGTGGATAGCTTGCGTACTGGCTTTGTGTAGGGGCCTATAACCTACTTGTTTGAAAGGGGCTTACAGCCAACAGAGAATGTACACAAAATTCCATAGATTTTTACATTCACGTTCACTGTCTAGTTTTCGGTGTAGACTGTAAAAATCCACCCATTCTCAGTGTGAAAAAGGGAAGTACATGCACGTTGTTTTTTTTCTCGGTGAAAACAACTTGTTTTAGATATTTCTAAATTCTAAAGCCTATAGCCTAACTATTAAGGTTTTGGCATTGTCCTTAGAAAAGAGAATATAGAATTTAACATCGACTTTATAAGTTGAATGTCCATAGGCCTACTATCTGTTGTTTCGCATCTATAGATCAAGTCAGCTCCATCATTGTTCAGAAATATCCGATGGTGGTCTCTCTATCAAATGATAAACATATCTGTAATATAAGATGCCTCGGAGACCGATTAATTTATCACATTAGTCAGGCTTTTTGTAATCTTCAGGAAGGAATTAGGCATACAGCCACACAGCTTGCTTCGTAATAAGATACAAAGCCCTGTTGTCATCTTCCTAGAGGTGCCTGGGCTTAGGGACTCCTGTTGCTTGTAGGGCTTTACGCAAACCTTCCCAAAAAGCACAACATTAGGTGCATGACTATATAGACGGTAAAGTGTTGCTCTAGATATCAACTTAACCCTGTAGGACGTGGTTAAACGGATGTCAACTGTTGAAAGGACATTGTAAAATTGAATCTGAAGGGAAGGCCACGATAACACACTTGACACATAGAAACTATCCCTGGTGAACAGCGGTATCTCAAATGGGCGATCTATTTCTTATTGATTGATCCAGAAGTTTACTGTGATGCAAAGGAGAGAAGTGAGTCACAACAAACAAATCCCAGAGATGCGATCATTTGCCACTCGGTTGGCATGAGTCCTGTATCAGTTTGTATAGAATTACCTATGCGCACCAGTAAACTGCAGTCGTTGGAAATATTTGACCTATTATAATATCTGTATAATATATATTTTTACAGACGTTTTAGTGTAAATAATGATTTACACGGTATCATAGTGTGGTATAGCATGAACGTGTAACCTGATATAACATTTCTGTAGTGTTGTTTCTGATATAGAAATGCGTCAGTGTGACCTACATTCAGGCAGTTACAGTCTGATTTTTTGTAATTTATAAATAATGTAAATACCGTTGTGCTCATGGGTAACCAAAAATAGTTGCAGTTTGGTTCTTTCTCTCTTGCTTCATCCGTGTGTATGCGTGCGTGTGTGCCCTGCGCTGGCACGTTTGTGTGTGTTGCGTGTGTGTGTGTGTGTGTGTGTGAGAGAGAGAGAGAGAGAGAGAGAGAGAGAGAGAGAGAGAGAGAAGGAACATTTGCTGCTGTCCTACAGCATCTCCATCTGATAGATTCGTCACTCCTAATCTATTCCAAAGTATATTTACTTGAATCTGCGTATCGGAAAAAGTTAAGTCGTAATGGCACTTTGATCAGGTCCCCAGGCTAAGTCACTTCTGAAATAGTCACTCGAGCTATCGGACCTCAGCGTGTGGATGATTGCAGATGATTTTATACCTCTCTATTACCTGTATATATACTCCACCGTGCTCCATATTGCCTGTATATATACACACCGTGCTGTGTAAAGTAGCCAGTCTGCTTATTAGTACAAAGGGCCAAATGCGGTTGACCTTTCGCCAGTAGCACAACTCGGAGCATGCTCTTGTTAGGTTAGGTTGCTCTCTGGGTGGTTTTTGCATGTCACACAGGATACACGAAGCCCACTCCTAGTGATTCATGAGCTATTTGAGCACAACGTGGCCTATGGATATATATTCCAACATGTTAAGATTTCTATTAAAAAATATAGAGAGTTTGCTGAAATCATGTATATTAGTAATGGTTAAGATAGACTACAGCCATGCTTTCCAGGAGGACGTAAACACCTTGTTTTTTAGCCTTATGAAAATAATAATAATAATAATAATAATACAGCTTGCACAAATATCTCCATTGCTCACAGAGCACCAAAGCAAATAGTATATTTGTTAAGGAATTAGAGTGCTGTGCATAGCTAATTATTTAGGGACCTTTGGAAACGTGCTGCAGTGATCCATGGCGTTGGGACCAAATGAATCTATCTGCATTCCAATCGATTGGGCCACATTCTTTGAAGAAATGGGACCATAACATAGCCTAAACGTAATGCTAAAATGGTTGTGTCATTAAATTTAAATTCTCAGATTTTTCAATCTTGTAGCCCAGTCTATTCACATGATATGAAAAGAGGTTCATTTGTGAACATGTTTTTAAAAACAGCGAGGAAAGCCAAATTGCGCTATTTCACGTGTCTCCAGTAAATTATTTGTTTATTTTTTATTAAAGTACTTTTATAATATGTCTGGGTTGTGGGAAATGTTTTTGTTTTCTTTCATTTGTAAAATGCGTTTTGCATTTCTCCTCTCATATCTCATTGTTTACATTCTATCGATAATCAATATATTGATCCGGAGCATAAAGGTTTATTGAACAGAGTGCACCATAGTCATTCATCATGCCTTAAACGTTAAAAGATATTGTTTGAATATCGACTTTTTGTTTGTTTTTTTAATCCGAAATTCGTTTGATTAAAAAATGTTTGTATGTAGGCCTATTTTATCTATTTTCATAGCCCGTGCTCAGTGAAGTTAGCGCAATAAAATAATTTACTTCTATTTAATTTGCAACATTTTTAAATAACATGCAGACAGAAATAAAACTATTTCAGAGTTTTTCGAAGTTGAGAAAACAATGACAATAAAAAAGCCTACACTTATTTTTTTATTTGATTAAATATAGCGCGCATTCATACTAACTATATAGCCTATGCTTTATTTGTGTGTCTATATTTACACATAACTGATTTAAGTTCGAGTGCTTCTCCTTTCTTACATTTGTTGCCAAGTGAACTTTTTAAACTTGTCATCCGAGACCTTTATGCTGCACGGAGCAGCAGTTTGTCACATCGATGAGTCACAACCGGATAAAACAAGGTTTTCAAAAAGATGTTGTATTTCTACATTTCTAAGGCATAAACATTCTATTATCATCCAGTAGTCTACATACAAGTTTGATTTGCTTTAACGCAGTTTAATAGGAAAAAAAAGAGAAAAATCTTTTGCCAGTGAATGCATTGCGGTTTTGTTTTATGATACATGCTTGTGGTTTCTTTAGTTGGGTGCATAACCCACTTGAGGAAATTATGTCATCTCATTGGATTTTTATGAAGCTGACACCTAAGCAATAGGTCCACCTGGATTAAGCTGGCAATTGAATCGCTCTTATTGTGCTTCTGTGCACAGATCATGTTCATATTGATTTCTAAAAGACTGTAATCAAAATCTGCAACATCAATACACATAGCAGCTGGGTAATGTTAATATGTCTTCAGTATGAAAAAATGAAAATTGTTTTATATTTTATCTCAGTCCTTTATTCACTGGCATTTCTACTACTTCCCATGCCTGCAGAGTTGCATACAGACTTGGTAAATCTGCATTCTCTTAACTGATGAAAACTATAGGCCTGGTCTTACACTTCCACAACTAGTCTGACTCAGTGTGAAGTCTGGTGTGAAGTCTGGATGGTGCAGTGAATGAAACATGTAGCATCGTTTTATTGCAGAGGACTTTTATTCAGTTACAATACACCACTGACGGTAACTGCTTTCTGACATGTTGATTAACCAAATCAGCAAACAAATATCATAGACAGCTATGTGATGTATTCTGTATAGGCAGGCCAAGCCAAAGCAGCATGAATATTCAGACGTGTCTATTAACCTTGAAAGTGTCATGTCAGTCCCTCGTTGTGAACAGCTTCCTCAGCATATTGTGCCATAAGAGAATATTCTGATAGGTTATTATTTTTGGGTGAATATTACTATTTTTTACCTACCTGTGAATTAACCATCACTTTAGACTAATTTAGAAACAGTCACGGAAAACACAGTGGCAGCCATTTTGCTCTGAATTTCATCCTGTAAGGCTTTTTTTGATATTGGTGTTACTCGTGCATCTAGGGTCAATCTTTTAGCCATACATGCTGCGTGTGTGTGTACATTGCATGTATTCCATCTGTCAACAATGCGTCTTAAGGGACTTTCTATTTCTCAGTTTTGCCATGTTATCCCATGTGTGAAAAGAGAGAGTTTAGGCTTACTGTGTTTGTGTGTGTGTGGGTGGTTGGGTGCAAACATATGACGTGTATGTATGCGTATAGGCTATATTTATATCCATAGGTGTGTGTGTGTGTGTGTGTGTGTGTGTGTGTGTGTGTGTGTGTGTGTGTGTGTGTGTGTGTTTGTCTGTGCTTGTACATATCCCAGCCTCCGCACCCGATGGAGCACTGGTGTTGCTAGGCGACGGAGAGAGAGATGGATTGAGAAGGCATAGTCGATCAATTCTTCAGAGACGGAGAGAGAGAGAGAGAGAGAGAGAGAGAGAGAGAGAGAAAGGAGGGAGGGTGACCTAGGAAGAGTCAAAGACAGGCAAAGACGGTGGAAGCCCTGTGCAGACAGCTGGTGCGAGACTGTACTTTGCGAAATCTCCCTACTTATTCCACCACTCTCTCACACTATCATTTTCGGCCCTCTGCCCGCCATCAGCCACACAACACCTGAGAGAGAGAGAGAGAGGGAGTATTTATTCAGTCGATGGGTCCGCCTTGCTGTTCGCCAATCCCCTTCATCGAAGTCCCCCATTCAGACGGCGGAGTGGGCGATGCAGTGTTGCTACGCTGATGAAGTGCTTTTTAATAGCACGTTTCACACCCTTTTTCCCTTTCCACCTCATGCTTATATGCACAAAGCTCCAGCCAGATGCACACCACCCACCACCACCACTCAGCAGCAGCAGCCCCACCACCACCACTGCTGCTGCTGCTGCTGCTGCCTCCATGCACCCCCCACCTCCCCATCCCACCCCACACACACACACCCACACACCCCTCCTCGCCCCCCTCTCCATCCCTCCATGTGTCTGTGTGGAGCCTGGTGTTGAGAGTATCGACTGCCTATTGATCCCCCCACTCACCTCCCCGCAGTCAGCTCTTGTCCTACATAGCATGGCCCTGTCTGATTTCTCCCTTAATGGCTTTTATCCAGCTCCGATCTTTATTTAAACTGAAAAGTAGGAATTAGCACTCGCCTGAGCCTCCTACCCACCATATCCTCTCTCTCTCTCTTTCTCTCTCTCTCTCTCTCTCTCTCCTTTTTTGTTTGTGTGTGTGTGTGAGAGAGAGAGGCCACGGTAAACATTTCCGCCCCCCTCTGAGTTTCCGAGTCTTTTTTTTTCCTTCGTTTTTTTTTTTCTGTTCACTAAATATGTCATTCTAACCTTTTCCACTTCTATGGTCAGAGATAGAGCCATCTCAGTTCGAAATTAAGTGAGAGATGCATATAGGTCATAATTTCTGCTATTTATTTTGTATAATATTTTTTTGATGAAGGATATACCTTAATACGCATGTGACAAAAAGATGTATTGTTGTTGTCAATGGTAATCTTTCGAAACAAACTTTGAACCTTTTTTTAACGGGGTGTCTTATTGCAGTTTTCATATCTATTTTTTATGATCAAATTTGAGTGCGCTGTCCTTGGTTATATGGGGGGGTTGGAAAGGCTGTCTTATCTGGGCCATGCAGAATCAAGGCGCACCAAATAAGACACAGTGTTCTATCTGTGCTGGCACACAGAATGGGGATTAATTGATTTCCTAATACCACAAATAAATCAATTCTTACCTTTCCCTTGAGCTCCCTCGACCAATCACATGGCCAGCTGTTTGATCAACAGGGGTCTGTGGACCAATAAGCAAGTGGATTTTGGACAGACTAGCAGCAAAATGGAGGTGAACTGTCTTGGAGGCTGGAGGAGAGTCAATCAGAATGTCATTGGCAGGGGGGTGGGGGTGTGCTGTTACCGTGGTTTGAGAGCGAGGAGTTACAGTTAAATACACACTCATGTCGGCCGGCGAGCACCTCCCTGACTGATGGCTCTCATTCATGAGGTGGAGAATGCAGAACTAGTGGACATGAAGGCAAACACACACACAGACTCTACAGAGCTTTAGTGCTCGGCAGATGAACATTCTTTGAATAACAGTAAAATGAAATAGTATTGCGAGTAGCTCATTGTATTAATTCCACCTTAGGGTTATGGGACTTGTTGTCGATAATGATTATGATGGTTTGATATTTTCTTATAATCCATGACAGACACATATTTGTTAATAGCATTGCATTGCAGTGGCTCTCTCCTACTGAAAAGACAGAAGCTGTCTTTTTTTTTTTTAGTGGCCGGCCTGCAAAGGCTACTCGTCTCTGTATCTATCCTATTTAAGTCGCACCGTCTTATCGCCTTCTGCGTTTTATTCATCTCCATTAGGCTATCTCCACTGCCCGCCCGCACTTCTCTCTCTCTCTCTCTCTGTCTCTCTCTCTCGCTCTCTCTGCTTTTCCCTTCCTTTGTCTCTGTGTGGTAGTGCCCTCCATCTCCACACACTGCTCTGGCCCAAACTCCCACTGTGTTCCTCCTCACATGTTTCCATCCAGAAGCCGCGATCATAAGAGGCTAAAAATACTGCCTTTTCCTTTAAAAAAAATATTGATTTTGCCCGTAGCATTGTCTATGGTGAGAAAGAATGAGGGAGTAAGGGGGAGAGATAGGGAGAGAGAGAGAGGGAGAGGGAAAAAAGAGAGTGAGAGGTACAGAGAGAAAAAGGGGGGGAGTGAAAAGAGAATAGTATTTCAGGAAAGCACAAAGTGAATTTTACCCTCTTCACATTATACAAAGATGAATATCTTTCCTTTTTCTTTTTATAATTTTGAGGCATCGGAAATGTCTCGCAGTGAAATGTGTGTGTGTGTGTATGTGTGTTTGTGGTGAATGCTCAACTTCCCCCAACTCTGCACGAGCATTGTTTATTAATTGCTCAAATTATACATTTGCAAATACACACACAGTATGTTACTTGCTGCAACAGATTTAGGCTATTTTGTCACTTCTGTATAATGGAAATGGAGAGAGCTGATCAATAGTGTATTGATCGGCGCTGGAGAGTCGGGAATTGAGAGTGAGAACAAGGGGGTATTGGGTGGGGGTTGGCTGTGGGATATATTTTTGAAATCCTTTATTCTGAAAATGACAAATACTCTCCTTGAAACGGGGGTGAGTCTTTCTTTCTGTATTGTGCTGCTTGACGACCTGGCCATTACCTTGCTCACTGAGGTATCTGTTAGATCTTTCCAATAGACAGCACTGGAAAAAAATAACAAAAATGGCACATTTTTCAGTCTCTGTAAAAAAGCATTTTCCAGGAAAATCTTGGTTGTGTTTATTTGCATCCTCCGATGTCCTTTTTAAAGTCATACTTTTTAAAAATTAATTTTATTCATAGTTTTTTGTGTTTAAGAGAGTATGTCTGTGTAATGTGTATGTGTGTGTGTGTGCGTGCGTCCATGTTTGTGTGTTTGTGTACGTGTGTGTGTGCGTGTGTGTGTGTGTAAGGGGGGTGCTTCTTTCTTGTCGTCAGCTGTGAGATTGCACCCATAACAACCTGAGATCCAGAGCGTTCTTTGGAGATCTCAAACTGGGAGACTTTAAAATGGATCGTTTATAAGTGCCATCCTTTAAACTCGCGCTCAATCCCTTTGCCTTTCATGGTAACACTTGAGATAATTAGGAGTTGCTTTGACCGTTCATCTTCGTGCATTCTTCACCCTGTGAAGGGGCTGGCTGAAAAGGCGGAAGCCACTAAAAGTAGGCCACCCTTCAGAAGTGCTCATTAATTGCAGCTTTTTTTTTCTGTATTTTCCCAGCATATCATAATGTCCTCTCGGCCTATTTATTTTCTGAGTTGTGATAACATGTGTTCAGCCTTTTTGCACTTACGGCTCCTTTGGGAGTGCATCTGATCTTCAAAAAAAATAGTTTACCATTAGTGATGATGTGTACTAAGTGGAATAAACCATTGATTTTGTCATCGGCCACAGAATCATTGCCAATGACCACATTACCCTGATAAAATAACTCCGAGACAGGGATTTTTGTGTGTTTTTAATCAAAACCATTATGCTGGGACTTGCATTTGCCTGCAAATGGAGCTGAAATGTTTGTGCCATGCTGCCCAGGATCAATATGTTTCTGTGCCACCTAATGTCGGGAGGAGGGGGGCACGGGAGTGTTATCTGCACTGGTAAAGTCAGCACACACCAGCGCTGAGGTGTGTATGCCGTGTTAATGTGCGAAGCTGGGAATCCATTGATCTCGATGCAGGATGTCAAACATTTTAGCGCGGATCTCATCCTTGTTATTGCCCTATGCAACCGGGGCTGTTAGGGCATTAACAATCACTCGTTCCTATCTGTCCAGGCCTATCTCCACGCACTGTGCGGAGCAACACAAGAATATGCCACAGAGATGCCCCCCTCCACCCCCATTGCTTTGCCCCCACCCCCCCTGTTCCTTTCTACCTCTTCAGTGCTGGGCTCAGTTGCTGGGCCGTTGTCCTCTTTGTCTCCATCAATCTTTATGGCGCCCAGTTGCGCCTCCCTAATGTTTCCGGACTCGACTGTCTCCCCGTTCAAAAATTCTTAATTAAGCCCGTTGTGTGTGTTTACAGTCAGCGGAGAGCCAAACTGCCATCTATCAGCGGCTAATAAAACAGCGGCGTGGAGTGGAGACTGGAGAGGGCCAAGCTGGACACCACTCCTCCGCACTTCAACAACACTCATCGCCTCCGTTTCCTGTTTTTTTTTCCCCACCTTAATCTCATCTCTGCCCATCCTTTTGTTTAGTCGTCCATTTTCTACTGCACAGGTAAGGCGGGAGAGCAAGGGAAAGGGAGGCGGACGGGTGAACAGTTATCAGCTGGTCGGTCCGCTGCTGTTCCACCGGTCCTCACAGCCCTCCTCCCCGAGTGTCCAGTGACCCGTGAAGAACAGCACCGCAGAACAAATAATGTGCCTGAATTACCTTGCTCGATAAGGTATGAGAAAACACGGAGGAAAATATGTCTTGCCTCTAATTCCCCGACAGGTGCTTAGGCACCATTGTCCTGACCTTAAAGGTTCATTTTCAAAGATGAACTAAATCATATTAGCGGGTCAAAGGTCACAGAGCTAAATTAGGCAAATGCATTCACCGTAAAGGGATTAATCAGGGGGCAAAGGTGGAGGTGGGAGGAGGTAAAGATGACGGAGAGAAGTGAAGAAAGTCAGATTCCAGTCAACGAGGTACTGGTCAGCTGTGCAAATTACCATATATTTTCACTTTCAACAAACCTTATACTTTCATTTCACCTTTATAATAACAAAAATAACACTGCAGCTCAAGGCCTATGGTGTTATTGTGCTTGTTGTCATACAAATACAATGTCCTCATACCTCTAATAAAAACACCACAAAAAAAAAATACAGATTACGTTTGTATAACAACAATCCAACAACAGCAACTCCATATATTTCATATATTAAATCATTACCACATAACAATCAATGCTCTGTTACAAGTCATGACCTATCTGTTGTGTTGTGTTTATTATATATCTTTAACATGTGAATCTTGTGTGTTCACACTGTGTGCATATGTGTCCACTGTTTTAACACCAAACCGTTACATTCCTTGTGAAATGTTGTTTTCATCTCACTATGCATTGTGCTAAAAACAACAATAAAAACCCACTTGACTTGACTTGACTTGATGCAGTCCCTTGTCAATGCAGAGTGTGTGTGTGTGTGTGTGTGTGTGTGTGTGTGTGTGTGTGTGTGTGTGTGTGTGTGTGTGTGAAGCTTCCAGCCCACCCCTATATGTGTAATCACCACTTCCGTCCTCGACTTCACCACTTCAGTGGGCCTCTGCTCCTCACATCTGATGTGTGAGACGGCGGAGTGTGAGTGCTGAGGGCCTGGCGGTGCCCATGTGTCGGCCGTGGTATCACTGTGTCAAGTGTGTAAGTGAGGGGTTGGTGTTTAAACGCTGGGCTGGAGTGGCTAATCAGTGGAGAGGGCTAGAGGAGTATCAGGCCAACAGCTCCCGCTCTTAAGAGTCCTCGAGTCCTCTCCTCTCCACTCCTCTCCTCTCTACTCCTCGCCTGCCTCTCTTGTCTTGACACCTCTTAACCTCAGTCAGTCATCTCTCTCCCTCTCCCTCTCCCTCTCTCTCTCCCTGCATCTCTCTTTTTCTTTCCTTCTCTCTCTCTCTCTCTTTCTCCTACTGATGCTTCCCCCTCCATCCCCCAACCTCTCATCAGCTCAAAGCTACAGCTCCCTGAAGGCAGAGGCTAGGCGCCGTCACTGGATGGACAGCAGTGGCAAATAAATCTTACAGTGTGTCACGGAATATGGCTTAATGTAAAGGGGTGTTGGGGGGAAGGGGGGGGGTCTTATATAGCTCAGAAAATCAGCGTCAACAGCATAACAAGAGCCTCTTCTAATGCATGGGATGTTAATCATCGAAAAACACTGCATCCACCGTTAACTCGGTTGCATCATGGCTACATCGGTATGTCTTTTAACACTATAGAGATCAGATACACAGATATGATCAGAAATCTGCATAATTGTATGTTTGATGGAATTAAATAATGGACAGTGAAAATAACAAATAACCAAGACGTTAAGAGTTGAGAGTCTGCAGTGCCACTTGCTTATTTAAGCCTATAACTTATCATAGGAGCTTTGAAATCAATGAGATTATATATGTACACAGATATGATCACAGTGGTACATACTTGGGTGTTTTATTAAACTTATTTGGAAGAGTACAGCAACAAACAAGAAGGATATAGAAGCTGAATTTGCCTATGAAAAAGATCACATTTATACAGTGCAGCTGGAAGTCCCACGCACTGACAGTAAAATCTGCATTATTTGTGTGCTTGATAAGGTAAAATTTTAATTAGTTAGTTAGGGTTAGTTACAAACAGCAGTAGTGTACAGGCAGAGCTGTCACTTGCTTATTTAAGTGGGGTCAGTAGGTTAGGGTGAGCAGAGAAAGGTGAGTGAGGTCGAAGGTCGCAGGGTCCTGTTAAAATACCTTTTAGCCTCTTCCGCGGACGGACGTTATATAATGGCAAGGAGAGTGACCAGGACTGAGGGCATGGATCTGGGTTGTTAGCCTGTGAGTATAGACTACCATGGCATAGTGTTTTATTACTGTCTCATTAGCATTTGAAATAAGTGCCGGAAGGGTCAAGGAGGTTCAAGGTATGCGTGCATTTGTCTTTTCTCCACATGCTAATTTTCTTTTCTTTTCTTTCTCTTATTTATTTTTGTAATAAATTCTGTTGAGGCCAATGTGACCTATATGTCTCCATGTATGCACCAACACCCCCCCCCCCCCCCCAACCCAACCCCCATCCTTAGCAGTCTACATCCAAACTGAACACAGAGAACTGCTGCATTGTGAAGAACACGTCCATGCAGGTATTCATGCATTACACACGAGCGAACCGTATTTCAATCCATCTCTCTCCGTGTTAGCTATACTGTCCCTTGTTTCTCTGCCGCATTCTCTGCGTGACGCTCCTCTCCGGCACGCACTTAACCCTTTCGCTCTGTCGCACTCCTCCTCGCCATAATCTTCATCCTTAATGCGCTCTTTAGTGCTCTATCTATGCATAGTACCTTTTATCAGGCCCCAGCCATTAAATTAATAAATCAATATTGACAACCTATCAGCTAGGGAATAAATGACTTGGATGTAGTGGAGGGCTTGCGTGGTCATGTGACTTTTTAGTGCCCGCGATTTCATAATTATTCTCAGTGACACACTGATGGTGTGTGTGGATCCTCCCCCTTCTCCTTACTCTCTCTTTCTTTTCCTCTTTTTCTCTCTCTCTCTCTTTCTCTCTCTCTCTCCTTTTCTCTCTCCTTCATGCTTGTAACCCCCCCCCCACACACACACTTATCCAAGCACACACACACACACACACACACACACACACACCACACACACACCACACACACACAAATATGGGCATTCATTGTTCATGGCTCTGTTTTGTCAGGATCAACCTGGTTAAAAATGAACAAAAACATGACCGTGGGAGCACATGAAAATGTACACGAAATGTCTATACAAATCCTATAAACCTGCATACAACCAAATAACAAAATATTATGTCTACAACATATAGAGCACAATATATTTTATTTGTATATGTCCTAGCCTTTTTATGTGTCCAATAACTGTTGTATTTTCTCCAACCAAGCCATAATCCATGTGCTCTGATGTTGCTACACAAAGCCAGCTGCAGAATCAAGAAAATATGGAGGACACTGAAAAAGGAGGGGGCAGCGTAGTGGCCGAAGCCACGAGCCAATCATGAAAGTGCTCTTATTGCCCTCCGGCCACTGCTGACCTCTTGACCCTGGCCATGGACTACAGGGCAAAGGTCATTCTCCAGGGGTCAGAGGGGATCACTTCTGGCCTGGTCCAAGGAGCCATCTCCATGGAAACCGTATGGTCCCCGGAGGAGAGAGAGAGAGAGAGAGAGAGAGAGAGAGAGAGGACTTCGGACATCACCACACAACCATGTCCATCCTGAGCAGAGTGCACAGCACACCACTGCAGATGTGTGGACCTCCTCATCTGACTGCCCTTACTGCCACTTGACAAAAACAAGGATGACAAAGAGCCCAGGGCTCCTGAAGTCATACCTGCTCTGATGGAAGAACCAAATTTGACATTTTGATGAAACACATCTCTCATATTCTCTCCGGTAGTTCACGGAATAATGGATGAGGCTGTTAACTGACCGTAACAAATACGCATAAAGTTCGATTGAAATTGATACCGACTGAAACGGCACTGTACACGTATGACCAGTTAATTTGTGCCTTGCGCCATCTAGTGCCTACAAAATGCTCCAACTGATATCGTGAACTGCCCGGCACCCCCTGCTCTCACCTTTCTCTCGGGACCCACGGTCGATGCTTCCTTCTACCATATGTTTGAGCCCAGCTGCCAATCAACAGGTCAACATCACCCCGGGGAGAGCGGATGGGTTTGAGACAGAGATCAAACAACGTACCTTTGGGAGGACAGTTGCATATGAAAAGCCAGACACTGAAAAACACGTGTTCAAACATGTCAGCTCCACACAGGGAGGCAAATTATTATTGCATACAGGAATATACCGAGCCGAGCCTCGCATTCATGATTATTGATTCGACTTTATTGGCCTCTCGCCGAAGCCTTTTGTTCCTTTGACCCAACTTCACTTGGGTGCTAATGCAAAGCTTGTAAACGTACCTGCACAGTGGTGTCAACATTTTTCTGTTCGGTAAGTAGGCCTATGCTAGCCTCCTCTCCAGTAGCGGTTAGAGCAAAAACTGTACTGTCCTGTTGCTGGTGTCTCGCGGCAGTTGGCCGAAGTCTCGGGACAGTGGGTCGGTGTCTCGGGACAGTCAGCTACTGTCTCGGGACACTCAGCCACTGTCTCGGGACAGTCGGCCACTGTCTCGGGACACTCAGTCACTGTCTCGGGACAGTCGGCCGGTGTCTCGGGACACCCAGTCACTGTCTCGGGACAGTCAATCACTGTACCGCGGCAGCCAGCACTGTCCCGCGACACCAAGCCACTGTACCGCGGCAGCCAGCCACTGTCCCGCGACACCAACTCAATGTACCGCGGCACTGAGCCATTGTGTCGTGCCACTCAACCACTGTCTCGCGGTACCCAGCCATTGTACCGTGCCACTCAATCGCTGCCCCGGTGTAGCAGATAATTCAGTTCGGTTCAGTAATTTGTGTTCCCGGAAGCGACACAAACCTCAGAGCACAACGTGCGTGTACGGACAGCAAAATAGGACAAACATATCACACTTTCCCATTTTACAATACATTATCAAGCATGACCCTAAAATGTTGTGAAATTTTACTGGTATTTGTTTTTAAGAATGGCCCTTTTTAATGTTTAATGTCTTTTGTGTTCTTTGTAGGTTTCTGAATGTTTTATATCTGAAAAAACTCGTGTATTTCTGTATCATGTATCATGTATCAAATGCATCTAAATGTTCACACATTACTTATATATGTACTTAGGCTAAGCTTGCAGGAGGTGGAATATGATATGGCATATGCTGCACTGTTTTTTTTTGGCTACTCCAGTACATTCTTCAGCAGGCTTTGCCTGATAACCAAAACAAATAATTATCCAGATTTGCGACTTACACATATCCGACTTTATCTATCGCAGTTTTCTTTTTTTCCTCGCACTTTTGAGACTTTATAATGTCATAATTACGCGAAGATGTTTATGATTTTTAGTTTCAGTTTTAATGTCTGAGTTCATTTCTCACAAACTTACCCGTTTGTTACACATTAATGCAGGATGCAGTGTGGACTAAGACAAACAATTTAATATAGGGCACTGGCCTTAGCGTTGGCTATTAATGTGAAGAAAAAAACGCAATTAAAGACTACCAAATAGAACAAAACTGGCGAGTGTGGAAGTTGTAAAAGCCAAAAAATGTAATATTAATCTTGAAGCTACCTCTTCAACAAAAAAACACTTTTTTTGTACACAATTTTGTATAAAGGTTATGTAAAAACAAATGTTTCTAAGTTTTGAAGGCTGGGAAAATACACTATTGGAACCCTTTTGTTTCCAGTTGCGGCACTCAGCCACTGTCCTAGGAAATGAATGTCCCTTTATATATAGGCATATGGATAAGTGTGGCAGACATTATCAGTTGAGATTCAGTGTAAATTTTCATATTCATGATAAATATTTATTTAGGCTCACTTAAAGCCACGTTCAATGAAATGATGTGCATGAAGTTCTAAAGCATGGGTGTCGTTAGATGGGCGTTTCAGGCTGTTGCCTCGGTTGATTGATTGACCGCTACCTTTCTGAATAAATATTTAAATCTATCGAGTTACCTTCATATTTTGGTTATACTGCTTCTACCTGATGGATAAATGTAGACAGATAGACAAGTAGACAGATCATTTATTTATCCAGAAAGAAAATGAAGGTGTCCACACAACACAGTACACAATATCATGCATACACATAGCCACACAGACTCAGATTACTCACAAAAGGGTGAGACAACTGCAAGATAACAGATACCAGTGTGCATATAGTGGAGGTGAAGCCAAAAACCTATGGGAGAGTACAAGTATCCAAGGTGATCAAAAGTGTAAAGTGCAACAGTGTAACAAACTGTCTGACAGACAAGTACAAAACAGTGCAACAATGTAACACAAACAGGAATAACATGTGCAAGACATACACTATATTAAAAAAAAAAAACTTATTTTGGGGATACAGGGTGGGTAAAGTTGGACAGTGGGGCTACTAAAGCCAGTAGGATGACAATCAAGTCAGTCTAGGTGGTAGGCTGCATGATGTGGTAAAGGCAGAGAAGGAAAGACTCATACAAAAGTCCATAACTCCCCTCCACTTCAGTGTAGCACTGTCAACTTGGATGGCCCTGGCAACAAAGGGCCTCCTGTCTCCTATTAAGTATGCCAGTGACAAAAGTCTGCTACTGTGATTCACTGTAATCAATTTTAAAAAATGCATTTCGTGAACTGTAGCCATATGTTTCTTGAAGTGACTATCGAAAGCCAAAAGCAATAATAGACAGATACAATTTGTGTTACCAGCCTACACTGAGGGTGTGCAAGGATGAGCTATTTAGGGCAACCAGACGTGCCTATTTGTAGGTTACAAACGGATTCTTATGTAATGTTTTGTTGTTAGAGTGACGGCTAAGTTACAACAAGAAATCAAAAGGTTTCCAAAAGCCATAATGACACAGCTAAGTAATAAAACTTTAGTCCAAGGTAATGGACTATGTAGCATGTATGTCCACACCGAAGATGACAAATGAATGAAATTATGGCATAAAAAGGATAATGGTGGATCACTCGCCACCTCGTCATAACAGTGGCCCGTCCAGGAAGTCCTCCTCCTCTGCAACCATGCCTCCAAGTTGACCTGGAGCTCATCCTCTGCCTCCTTTCTGTGAGACCCCAGCAAATGGGAGAACTGGCTCTTCTCTTCATGCATCTAAAAAAAAACAAAAAAAAAACACATAACTTTAAATAACTTGTCTTATTTCTCTGCACATCACATCACATCACATGATGTACTTTATTACAGTAGCTGCACCATGGCAGACAGTGAGAGGCTTCAGAGGGTAGTTAAAGCAGCACAGAAGATCAGCTGCGCTCTCTCCCTTCCCTGATAGATATTTACATATCCAGCTGGAAGAACAGCTCCCAACCTGGCTTTGAACTATTGGACTATTGCCGTCAGAGGGGCGGTACAAGTCCATTATAACAAGTATAACTAACAGACTTAAGAACAGTGTTTTCCTGTCTTCCTTCCATCCACCTATTGTGCAATATTTTATTTAATGATACTGAATACTGTGCAATATCTGCACTGTAACATATCATCCTCATTCTTCAATAGTACAAGCCAATCAATACTATGCAATATTAGTCTAATCAATGCGCAATAACTGGAATATCACTCATCTCAAAACCTACTCTTTATCTCCTTAACCTACTCCACCTTTACTCTGTCCTACACTTGTCGGTCATACCAAATGTACAATAAATACAATATACAAAATCCCTTACTCACCTAGCCTGCTGATATGATGGGTAAATTCAAGTCATAAACAAGATACATAATAACATTAACATTTACCTCAGTTGATCTGATGTCTTCTCCTTGAACGATGTAAAGTTGAAGAATAACAGATAGCATATCACTGGCACTGCTCCTGATGCAGCAAGCAGAGTGACATTTCATATCAGCGTTTTATCTTCACGTATTATAACAAAATCGCACCAGAAACCCCATAACCCGTTGTATCGCCGTATAGCTTATCTTGTGACCTTTACGGGGAAGTTTTTTTTTTATATCAAATTGGTGGTTGGACTGCCGAGATATTACGTTTAACGACATATGTACCGATTTTAGAATGGGTCGTCTGCTAAGGGCTAAGTAAACAAGACAACGCGACGCCTAGGCAACTTCCGCAAGACTGTGCCGCAAGACAATCCGTAACTGCCGCGAGACAGTACGGAACTTCCGCAAGACAGTATGCCACTTCCGCAAGACAGTGGCCCGAGACAGTGAGTGCGTTCACATGGACAAGTCGAAACCACTTGGAAGTGGTTTGGGATCGTACCAGCTTCATGTGAACGGGTATTGGTTTGGATTGGGATTGGTTTTCGTGATCCCCCTGCGACTCCAGGCCTGGGCTCTTTCGAAACCACTTCGACTGCCATGTGAACGGGATCGGATTGATTTTGGGTATTGCGCATGTATCAACGAAATAAAAAACGCAGTTTGTTCCTTCATACGGACTTTCTAACACAGCAGAATGCACAACACGTACGCGAATGCGTCAAACTCCTGGAACACCATGTTTGTATGCCGCCAGAAAGTTTGTTTATTGTCTGTATTTAGTAGGAACAGTGCAGAGCCCATAGAAGATGTGCCAGAGTATTACGTTTTTGTTTAGACTACCTTATTGTTTAAGTGGGTAATAATATCAGGTGAAAGGAGGAGGCTATGTAAATACATTTGCACTGACTGACTTGTAAGATTTTCTTTAGCCACTGTTTTGCGCCGTGGAATAACCGGAATGAGAGGTGAAAAGTTCAGTCTCCTCTACCTGTCGTCTGTATGCACTGTAGGCATATGTGTGCAGTGCTGTAGTCGCTGTTGCGTATACGATAAGATACATCTTACCTTCGTAGCAGCTTTGTTGTGGGCAAATGTTTACTCGTATTATGTCCATTATTTTAGTTATGTGTCGTTAGTCGCGTTATGTCCAACATTGTAGCAGCTAGCATTGTAAATCTTATCAGCCTGGGTCGTCATGGCTGGGTCGGCACGGTTTGACCGATATCTTTGGCATTTTTTGCCCAAACAACACGAAACTCGGTACTGCACACACTGGTAACATTATGATGACGCAGTCCAAATTTGAGATCAAGCGGATGAGTGGTTCAAGAGTTATGCGTGGAAGAGACGTTCCTTGTATTAAAAGATAATAATAGAAAGATAGAAGTTGACTACAGCGCCCCCAATAGCGTAGCGGAAAGGGCCGGAACTCCCGCCGAATCCGCTTAGACAAACTGCATGTGAACAGGGACTTGGGGGACAGACCACCCGTTGTGAACCAATCCCAAACCAAACCAATCCCACCATGTGAGTGCGTTCACATGGACAAGTCGAAACCACTTGGAAGTGGTTTGGGATTGTACCAGCTTCATGTGAACGGAGATTGGTTTGGATTGGAATTGGTTTTCCTGATCCCCCTGCGACTCCAGGCCGGGGCTGTTTCGAAACCACTTCGACTGCCATGTGAACGGGATCGGATTGGTTTTCATGTATTGCGCATGTATCAACGAAATAAAAAACGCAGTTTGTTCCTTCATACAGACTTTCTAACACAGCAGAATGCACAACACGTACGCGAATGCGTCAAACTCCTGGAACACCATGTTCGTATGCCACCAGAAAGTTTGTTTATTGTCTTTATTTAGTAGGAACAGTGCAGAGCCCATAGAAGATGTGCCAGAGTATTACGTTTTTGTTTAGACCACCTTATTGTTTAAGTGGGTAATAATATCAGGTGAAAGGAGAAGGCTATGTAAATATATTTGCACTGACTGACTTGTAAGATTTTCTTTAGCCACTGTTTTGCTATGTGGAATAACCGGAATAGTCCGGCGGATAGCTGCGAAAATCGATCACTTTGCGATAAAAGCATGAAAATTGGTATGAAGACTCTCAAATGAGGTCTGATCAGATTTGGAACCGTAGGCGCTCAAGATCTGGCCCTTGGGGGCCATGGCGGCCATTTTCCAAAATGGCCACCATGGAAATGGGGAAATGGATTAAAAGCACCCAGAAACATCACATATGTGTACCAAATTTGGTGGGAAGGTTCCCAAAGGGAGACTGATTACATTTAGAACTATAGGCATTCAATATGGCGGCCATTTTGGAAAATGGCCGACAAATATAGATTCCGTAATGATAAAATGAATTGAAAACAGCCAGAAACACAACATATTTGTATCAAAGTTGGTAGAATGAGTCACAAAGGGGGTCTGAATAGATTTAGAACTATAGACATCCAATATGGTGGCCATTTTCCAAAATGGCCACCATAAATGGAGTTCCTAATTGGAAAACAGATTAAAAACAGTGCAATAATACAGCAGAAATACATGTCAATATAAACATACTTCACAAAAATGGCTATTGATGTGTCTTTAAATTATTTATGTGATCCAAATCATGGAAAATGTGATTACCATGAAAACTGATTAAGAGCTGATCTTTGTCTGGTCTCAGCCAAAGAAATTCACAAATGGTGAAACAGAAAGTTCAACTGGCATGATAAGACACACAAGCTAATCCACCACGGCAAGGTGCCAGCTCATTAGGATTAGGTTGTTTTTTTGTTCGTTTTTTGTTTTTAGTTTTTTTTTGCTTTTAGATATTGATGTAGGACTGCATAACAACAACCAGAACAAAGAACAAGTGGCTCAACCCTTCAGCAGTTGTGTTTTGAACATTCATACAAGATTCAACTCACAACATGTCATATAACATATGTATATAAAGATGCCACATTTAATTCAACCACTATACCAAGCCAACGACCAATCTCAGCCAAGAAGCACAAAAACCTTACACTGCGTGACAATCTCCCTCACATAAACATAAAGCAGTGCACTGCAGTGATGCAGCTCTACATTTGCACTGCCTAATACAGCTTAAAGTAGGCAGTGTACAGCTTATATAACAGTGCAAATTTGCTGTTCCTTCAAATTAACTCAACACACAACCATTAAAGTCTAAACCACTGCCAACAAAAGTGAGTACACCCCTAAGTGAAAATGTCCAAATTGTGCCCAAAGTGTCAATATTTTGTGTGGCCACCATTATTTTCCAGCACTGCCTTAACTCTCTTGGGCATGGAGTTCACTAGAGCATAACAAGTTGTCACTGGAATCCTCTACATGACGACATCACGGAGCTGACCTTGAGCTTGAGACCTTGAGCTCCTCCACCTTCCATTTAAGGATGCCCCACAGATGCTGAATTGGGTTCAGGTCTGGGGACATGCTAGGCCAGTCCATCACCTTCACCCTCACCCAAGGCGTGGTCATCTTGGAGGTGTGCTTGGGGTCGTTACCATGTTGAAATACCGCCCTGCGGCCCGGTTTCAAAGGGGGGGCATCATTCTCTGCTTCAGTATGTCACAGTACATATTGGCATTCATGGTTCCCTTAATGAAGTATAGGTCCCCAGTGCCGGCAGCACTCATGCAGCCCCAAACCATGACACTTCCTCCACCATGCTTGACTGTTAGCAGGACACAGTTGTCTTTGTAATCCTCATCTGGTTGCCGCCACACACACCTGACACCATCTGAACCAAATAAGTTTATTTTGGTCTCATCAGACCACAGGACATGGTTCCAGTAATCCATGCCCATAGTCTGTTGGCCACTGTGCTGCAGCTCAGTTTCAGGGTGTTGGCAATCTTCTTCTAACCTAGGCCATCTTCATGTAAAGCAACAATTTCCTTTTTTAAATCCTCAGAGAGTTCTTTTCCATGGTGCCATGTTGAACTTCCAATGACCAGTATGAGAGAGTGTGAGAGTGATAACACCAAATTTAACACAACTTCTACCCATTTACACCTGAGATCTTGTAACACTAATGGATCACATGACACCAGGGAGGAAAAGTGGCTAATTGGGCACAATTTGGACATTTTCACGTAGTGGTGTACTCACTTTTGTTGACAGTGGTTCAGACATTAATGGTTGTGTGTTGAGTTATTTCGAGGGAACTGCGAATTTGCACTGTTACGCTGTACACTGCCTACTTTACATTGTACAAAAGTATTATATCTTTAGACTTCTCCCTCGGAAAGATATAATAAAAAAAGTAAAAAAATGTTAGGGGTGTACTCACTTTTGTGACATACTGTAATTTGAAAAGTAAAAACTGTCACCAATTAACTTCACACCCTCTCCACTGGATGAAATACAGTAGGTAAAGACTATGTAGAATTAGTAGACAAGAAATGAAAACTAAATTCTCAAGACTGACCTCTCACACCCCTAAAAGCTACAACTAAATGAAATTTGGAATGACTATTAACATTATGAAAAGCAAAATTACATAAAAGAAAAGGTGTTACTGCTTATATTCCATATTCCATGGAAGTTAGTTTCCCAGTTCGCAATTGCTGGACTTTTTTCATCCTAAAGGACAGTTCAGACCGGAGCGGAAAGCGAAAATGCGAAAAATGCGAAAAGCGGAAAAAGCGGCCACACCTGCGGAGCGATTTTTCTGATCTATCGACTCCTAGCGACTTTTCAGAGAGCCAGTAGCGACTTTCTGTGACTTTTTTTGGCAACACTGTCCGGCATTGCAATTGGCTGCAACGACTGTTGACAAACCGCATCAGAGCTTGTTAGCACAATATTCGCTAAATGAATTACTGCATGAAAACTAGCTCACGACTTGGTTGAGCACAGAGAACATTTCAGAGATCATGCAAGATTTACAATTACTGACAATCTATGTTTCCCAAATAATTTGTAGTAGGTCTTGCTACGTGTGATCCATTGGCTCTTGCTAGCTGAGCTACATACTCCCCCAAGACAGTTTAAAACAACACAACGCCCAACATGAAAAATAAGACCCTCTACCACCTTTATAAACCCAGAGCAACAATTTTAACCATATCTAGCCCCAAATAGTAGCATACACCTATAAATCTGATAGTAATATGTTATTGCATGCTATGTTTCTGGCATACATTTTCCCATTATGGAATCCATATTTGGTGGCCATTTTGAAAAATGGCCGCCAGATTGAAAAACTATGGTTCCTAATATAATTGGATGCCCTTTATGAACCTTCCTACCAAATTTGATACAAATATGTTGTGTTTCATCTATTTTCATCCATAATTTTACCATTCAAAATAAATATTTGGTGGCCATTTTGGAAAATGGCCGCCATATTTAACGCCTATGGTTCTAGATCTAATCAGATCCCTTTTAGAAACCTTCCTACCAAAATTGATACAAATATATGATGTTTCTGGGTGCTTTTAATCCATTTTCCCATTTCCATGACGGCCATTTTGGAAAATGGCTGCCATGGCCCCCAGGGCCCAGATCTTGAGCGCCTACGGTCCCAAATTTGATCAGAACCCCTTTGGGAGTCATCATACCAAATTTGACGCTTTTATCACAAAGTGATCGATTCGCATGAAAATCTGCATCTATCGACCGGACTAGAATGAGAGGTGAAAAGTTCAGTCTCCTCTACGTGTCGTCTGTATGCACTAGGCATATGTGTGCAGTGCTGTAGTCTGCTGTTGCGTATACGATAAGATACATCTTACCTATGTAGCAGCTTTGTTGTGGGCAAATGTTTACTCGTGTTATGTCCATTATTTTAGTTATGTGTCGTTAGTCGCGTTATGTCCAACATTGTAGCAGCTAGCATTGTAAATCTTATCAGCCTGGGTCGTCATGGCTGGGTCGGCACGTTTTGACCGATATCTTTGGCGTTTTTTGCCCAAACAACACGAAACTCGGTACTGCACACACTGGTAATATTATGATGACGCCGTCCAAATTTGAGATCAAGCGGATGAGTGGTTCAAGAGTTATGCGCGGAAGAGACGTTCCTTGTATTAAAAGATAATAATAGAAAGATAGAAGTTGACTACAGCGCCCCCGCCTAGCGTAGCGGAAAGGGCCGGAACTCTCGCCGAATCCGCTTAGACAAACTGCATGTGAACAGGGACTTGGGGGACAGACCACCCGTTGTGAACCAATCCCAAACCAAACCAATCTCACCATGTGAACGCAGTGAGTGCAATTGGCTTGTTCAGTGGCACGAGACAGCTGCAACAGGACAGTACAGTTTTTGCTCTAACCGCCTCTCCTCCTAGGCTACACACCTGCTTAAAATATGTTGTCGGTGAGATTTTTTAAAATGCACGTCAGTTCAAGGGGATAACGTTTTCTTATTTTAATTATCTGATCCACACAGCCAATTGAGGCCAGAGAGAATGTATCAAATTTATCCAAGCAGGTAATGCCAGCACCTTCTTCTCTACACCTTGGGTATTACAGGGTTACAGGTTAAAGAGGTCATTGCATAACCATTGCTGAGTGTTGAGAGTTCAGCACTAAAATGCCTAAATTCAACTGAACGAATTTCACATATCTTTTAAAGGTCAATAAAGGATCCCTACTATCCCAATGCAAAATGAATAGTCTTTATGGCACAGGACAAAAATACATAGTTGAGAAAAAAACCTTGCTAATACATGGTTCCTAATGGCAAGGCAATTCTGTGGACATGCGTTTTGCTCAGAAATCAGCATTGGAATGTGGAATTGTATTAAACCAGTGTTTTGATTTCCCTCACAGCATGATCCATCGCCTTGCCTCACTCTCTGCTAATCTGCTGCTATAGCTTCCAGCGGTAATATCAGTCCCCCGCCTCCTTTTCCACCTATCCAATTAGATTAAGGAGATGAAAAACAAAACCTTACAAATCTCCCACTGTTGCCATGCTTAAGCTACAATTGTTTAATGTTTAGAGGACCCCTGTACATTGGTTAAATCCAATAATGCATATTGGATAACCATGGTAAAATAAGCACCAGGCTGTGCTGGGGTGCTTGTGTAAGGTGGAAGGTGAGTTTATCTAAATGCATGTCTGTATCCCTCTTGAAACAGCAGGGCAGCTTTTAATGCACCAATTTCCCACAAGTATCTGTAAGTGTATACCATTTTGCTCTTAAGTCAAGGGTCTATTGGTGCTTATTAGTGCGTGTGTGTGTTTGTGTGTGTGTGAGCAGGATGTATTTTTATTTGCTTTAGTGTGCTTTGTGTGCATGCATGCTCACATGTGCATGTGTGCGTGTATGTGTGTGTGTCTATGTGTGTGTGTGTGTGTGTGTGTGTGTGTGTGTGCGTATGCGTGTGTGTGTGTGTGTGTGTGTGTGTGTGTGTGTGTGTGTGTGTGTGTGTTTGTCTGTGTGTGTGTAGGATTATGTCTTTTTATTTGTGTATGCTTGAGTGTGTGGTGTGTTTTGTGTGTGTGTGTGTGTGTGGTGTGTTTTGTGTGTGTGTGTGTGTGTGTGTGTGTGTGTGTGTGTGTCCAATCACACATGCTGAACTCAGCCTGTTCTAAGCTTCATTTGCTGGCAGCATACGGCAAACGTGCAACAGCACTAAACCCCTAAACCTGGCCAATTCAAGAGGATTTAATGCAGAGTGCAAATCATGGGAATTAAACAAATTAGCGGTCCAATTAGTATTTCCTAAATGGATACAGAGACTCTGTAAAGAAAAATAATTACATGGATTTTTTATTGCTCTAACGATCAAGTGCTGACCAGTATTTTTATATAAATATTTTAATTTAGAGAGTCTATTTCCCATGGATACACAGACATATACTTATTCTATTAAACACAATTTTAGCAGATACTAGACCACAACCTTCACAGAATTTGAGCTTCTTAAAGATGTTGGTCATTGTACTGATTTGAAACATAACCATGTTCTGTTTATATAACAGAAGAATGTTATCGTCAAAAATTGTATTTTTCTGTAAATGCATATGAATCATCATTTCCCTCCCAGTAGTTGTTTTTTTAGTTGAGGAAAGAAGAAATTACTTAACGTGTGTAAATGTAAATTGTGGCAGGAGAGCATTTAGGAGCAGGGATGTATTCTGATATAAGATCCATTCAACCTCTTTAAAACACATGTAATTACAAAAAAGTCTGTCCCATTCTTTGGTTGTTGTACTTGTGTAAAACTAAATACTCTTTAACAATTAACTCTTGTCATAGCCCCCTTACATTTTTTCATGTTCATATCTCCTGCCTCACACTTTAAACTCTATGTACACATTCACATCAGGTATCTAACCAAAGAGTTGGGAATTGGAAATAAATTGAAATTACTATTATAATCTGACCTTTGGGTACCTAAAGTAAAAAAGTGACCCTGATCTGTTACTATATGGCTTGCCCTCCCGCTTTGGCCCTGATCCCTCTCTGGAGAAGTGGAGGGTTACCAGATTATGCCCCGTGATAAGCTTCCCATTTTTCGGAACAACTCGAAGATTCTCCGGATTATCCCCTTTCTTATCCCCTGAGTCAGCTCCGGACGGCCTGCCTGCCTGCCTGCCTGCCTGCCTGCCTGTGGTCTTACTGCGGAAGATTTGGCCCACCGACAAGCATGATTAATTAGCACCATATGTGGGCTCTGCCAGCAGGATGTGTTCACTTTTAATGATGCGAATGTACAGACATTAACACACACACACACACACACACACACACACACACACACACACATGTGCAAGAAAGAGAAAGAGAGACATACATTCACACTGACACACACACACAAGCAAAATATGTTATATGAGTGTATTTTCTGGTGAATGATGTACCATCTTATAGAGTGCTTAAGGTGATATAATGTATATTACAAAGGTCTTTTTTAGTTCAATATATTTGTGGAACAGTGTTATTATTAAATAAATTTGCTGTATATTAGGGTAATATAATAAAAAAAACAAAAAAGTATTTGGATTCATACATATGTGTTTTTATATGTGTATATATTATGTTCATTTATATTGAACATTTCAATACAAATATTGTGGTAAATTTATTTTAGCTCAACTATATACACGGCTAAATATATGCTACATGACATATGCTTAAAAAAATTGCTCATCAAGAAGGCACACAACAGAAATCTTGCACATTGCGTAGATCCATAAGGGGAGTGTGTGGTCATGTCGTCTGTGTGAATGTGAGTTTTTAACCCTGTTCTAGAGTAATCTTTTGACCTGTATGTGATAGATGGCCTATTAATGAGCAGGGTGGGTGGTGCCATGTCCAGCCTGAGAGAAGCTGACCCCCAGTAGATTCCTTGGGGAGGATAGTAGGGTGGCGTGGGGGTGTGTATGTGGTGGGTGGTGTGGGGGTGTGTAGCCGACCCCTAGAAGATTCCTTGGGGAGGATAGTAGGGTGGGGGGGAGTGGGGTAGGGGCGTGTATGAGGGGCCAAGGTAGTTGTCTATTGACATGGCATACAATCAGAGGGAATTCAATGTTGGGGTCCAATTGGAGGGGATTACAGTTTTTACTTTAAGTAAATCTTTATGATTATGAGAGAATATACAGTCTGACTCATTACAGTCATATACAGTCTATGGTTACAGCATGGAGTAGAGGGGGCTCAGTGCGGTCACTACTAGCTGGGCCAAGCACACACAGTACCTCCCTCTGAAGAGGTTCTGGTAGCTGGCTGGGTGGAGGACCCAAAAGTGTCCTTTGGTGTTTACACTGTGGCCTGCCTGGATGAAACACTCGTTCAGGGAGAGGTTGTGTCAGACACTGTTCCTCTGGTTTTTGTTCTATAAAGACATACTAAACTGCCAGTAGAAGTTAGTATTTATGTTTATGAAGTTTTTTATTAACATTTAGTCATTGAAAAACACACAGTTTTACCAAGGATGCATATGAAGCAGTATTTCCATAGGTGTTTATGTGTAGGACAAACAAAGGGCACAACTCAAAAGGTCAGGCCTATACTGGAATAGAGTTGAGGGTCTGGTGGCTAAATATCCTACAATGCCTGTATTCTCATTGTACTATTTGAATCCATTGTGGTAGATATGTTGTTCCAACTATTAAGGACTACTTTATTAACTACTTTATAACTACACACTACAACAAGATCCCCTCATGTCCTCTAAAGGTAAGACTTGAGCTCATAACTTTGTGAGACCTCTGGTTATTGTAGATTATACCCATCTCTAATTGATTTCTTACACATATCCTTGTGAAACAGTTGTAAGAAAATAAAATTCTTCCTATGAGAAAAACAAATCATTTACAGATTAATAAATTGCAGATGTGCATAATAATAGCAATGATGTCATTATTTATAATCATAGTCATAATTATCATCATTGTACACATTCATTTTTTTCTACTTTTTATTTCTATTTTATAGACTCCCACTCATTGTTAGTAGCTGATAAAATTCAATGAATCAATATGAGCTCAACAGAATTGACTACTATCCACCTCAACAGAATTGACTACTATCCACCACCTTGTCCACTATCCACCACCCAAACCAAACCTTTTTAAAATAAGTGTAGTGATCTATGATCCACTGGTGAATGTCACAGAGAAAAGGCTTCTTCTCTTCCGGGGTCAGAATAACCATAAAGCCATAAATCCAGTGTCAGACTGGGTGGACTTATCTTCTTGGCCATCACTGCCTTCTGCCCCCTCACCTTCAACCTCTCCCTCCTTGTCCTACTCAGATGTGGGGGTCCCCATGTTTGGGCTGGC
Source organism: Setipinna tenuifilis (assembly GCA_030347295.1). Classification (NCBI taxonomy): domain Eukaryota; kingdom Metazoa; phylum Chordata; class Actinopteri; order Clupeiformes; family Engraulidae; genus Setipinna; species Setipinna tenuifilis. The sequence continues at coordinate 13,493,089 of CM059276.1, read as the reverse complement.
ACCTCTTGTACACCCCTCGTCTTGATGGGGTTCCTCACGTTGACTGACCTGGCTGTCCCAAGAGTTTTTGATGGTGGTGCGACGGTACACCTCTGACTGTTCCCATTCACCGTTGGTGCCCTTGTTGAACAGCAGATATTCAATGGTAAAGCGTAATCCCAAAAGCCCTCTGTGACTGACTGCTAATGCCATCCTCCTCTATGGTCCAAAAATTATGCACATCCTAAAACAGTGAAGACTTGATGGAAGTCCAATACTGTTGTCTTGCTAGTCAAGCGAGTTTTGAGAGGCAATCTCTTTGTCTCTGACAGACAGTTAAATTCTAAGGCTTACTCTGTCACTCTGTTAGTTTACTTGAGCCTCACTGCTGTCTTAGTTGATCTGATTAAGACAAGAGTACGAGTATGACTTCCAATGTCAAGCCATCACAAAAAAAACATTTGAAAAAAAAAATTATAATCAGATTCTGACACCATTCAGGAGTGTGCCAGGTTTATTTATTTATTTGCTTATTGTACAGTCGCTGAAGTTAAATTTCTCCCTTGTCTTACTCACCCAGTTAGGCAAGAGGGCTGCTTTCGAAAAAGGTAAAGTAACACCATTTAAACACTACAGCCTTTATCCATCACAGATAGCAGTGCCGGAGACTAGAGGTAACGGGTCTCATTGAGATAATACAATCTGTCTCATTGCAGCATGGAGTAGAAGGGGCTATTGTTACACCAACAATGCCCTTGGATGGGGGTATCTTGTTAAGGACTTTACACATAAGACTGCAGGGAGACCTCTTCTATATAACATCTAAGATTCATGGGATTCAAGGTGCTGGTAAATAAGTCATTTAGAGTTTAATTCACTTCAATGTCATTTTTTATGTGATATGAAGCTTTCTCTGCTAGTGGAATGTTTAGTGACACCTCCATGATGACCTTTTTATATTGAGAAATTCTCAGAGCTTTAGTATTTAAAAAAAAAAATGTCCATTAGTTTGAGTAGATTTCACAGTCTACTCTTTTCCCCTTTTGGAGTTGTATCTTTCACACATATCTGGAGTGCATTCACAATGTATTCAACTCCCTTCAGTTCTTGTCCTATTCTGAAGTTTTATGTCAAAATCATTTCCCCCTCATTAGTCTGCACTTAGTAGTCCAGTCCCATATTTCTTTCTGACAGGTAAACTGGCATATCACACTGACACAAGTATTCTGACTGGTCTTTGTCATTGTTTCTCAACCTGACTGACTAAAGAACTCACGTCATAAGTTCAACTAATCACACATTTTTGGAAAAGGCAGGTGGTAACTTATAAGGTGTCACAGCTGATGAGGCAAAGCCATAGCAAGTAAGCCATAATGTCACAGGAACTGCTGCAGAGCTCAGGGATTGGGTTTGAGATCTATATGTTAAATCAGCTGCAAAAGCATAGTGGTCTGCAACATTGAAAATACTGGTGAAACTCAGAATTGTATGAAGTCATTAACTAAATAAGCTATTTTTGTAGCATAAAGGTGTCGTTATAGCTGAACACATGACGTGCATTTAGCAAAAAGGGGTCCAGTTTACAGGTTATGAATAGGTTATGCGCTGAAGAGTTTACAAGAAGCGTTCCTTATAAGAGCAAACATAGGCCAATAAACTGCTTACACGGTTACGTACCGTTGCGTAGGGTCTTTTGTTTACCTTTCTGAAAAGGAAGAACGTGTATTAATACAGAGACGGAAGTCTAATTAAGGTCTTCATGTCAAGAAAGAATCAGCCCTCTATTCCAAGTAGACACTTCACGCACAATCTTTGGACTTTTACGCCCCCTTGTGTCGAAATTATATAGGCCCTAGTCCACCTAAACTACAGGATAAAGTCCATTCATGGTAGAGACTAGATGGACCTATGTAAGTTCGGGGCTGATTGAATTACGAGCAAATACAGCTATCATTTTAAGCATACAGAGATTGAGAAATCTAAAAGAAACGATTCAAAACGTATTGAGACACAAAGGTTTATACATTAAGCTGATTTGATACTGCCAATGATCTACTTGACAAAATCTATCGGTGACATTGATGGCACAATATTTTTGTTCATGGCTTAAATTGTCATAGCTTTCCGATGTCCAAACAAACAAATACACCCCTCAAATCAGACCAGCTCTTTTCCTCCTTGCATTATTAACCAAATTGATCCTCTGTGTCTCCTGCATTGATCCCCTCCCCCACTCTTTATCTAACATGTAAAACCCGGACTGGATTTCACTTGGGATTTTACCAGTTCCATGTCCCCACTATTGCAGACTTAGAACAACAGAATTCTTTCCTCGATATCGTAGAACATGCTCTTGTGAGTAGTTGGGCTAGTAACCTATCAGTAGTTTTACAAAAAATCGTCGGAAATATATGTATTTCAATGTAACAGGCTTGTTTTAGACAATGCATTCCGTTCCCACAACATGGTTTTATGTACACTATGAAATGGATTTCCATACGCGGACCGGATTTCACAAGGCCATGCATCCACCTCCATTTAACGCCGTATGTTTGTCTCATCAACGCTATTTACAGAAGAAAAGCTGAGCATTTCTGGTTTAACTCGAGACTATTAAACTCAGTTGAGCAAAATGATTACTTATTTTTTCTAAACATATATTTACGTTACAATGAGGCCTATTCAAAGGAGAAGACCTGTGTCACAGTGTTGCTTTTTCAATTGACTGTGGCTTTAAATTGTTATGAACACGCCTTGTTGAAGAAGACCCTCATGCTTTTTTTGAAGTAAAAGCTCAGTGATTGGACATACTAGTAAACTGAAAAGAAGCTCCTAAGGCTCTCATTGGTTTATGCCGGCCTTGCGCCTCAGGCTCTCGCGGGGCTGCAGAGTGAAGATGGCTGCCGAACAAGTCGAAGCGATGGTGAGTAAAGCTTCGTCCCCTCAAGTAGAATGGAACTGGGTTGCATAAAATGGAGAGTTTATTTTGCTCACCAAGAGTCTGGCACAGACGATTGTTTGACAACTAACAGCAGTGGCAGTGTATCGGTGAAAAAAGAATCATAAGTCAGCGTTGACAAATACGTGTATACCGGGGCAGGAGACACAGCTAAGCTAGCATGCTATCCTGCCTAAAAGCGTTAGAAAATGAATGATGAGACCATTAAAACACTAGCTAGCATGCTAGCCTGCAGGGAGTAGGCGCGAAACTGCTGTTTGTGTCTACGTTTTTAAAAAAAGTATATGTTTATTTTACACAGTTGGCTTATTTGGATGACAGGATATCAGGTTAGACAAGAGTAAGTTCGAGAGACCACTGACAAACCGAGCACGGAGAGAATTATTAGCTTCCACGATGGTGTGTAAACTAACACACAGTAAGAGAATTTAGGTTGGCTAACTGGTTAGCAAGCCTGCAAGCATGAACTCCTCACTGGTATATTTCATGCGATGACATAGCAAGTGTATTGATGGGACCTCAACACCTGTCTGATTACACTACACTTTGGGCTCCTAGGCCATGTGGGGTAGGCACGGCTTGTTTATTTTCACTCGCTCACAAACACACTTGTCAACACTGTAACTGCCCCCGTCAAAACAGTATGCAATGCTTTTTGGACCAAAAGTGACACATGCATGGAAATCGATTTTAGTTATTGTCATGAGTTAATGGCCTTGGCTTGATGTATATGTATATTTTAATGCGAATTGATATATTGACAGGGGATTGCCTCTGCCATGCTGTACCAAAAGAGGCATGCCTCTATTCATGAACTGCAATAGTATATTTTAACATTTCTGTCCCTTCTGTGTCTTGCCCCTCCACTAGAATATGGTGAAGGCATTCAGGGTGTCTGACCTACAGACACTGCTGGCCTCGATGGGTCGCAGCAAGAGCGGCCTAAAACAGGACCTGGTGCTGCGGGCGCTGAAGATGGTGCAGAGTGAGTGCACCCCAGAGCTGCTGAAGAGTGTGCGGCAACTCTACGAGACGCGCTTCCCCAAGACATCGGGCTGGCTGGCAGCGCGGCGTCCAGAGGCCGTGCCCGTCAACTACTCGTCCATCAGCTCCACGGCCAGGGGCCTGACGCAGTCGCAGGGCGCAGACTACCTCAACGGCGGGGTCCCCAAGCAGCCTGTCGCCCCCATGGCTGAGGTCAAGCTGGTGTCGCTGCCTTTCTACCAGACCCTGGAGACACTGCTGCCCCCCACAGAACTAAGTGAGTCTGTCCCTCTGGGCTCTCGGTGGGCCTTGGTAAAGGTTCAGAGCAGACTGTGGAGTTTGCGCTTTGCAACAGCAGTGGCTTTGGTACAGGCTCTCTGCTGCCACAGTAGTGGAGATAACAAAAGGGAAATGCTGAGGATGTTGTTGAAGTTGTGCCAGAGTGCCATGTCACGCTAAGAACAGGTCAGATATGTCTGTCACCAGTGCCACAAGTGGAATTGCAAAGAGCTTGTGTAATGATCATGGAGAGCCAGTTGTGTAAGCCACTGTGAACATGCCTGTTGTGACCTTGTCTTGGCAGGATAAAGTGTAATACACAGTCACAGCAAATGCTGTATAGTTTTCATAGGTATCCTCTGGGTACCAGTCTAAGAGACAGGTGTCCGTAATTATACACTTGCTGTCATTCTCACTTGGCTTTTGGCTTTCTAGTTAAGGAAGTACCTGTCAGAAGAATTTGCATAGTCCTTTTAAAGGCTTGTGGATTTTACTCTTGTTTGGGGTGTATACGCAGTGGTGTAGTGGAGGGTGAATGCATATTGATGCCATTTATGCACCTTTTCATGGCCTTTATGATGATTAAGAACCTTTTTTTTTCTTCTTTTAAATCACTGCACTACTAAAGGCCCATGCCTTCACCCTGAACAGAACTGAATGTTTCAAAGCTGTAAAGGTTCAAAGTGTTTAGAATATGTGTTTGCCTCTTGTGTTTTTGCTGCCTAGAGTAGATCTGTGTAATGCTCCTAGGCTGTGTTTCTCAGTAACAATAGACCTGTCTCATATGGCTGATTGATCTTATGAGCGTCAGTTAATTTTTTCCACCCGTGTCCTAAACACGACTGTCATGTGAACACGGGTGCAGAGTTGCACTCTGACGACGCTTGTCATGGATGCTGTCCATTCAGTAGTGCGGAAACATCACCTGAGTTGATATTCCGATATTAAGTGACTTGACCTCTTTCTTTGATACTAAATGAAACCTATGCTTAATGGCTTTAAAGGCAGAAAACAAAACACTTACGTATGCGATATAAAGATAAACAACTATAAACCATCCCTGGGGAGGCCTGTGATGGACACAAACACAAAGGCTCATGATTTAAGTATTTACCAGTTGACTCTTTACAGTTAACTCCCTGACGCTCCATGCTAACAAGCAAAGGCCTACAGTGCATTTGTGCTGTCTGAGCTTTTGGATATACGGGAAAAGAATCGGCAGATAAGGGGGAAATAAGATGCGATGAGGCAAAGTGTAAATAAGAGGCCTGTGTTTGTTTTTTGACACATCAGCAGTGTCATGGGGTAGCCCAAGCCAAATGGTGGTTACTCTACAACTGGCTTATTTATATTTATATATATATATATATATATATATATATATATATATAAATGCAATGAGTAACAATGCTGTCAGTCATTTTATAATTTTGCTGGAAATGTAATGTTGTGGTTACATTGCCAAATACATTTCATTCTCCATCCAACTGAAAGGAACCACCGAAAGGACCAGGAGCTGGCTATGATGACACAGGAGCACTCGTTTATCTACGAGCATTCTTACAGTGATCGCAAGATATGATGCGTTAGGAAAACACTTAAATATTTATGGTGATTGTCGAGGGATCTCATGAACTGTGTAGGCTTAGGATGCTTTTGGGAAACACAGCCCCTGTGTATTGTTCTGAACTTATCATGCATCTTTCATTACAGTTGCGCAGAATAATGAGAAGCTGCAGGACACTCAATGCATATTTGAGCTGACACAAAGTCAAGTGGATCAGATCAGAAACTCCACGTAAGTTTTTCTTGCTACATTAGGCTTTAGAAATATCAACCAAAATGAAGCGTGTGATTTTTAGAGACCTATAGTCTTACTGGGCTTGAGAGTTTTTGCTCCTGGTAAGAATTAATTAAAGCACTATTTTAAGTCAGTTCTTTGTATGTCTATGAATTGAAACTTCGTAATACAACAACAGGAATGGAGCTGAATGATCCTACCTTGTGATGGCAATAGGGCTGTGTTTTTGTTGTCCTAACGACACCTGGTCTTTCCAACCCCATACAGTGAACATCGCCCAGGCATAAAGTCAGTCCAGGTCGTCCTCAGGTAAGTGTCTTTGGCTCCTCTCAGATTGCCTGTCCCATCTCCCTTCACTATTCACTTTACCTTAACCTCGTTGGAAAATGTCATTATGTCAAGGAAAGATATGACTAATGATGAACTAATCAAGGTCTTAGGAAAAGATAACAAATTTCAGATCATCTGAATCCATGTACACTTGCAGGAAGAAAGATGCTATTGATCTGTGTCTTTTGATTGGTTTTTGTTTTATTGCACAAAGAAATGCGGGGCGTCTTTTACCACTGCATTTGTCCAGGTCATTTTATTAGGATAAAAACTTTCCTACGCACAGAATTCAAAAGCAGCCCCTGAAAAGATGCATACCTAATGCATACACGGTTCTTTGTTGCACTTGTAAGACTTATAAACATAAAAGCTATGGAGATTTATTGTTGCTGTTTTAAAAAGTGTGTATCTTATGGTTGTGGATATCTCTGCGAAGTCCCATCATAAACAGCATGTAAAGACATGTCTCAGTAAAAATGAAACCGGCCTGAAAGAAGTGTTATGGTGTGTTTTTGATGTGTAACAGAAAACACTTGAAATCCAGTATTTACCCCCTCCCCTTTTCCTCCAGAATTGTTTATACAGACTCCATTGGTGTTCAAGAAGATCAGTACCCTCCAAACATTGCTGTGAGAGTCAACCAGTCATTTTGCCACGTACCGGTAAGTGTCTGTCCTGATTGATAAGGTGTCCATGTCAACCAACATACAGTCAACATACCGTAAATAGTTGTATTCTTTTATATCTGCAGTCTTTATTTCTGACCTTTAAGAGACTCGAGACAAGGCAGACAAGCTTCCCAACAACATAAATGAAGTGTGATTTAATTAAGCATTAATATTTAATTAGATTTAGTTTCCAGATTTAAAGGTGCTGTCCACATTGTGTTTTGGGCATAATTGCATTCAAATTTCTTAGCAGATGCTTTTATCCAACAAAATTTTGTATTTGCACCACCAAGAGAAAAAAAAACTTACGAGAGGTGGCTCACACTCTCAGTGTTCCCTAAAAAAAAACTCCACAGACTTGTCAGACACTTGCCCTAACATTGTACGACTCTAGTTCAAACTTGCAGTGTATGGGCTAGGTAACCAGACCATATTTTTGACCATGTGCTAAGGAAACAAAGCACTGGCAGCTCATGTGAAGACAATGACTGAATGTTACCAAAAAGTGTTGTGTGTTTTATACATTTTTTTTGTAAAATAGCTGATGGCAGCTTTTTAACCCTGGTGTGTGCTTGTGTCCACAGGGTTACTACCCTTCTAATAAACCAGGCGTGGAGCCCCGGCGTCCATGCCGCCCCATCAACATCACCCCGTGGCTGCATCTGTCCACCACCACCAACAGAGTCACCATCACGTGGGGCAACTTTGGCAAAGTAAGAAACCCACCCTTGCAATCACTCGCAAGGATAATGTGAATGATGTGTCAAGGAACAGCCTTAAGTCGCAAGAGGAGTTTTAATGAGATTTATTGTTTGGAAGTGTAGTTGGTTTGGATCTTATGCCTGTTTTTTTTCTCTCCAATGTATGTTTGTGTTGTTGTAGCGCTACTCTGTGGCTATATACCTTGTGAGGGTCTTCACCTCAGCAGAGCTCTTCAGTCAGCTGAAGCACTGTTCAGTGGAGAGCGCCGAACGCTGTCGTGAGCGCAGTAAGTTTTTTTTTTTTTTTTTTTTTTTTTTTCACACTTGTTTTCTCTTTCTGCTCGTTTGTTTTGTTCTGTCTGACTCTTTCTTTCATTCTCTCACTTATTTTTGTTTAGTTTACCAGAATGTTGCATTTGTTTTGTGTTGAGGAGATTTGGTTACTTCCTAGATGATAACTATTAACATTGATGCTATCTATTGATGCTGTTTTCTGTCCTGTGTTACACTTGCAGTCCAAGACAAGTTGCGCTTCGACCCAGAGAGTGAGATAGCCACCACGGGGCTGCGAGTGTCCCTGATTTGTCCAGTAAGTTTCGTTTACATGCATTCAGTGCTGCGACAATCCTGTCCAGCGCTGTCCTGTCCAACATGGTCTTACTACTGTCAGCCATATACAGTAGGACTGTACTCACATACTGACTCTGCTTATGTCTTCCCAGCTGGTGAAGATGCGACTGGGGGTTCCGTGCAGGGTGCTCACCTGTGCACACCTGCAGTGCTTTGATGCCGTCTTCTTCCTGCAAATGAATGAGAAGAAGCCCACCTGGACCTGTCCAGTCTGTGACAAGCCTGCTCCTTTTGAGCTCCTGACCATTGATGGGTAAGGTGCAACGAGTGATAGCCGTGTGTGTGGAGGGGGTGTGGGTGTGGATTAATGGTGGCTTAAAAACGGCCATTTGGGTTTTTAGTGAGTTTTTACTGCATTGTTGGAGTGTTTTTGTTTTTTTGTCCTCCCCTGTTTTGGGTTTTGTAGACCACAAAAAAAATCTGCCTTTTTTTTGCGGTCAAGACATATGTGATGGTGGGTTCTGTTGGTTCAGCAGTGTTTCTAATTAGGAGGATTGCCATTATACCGACCTTGATTGGATCCATTCGGGCTCATTTAATTTGAATTAACAGTGACATGCCAAGCTAAGCAGTGTTGCAGGTAAATGAAAAATAATCCGCCGCCCCTTGGATTCACTCTAAAGCCTTGCAGGTTTTGTTTTCACTAGCACATTTGTGCAACTCCTGTCTTGGGTCCCTCTTTTTTTGTCTGCACATGGCCTCTGGTTTAATAGATCCAGCGTGGCTCTTTCAGCCACAGTGCCATCACTAGGTGCCCTCTCCATCATGCACAAGTCTCAGCCTTCCAGGCCCCTCTGTCACAGTTCACCTAGGAGGCACTTACCAGATCTCTCTCGTAGTCGGATTGGCCTCTCTTGGCCAAGGGGCTATCACAGGACCTTTTCGTCATTATGCAAACCACTCCTAATTCGCCTGCTAGAGAAAATGCATACTTAGGAAGACTATGGTGATAAAAAGTAAAAAAAAAACAAAAAAAAACAATGTGTATTTAATTATTCTTATAAAGATATGCAAGTCTTATAGACAAACCCCAAACTGCACCTGATAAGCTGGGTAGTATGGCAGCCTCAATGGATCAGTGGGTCGATCATTACTGTAAAACGTTTCACCTACTGTACATACTGTACCATTCACTGTTTCATCCTCCCTCTCCTGCTGTTCTGAAACATGATGGGGTCTGCGCTGTTGTCCCAGAGGTTACTCTCGAGCTCCTGAAAGAGACTGATATGCACTATTGCCCCACAGGTTACTGTCCGAGATCCTGAAGCAGACTGACGAGGACGTGGAGGAGATCGAGTACCTGACCGACGGCTCGTGGAGACCCATCCGGGACGAGAGGGACAAGGACAAGGAGCGGGAGCGCAGCAACACGCCCGTCTACCCCCTGGTTGACATATGTACGTGCCTCCTCTTTCTCTCTCTCTCTCTCTGTCATTAATCCACCTGTGCCCTGTCTATCCCCTCGTTTGGTCCAAGGTGACCTTATATTCCAAGATGCAGTTTGTTTTGCAACCAGCCAAGAAGGTCCCTAAATGCATAAGTTCACCAAACGGTGACGTAGACACAGACACAGTTCTGCCAAATGTGGATGGATCAATCACATCGCTCTACTGCTGTAGATGGTCACTGAACAGGTTTAACACTGTGACAACAGGGCTGCGATGGTGCACTGGTGTAGTGCTATGGTGAACAAGTTCGTTGCTCTGTTCATTGGTAACCCAGAACTCGGTACTGAAGTGCCTCTACAATGCACTTCTACTCTTGGCAGGTTTATGTCTGGGGTTTTTTTGGAGCATACGTCCCTTGTCTTTACGTCAGCATTTTGCACAGACTGCCCCCCCCCAATGGAATTTGGTGGAATTTATACAGTGGATATTTTTATCAGAAGCTTTTTTTTTTTTTTTTTTTTTTTTTAAAGAAAGCGAGAGGCATGGAGGAGTGGGACAATATGATGAGCGTAGTTTTGCAGACCAAAATATTGGCCCAAAAAATTGGCCCCCTTTTGCTAACTGTGCAGTTTTTGATCAAACAACTTTTTCAGTTTTACCAGCTGTTCAGCATTTAACGTAGTGACTAGCAGTATAGTATTCCAAGTACGTTAATTTAATTTGGGGTGAGTTTAAAACCTCCTAATGGAATTGCCTTCTGGCTTCATTTTCTAACCAAGACAAAGTAAGAGGGCTCGTATTGGTAGATTTACCACTTGCACTGATGCATTTTTGCTTTTCCTGGACCGACCACAGGTGCCTCGGAGGTCAATGGCCACTCTCCCGCCCACAGCAGCACCAGCCAGTCGGCGAAGTCGGGCTCGGGCAGCGCTTCGGCCCCTGCGGCGGGATCGGGAGGCGGCGTGGTGGTGGACCTGACGCTCGATTCCTCCTCGGACGAGGAAAACGGCGGCGCTGGTGGAGACAGCACCGACACGGAGGACAGCCAGGGGAGCCCCTCGCCCAAGAGAGGCCGATACGACTACGACAAGGACCTAGTGACTGCTTACTGAGCTGGCCCGAGAAGGATGGACTCGCAAGACTGAGAATTTTTCGGTGCGGTGGAGTGGGGGGGGCGGCGAGAGGGGACATGGCCCCATGTTTGGGCAAGGAGGTTTTTTTGGGAAGTCCCTGAACACGCCCTCTCCCATCCCCCTCTTTACCCACCTGTGCGGCGACACATACAGACATTGATACGCACGCACACACACACACACACACACATATACACACACACACACACACACACACACTGACACACCCCCAAATGCACACACCTACACGCACTGTAAACCTCTGGGAGTGGCTGAGCTTCCTTTCCGTCTTCACCACTGGAAACCACCGGAGCAGCTCCCTGTCCTGTCTCTACCCACCCCACCCCAGCCCACTCCACCTCCAAGACACAAACAAACAAACAGACAAACTGTTTGTTCTCCCCTCTTCTGCTGTATCCTCCCTTTAAGAGAGACCGCAAAATAAGCGCCATCAACTCTCCCTTGCCCCCTTTGCCCCTCCCTCGCTCATTCCCTTTTCGTTGGTGCTGGACATGATGTGGGCTCTCTGAAAGTGGCAGCAGGCACGAGACACCCGACCGTGCCCACGTGCACCACCCTTGAGTGGAGAAACGCCCCCCATTGCCAACCAACCAACCAACCCCGGCATCCCCTCCTCATCTGTGACTCTGTTCCTAGGTCAGCGTGTTAGCAGCAAAACGCAAGTGTGGACTTGTGTGTCATTTCCCAGTGTTTTAGGCTTGATCTCTTCTTTCTGTTTCGGGGCTCCTGTAATTTACCATTTCTCACCGTATCCCCCACCCGATCTTAGTTATTACGATTCTCTTTCAAGCCGTAGTAGCTAATAACCTACCTCAATTCAAATCGCAAACTTGACCGCAGATAGTCCTTAGAAAGCTTTGAGAGGTGACTTTATTCTCCCTTGTATCAACCGCTAGGCCTAGATGGATAATGCTCTTTTTTTTCCCTTGTTTTTCGGTTCCTTTATTCTGCCCATCTTGTTTGTCAGCTAGCTTGGGGTGGGATAGCAGGAACCTGATTGGTTGAGGATGTTGCTTGGGCTGTCCAAATGATAAGCCTGTTTTCTTTTCAAGTCTACCTTCCACCGGCAGTGGCATAGGCACCCATCTTGACCTGAGAGGGGGGGGCCAGTTGAGGAACGGATGCACTTCTTCTGTCCGAGAGCCTTGTCGATGGCGCCAACTAGTGATGTTCGGTCGTGACTGAAGTTTTTTTTTTTTTTTTTTTTTTTCTCGCAATAAGGAAGAGTTGTCATGTGCAGTTGTCAGTAGTTTTGAGCGTAGAATGTATCAGAGTCGAGGAGGGAGCAGGTGGTGTACTGGAGACACTAGATGGTGAGACAGGGGGAGGTGGAGAGCAAACATCTCATTCTTCCAGCACTGTTCAGTCCTGGAGGGTCTGCAAAGCAGTTAGCTGTAGCAGGTTGTGGAGGGGCGTGGCGTACAGCAGAGGCCTGCACCTGGCTGCTGTAGCAGGAGAGCATGAAGGGAGATGCTTTGAAAGGTGTGTGTGTGTGTGTCTGTGGTTGCATTCGTGGGGGAAGTTGCATGTCTTACAGTGCATCTTGGTTCGAAAAAAGCAGCCCTCACACACAATGCAAAGTAAGAGGCAGACGGATGAGTTGAGTGTGATGAGGATTTTTTTTTTCCCATTGTTTGTTTTATGTTTGATTTTGTTTCTTTGTTTTTTTTTTTTAAATAATAAAATAATTCAGGTTGTGCTGAAGGGAGAGCCCGGTCTGTGCCTGGTTTCTGTTCGGGAGGGGTGCAGAGTGGGGTGTCACGATGCACACCATGTAGATGTGTCTTCTTTTAAATGTTTCTCTGTCCAGTAAAAAAAATATATATTTATTGACCATTCTCTGATCACGGCTTTGTAATTTTGGTTTTCCTGGAATGACAGCAGGTATTGTTTGCACACACGTGGCATTTGAGATTGCAGTGCTGTTTCAATAGCCCCCTACCCCCCCCCACTGAGGAGAGGTGATGTTCAGGGCTTGCGCTGGGCTTAAGTGAGTCTGCTGTTGCTTTTCCCAGTATGCTGTCAATAAGAGGAGCCTTGGCCTTTCTGCCATCTTTTGGCTGCTTTCTTGCACCATGTTGCTAAAACGGTGTATCATTTTAAGTTGGCCATTACCTGCTTTGTTCGTTGTACCGGCCACAGTTAACATTTAGCAGACTGAGCTATTTAAAACCATTCAACCATTTTTTTTTTTTCTGGGACATGTAAGAATTGAAGTTTTATGGTCATGGTCTGGCCCTTGAGTTAAGCAGATCTCAACTTTGGTTTCACTCCCCTAAGGCACCACCTCTGACTTGTACAATCTTTTAATTTGAACTCCAAGCTCAAGAAAATGAATAAAGAGAAGTTGCACGAGAGTTGGTGGGCCTTTCTTTTTTTTTCGTTCGGGCTGAGGGGTGGGACTTTGCAGTGGCAGCCAGATGCAGCCTCAAACGCTACAGTTGAACGCAGGAAGTTCTGTTGAAGAGGGACCTGGGGCGGAGTTGTAACTTGCTCTCACTTGTCTCTCAACTCTTCTGGTTAATATTTTGTTTGTTTGTTTCTTTTTTTTGATATAACACAGAATATGCACTTCATCACTTTGCTAGACAAGACATCTCAACTGGCTTCATTTACCCAGAAGTGTTTGGATATGAAAGCCACCATCTCAGATTTACTGGTTTTGTTGTCGTCGTCCTCCTCCTCTTCCTCGCCCTCCTCTTGAGCACTGCCGTTGTTCGGTAGGTCTTCAGAGAGAAATGCAGCCTTAGTTCCCACCATATTTGATTTCTGCATTCTTAGACTGACTTGAGCACAGACTTGAATAGACACTCAGTACTGTAATAATACATTTGTTTTGAAGTAATAACTGAATAGTCTAAATGAATTTAGAAGTTATGAGGGATTTTGCCGGGCGCATCTGACAACTCAGTCTTCCATTTTGGTGGAATACCCATTTTGAGACGTCTGGCTGAACACAAACGGTTAATATTATCTGTTGGGACTGGTGGCAGGCTTTTTGTTAATACGGCCCATGACCCAAATGTTGGCAAGATGGACACATTCTTTCACGCAAACACAAAAAAAGAGAAAAAAAAAACACTTGATCTAAGAATAGTTCTTTATCTTAAGTCAGTCTTTTCAGGAGAAATCAACCAATACAATTTTTGTCAGGATCCAGTAAATTATTAAACATATAGCCTACCGTAGGCCATTGTTGTGAGCCATGGAAAAACCATCAGGGATAGTGGTTAATGTTAGGGCGCTTAAATACTGCTATTAATATAAGGAAAGGCAAGGTATGATTTGTGTTCATCAATTCAGAACTCTAAAATTAAACCACACCTGGACAACATAACACTGCTTACTGTATTCAGCATGTAGCCTAATAGTATTGCTATCTGCAAGTAAAATCCAGGCTCTGATATGGCATGGCTGAGAAGGCCCAGTGTAACACTGTCCTCTACTGGAGGTTCAAACAGCTGCAAGCTCTCAAGGAGTGCAAGTTTCAAGATTCAAATCTTGAGTTGTGCTTCTGTGCAATTTTGGCACATGAACGCATGCCGGAGAGCTGCCAGAATGACGTGACTGCAGTTACGCTCTTGAGTGCAAAGAAAAGTTGCAAACAAAAATTTAAGAAGCATTTTGTTCATATGAACTTTACATTTTACAGATTGTTGGTTTGCAAATTAGCCCACAAAAGCAGGTTTGCAAGTTGTGAATTGCAACTGCGTGGAATGGTTTGATTTTACAGGTCATAATTCACGAACACAAATCATATGCCCTGCGTCCTTACTTTTAAGGTAGAGTATTTGCTTCATAGAAAGTCATCTGTGGTTGAACTGAGCCGGAGAGGGCCTGGGGTTGTTGAAGCCTTGCAAATAATTGAGGAACCAGAGGGAAGTTGGTGGCATATCCCTTTTCCTTACAGTGCTTTAGGTAGCATGGACAGTGGCTTGCAATCCTTGATGTAAATGTTTTTGTTCGTTGTGTCTTTTTATATGTTCATATTAAAAGCCAATAAAAAATCAAATATTTTATCAAGATTTGAATTGCCTCCAATCGTTAAAGAAGTCAAGAACGTTCAGACATGACTCCTCAATGCCACTGTACATGTCAAATACTGTTAGAGCACGGATGGGGCCAGGAAACTGGAGCAAAAGATGGGGAAAAGAGATCTGATTCCATTGTTTCTTGTTGAAATGGCTGAGAAATGTAATTCTGATAAATCGTATTCTAACACCTGTCATTTATGTGTGCAATTGATTAAACTGATTTTAAAATCTAGAGTCCACTTTGTCTTGTCTTGGTTGTCATTTTCCTGGTTTGTAATATGTCAAAAATATGTCATACCAGGGCTGTTGAGACTATAAAACATTTAATTTTAAAAACTTTGTCAAGTACATTAAAGGCCTATTATGGCAGACCTGTTCCACTAGGTGTCACACGCCCTCACGCAGGATCGTGTAGTAGTACTGGCCTGTCGCGATAATTCATGTAAGTCATCTGCTAGTTATAAGCTTCGTCTCGCGAGATTCAGACAGCTTCCTTTTGGGTTAACTGCTTCTTCCTGGACCGGAATCCCCACCGAATATTGTGAAACCCAGAGTGTTCAAACCACGCACCCTTCCCGTTATTCTGGAGAGTCAGCAGCCGTGCCCCTAAACGCGCAAGGGTCCGAGGAAGGTGCCACCAGCAATTAAATGTTGCTGCCCATGTCTGCGTGAGAGCCGAGAGTCATCAAGTCGCCTTCCGTCGAGCAAAACACGATTTTCGTTTGGGGAGCGAAGGCAGATAGACATTTCAGTGATGTATTTTGCACAATTACTATGACATGTGGTACAGTATATTACGGCTTAACTCACGTACAGACTGTCAATTTTAAGAGCTAAATGATTTGCTCCTTGCAAAAAGCGCCTAGCTGTCAAGACACTGGAAACTAGCCTAAAATGATTACTGGGCATGATCTACTAGTCCAATTGAGCAGCAGCTAATAAGCTAGCTAGCTATAGTTAACTATCTCGTAGAGTTGGAGAATACTATTTTTGTGATAATTGAAGGCCGTATTGTCTGTTCCTCGGGATATTTGCGCAAATTTAGTCGTGTACAGTCGGATTTATTGGGTGTGAGTACCAAGTAGTTTTCGCGTGCTAGACGTTCGAATTGTAATATCAGACATGGCCCCAAAGAAGAGACCTGGCCCCATAGTCATAACACCTGCTGCTGGAGAGGGGCAATCACCGTCTACCAACGCAGCAATTGAGTAAGTGATCTGTTTGTCTTTGTAATTTATTGCTCTTCATATATTTCGTTGACTTTTATTTAACGCAACGTAACTGTCAACTGTACTAGACTTGAGGTATGAGGTCCTTAACGTTACCTTTTATGGAATTCTGGAGTAGTGAAGTATTCCACCTCTTGATCAACAGTTATTCTAATATTGCAACATTGTTACTAAAATTCACCTGCTACTTGCAAGAACGAGTGAATGGCGTTGTTGTATTATCCCTTAACTTGATGTCCTAAATATAAGTTATTTATATATATACAAACAGTATTGGTTTACTTCTAATCTTCTTATGTTTATTTACATCACACAGGGCCAGCTTAGTAGACCTACCAAAAATGTTAGGAGAGTTGGACTTGGATGAGCAGCAGAGAAAACGCTTGGAGGCTTTTCTCACCCAGAAAGCGAAGGTGGGCGAACTCAAAGATGATGACATGTTCCCCATCTGTGAGCTCGGTGCGGGCAACGGTGGAGTTGTCCACAAAGTTCGTCACAAACCCTCTGGACTGGTTATGGCTAGAAAGGTAAGTGGCGAATTTACAACCTGTTGTTCGTTGAACTGATAATGAAAGGTTTGTAGCAGCACATACCAGCAAATCAGAGACATGTAGTTCAAGTGGAAGTTTATTGTCATCTGTACACGTACACACGTAATATCTTGACGAATGTGATTTTGTTTGCCATACAGCTCATCCATTTAGAAATCAAACCTGCAGTCCGGAACCAGATCATAAGAGAACTCCAAGTGCTGCACGAGTGTAATTCACCCTACATAGTGGGCTTCTATGGGGCTTTCTACAGTGACGGAGAGATCAGCATCTGCATGGAGCACATGGTGAGGACCAGTCAAGAAGTACTACCGTCCACTGTGATTCAGTTTTGTTTATATATTCATAATATGTCTTGGTGCACTCTTCGCACTCAGCTTAAACTAGAAATTGACCCCCCTTGCCCCCCACCCCCTACAGTGACCAAAATGGATGTGTGTGATCTTTTCAATGACAACCCTGGTTTGTGGAGTATTTAGCAGGCGTGTTATTTGGTCTGCCACCTTAATTAAACAGAGCAGTCTGAAGGGGGGGAGGGTGTCATAAACCTGTGTGCTACTATGGCAATGTCACCAAGAGTCGTCCTTGTTTTCACAGTTAACCTCTTACTCATCCCATTTGCCAGGTGTTTGAGTGACATGATGTTGACATAATTGAGGAGTGTATTTTTTAATTCATTATATCACAACAGGATGGAGGCTCCCTGGACCAGGTGCTAAAGGAAGCCAAGAGAATCCCTGAGGAGATACTGGGGAAAGTCAGCATAGCCGTGAGTCTCAAGTCATGTCAGTCTTAATTGTCTCACCAAAAGAGGAAACTTGTTTTGTACACATAAGAAAACCCGGCATCGCACACACTCTCAGCATCAAACTTTCAGATTTCATGGTAGAGGTGAGACTGGCCAGGCAGCCGTAAAAGCAAAGCAGTCAGCTGGACGATTATGGCAAAAAAGATCACAATATAATTTCCTATATTGTCTAATATAGATTTATATCATGATTTCTCCCCCTGACACTGCCAGCTAGACAGCAGCTTGATTAAAACCTGTCTTTGAAGACATCAACATCTTGCAGAATAGCTTCATTTGTAAAGTTTTTTTCCAACAATGCAGTCAGCTCAGGGGGATAACTCTAAGTCATGTCCAACATAACTTTTGCTGCCCTTGGCTCCACTTTTCTTTCATACCGCTCTTTTCCAGTGTTACTTTCCTCAGCAACTCGCAAGTCGCAGTAACACAGGAAAAGATAGACTGGCAGATGTTGTGTCAGTTCTACCATGTGATTGATTAAATATGTCAAAAGCTGATCATGATCGTGATTGACTTTAAGTTTATCACGATCACTGATAGCGATCAGTTATTCACCCAGCCCTAGCTTACGGGCAGCTTTCTCATGCCAAAGCACATGGCAATGATGTGCCACTAAAGAGGTTGAATATCTCATAGTAGTCCCTGTGCAGCATGCACAGGAGTCTTAGGAAGATAACACAATGACTGCTTAACTCAGCAGTGGTACTGTAAAAAAACAAGTTCATCAGAATGCTGTCCCATTCCTCTGTTGACTTCCACTACATATGTGAAAGTCCAAAGGAGTCCATTTTCCTCAGTGAAAATAGGGATAGAAATCAGTTCTTCAATCGACCATTTTGGATTTGCACAGTATTATGTAGGTTTTGTTGCAAAACAACAACAACCCAAACTGCACACCAGAGGGAATAAGTACAGTGACACAAAAGAGTTTTTCTGTGT
>CM059276.1:13434655-13469655 GCA_030347295.1 Setipinna tenuifilis | reverse complement strand
CATGTGACCATCTGCTCCCCTAGGACACGGAATGGACAGTCGTCCGGCGATGGCTATATTTGAACTACTGGACTACATTGTCAATGAGGTCAGAAAAAAACTGCTGATGGTGCAGCCCCCTTTTTTCTTCTGTGCTGTTTTCTCTTCTCTTCTTTCTTTTTTTTTTTTTTGCCGCCTTCTTTTTTGCGCAGTCCCCTCTGCGGTCCTCAGTTACTCTTTTTCAAGTTGTGTCCTTCTTCTTCTTTTCTCTCTCTCTCTCTCTCACTCTCTCTGTCTCTCTCCCTCTCTCTCTCTCTGTCTCTCTCTCTCTCTCTCTCTCTCTCTCTCTCTCTTCCTCCCCCTGGTCTGTGTCCCCTGCAGCCTCCTCCCAAGCTGCCGCATGGTGTCTTCACCTCCGACTTCCAGGAGTTTGTGAATAGATGGTGAGTTAAGGACTCCGTGTGTGTGTGTGTGTGTGTGTGTGTGTGTGTGTGTGTGTGTGTGTGTGTGTGTGTGTGTGTGTGTGTGTGTGACTGTATGTGTGCACCAAACCTGTATGTGTGTGTCTGTGTGTGTACAGTATGTGTGCATGCCGACATGTGCGTGTGTGTGTGTTTTGTTTGTATGGAAACAGGTACAGACATGTAGCACATCAGGGAAATGAGAAGTGTAACCTCATATGGGTCAGATCTTTCAGGTCAACGTTTTTTTTTTCTTTTTGCCCTCCTGTTTTTTTTTTCCGCTCCTTTTAAAAAAAAGCTGGTTAGGGGTGTGGCACGTCATATTTAGAGATCTGCAAGATTGAGGCAGTCATTCCTTGTCAGCTAGTCTGTATTTTTCATGTTCAGAGCAGGTTCAAGCGGAGGCTGAAGGAGAAAAAGTCCTCTCTCTTTTTTTTTTTTCCCTCCCGTTTTTTTTTTTCCTAAAGCTCGACTATTTTTGTGTTCCCAGCCTCATAAAGAACCCTGCAGACCGGGCAGACCTGAAGATGCTGGTGGTGAGTGATGATGATGGCTCTTTGCATGCTAAACCCATCCCTCCTTTTCAGGACGCGGCCTAGGAAGTCGCCTCTCTCTAATGCATCTTCATTTGCATGTTGATTGTGGAAAATTAAGAGCTGAGTCAGCTACATCCTGTTAAGAGTGTATATTTGTTGTTATGTTGAGAGTCAAAATGGGAGGAAAGTTTTGTGTTTGTGTGCCTTATGAAATGACCCTACTGTCTTTGCCTTGTTTCAGAGTCACACATTCATCAAGCGCGCAGAGGTGGACAACGTGGACTTCGCCGGCTGGCTGTGCAAGACCATGGGCCTGAACCAGCCCAGCACCCCGACCCGCTGTGCCGAATGACCAACCCTCCTCTCGCTCAACCCTCACCACTCCACACTTCTGTGATCCCTTTGCCTTCGTTGTGCAACACACAAACACACACACACACACACACACACACAAACACACACTCACACTCTTTCAGACCCACAGACACACTCTCATACTCTCTCTCTCACACACACACACACACACACACACACACACACACACTCTCAGCCACACGCTCGCACATAGTCACACAGTCAAACACACAGCTACACAGTTTCGCTCTTATTTAAGTTCTCAATCTGGCATCTTCTGGAGGTGCATTGCGACGAATGAGGTCCTTTTGGTTAAGCTCTGGATTTAATTTGTTACAAAAAAAAAAACACCAAATTATCTACAGTTGTTTTTCCCTTTCTCTCTCATCCATGTTTTTTTGCTTCCTTTGTATTCTAATTTTCAGTGTTTAGGGTGGACACGTGTGTTAATTGGGATCTGTTATGGATAAATGTGGGTTAGTCATATCATGAATGTGAAATAGTCACCAAAACCCCACTGTTGGGCAAGAGCATGTTGCAGTGTGTCACGTAAGCAGACATGGTGAAAGATGACTGTATCTTTTTTTTGTGTTTTTGTTTTTGTTTTGTTTTGTAATTGTCATGTTTATTATTTTTTTTCATTGCTTTCGTCTTTGTGTTTGGCCTGTTCAATTTGAAACCAAAGAAGGTACTGTTGTGAATGCAGACTGATTATGCCATTTGCGCTGTGATGGTGTTGATATCATGAATGTAGACTCATGGCTACTGTAAGTTTTTTCCTGGCATTCGCTTCCCCTAGGAGAAGCCACATTGGGGGTGCATGGTGGTTAGGGGTGGGGGTGGTGGTGATGATTTGAGGGGTGGTTGGGGGGTGGTAGGGGGTCACACGGTAGTCTTCGTGGCCATGACTGACGTGACCTCTGCCTAGTATCATGAGATGTATATGCTTTTAAGTCTTATATTTTCTTTTCTTGACCGTAATCTCAAAAATTTAGAAATTTACTCTGTAAGTTACAAAAGCCTGATGAAACCGTACTGTATTTTACCTGTGGCATTTTGTGACCAGAGGAGAAACTCAAAGAGAAAAGTGTGTGTCGTGCTGGATCTCTCTAGAGAGGCCACAGCATCAGTCACTTCATTCAAATCTGAGGACGTGGTGATGTACTTGTTTCCTGTCAAGCTGGCATGGTCAATTTGTCTTGCTCCTTTACCCTTTCAATTCATGGTGGTTTGTTTGGATGTTTATGAAAGATGCCTGAATCATATTTCTTATCTCTTTTGCCTGAGTTTCTTTTTTTCTTGTTGTTGTTGTTGTTGATGTTGTTTCTTCTTTGTTTTCCTTTCTCTGAAAATTGTTTGAGTATAGGTCTACCAAACGCTTCAGTGCTTTACTTTTGCGTGACTAGACCGAACTCAGACTGGGGGAAGACCCTTGTTCAGTATCGGCAGCACTGGGGGGGTGGGTGGCGAAGCTGTCTTTTCTTGCTTGTTCTGTGCTCTCTGGTATTCTCTGCTATCCTGTATTCTTCTCCAACAGAGAAAGAGGATTTATTTCGAAGTGGGGAGAAAAAAGCATTGCCACGTGTTTTTTGTGTGTGAAGCTAAGGTAACAGTGCAGATTAAGTGTGCTGCCCCTGCAGTCTTAAAGATAAAATTTTTTTGACCAGTTTAGAGAAAATTTGGGGGGAAAAAGTCATTTTATTGTCACGCAAAATATGTTGAATACAGTTCTAATATAAAAATAAAACCTATTTGTGAATGATTTATTTGTACTTACTTTATTGTATTAATATTATCTCAGTAATGTGCTATGTTGCATCACATGTTTGTCTTGTCTAGAAGCAACACAATAGGCCCTGCTGGTGGCAAAAATATACCATTACTGCTTATTGGCAACATTTTATTTTAAAGGTCCTTGCTAAAGTCTTTTAACATGTAACATTATATGTGTAGGTGCATTGTTACATGTTATACACTTTGTCAGGATGTAGATACACTATAACTGTTGAATATGAAGTGTAACCATTATTTCTTTTAAAATGTTAAACTCGTGTATTGGTCTTAGCTAATTTACTTTTGCCGATGTGGCATGAAAGGTGGTCATTGGACCAATCTTTTTAGACCCTTGAAAAACTGACCCACGTAGTAACTGTGTTAGACATTTGAATTTTCACTTCAGTCCCATGTTGCACATGAGTAATACCTGACCAGCTCGCTGGACATGGCCTTGCACGTGAATCGTCAGTTTGGCGTGAGTATTCCTATTTGTAATTAAAATCTCTCTTCATTGTGGGGTTTGCCCACAAATGACAAAACCAGAGCTGAAGGGTGTATGGGGTGGGGTTACCACAGCCTATTTCAAAATCAAAGACACTGGGTCATAAACATGGCTTACGTCAACTAAATTAACCAGGACCCATAGTGCCAAGGACAGCATATTAAAAAAGTTAAAAATTATGGAGACCTTTGTTTCTTAATGTCTTAATTGGAAAAGATTATTTACTTTCTGTATTCTAAATATGTCATTTAGATGTTTTTGTTTTATTTTACATAAATGTAGTCATATCTTTAATGTATGTAATGTACACCAGTGAAACATTCCAGCCACAGTGTACCATGTCAAAAATAAATCCTAACCGCAGAAAATAGTTTTACAGTTTCTCAGCAGAGTACCAGCTCACGGTCTGCAGTGATTCAGCATCATCAAAATAAAAAAAAACATAAAAACAAATCTATATATATGTCACTGTTAGTGCAGATGGTGATCTAGGCGTTTGGTAATAAATAGTTAAACTAGTGGATGCCACGTGGGGCTGTGGTGTGTTGCCTCCATGTGTGTCTGGCTCGGACAGTGCCCTCTATGGTTAGTGTACGCAAAAATCCTCCTCCTCCGTGCTGTCCCCCTTAGCTTCCTTCAGAATGCAAAGCTCTGATAATCTCGCAGCCCTCCTGCAGTCCCATCCCCCCTCCCCCAAATGTGCTGTCGACCTGTCAAATAGTTTTACATAAGTTTGGCGGAGTCATCTGGTACTTGTTAAAAATGATCCAGCAAGTTCAGCACCTTCATCCAAGATGATTATCAGGTTAGGTTTTTTAATGCTCAGAGAGAGACCTAGTACAGATAATGAGTCACAGCGTACACACACACACCTCACAGCGTACACACACACCTCACAGTCTTCTGCTGCTGGTGGGAGTGTTGTGTGTGTGTCACATCGTTGGCCTGACGCAAAAAAACCTCAAACTTGCGCAGCGTGTTCAGAGTGTTCGAACCGGACCGGTGGACAAAAAGAGGTTGCCAAGGTGTTGTTAACAGCTTGGGGTTGGTTTTGGAAGCGGAAGATTAATGTGCTAAGAAGTTAGTGTTAAGACTTTAAGGCCCATCTTCAGCCAGCATGTGTTCAGTTGGGTGAAGACAGCATGGTTAGCTGGGAGGGGGTGGTGGGTGTGAGGGAGTGGCGGAGGACGAGGGGGGGTGGGTGCTGGCAGACCCTGAGTGTCATGGAATGTGCCAAGGCTTGTTTTTGGGGTGGGACATTATGACCTCAGGCTATGGGATGGGTGGGTGCGCCTCTATTCAGACACCGTGTCAGATACAAGAGCAAGAAAAGACAAGACGCTACAATTATAATTTTAAAACTCTTACTCATTTTCCTGGAATCAAACCTGTTTGTGAGGGGACACAGACAGATTAAATCAAATCCGTGTTTGGAACCTAACTAGTATGTCTGTTGTTTTTGTTTTCCTGTTTCATGCTTTTGAAATGCCCATCCTAACTTGAGAATATTCTTTTACTCCCTAGAGGAGAGAAGGAGAGATCATCAAGGGGAATGCTGTTTCTTTAAGAGAGAGGGAGAGAGAGAGAGAGAGAAAGGGAGGGACCTCTTTGCCCTCCAGAAACCAGGAAGGGAATTGAGTTGATCTGCTGCTGCTGCCTGCTTAGCGCATACGGGGCTTTGAACTGCACGACAGTTGAAGAGAGCGAGAGAGGGAGAGAGCTCCAGAGAGGAGGAGAGAGGAGAGGAGGGCAGAGCTATCCCCACAACAAGCAGCACCACGGCCATCGCAGGTGAGCCCGGTTGCCCCCTGCCTGTCCCCCCCCTTGCCCCCCCTCCCCTCCAGCTGACTGCTGAGGGCCTGCCGACCGGAGGGAGCAGTCACAGGAGAAGAGGAGAAAGGAATGAGGGAGGGGGACAGAGAGAGAGAAAGAGAGAGAGAGAGAGAGAGAGTGGTGGAGGTGCTGGGGAGGTGGGTGGTTGGGTGGGGGTGGTGGTGGGGGGGCAGGAGAGAGCAAGGGAGTGGGCGAGCTAAACAGTCTGTAGTTGAGCTGTTTTTTCCCCCCTATCCTGTCACTGAACTAACTTCTTGCTACAAACCTTTTTCTTAACCTGCTGGTGTTGCTTATTACGGAACTTTGTATAGATCTGTAAGAGGTGTGAACTTTTGTGACGGAGGTGTGTGTCCGTGTGTGTGCGTGTGTGTGTGTGTGTGTGTGTAGCTATGGGGGTCACTGTGAGAGGAGGTGGATGGTGGGGTTTTGATGTGTGTATGTGTGTGTGGAAAGGGAGTCAGTGTGAAAGGAACGAGGAACCAAAAATAATTCCATAGGACATGGTAGACTGCGAAGTCTCGGGACCCCCCTTTTTTCCAGATACTGTCATTTCATGCCAAACTAAGTTGGAGGGAAACTTGCCATCACATCCTTGCCATTTGGTTCATTTGGATTATTTTTTTGAGGGGGGGAGGCAATCGGTCCAGCTGGTGCCGTCTATTTCGGTCTTTCCAAAAAGTCTGTATTTAGGTCAGGAATGCTAAAGTTTTTTTGTGAAATGCAGAAAGGGTCATTGTATCACATAATTGTATTCGAGCATTCGCTTGTGACTCGGGAAGCAATGGTCTGGCTTTTTTTTTTCCCTGCGGAGCTTGGCCCTGTTTGATGGCTGGTCTGTACTTTTAATACCTGGCATCCTGCTAGCAACACACTGTAGTGTATAATTCAGCCCTGAGTGCTTACGTTGAAGCAGGCTTGGAGATGTGGGGGTGGCGAGAGGCAAAGAGCTGGGGCTTGTAGTTCACCCAGGCGGGCTGACAAGCAGGTCATATAGTGCTCAAGGACTCCACATCCCAGAGTGCATTGCCCTTGGCCATGCAGGAACGGGAACAGCCGCCAGCCTATCCCGATGGGGAGGTGTGGTGAGTGAGCAGCTGTCAGGCCAATCGCGTGGCAGGAAGCGAAGCCACAGCAGTGGGCTGAAAATAGAGGGGGGGTGGTAGGTGTCTGCCTGCCTGTGTGGGATCAGGCAAGGGCTTGCCTGTATAACTAGGGCCACTCGGAAGTTTCCTGTGTGCAATCGCTCTAGTACCACGGCAGGGCCCTGCCCAGAGACACAGGCAGGAGAAGCAGGCAGGCAGGGGAGACCGAGTTGGCTGGAGGAGGGAAGCACACTTCTGGGCAGCTGGTAAGAGCAACTTAACACAGACACACGCACGCGCGCGCACACACACACACACAGTCACACACACACACACACACACTGCACTCTCTTCCACTGACAGCCTGGCAGAGGACAGGCTGAGATAGAGAGGAGCTTGCTGGATCTTTTCTTTTTTTTTTGCAGGGGGCGGGGGGGGGGGGGGGGGGGGGGGGGTGTTTAGAGTGGGGGGGGGAGGACAGGGCTTAATTTGAGTTCCCAGCTCTTGACCCACTTGCCGAGGAGGGGGAAGAGGGCACTATGGAAAAGTGCTTGGATGTGGCAGGTACTTTGTAAAAAAGCGAGGAGACTTCAACATTGATGCTGCTTAGAAGTTCAGGGACATGCTCAGGTGTGTGTGTATTTGTGGGTGTGTGTGTGTGCGCGCGTGCATGCGTGTTTGTGTGTGTGTGTGTATGTGTGTGTGTGTGCCCGGAACACGGGCAGAATGGCAGATGGATCCAGATGTAAAGTGGATAGGCTGTTCTGTAACTTACTCTCTGTCTCCGGAGTACAATTGGGCTAAGTATAACGTGTCTGTGATCTGGGCAGACTTGATGACATCTGGCTCGTGTTATGCGCTGTGTGGGTTTTTCGCTGGGGATAGTGCCATAGGTTCTGGTGGTTTTGAGATACTAGCGCTGGTATGAGGCAAGAGAATGTGTGGCA
Source organism: Setipinna tenuifilis (assembly GCA_030347295.1). NCBI lineage: Eukaryota > Metazoa > Chordata > Actinopteri > Clupeiformes > Engraulidae > Setipinna > Setipinna tenuifilis. The sequence continues at coordinate 13,462,185 of CM059276.1, read as the reverse complement.
CCTCTAGTGGACAGTTTCACTTCCCGTAGCCTCTCTCACAACCACACAGAGAGGCGCAGAGTCCCAAATGCCACCCCGGACTTTTTTTGAGTGTGTGTCGATTGGGTGGTTTTTCCCGTAGTCGTTGGTCGTTTGCCTCTCATCCACTGGCGGTCATCCACTTTCTGACCACCGCGCTTCGCCCCTTCCCCTATTGCATTCCCCTCCCAGACTTCCCACTTCCCTTCCAAGCCCTTGCAAACAGTCTTCATCAGCACTGTCTTATGACATGTCAAGTGCACATCACAAGTATGTGTGTGTGTGTGTGTGTGTGTGTGTGTGTGTGTGTGTGTGTGTGTGTGTGTGCGCGTGCGCGTGTGTGTGTGTGCATGTGTGTGTGTGTGTGTGGGTGTGTGAGCATATGTGTCATTGTTTGATGGAGAGGGGGGCTTATGTGGCAAGAGTGTGCATCAGTTGTTGACAGACAGTGCAGGAAGCTAGACTGATATTTTGTATTATTACAGTAATAGAGTCATTAAGGATGTGTTTTCTCTTTTTTTTTCTTTCCTTTGACTTGTACTTGTAGAACCAGTTTCCGAGGAGGAGTGTGTGTGTGTTTTCGGAGAAAGTGAAGAGACAGATAAAGCAGGGAGTGTGTATGTGTGTGTGTGTGTGTTTTTTTTTTTTTGCTGTTGTTGTTATTGTTATACACGCCTGACGTCTGTCACCCTGAGTCAAGGCATGCACAACCCTGATGAACTTGTCAGTAGTGAAACCTATCTTTATCTTCCCAACGTAAAGCCGTCCACGCATGCTTACAGCGTACATGGCGGCCACAGGGTCATCTTGGGTCGTGGCACCTACAGAAAGCAGTTAGACCGCTTGAGAAATTACTGTGAGGCCACAGGCAGCCTGCCTACATTTTTTATTTTACATCATGAAAGCAAGAATCGAAAGTCTCTGAATCCGGCAGTTTTTTGGGACTTCAGTCATGCTGAGTTACGATACATTTGGAGAATTTAATTTGTTGTGAGAAAATGGATTTGGCCCAAAGTTTTTTTTTTTGAGTAGGGCTGTTTTGCTGCTCATTTGTCATTGTAAGATCTCTGAACACTGGCATTTTGAGTTCCGACCTACAAAAAAAAATTGTATTTTATGACTTTCCACAAGAAGTGATACACATAAGCTACTGGTCACACACACACACACTACCAAAGTCACTTGGGGAATTTTTGAAGTTAGTGCGATTGGGCCTGCCCCAGTGAGGAAGTGGAGTTGCATTTGAAAGCGTGTGGTGGTGGTTAGCCCAGACGTCTCACATGTATAGGAGAGGGCAGGAGGAGAGGGCAGGAGGAGAGGCAAGCGGAGATGGGATCCCCACAGTTTGCTCTGTCAGCGGCCCCTGGCCAGACCAGACTGAGGCCCTCCTGTCCCACTAAGAATGGGCTCCACTCGTCAGCAATAAAATAATCTTGTAACTCCCTCACCAGACAGACAGGCAGGCTTCTGTGCGTTGACTTGTGTGCACGACTGTGTGTCTCTGTATGTGTGTGTGTGTGATTCTGCCGTGTTTCATTCTGAGGCCTGACCTGTGATCTGGGTGGGCTGCCTGGATTCTTATTTAAAGACGCGACTTGATCGAATTAGATTTTTTTTCGCCAAAGGTCTGCAACGTGCTGTCCCTGTGCCGTTTTATCCGCCGGGTAATCAGAGAGCGCACCTTATTATATGCCCTCGTTGCATATTTAAAAGGGCTTTCTTAGAGTCTCCATTATCTCCAGGGGACTGATGCCTTCACTCATTATTTTCCCACACTGTGTCGTCCCGAGAATTGGAGTTAAAAATTTCATCTTCATTCGTTCGTTTGTTTGTTGGTTTGTTTGTTTCGTTTGTTTTGTTCGTTATGAATGCTGGAAGTGAATTGCTGTTTGTCACGCAAGCCCCGCTCAGATCAGGGCCATAACGTAACGGCCCTAATGTTCATCAGCTGAAACGGTGCCTGAGTGTGTGGCAAGTGATAGGCCTGTGTGTGTATGTGTGTATGTGTATGTGTGTGCGTGTGTGTGTGTGTGTGTGTGTGTGTGTGTGTGCATGTGCGTGTGTGTGTGTGTGTGTGTGTGTGTGTGTGTGTGTGTGTGTGTGCGCGCATGTGCATATGTGTGTGTGTGAGTGAGGGTGGGGTGGTTGGTAATGGGGGGTGGTTGGTAATGGTGTGAGATGGTTGCTGGTAGATGGTTGGTGGCCGTGGTGCATGCTGGGTGAGGAGGTGGTTGGGGGGGGGCGGGGTTGTGTTTGAGCGTTGACCTCAGGGAGCCGTGTGATAGGGGAAGTGGGAGCTGAGGTGGGTTGCTCAGGCTGTCTGGCCTATAGGCTGGGCTGAGCTAGACCTTGCTGGGCTGGGCTGGGCTGGGGCTGGGCGGAGGGCAGCGCACTGCAGTGTCTGGGCGAGCTGGTCATCTGATAACAGAGCGGGTTCTGTTACACCACAGGAAGTGCTCTTTGGTTGGGGGTAGTGTGTGTATATGTGTGTGTGTATATGTGTGTGTGTGTTGGGGTGGGGGGTGGGGTGGCATGGCATTGCGTGGCATAGCAGACGTTGTTCGTCTGCAGAGTTAGAGGGCACCGGTGACAGTGGAGGTGGCACAGAAAGGGCTCGTAGACTACAACCTAAGACATCTTCTTCTTCCTCTTCGCCTTCGCCTTTCACAGCCAGGCTTCCGGAATGTTCTCCATGTGTTTGTGGCACAGGGTGCTAAAATGGAGAAACTTTAGTTGGCTCCCCGCTGTCCTCTGCTGAGGGTGGTCTGCCTCTTGGGAGGCTGATTTAGTCAGGAAGAAGCTTCTCATGTGCAATTAGTTTGACATTGATTAATGAAAGTATCCTGCAAAAATAAGCCCATTGTAAGCACATTGTATGTAACGTAATAATATCATATGAAATGTGTTCGCTGTTGGCTATTCACAGCATACATGCCAGTTAGTTTTACAGTGTCAAATTGTTAAGTCTGTAATCAAGCTTTTTTTATTTTTGGGATGTGCTCTGTGACACTGCAGAACAAAAATGTACCGCAGTTTTAAAACTTTAGCGGTAGCTCTCAACTCTCCACCCAGTGCCAAAAAGTATGAAAGGTTTTAAAAACAGGGTTTAAAAGACCATAACTTTGTTGCGCTCTATATTAAAATATTACTGGTTGCAAACATTTTATATGGGTTCACTACTTGGGTGACAAAGGGGTTGTGTTAGAGAAACAGAGTATTAATGGATAGATTTTAGCTTGTTCCTTGATGGCTTGCTTGTGTCTGTGTAGACAAGGCGGCTGCCTTCGGGCTTCGCCTCTCATTATATCTTGTTCTTGGCAAGCAGCATATCTGGCGTGTGTGGTGATAGAACTTTGACCTTTGGATTTTCATAATAAAGGCAACTTCTTCGACTCACTAAAAATTTATTGTTCAATGTGACATAAGAAATTGAAATTATAAAGATTCTTTTTTTTTTTACCCTAGTCGAGTCCAGGGTTGTGTGGGGCTGAGGGCGGTTTTTATAAGTGTCTGAGCATTTTCATTTTTTTTTTTTTCGGGTGCGCCGTCGAGTGCAGGCTTGGATTTGGCTGAAGTGGTGGGGTGAGTTTGTTTTAAAGAGCCTCGCCCACTACCTTTCAGGGCATTGTGCGGCGAAGTCTTGATTTTTGGCAGCCTGTTGACATCCCTCCAGTTTGGCAGCCTGGCCCCACAACTCCAGTTTTATCAGTTGCTCACCCTATTTCCTGCCTACGCTCTGTATGGCCAGTCAGGCTTCCTACCAGCGTTGGCAGTAGTGACTCACGCACACGCACATGCACACACACACACACACACACACACACACACACACACGTACATACATACACACACACAAGCACACACAGGGCCTTGCTTGAAATCCTGTTCTTCTTGGAACTCGCCACACCCCCCTCCCCCCTCCCCTCCCACACCCCTCCCCTCCCCCTTTCTCCTCCTCCACCCCTCTTCTCCATAGCGTTTCCGATTATCCTGTAATATCCGCTGGGCCTTGACCTTGAACCCTGCTGACCCCTTGGCTAGTGATCCCCCTCCCCTCCCCTCCCCTGCCCTGCCCTCCCCTCCCCTCCCCCTCCCGGCCCCCACCCTCTCCCTGTGGGCCTCCACGACTGCTAATCGCAGGCGCTCTCCCAGGACTCCCAGCTGGGGAACACCAACCCACCCCCCATAACACACACACACACACACACACACACACACACACACACACACACACATGCCCACACCCTAGCCTCCTGCCATGCCGTGTTTCAGGCTTGCCGTTCTAAGACCTGCCACATACAGTAGGCATACAGTGAGCAGTGAGCTTTCTAATCCTCCTGGTTGCTCTCTTTCTCTCTCCCTCCCTCTCTGTCTTTCTCTCTCTCTGTCTCCTCCTTCATTTTCTGTTCGTCTTTTTCTGCAGCTCTTTCTTCCATATTCACTGCAAATAGAAAAAAAAAAAAAAAACGTTGGCTACGATAACATACAGAGAAAGCCACACGCACAAAATAGCAAATAAACAAACAGGCAGTAAGTGTTCTGACAGAAGCAGGCTCCTTAAAGAGAGCTGCTGGCCGTGAGGTACTTAGGCTTGTTTTTGTTGATGTCATGAGCCGGCGTGCTCCTGGAATGCACCGAGGTTCTGACTGGAATGCTACATTCTTAGATATCCCTCCTTTTTTTCCTCTCTCCGTCTGCTAATATGTATCATCTGATAAAAGTATATTGTTTGCCCTATCGCTGCCAAGTCGTGTCCAGCTGATAGCTACTAGGGGTGGACGAGAGTGGAACTGTGTGCTTCCTATCAAAACAAAACAATAAAAATTACAAATGTTTACATGCTTGAGGTTTTCCTCCGAACTCCTTTTGTAGTTTTTCTGTATCTGTGGTTGATCGGTAGCTTTCCAAACAAGCGTTGATGATCCCTTTGGGTGAACAGGGTTAGATCGTCCCCGAAATCTAATCTGAGAGAGTACCGGCTCTCTGAGTGTTGGGTTGGGGTGTGTGTGTGTGTGTGTGTGTGTGGGGGGGGGTTGGTGGTGCCTGTAGGGCCAGGGACGAAGAGGGGTGGGATAAGATCTGCTCTGGCTTGTGGTTTGACTTGCAAAGCAGCGGCCTGGCCTGCTGGAGCAGGCAGCCTTGGTGGATAGCAGCCCCGGATAGCGCCGTGCTAAGCTCTGTGTGTGTGTGTGTGTGTGTGTGTTGTGTGTGTGTACGTGTATATCTGTGTGTGTGTAAAGAAGACAACGAAACTCCGAGTGTGTGTGCATGTGTGTGTGTGTGCGTGCTATTGTGTTTTTTGTGTATACATGCATTTGTGTGTGTCTGTCTGTCTCTATGTGTGTACATATGTGTGAATATATATGTGTGTACGAAAGTGTGTGTATTGTGCATGCATGCATGTGTGTATGCACGTATGTGTGTCTATATATATGTGTGTGTGTGCATGTGTGTGTGTGTGCATGTGTGTGTGTTCTACTGTGCTGAGCCAGAGGCCTTGAAACGAGACGTTGGGGACACGGCATGGCCCGTGTCACCCGGGGCCATGAATAAGTAATAGGGAATGTTGGGAGCCATGAGGAGGTGTTAGGATCAGGTTTGTTTGCGGTGTTTCCTCTTTCTCCCTCGCGCTCGCAGGGTTATTCTGGGACAGGGCTTGCGTGACGCTTTGTTCCCACACCCCACACCCCGCACCTGTAACACCTCTAATGACTGACAATGGCGCTTTCGTGAGGACAGGGAAGAGAAAAAAAAAAAGCGTTGCGAAGAAGAAGCTTTTCCCTCGCCCAGTTTGGCCTTGGTTTGGACACATCGAGTGTGTGTGTGTGTGTGTGTGTGTGTGTGTGTGTGTGTGTGTGTGTGTCTTCAAGTGTTTAGCCCGAGCACCATGCTTGCTGCAGACGATAGCAGCCGGCCGCAGGGGAATGCTACTGTTCGAGAACATCTCTGGAGATCTTAGTGGCTTTGCCCTCAGTGACCTCCCCTCCTCTGTTTGCCTCCCGTCTGTGCCTCACCCTCGCTCACCCTCGCCCTCACCCTCGCCCTCGCCCTCACCCTCACCCTCCCTCTCCTTTCAGCACAAAAAGGATTTGTCCGTTAGCCCCTCGCCTCTCCCCCACCTCATGGATAGTCAAATCAGGCCCTGGATATTGAAATGAGGCCTTGAGACTGCTGACTTTATCAGGGCTCCTCCTGTACGTCTGTGAGAGTGTGTGTTTGTGTGTGTGCGTGTGTGTGCGCCTGTGTGTGCGTGTGTGTGTCTGTGTGTGTGTGTGTGTGTGACAATGGTAAAGCTGTAAAGAGCTCAGGTGCCTATTACCATGGTTCCAAGCTCGCTAGCTAGCTTGCGGGACACACAGCTCTCTCGCTCAAAGACACATCGCTGCCCACACAGGCACCTCTCCTCATGGTTTATTTATTCAAGGGAGGACTTGTGAAATTGCCTGATACAGGTGTGACACAGGAAGAATGTGCTGTGTCAGCCATACCAGCCAGCCTCCTCTTCTTTCTTTTTTTCAGACCCTTTTCTTCTTTCTTCCTATAAAAGAAAAAAATACAACACGTTCATTTAGATATAATCTTGCTACGCTGTCACATTTAGTAACAGTTTCCTGTTGTGCAGATAGACAGTTTAGTTCAGTGGTGAGTAAACAATTGTCCGCAAAACTGAATTCACCAGTTAGACAGCCTGACTTGAAACAGAGAGGCCCACCAAACCAGTATTTTTTTCTGTTGTTTTACCTAACCATGACCTTAGCTTTGTTTTGACACAGTGCCAGCGTTGGAGGTGTGGGAAGTGGGTGGTTGGATTTTTTTTACGGCAGGCAAAAGGCACAGCGGGCTGAGCTCCCAGGTAGAGCAGCAGCTCTTGCGTACGCGTTGAGGGGCGCGACGTGAAGGAATGTCATTTGAATGCGTCGCTCTTATAGAGCATAATCCCCAGGGCCTTTACCCCCCGCTGGGTCTCACTGGCAGATGGGAGCCGGGGGGTGGAGGTGGGGGGGTAGGGTGGTGTGGGGTGGGGGGGGGGGGTGGAGTGGGGGTTGAAGCTGTTTGCCTTCAGTGTTTGTGCGTGTGTGTATGTGTGTGTGTGCTTGTGGGTGCATGCACGCCTGTGTGTATGCGGCGTGTGTGTGTGTGTGCGTGTGTCTGAACGGACAAATCAGGGAGGGTTGGCGTCCCAGAAACCCCCTCCCCCTTTGCTTGGGCTGCAGTCGATCATTTTAATCCCCCCCCTCCACCACCACCACCACCCCCCACACGTGAGCAAGGGGACAGCCTTTCCTGAAACTTGGCACTGGGCGCAGGGTGGGGTAACCGGCTCAGACCGGATTGACAACCTCCCTTTTAATACTGTTCCCTCACAGCCTGCGCGTGTCCTCCTCCTCCTCCTCCTCCTCCTCCTCCTCCTCCTCCTCCTCCAGTGGGTTTTTTCCACTATAGTCTCTCGTGCAGGCAGCCCCCCCTCGCCCTTGGCCAACCCCTCCCCAAACTCCCTCACCCTTCCCTTCCCTTCCTCCCTCCCTCTCTCTCTCTCACTCCCTCTCCCTCTCTCTCTCTCGCCCCTCACCTCTCTCTCTCTCTCTCTGTCTCTCTCACACACTCCCCCCGCTCCACCCCAGCAGTCAACTGACACGACACAGAGTGCACATGCTGCACGGCCCCACACCCAGCGACCCCCCCCCCACCCCCCCACATCCAGCGACCCCCCCGCCCCACTCCACCCCCACTCCCCCCCCCTTCTGCCGCCCTGCTCTACTCTTCTCTGCACCGTGCCGTGCTGTGCTGTGCTGTGCTGTGCTGCGCTGTGCTGCCCCACACTCCCTAATAGTCACACCGACGCCTTTACAGCGCACAGCCTAGTCAAGAGCAGGTCACAGAGAGTCCTCCAGCAAGGGAAAGTCAAGAGGAAAATAATATATATATGTCACCCTGGGCCCCAGGAGATTTCTTGTAGGAGACTTTTATGTTTAGGCAAATCCTGCTGTTTGTGTAACCTTTCAGGTCTTGGCTGTTTGTTCAAACAAACAGTAGTCATGTTATTCTCCCTCAACATAACTCCAAAAACCATCTTCGGAGACTATCTATCTACTATATTTCGGTCAAGTACACAAACGGGTCACCCCAGGAGATGGAGAACGTCGTAAAAAAAACTCAGGTCCTGGCCCTGGCCCTGGCCCTGGCCTTGGCATTGGCCAGAATATCAGCCATGGCAGAGGAAAGGCGTCCCAGGCCAGACTGACATACCAGAAGTTAAGAGATTAGCCCTCTTCTGTGCCGCTCCCGTGCGCTGCGCTGTGCTGCACTCGCCGGCCTGACCCAGTCCTGAACCTGCAGCAGCGCGGCCGCGGCTCCTTTAATAGCTTATCCTTCAGCGTAAATTAGCGGCCCCGCCGCTCCCGTCCCTCTAGATTCCTCCTGCATTTGGCACTTTTAGTAATCTACCTACCTACTCAACCCCATGCAGGTATCGCTTTCTTAACGCCATTATTAGTTAACACATGTATTTGGTGTACATGTTGTGCGCATGGGTTAGCTGTATTCTTATTACATTACATCACATAGGCCTGCAGATAAACTTCAGGAAGATGTTTTGTGTAAACATAGGTAATAACATTAATTGTAATTATGTTATCATAAACATTAATAATATTTCATAAATATTATAATATTATCATCAGTAGTAACACATTACAAGTAGTTTGTTACATTGTTCTGTGAGTTGTTTCATTCAGTAGGCCACAGTATGTGTCCAATGTTTGTTATGAACCATGGCACAAATGCTCATAAGAACCTCATATCCTTCGACTGAGTATCTGCCTTCATGTGAATGTAGACTGTGGCAGTTATACCATCATTTACCTCCAGCTTTATCCTCTCCCTGATGCTCGTGTATTGATTTATCCTGTAAAAAGAATTCTGAAACATCTCCTTTTCTTCTCTATTTCATTCTTTTTCTCTGCCTTTTTCCCCCTTGAGTCTTTCTGTTTAGCGAGTTTGTCTACTGAGTATCTGTTACATGTGAACACAATTCTCACATGTCCCCCCCTCTCCACCTCCCCCCACCCCCCCACCCCACCTCTCTTTCTTCTGTTTTTAGACAGGCAGACGGACAGACGGCAGGACGGACGCACGGGCGGTGGCTGTGATTGGCGGCTCGGCGGCAGGGTGGTGGAAGATGTCGTCGGGGGCCGGCGGGCGGGGGGGTCGTCACGCGCGCTCGCGCGGCAGCTGCGGCGGTGGCGGCGGGGGCGGGGGCTGCGGTGACGTGGGGGAGGGCCCGGTGGGCATCCCCTTCCCCGACCACAGCGCCGACGTGCTGGGCAGCCTGAACAAGCAGCGGCTCAGCGGCCTGCTGTGCGACGTGCTCCTGGTGGTGCAGGAGCGCGAGTTCCACGCGCACCGCTCCGTCCTGGCCTCCTGCAGCTCCTACTTCCACAAGCTCTTCACCTCCGGCGTGGCGGCCAACCACCAGAGCATCTACGCCCTCGACTTCGTGCAGGCCGAGGCGCTGGCGGCGCTGCTGGACTTTGCCTACACGGCCACGCTGACCGTCAGCCACAGCAGCGTGGCCGACATCCTGAGCGCCGCACGCCTGCTGGAGATCTCACCCGTCCAAGATGTCTGCACGCACCTGCTGGACACCAAAGTGCTCTCCCCGCCGGTGCGTCCAGTGTTCTCAGCTCTCTCTGTCTCTCTCTCTCTGTCTCTCTCTCTCACACACACACTCTCTAATACTCACGCACACCCATCCAGAAACATACAAACACACACACACACACACTCATGCTTGCATATACCCACAGACTAGGGTCTGTGTCTGAAGCAGGAACATTTTCCTGAAAATAATAGGGACATTCCCAGTTCCTGCAGCCAGCTTTGCTGAAATAAATGTTTTTTAATGTTTTAAATTAACATAACGCTATTATTATATAAGCAGGATAATGTACATCACAGCTTTTGCATAGCAGGAGTCGATGCCCTTACTATTTTAAAGGTGTACTTTACCGAATCTCTGCTACATGAATACCATGTTGCCCATTATTGTTTACTTTATCAGTACCTACAGGATCTTGTCAGGTTTGGTTGTGATTGTTGCAGCCAAAAGTACAGGGAATTGTTGCAGCCAAAAGTACAGGGAATTCTTTAAAAATTGCAGCTGAATTTGTAATTTTTAGGGTTTGTCTTTTAAAGTATCATGGGAATTCCCAAATTGCCATCTAACTAGAGTATTGAAAGGGTTCAGTTCTGGCTTTCGTATGAAAAACTACCGTGGAAAGCCTCACAAATTGCAAATAATTGCAGGAATTTCCTGACTTTGCATTTATTTTGAGATATACTGTGGTAGAAAACAGTAATTGCGGAAAAATCCCAGAATTTTTGAGAATCTGTGAAAACTACAAATGTTCTAGAGACTGACTTTCACACCCACACCCAGGCAGGTGCAATGTTCAAACATGATTATAACATTGTGTAAGCAACCATGGTACACTGCTCTAAAACAGATGCTGTCCCTACAAGTATAGCAGCTTGACTCATGCTGAACAGCTTTGCAGTATTTTAATGATCTAAAAAAAGGTAAAGAGCAGCTTTAAATTCAAGCTGATCAAGATGGTGGCTTTGGTGCCTTTTGCAATGTAACTCCATCTGGTTCTGTGTCAGTGATAGGGTTAGGGTTATACATGAACCATTTTCTTGTAAGCATTTGTGTGTTTTACAATGTTTTCTCTAGTCGTTTTGTTTAGAATCGTAAGAAACAGTGTGACCACAGTTCACATAGCCAGCAGCGTAAGTACATGTACAGCTTAAGAGCAGCCTTCAGGTTAAGGCCTCTCTGTAGATAGAGAAAGATGTCTTACTTTTATTTGAATGATTTGAGTAGGATTAAATTGATGAGAAGTTAAATATTTATATAAGAGATTTAAGTTTGACGTCTTCTGATTGTTTGGCATACAGAGTGCATGAGAGGTATGTCAGCTTTACTGCCTGTCATGCAAGTAGAATAACATGCATTTCACGATCATAAACTTAAATAAAAGAATGTTATTTCAAATTCAGTTACACATTTATTAACTGTGAGCTCTATTAAAGGATGATGATAAAAAAGAGGCCATACACTGGCCCAGTAGGAGCACTGTTATATGTTTGGCACAACTTAATAGAATTTATTCAAATAAAAAAAGCATACTCAATGAAAACAGACACAAGTAAATAGACACAATTTCTGCAATCAAAGTTGACATACCACTTGTGTTTGAAAGTTAGAACATTTAGTAGTAGTTAGTCCTGTTAAGATGTGAAACGACAAAGGTTTGGCTGAGCAACTAGAAAGACTTTTAGGATACAAACCTCCATCAAGGATAAATGCCTCATAATGCCTCATAGTCTCATAGTGTAAGCAAAGGTGAGACACAACTCACTTAGCTTAACACTTGGTTCATGCTATGCCTTTTTTACTTTTTTAATGAAAAATGGGCCAGTAATTTTTTCTAAAATCCAGCAAGCAAACAAACAAACAGACCGTTGCGGGTAAAAACACAACCTACTTGGCAGCGGTAATTATGTCAGACTCTATGCTGATGTTGATATGACTAAACCTGTGAAGTAGCTTAAAAGCTAATATTACTGTAGGGTCAAAAGTCAAATGTTTAGGCTTTAGTGTTCATTTCGAAATATGTTAATGAGGTAAGGGAAAGGAAGGGTTTGTTTCATTTTTCGAGGAAACATTCTACAGAAATGTGAATAGCCCAAAATAACATTTGCACAAACCATAAAAGCCTAGTTTAGTGACCAGAGAAAATCATGTCGGTTTGGTTTCATGGTGGGGACTTGTTTTAAGGTAATTTTTTCTTTGGCTGACCCAACATTTTTGTTTGATGAGAGTAGGATTTAGATTTGCATGGCTGTCAGTGAAACAAGCTATGTGAATGGAATGGGTGAATGGAGTTACCAGTATGAAATATTAAAACATGAAATAAATAAGAAACACACACACACACACAAAAACCACCACAGATAAAGGGCTTTGGCATATACCTTGGTGGAGATTCCACAAGTGATTCTGACTAAGGGGATCTGACAGATATTTCAGAATGTAATATTTCGTTGAGGAGCTGTGAAGGCTTGTACTGGAGAAGACTTTGATCGTGTCCACCCTGTGGCAGGCATATCAAACAACTTGTGGCAGAATGCGCTAATGTTCCATTGATCCCTGGTCTCCTAACTCCACTCTAATTAGGATAATGTGAAATGAATTCAATCGCTTTGAGTGGCTTTGCAGCCTCCGTCTCACCTAGAGCCTTTATCAGTCATAACCCTCACGATTACATGATTTTGGTCTCCAAGTGGCCAAGATACCTTACAAATGTTTGGTAGAGTTTTTGTTCGTGGCTGAATTTGAATATTACATCATCATACCTTGATTTCCACACATCGTTGAGTTGGAAAAACCAGTAATACAATGCACCTCAGATGCAGTCTCCTTCACTAGCTTCTCTGCTGGTCTAAATGATATTTTTGGTTTGGCAGTGGTAGGAAAAATTCAAATGTGATGGGTGAGATGAAAAAATGGCGAAAGGAAGGCGTTTAGTCAAGACTTGAGTTCTCAATCACAGGTCATTGTAGCTGACAAATTTCTTTAACTATTTTATTTATAATCTTTGCAATACTGGTTTATTTTCATTTCTTTTCTATAATGCTGACCAAATTTCAAATTCAGTCTAGAATAATTTCCTATTTTTTGCAGTACAGTGTGGATTTGTGTTACATCTCTTTTTGATTGGTTAGACTAAATGAGTTACCAGGATAGCACATTTATAGAATTACCGGTTCCTGTGAGGGCAAACTGTGTGTCTGGCATGTAAGTGCTACTGACTGCGTGCGTGTGGAAGCTCATAGATTGACTAACAGCGCCTCCACTTCCTCCCTCCACAGGCGGGCAGTGAGCAAGAGGAGGAGGCCGACCGAGATGGCGAGGAGAAGGCCAAGAGCGGTGGCGGCGGCCGAGGAGGAGTAGGAGGAGGCGCGAGAGAGCAGGGGAACCAGTTGCGCGCCCTGGAGTACCTGGAGTTCTTCCAGCGGGGGGCGCACTGGGGCAGCAGCAGCTGCAGCACGCCAGAGCTCAGGGACCCGCTCACACACCAGCACTTTAGCCAGCGCAACGGGGCGGAGCGCAACGGCACGCCCGGCGCCCCGCACGAGTACGACTCCCCGCTGGCCCTCGCCCTGGCTCAGCCGCCCATGCAGGACCCCGAGGAGGACGAGGAGGACGAGGAAGACATGGAGGTGTCCTCGGCCTGGGCCCGGGGTAACGGTGGGGTGGGGGGCCCAGGGGGTGAGGCCGTGCTGCCCGCCTACTATGCCGCCCCGGGGGCCCAGAATGGACATTTCTACCTCCAGGAGCGCGTGAAACTGGAGCAGGAGCGGGCAGGGGAGCAAACCGGGGAGCGGGAACGGGACCAGGAGCGAGACCGAGATCGAGATCGAGACCGAGACCGAGACCGAGACCGAGATCGGGAGCGAGACCGAGACCGGGGGAAGAGCCGGGATCAGAACCAAGAGCGCGAGCCGGAGCGAGGGTCGGCCAGCGCCCTGCTGCAGCAGATGATGGACTCCATCGAGCGGCAGAAGGAGCGAGAGGCGGCGGGCGAGGATCCGCCCGACGGGGAGGACCCAGACGTGGAGTTTTACTTGAAGTACTTTAACAGCGCGCAGCACGAGGAGAGCCCCACCGCTGTGGCCAACGCGGCTGCCGCTGCCGTGTCCCAGGGCCTGCTGTGGTCGGTGCGTGGGGGTGGGGCCAGCCAGGGTGGGGCGGGGGCCACGGGGGAGAGGAAGATGCGCTCCAAGGCCTTCCAGAAGTGCCCCATCTGCTCCAAGGTCATCCAGGGCGCGGGCAAGCTGCCCCGGCACATCCGCACGCACACGGGAGAGAAGCCCTACGAGTGCGCCATCTGCAAAGTGCGCTTCACCAGGTAGGCCCAGGCCCCGATGACAACATCACTCTCAGTGTTGCCACAGTACCTCCATTCAGTAATATATTTTTGCTACTGTTCTCCGTCAGGCCACTCTACTAAGGCTCTGGCTTGCCTCGACCAAATTTTGGGGTTTAATCAGTGAATGGAGGGAGCTCTACGTCATTCAGCGTTTAAAGTTCATAGAAAGTATCTGCCCACCAGGAAGTAAATATATGCCTATGGAGGGTAGCCAGATTCTTTCCACAAAGTGACAAAATGAGTCTAGTCCACCAGGCTACCATCACTTCAACCAGTACCCACTAAGTACCAACCAGTACCAATCCAGCACCAGTTACCCTCATTGTGGGGTAAACATGTTCAGTAAAACATCTTAATCCCAGTCCCCCCTCTTGAATACCTTTGCTAGGAGGAACTTTGAACTGTTTCTTAACTGGATTTAACACGCTGTGCAACAATGGACCATTTTCTCAGCTTGGCCTTTTTGCATAGTGTGATTTTTGGGGCCGCTGAAAAGGCCACGGTGGCAGAATAGCGACAGAATAAAACAAAAAAACAAAAAAAAGTAGCGAGGCTAACAGTGCTATCAAGCCCCACACACAAAGCGTGCTGTAGCATTGGTGTGGCTACACTATCCCCAGTTGCAGACGGACGTAGCCTTTGCTAATCTGCGCTGATTAAAATGCCTAGCAGCAACGAACATCCACTGGATGTTTCGAACGTTCAGGTCGGGGTGCCATAAAGCAGCACAGGTGTGGAGCGGGACAGGAGAGAGAGAGAGAGAGAGAAAAAGAGAGAGAGAGAGAGAGAGGGAAGCTTCATGACAAAGTCCTGGAATTTTAACGAGGCGGGGGGTTCTATAAAAGTGGGCTGAGCGTGGTGAGTGAGGCTGTTATCAGGGGATAAGGCCACTATAAAAACGCTCCGACGTCGCTCCAACATGGGGGCTGAGTGCTGGTGGAGGGGGAGGGGGTTTCTGCTTGTGCCCTATCTGTGCCAGTGAGTTGTGTGAACTTGTGATCCCGAGGTATGTTGATTATTGCCCACGGCGCATGCATCACTCTATCTCTCTCTCTCCCACCCTCTCTCTCTCTCTTCATCTCTCCCTCTCTCTCTCCCACTCACTCACTCTCTCTCTCTCCCCCCCCCTCTCCTGCTCTCTGCTTTCCCTTTCTCTTTTTTGTCCCTCCATCAGTAGCTAGCTTATGTTGTGTGCCATTTGGCTGTTCTGTGCCAGTGTGTGTGCCAGTGTGTTTGTGTGCGTGTGCCTGTGTGTGTGTACCTGTGTGTATGTGTGCGCGTCCCTGTGTGTGTGTGTGTGTGCGCGCCTGTGTGTGTGTGTGTGTGTGTGTGTGTGTGTCTGCGTGTGTGAAATGATTTCCCATGTAAACGGAAGCATCACCTTTTCCATGAAGCCATCCCCTTAATGAATTAATCAGTGGATGTGCATTGGAAGTGGAGGCAGGCTGGGCCAAAAATATCTGCGCCCCTGTTTGCTGGTGTGGGTGATCTAAATTTGCCATCTAAATGCAGCAGGCAGTGGGAAGGGGGCATTGTAATCTTAATCCTGTTTGATCAGGGTTAAGAGTGTGCCTTGCACTGTAATAAATCACTCCCGTCCTTTAAATAATTCACCTCCGTCGGTGTGCAACGTTGTTCCAAGGCCCAGTGTGTATGAGTGCGTGCGTGTGTGTGTGTGTGTGTGTGTGTGTGTGTGTGTGTGTGCGTTTGTGTGTGTGCTTGAGCGTGTGTGCGTGTGTGTGCTGGTGTGTGCGCTTGTGTCTGTGCCCATGTTTGTTTGGCCATTTGTATTGAGCACATGCATGTGTGTTTGTGTTTCCCTGTGTGTTTGTGTACACATCATGAAGTGTATGTGTGTGTGTTTGGGTGTGTGCCAGCATGTTTGTGTGTTCGTGTTGGCCAGTGTGCTTGTGTGTGTGTGTGTGTGTGTGTGTGTGTGTGTGTGTGTGTGTGTGTGTGTGTGTGTGTGTGTGTGTGCCTGTATGTGTGTTTGTGTGTGTGCTTGTGCATTATCTAAACCACCATTCTGCCTGGCTATTCAGTCACCTTAGCCACAGTGGTGAACAGAGCTGTACTCTGCCCTGTTTAGAGGAGGGGAGACCACACACACACACACACACACACACACACATAAACACACTGGCATACAGAGACAGCAGTTTCCTCATCCTCTTTAAACACACACACACACACTTTTACACTGCATAGCTGTTTTGTATTCTGTGGCCTCTCGTGCAGTTCTGCTAATGCACAGGCCACCTGCCTCTTCTGAGTGTATAGCACCCTCCCAAATTGCCCCAGGATCAGAGGGTCAGGTTTCTTCTTCAAAGGCTTCGGGTTTTGCTTTAGCAGAACCGTTTTTTTTTTTTTTTTTTTATCTCTCACAGTATATATTTTCAACATCTTAAAGAATCCACACCACTGTTAAACGTGTAAGGGGTTGGAAGTTGTTGAAAGAATCCTGTTAGCTTTTGTTACCTGTGTTCAGAAAATTCGACATGAAAATTCCAAATAAAAAAATTTAACTGAAAAATTCGAAATGAACAGCCTTGCAGACCTATGCCAGTCATCCTCTTGGTGATTTTACAGTGACAGCTGCTGTCAGCACGTATAGTATCTGTGGCTCTCATGAATGCCAAGGAATGCATATGCTCTCTGCAGAGATATGCATAACCATTTTCATAACAGTGACTGTGACTTGGCTCTTTGAAGCTGCAGCCCTGTATGTCCGAGAGCTTTCTGTATTGCCCCCTAGCAATTCAGTAACCTTGTCCTGATGGCCTAAAGTGGGCCCCCGTCCACCTCATACCAATTCATCCACCTGCTGTAGACAGCCCTGGCTCATCCTAGCCTGCCCAGATCAAGGGCGGCTGGCTGTCTTGGTGCACTACTTTGATTATGACCTGCATCCATAACGTGCTTCTACCTAACGAGGGCTTTCTTTCTTTTTGCTCCCACTTTAGGATTGAACACTGAGTCCCTGCAGAGGCCTAGAGCTGACACTCTTGAAATGATATCTCATTATAATTCATAATATTAGCTTTTTAAAGGAAAAGTTTGGTGTGAATCAATCCACAGCCCTGTTGTTTGAGGTCGCTGAGTGCTATTGGTAGAAAAAAAAGAAGAAAGAAAATGATGCAACATCGACTGAATAATACACTGCTAGCTAACATTAACTAAATGGGGCATAGAAACTAACTTTCATTTCGTTTTGTTTCATTTCATTTCCCTATGCCCCAGTCAGTTAGTCTTTTCTACCAGTTCATTATTCGGGCTATGTTACATAAAATTTTCTCGTTATTTTTTTATTGCCAACAGCACTCAGTGACCTCGAACAACAGGGCTACGGACTGAGTCACACCGAAACTTCTCCAGTAACCTACCCAGGCTTTCCTTTGCGAACTCTGTTAAGTTTAAACTAAGAAATAAATGTTAAATACAGGAGCTGAGCTGGGCCTGCAGTAGCCACATTTAGCCAAATAATGCTCATTATTAAAAAGAAAAGGGGGAAAACATAAGAAAAAGTAAAAGAGATTTATAGCCTCTTGTCCTGGTATGACCCGGCATGGTCATCTGCGGAGCGCACCCTTGTAAGTGGCGTGAGCAAATGAACACCTTAGCAGATAGGAACAGGATGTGCAGAGAAAAGTTTGAGGGGATCACCAGGGTAATGCTGTGTTTACAGGAAGGAGTGGAGTGTAATGTGTCCACACCCTACATCCCACCACCCCCATACACACACACACACACACACACATACGCACACTCACACTCACACACTCACACGCACACACACACACACGCACATGCAAGTGTGTATGCACACACACACAAACAAGCAAGCACATTGCAGACACACACACACACACACACACACACACAGGCACACAAACACATGCAGACACACACACACACACACGCAAACACAAACACATGTAGACACACACACACACACACACATGGGCACACACACACACACACAAATGCGCACACATACACGGACGTGCACAGAAGCACATAGAAGCACACACACACACATACACCCACACACACATATACACATGCCCCTACGCGCACACATATACAAACACACACACACAGACACACCCACACATGCCCAAACATAAGGAGGAACCACAGGATTGCTTGCTGCTTTGTTTAAGGAGGCAGGCAGCAGCCATCTCAGGCAGCATTCAGCATTCAGCCTGCCCTCAGTTTCAACTTTTCAGGAGAGGGAGTAGAAATGACAGCAGGATATTAAAACTATATCAGCGTGTCTGGCTCTTAAGATTGAAACTAGAATATCCCAGTGTGGATACAGTTCTATGGTTTTTTTATTATTATGGAGGATTGCCACAATGACTTCCAATGCACAAATGCATCATATGGACAAGCAATGTGTCTGTTTTCATTTCTGTACCCTGTTCCATAGAAGCCACTTCTGAATCATAATAACCCCTCTAGTGTTGACATACTTCTGATGAAATGGTCTTGTGAGTTTATATGTACATCTACTGTTATGAACAGCTGCAACTCATCATACTGTTTTCAATTACAAGTATCCGCCATAATGCAGCTGTGTTAAATTTATTTTAGTTTAGTTATGTGTTGTCACCAAATGCAGTATGTCTTTTGGTTTACAGCATGATTTGGTCATATTGAATGAAACTGACCTCTACACTATTTAGTTGTAAATCTGTGATCTATATTGGCAAGATAAATTGTTGAAGTCTATGCAAGCTGTGACCTTCTTGCAGCAAGTGGCTGGTTACACTTTATTTTAGTGGTCCCCGTGTATCTACATTATAAATTACATTTTAGCAAAGTGTAAAACAACTTGTAGCATTATCTGCTTGCACTGTACCTTAGGGTTAGTGTTAGGGTAAGGATTAGGGTAAGTGTTAGGTATGTACAGTGTAAGTATAAATGTTACATGTTGTAGATAGACTGTAAAAGGGACTGTTAAAATGAAGTGTTACCAAGTTGCCTGTGCTGTTATCATAAATGAGGAGTCCACTGGAAAAACAGGCATAGTCACAAAATCACATTTTTCAAGTTACTCCCCCTATGGGTAGTTGCATTAAAACAATGTGAGCACTTCAGCTTTTTAAAAACAGCTTTTTCAAAAGTAATCCTGTGAATAAACAAGCATAGTCTCAAGCAAGAAGTTATAAATTGCATTTTCTCAGTTTCTGCATGTTGTGACCTTGTCCCGTTTTCCCCTTGGACTCCTCAAATGGTTGTGTCAGTTAAGTTTGCTCTAGATGGACAGGCTGTGACCTGCACCCCTGACCTCTACCCTGTGTGTGTTACTCTATCTATCTGCAGGCAGGACAAGCTCAAGGTTCACATGCGCAAGCACACGGGGGAGAAGCCTTACCTGTGCACCCAGTGTGGCGCCGCCTTTGCCCACAACTACGACCTGAAGAACCACATGCGCGTGCACACCGGCCTGCGGCCCTACCAGTGCTCCAGCTGTTT
This sequence comes from Setipinna tenuifilis, assembly GCA_030347295.1. Taxonomy (NCBI): domain Eukaryota; kingdom Metazoa; phylum Chordata; class Actinopteri; order Clupeiformes; family Engraulidae; genus Setipinna; species Setipinna tenuifilis. The sequence goes on along the minus strand of CM059276.1, from coordinate 13,442,692 downwards.
CAAGACCTTCGTGCGCTCCGACCACCTCCACCGCCACCTCAAGAAGGACGGCTGCAACGGCATCCCGTCTCGGCGCGGCCGGAAGCCCCGGGTGCGGGACCCTGAGCTCCTGGAGGCCTCCGTGGGGCTCCCGGGACCGGGCCCTGGGCCACGGGGCGGCCGGGGCAGAAGGCGTCTGGAGGCAGCGGCTCTCTCGGCCACTCCCGCCACCGCCGGAGCCGGCGCCGTCACCGCCGCCATGGAAGGAATCCCAGGAAGCCATGCGCACAGCCCCGCTCGAGCCGGCAAGGCAGGGGAGGAGGCGCAGTGAGAGGAAAGGGATGCAGGATGTAGCAGCGGGACTCGGGGGGGAAAAGGATGCGGAGGAGAAGTGTTGCGGGGACACGTCGAGATGGAAATTAAGAAAAACAAAAAAACAAAACAAGAAATGAAACTTTAAAAAAAACAAAGGCAAACAAACAAAAAAAATGACAACTACATGCTCCTCTCTAAACCAAAATCAGGGTGTCACAAAAATCTATTTGTTTTTTCTCGTTTTACCTTAACCCCTGTGCTTTAGATTTTACAGAGTAGACTCACAACTTAGTGGTCTGTTAAAAAAAAAACACAAACAAAAAAACAAACAAAAGAGCAAAGAGCACTTCACATCACCTTCACCCTGTCCTCCATCTTTCTGAGTCGTATCTCCGTATCTTCTTTTTCTATACTGGAGCGATGGCTTTACCATATGCATTGTGAAAAACAGAGAAACTATGCAGTAGAGATGAACGTTTCTGGGTTCTGTCTCTTCACAGAGCCTTGTCTTAACGCAGGTGGTGTGACCCCCACCTGTTGGCGGTTGCACGGGTTAACTCAAGTTGGTCCAGGGAGATGGAAAAAACAAACCAATCAGTCCTTTTCTACTTTAATGCAGTTACATCATGTACATATTCCATAAACAAACAATATTGTCTCTTTGATTAATACGGCAATATATGCAATTCTAATGCAGCAACTTCTATATAATTTTTTTGTCTTTCCGAAGAGGTTCAGAAAGAATCGGGCAGGGGTTTGAGTGAAGTGTTGCTTTTCTCTATAAACTAGGTTTTAAGAATCCTTTGGTTTGTCTTTCTGAAAGGTAGACTCAGAGTCGTATCCACCATTATGGGGGCTCTGTGCAGCACAGGGCCAGGGGTGGGGCAAAGGGGGGGGGGAGGGGGTCGGTGAGGTTCAGTGTTTCTAAAGCACTACCGTCATCATCATCAATGGTTGCCAAGCGCGGCAAAAAAAACACATTGAATCTTACCTCTCGCAACCCTGCTTTTTCAGCATTTCTCTCTTTTAATTTGATTCGTCTTAATCTTTTTTTTTTTTTTGGGTCGTCATTGTTGTTGTATGTTCTCTTTTTGAGTTGACTGTTTTTGGGTACTTGACACTTTACATTTGTATACATGTGTATATATATACTATATATATATATATATATATATATATATATATATATTAGATGGTGATAATATTTGGTCCCTTTGATGCTGAGATATATTGCAAATCGAATGGGGGTAATTTCCTTTAGCTTGACCTCTGATTCCTCACAGAGTGAAGCGCGCATATGGGAGAGAGTACACTGCTTGAATGTTAAGAGAATATTCTATTTCGAAATACCCATCGTGTCCTAACAACTTAAGCACTTGATTGAACCATTGAGTTCCCGCCCAAAGGCTGAAGGAAGTGACGTACTTCCTTTTGAGAAGTCCTCCAAGGTTTTGTCTGTATGAGCGAATGAGAGTGTGCTGTTTCACAAACAGCTGGTAAAAGACAGGGAAAACTTTTTTTTTTTCAACTCAGTGCGAGTGAAGAGATGGCAAGATTGAGCACCTTTTTTTAAAAAAAGTAAATGCATTTGCACAGCTTAACTAAAGATATCCCACCTGAAAGAGATGTACTTAATAAGGCAGTTGAGGAGGTTTAAAGTGCTTATTCCAATATTTAGCCCAAGGGACCATGAACCATGAGACAACCTGTGTGATGAGAAGAGCAATAAATACCTGTCCAAGTTAGGAGGCCAAAAAGAGAGAGAACCAGAATGAGAGAGAACGAGAGAGAGAGAGAGAGAGAGAGAAGTGAACAGCTGCAGCCAGCCACAGAGGGTGTGGGGGGAGGTGTGTGGATTTCGCAATGTCTCTTGCATTCCAAAATATAATCTGCCCCGAAACAGCCGTGTTTCGCTGTACAACGGATCAAATCTGGTCTCCTTTTTTTTTTTGTCTTAACTCGCCCCTCCCCAACCTACCCTACCCTGTACCTCCCCAGTACTCCTTCACCCCCCCCCCTTCAACCCCCCCCCCCCCCCGACTGGAAGAATCCGGAACACGGCCTGTTTGCCTTGGGCACCCACATAGAAGCCGAGCCCCTAACAAATCCCACCCTGATCCGGCCCAGGTCTGTGCAGGGTCTGCACCGGATCCATTTCGGGGCTTTAAAAACAAAAAACAAGCCCTCAAAGGGCTTACACGCAAAACACTAACTCCCTCCAGCCTCTGTGCATCAGTTGCTGAGTGTGTGTATGTGTGTGTGTGTGTGTGTGGAAAAGAGAGCTAGGCTACAGGGTCACCTATTGGCCACATCAGGACTGAGTGAGTGACTGAGTGAGTGACTCTCCCTTTCGGCCGGTCGAGCAGTTCTGACCGAGGTAGCAAGGAAGTCGAGGGGAGAGGGAGGGAGGGGCTGACCAGGGTTTGGGGTATGTGTGTGTGTGAGAGTGTGAGTGTGTGTGTGTGTGTGTGGGAGGGCTAGGGGGTTGTGGCGCGTTTAAACACGCTCCGGAGAATCTGGCAGACTGCTCACAAAGCTGCAGCCCGGCCGCGAAAGTGGGCAGCCTCTGCTCTGGAGACAACAGATCCCATTGAATGTTATTCCAGAGGGGCCTCTGTTACTGCCTGGTGACCTACCCTAAGCATAGCCTAACAGACATGCCTGGCCTAGGCTGCATGTGTTTGTATGGCTGTGTCTGAAATATTCACTCCTTCACTTATTTAGTGCACTTCACTGAATCAGTTATTTTGTTTGATTCACTACATCAGTGCACTGTACAGTGAATGAGTGAACATTTGCCCTATGTAAGTGAGTGTGTGTGTGTGTGTGTGTGTGTGTGTGTGTTAGTGTGTGTTAAGGCGTGTTTTTGGCTGAGGTTGTTCCCCCTCATTGCCATTGCTGCAGGGCTATGCTGTGTTGTCATGAGAGTTGGCTCTTTGCACCTTAGATGGGATGGAAGCAGGTTCTGATTGCACTTTGTTACTGAGAAAGGGCACTTTCTGTCAGAGAAACGGGTACTTGTAACAAAAGATAGAATGTGTGCCGGAAGCGGCCCCAGTGCGAACGGTGACGCTATAAAGGCCCATCCTTTTGTTTTTCTGTAGTTTTTGATGACAGGCTGCCAAAAAAGAGAAAAAAAGAAATGTGTACAGAACCTCTCTTTAAAAGAAAAAAAAAAGACCCAGAAGAAAAGTTGGAAACAAACGTGTTGGGATATATGACTTTATTACAAAAAGAAAAAAACAATTCTAAAACTTTCTTCTAAAGAAAGTGATATCCCCATGAAACTGATTGCACTTGAAGTTAGCTTTTTGATTTAAAAGACATATTTAGAGTTGTCTATTCTCATGTCTTAATGTGGAGCACGGGAATTGAGCGTTTGAAGGGGGTGGCAGCAGGAGTGTGAGCACTAGCGTTACCGTGTGTGTGTGTGTGTGTGTGTGTGTGTGTGTGTGTGTGTGTGTGTGTGTGTTTAGCTGCAGGGTCTTTGGGCAAGCCTGGATAAACAAACTCCATTTTATACCCATCTGCTCACCAGCTTACCACTCTGAGCTCCAGTTGTTATGCTCAATAAAATGAACTATTTTCACCACAGAGTTCCCCTAGTCTAGTTTAGGCAATGGACAACCACTGTGTTGGCAGGGACTGTGTGTATATATATGTATTTGTATGTGTACGTGTACATGGGTCTTTCTATGTTTCTGTGTGTATTTGTGTGTGTGTGTGTGTTTGTGTTAGTCTGTATGAGTGTGTGATTGTGTGTGTAAGTGTGGTTGTGTCTGTGTGTTTCTGTGTGTGTACCCCGTCTGTACCTGACACGGACACACCCTGAGCAATGATCGAGGGCAAGATTGTTCTTCGTAATGCATTTAATGCTGTTGGACTTTGCATGGCCATAGAGTCACTGCAAGTATCTTTGCCTGTGTGTAGGCGTGTGTGTGTGTGTCTTGGTCCTGTGTGTATGTGAGCAAGGGTGTGTATGTGAGCACACACACACACACACACACACATTCCCTGTCTAACACAGTGGTGTACAAACACATAGGTTTGATTAAGGTTCACTTGGCCTCAGAGCAGACTCAGTATAACTTGGGGACTTGTCCTGGAGCCCTATTCTTAGCGGAGAGGAGTGTAGCGGTTCTGAGTCAGACCACAAGGCTGCCCTGTAGTGCTGCCACACCCTGAAAGCCTACCCCCCTCGTTGCGTATGCAGCAATTTGTGTGGAATCATGCAAAGCAATTTACTTGAGATCCCTTTCTTCTTCCTCCTCTGGTTTGTTTTTGTCTTTATTTTTAATTTTTATTTCTTCCTCTGTGAACTTAAGAATCGATCGTTTTATTTTGTAGATAATAAGAGCTTCTCCTTTTACTTGTTGGTTTGTTTGTTTCTGTTAATTATCCCTCAAAAGGTGTCGCTACAGCTTATATGTGTGTTCTTTGTTTTTTTGTTTTTTTTGAGAAAAAAATGTTTAAGGCTGTTTGTGTGGGTGAGGGACTTGGTTTAGCTTGTGGATTTTCTGTGTGTGTGTAGGGAGGGTGGGTGCAGGGGTGGGGGAGGGTGGTGCTTTTTTGTGGAGGCCGGTAAAGGGTGGGATGGTGCTTTTTTTGAGGGGTGGGGGGGGGGAGCGGTGTGGGGTTGTGGGTATGGGTGTCGGGTGGGAATTACAAGCCTGATAGCACTGGAAGTAGTGCTTTCGCTGAGACAGCAGGAGTTTGCACTAAAAGTCGTGCCCTTGTCCTGAGAGGAGAAGGGCAGAAGGAGAAGTCAGCAAGGCCTGGCCTGGTCCCTCTGAACACAGACTCATTTCGCTGTCCTTTTCCCAGCACTGCTGTTAGCGTGGTTAGGGTTGCACTATGGTTGTGCTATAGTTGCACTATGGTTGCACTGTGGTTAACGCTCAATCCCAGTCTCAAAGTAGAGCAAAGCTCGTCTGGGTTGTGACTTTAGCCGTTGAGCTGTCTTGCCAGGATGAGTGCAGTAAGCTACGGTGCTCAAAAATGAACACAGAGGTGACTTTGCAGGGGCCTGTTTTAAAAGGGCAGGCCTCAACGCAGAGCCTCCTCTGTGACCGTACCATAAGTGTCAGAGACACTCGGATGGCTGTTTTCAGGGAGGCTGTGTAATGGCACAGGCCTTAAGGCTAAATCCAAAATGTGTGTGTTCTGCCCATTCTGCCCACATTGTGAGTGGAGAACCATGTGTGTTCAGAGGGATCCAGGGAGGGCAGGGGATGTTGGGGTGGGGTTTCTTGTTTAACGGCTAAGCTTTGTTCAGTAAGTCCAGCAACAATCTGGGGCTGGGGCTTGATCTCACAACAAGGATGGGACAGTGAGAATGTGCCTTAATATGGAGAGATACAGGGATACAGTAGCTTTTTTTTATTTTCCCTTAAGTCCCTCACAATCACTTCTTCACAATCTTTACAACAAAACAAAGAACAAAAAAAATTGAAGCTAAAAAAGTCACATCCAATCAATTAACAAGCGATCAGGCAAAATGCGAACCAAGCCAAATGAAAACACCTGGGCTAGGGGTCAAAGTGCGCTATGCCTCGGGTGCATGTCTTACAGTGGCGCCCTGCCTAGCATTGAGTGACAGGTCAGGAGTAATCAATGGGACATGGGAATGAGTGGCCTAGCTTTGTATTGCTTGTTAGCCACCAGTTCCAAAGGAAAAAACACAGAGTCAGCCTCAGCCCCTGGTAATCAATGGAGGCTTACACTGAGAAAGTGTCTCGCAAGCCCTTAAAGTAATTGTTGCTTGTTGTTTATCCAAATCGTCTTTTTTTGTATATATTTATTGGAAGACAAAGCATTAATGTTCAAAACAAGAATAAAAAATGTTGATAACAGTGATAACTGTAATGACCATGGAACAGGCCAGCATGCTGGTGGGTTGTTGTGGGTGTGTGTGTGTGTGTGGGGGGGGGGAGCGATTTGGTCGCTGCACACCCTGTTTCTGGGCCAAGCTAAGCAGCCACGGCTAACGCACAAAGGCGCGGCAACCGACGCTTTAGCCACTCTGTGTGTGCTCTTCTCCTTGACCCCGCTTTCTTAGATAGAGCGCTGTCCGATGCCCCTCTGGCCACTTTGCACAGGGAGTTCCTCACTCTCTCTCTCTCTTTCTTCCTCTCTCTCTTTGTCTCTCTCTCTTTGTCTCCCTGGCCATGGGGAATCACTCGTTTGCACAAAAAACGGAGGTCTGGGTGTAGGTGGAAGAGTGACAGAGGGGAGACATTTTGGGAGAGTTGAGTCAGCTTTCGGGAACAAATTTATTTGAAGTTGGTGCCCCGTGAGGCTTTGTCTTTGTCAAAGTTTTTGCCACCTGTCCAGGGATGGTACAGATGTCTTAGAAAAAAATGTCTATCATTGGGGAGGGGTGTGTCACGAAAGTCTCAAGTGTTGTGGCTTTTATGTTGTGGGGAAATTCTTGATCAATTCATTGTCTTATTTTAAAGTGCTTCTCAGGTGGAAAAAAGGAACACTGCAATCCATTGTTCAAAGTCCAATGATTTGCCTTCCATGTGTAACGAACATCTTAATTGTACTACAAAGTCCACAAAACAGGTCTGTCCTCAGCCTTGGTGTAAATGCAGTGATTGAGACGACAGCTAGGCGACGTGATTGTGATGCCCCCCTTTGCTTCTCAGGCCAGCGTCTTTGAAATGTCTGAATATATGAGTGAAGGCCTTCTCGTTGCAAAGGCTTTTGTCAGGGTTATCTTAGACAGAAGGAGATGTTTTGGCGTTGAGAGACGGGTAGGTTCGGCCTCTCTTGAGGGGTAGAGGCGCTAGACGGAGGTCCCTCTGCTGGGGGTACCCGAAAGAGAGGCCTTTAGCAAGGGAGGTTTGTGTGTGGGGGGGGGGTTGTTTGGTGGTGGTGGTGGGTGGGTGGGGGTGGTTAAAACCAACCAATAGAGGATGCATTCCATAACTTCAGAATTCCCATTGATGATGCATGGCAAAGAGAATGTGGGAGTGGATATGGAGAATTGATTTGTTAAGATTGTGTGTGTGTGTGTGCATGTGTGTGTGTTTGTGCGTGTGTTTGTGCGTGTGCGTGGGTGTGTGTGTCTGTGTGTGTGTGTGTGTGTGTGTGTGTGTGCGCGTGTGTCCCTTCATCTCCACTCCCAGTTCTGTCCTATGTGTGGGCAAGCAGCGGGGTGTTGTGCTTTAGAAAAGGCCACGTTATATGTTGCCAGCCCTTGCGATTGTAACAAAGCACTTTGTGAAAGGCCATCCAGAATATTGTGTGCTGTCTCCTTTGGTTATTACTGTTGTTATTATTGTTATGTTCATCTTTATTTGTTAATATTTTTGTTATCTCACTTTGTGGATATTTGATGATTATTTAAATGCAAAAACTACATGACATTGAGAGAGAGAAAAAAAAAAACTTGAATACTCGATATTTGGGTTGAAGTCCATTCTATAACTGCCGCCCCACCAGACCCTACAGGTCTGACTTTTGAACTATTCCACAGTGGCGTACATGCCACTACACCCACTCGCAAGCACCAACCAGTGTTTCCTCATCCCACCTCCACACTTCATGAATCACATCACAAACACACCTGGATGGAAACTTTTCGAAGGCTTTTTTTTCCATTTTATGTAATTCTTTTTGTTTTGTTTTGTTCTGTTTTGTTTTTCTTCTCACTAGCAGCAGCAGTTTTATATCAGTTGGTAATAGTAGTATGTCTTCCAGGATTATGTTTATGTCTTCTCTAATTTGTCATCCATC
>CM059276.1:13357155-13429655 GCA_030347295.1 Setipinna tenuifilis | reverse complement strand
CTATCATGGATGCCAGTGGTTGGCTGAAGATTTTGAGGATATGATAATGACTGTGGATGTAATATCTGACGAGGTGCTGAATTGGCTGGTTGTGCCTGCCTGGTGGTCAGCCTCTTAAACCCATAATAAAGGGTTATTAGTGTAGGTGTCTGGTGGTGGTGGACGCTGCCCTCTGGGCAGGGGAGGACAGAGCTCAGTCAGTGGGGGTCAGTTTACTGGGAGCATGGAACGCAAAACAGACAGATTCCCTTTCTCCTCCCCTTCTGCAGCCATAGACCCAGGACAGGACACGGGCAGCCAGCCAAGCCCATCAATCTTTCGCTCTTTCCAGCAGCTCTGCCACTAAGCAGATTTTTTTCAGGGTTTTGAACTCATGAAATCGTAAATTAAATGTGACTGTAGTGCACAGTGTGCGTGCGTGTGTCTGTATGTGTGTATGTGTGTATGTGTGTTTTTTTCAGTAGTCAAAATGAATGGCGGCCTACAAAGACATGCCTCGAACCAAAGGGCTGTCTCTTGCCAGTGACTGGTGGACTGCCATGATGGAGACGGACAGAGGATCTTGGGAAGTCTACGCTGGCCTATTTTTATGTCTGATCAGAACTTAACCTCCACATAAAATAGTTACATTCATAATTTGCAATAAAAATAAGAGCTTGATGGCTCTGTGTGGTTCTGGGCGTGCTGTTGCACAGTTTCCCCCTTCCCAATTGGCTCCTCACAAACCCACATTGTCAAGACGAGTCATTATTAATTATGTTAGAGACAAGACAGAGAGATTATTTTCAAACCACACTGCAGTCAGCACAGTACATTAATTTCATATAAACTCACAATTTGGGATGTTTGTTAAACTGTAGCTTTTATTGTCAGTGGCAAGTGGTGATATTTAAGGTTGTAATTTTGTTTTCTAGTGCTCATCATAATGATAAATAAACACAAGGCTTGTATGAACAATAATCTTTTAAACCTTTTATAAACTTTTATAAATATTTTATACGTTTGCCCAAATATATGAATGATTACTGAAATGTGTGAAACATATGCTAATTCTCCCTCTACATCTGGCGTTAATTACGGATAGAGGGCGGGGAATGGCTTGGGGGGAGTACGGAGGGCATGAAGGCTCATAAAGGCTCCTCCTGCCTTAATGTATTTTGCCATGCATGCCATGCAGAGATGCTTTTTTTCTGTTGCTCCATTATAATATTTAATTCATTTGAACATCCATTAGAAACAGACTTACTCCTTCCCCAATCAGCGTTTGCTTCATTCACTGATACACAAGGAGGCCATCAAATTATACCGAAGCTATTTTCAATTTCATTACCAGAAACATGAATCAACGCACCTCTTCTTGGACTACAGCATGCTAACATGGGGGAATTAATAGCTCAACTGTTATATAAGGAACTTCTTTTTTAAACTACAAGTGCTTTACTTTGTCATTCCATTTTCACCCAGAGAGAAGGTGGCTGTTTTTTTTTTCTTCCTTTTTGTCAGCCCCCTCCTTACTTCAGTCTCTCTGCCTGAGTGAGAACAAGCCCTCAATGTCAGGCCCAGCTGTTCAGACCGTCTACTTCAAGAGCTCAGAAGCTTTATCACTAATACTGACAACCTCCCAATTCCTCCCCAAGACCAACCAACCTTATTCAATAATGCATCCACTGCCCTGCTGATTTACTGTTCCATAGCTATCCAGAGGCACTTCATTTGATTGTTCATCAAGACAATTTTGCACAAACAATTACTGGGGAAAGCTGCATAATTGTAGCTTGATGTATATGCGATGCATATGTGTTAGTTTGTAAAGGTATGCATAAGCCATATGTGGTTCCTCTCTGCCCCAAAGCATCGTTATAATGCTCAGGACCCAGGGGGCTCATTATTACAATTCACTGTGGTTTTCTGCTCACCCAAGAGAGATTCATGTTATTATTTACGATTATCACTTACGAGCTCGCTCGACTCTTTCTCCCTTCTGAGTATAGTAGCACATCAGCTTTATGATGCATTGTTAGACAGCCATACATAAGTGTTAGTGCATTAATGCAACGCTAGTTGTTATTTTTCGTGTCCTATAAGTGTGTTTTATTATTATTATTTACAATATGTTGTTATAAGCTGTTTTGCTGCCAAGCATGATACATGGTTTATGTGTATAAATCCAGAGATTGGTTTATTGAGTGATGTGAAAAGATGATTTTAGTTTAGCAGTCAGTTTCTTTTCTGTTGCTCACATGACCACCATCTGGGGTGAAGCACAGAGGTCCCACCTAGACATTCTCTCTCTCTCTCTCGCTCTCTCTCTCTCCTACTGCCGTACCTCTTTTACCCTCCCCCACATTCAGCACTGTTATGATCCCCGGTCCCTGTGATCCTATGCACCTCTCCCTCCTCTTCCCCTCCCCAGGTCTATGAATCAGTCACAGAGCTACAACGCGATCTTCTGTTTCGGGTACACTTTGCTGGCAGAATGTGTTTGTGGAGGGGGAGACTTTTTGAAGTTGACACATAGCTTACTGAACTGACGGCAGAATTTGAATACGAATAGGACTATTCATGTGTGTCAACGGCACACTTCCTCTCTCTTTCAGATATGGGCCGACGAATCCTTTAAAATAATAATGAACTGATATTGCCTAATTTATTGAAATAACAACCAATTAAGACATCTCAATTTACCAACCCTTATGGCATTCCACTCAATCTCTACGTGGAAGGCACGGTAGTTTTTGATAAATTAAACTAGTCTTTAGCAAGGAAACAAAAGTCGACCGTGTATAGCCAGTAGTATCTACGCTTTTACTCAGGGATTACTGTTTGAATTCTCGCTGAAGGAGAAGACGTAAACCATAGCATTAAAATGATGTCACAGGCTGTATTCAAGCCCCCTCAGCCAGCCTCACCAGCCACTCTGCTGAAGCAAGCGTCAGGGCGGGGGCCGTCCTAATGTTCGATCAACTACTGGTTAGTTTGAGTGCTCGTCACAAGTATAGCTTCTCGATTGGCCAGACCCCCACAGTTTATCTCTCCATCTCGTGCTGCTCCGGCATTATCAAAGCTCTCTTCTCTAATTTAAGCGTCCGCTGAAAGGTATAGTTCCATTTATTTGTTTGGATTTTATGATTAGTTCTTACCTAATGTCGAAAGTGCCAACATAATTGAAGAAAATTCAACATCAATGAAATATAAGCTTTTACATTTTAGCTCGTCCTGATCTATATATTCCTCTCATTTGGGCGTTTGAAATTAGACACCGTTGGCTTTGAGGCCCCTCTTTCCATGCGGAGGGATACGTTGTTGCTACCAACAATGTGGATGGAGGTGGTTAAGATGTCTACTAGAAGAATGAAATCGCTACAATTGTAACAACAAAAAGGAAGTCGTGAGTCTGGCAACTGGAGACTGTTTATAGTCGAACGGGTTACACTGTTTTAGCACGCGGATTGCTTATCGAAGGAAGGTCGTGGAGCAATAGAAGACTTCTTGCAGCGCTTCCCAATGTTTTTCGGACGCAGAGGTTGAAATTCTCCCCAAGTTTTATGTGTTTTTCCTGCGAGATTCAGCCTTTCTTTTTCTCTGTTGGATGTCAGACGTTTGAAAAAGAAAGGTAAAACCCTCCTGTTGCTGTCAAATGTTAGTTAATAAATATGATATCGTCACATGGTAATGATAAAGTTAAGTATGTGGGCCTTTGTTGAAGGTTTCACTTATTCTGCCTCAATAACCCAAGTTTGGGGATGCGTGCCTATGTGAGTGGGGGATGTGAAGTTTTTGTATGGTGGCAGAGAAGGTGGTGAGTCCAGCTAGTGGTGTTGCTGAGGTGGTCTATGCGCCAAGCCTACCATGAGGGAAACCACTCCTTTGTTCGCTGTTAAGATATGGATTGGAAATGAAATGTTGGAGTTGTACTTTCTCAGAGATTCGACCCTTGAATACGATATTTCAATTGCGTACTGCCCATAGTGTGTGAGTTTTAAGACAACCACCCTACCACAGTCGTATCTTTTCGATTATGAATTCGCTCATAGTTTAACGTTAACCGAAATTAGTATTAGCGGGCCGTAAAGTCTCAGCCCAAGTTTTGATGAATGTCGAAGTAGTCTTTAACACAAGTATATGAACAATACCCACATTTCCCATTAGTAGACTATAACGTTATTTTCTCGAAAGTAGAACCATAATACTGACTTTGTTGCGTATTTGGCAGGAAATTCCTTATGGCCCCCAACCCCCACAATCTCCTCCTCTTTCCTCAATTGCAGTCTCTGGAGTGAAAGTTGGATATTTTAACGAGGTTGTGTTTAGTATCCAGAAAAGTGTATTTGTCAACGCTGTTTCCGTTAGTACCCAACCTATCTTAAATATTTCACAAGATACAATGTTATTAAGACCCCTCAACTTCACTTTTAACGGTTACACATCCACTGGGCTACAACATTTCTTGATTTGGAAATTGTCAGTCGCCGTGTCACGGTATGCATTATTTGACCATTATGCTAGCATTTTACTTGAAATGCCTGTAACATGGCAGCTGTGCTTTAATAGTTTCGTTTATTAAAGTCTTTTGCTGCGTTAAGGATTGAAGAATGACTAGGCTACCACATAAGCTAAATGTGTGAACATCGTTGCATTCGAAGACCGTCCAAGTCTTTTCAGATATTTGATAGGAATAGAGATCTGTGGAAATGTTATTACACTGTTGCACAGTTATTGCAGCTAGAAAAAATGAATTGAGCCCTCGTGTAGTAATTAGGCTACGCTAAGTTATAGGTCAAAACATTCTATGTTACAGCTATGTTACATCCCGTTGACGAAGAGCAACAGTTGCGCTTGTTCCACCAATAAAATGGGACCGTTCCTTGTAGCTTACCGTAGGCCTGTTATTTGGTCTTCTGTTGTGCATGGTTTCCGCAAATTTTCTAGAGATGTATTTCGAGTTATCGGCTGAACATAATGTGAATCCTCAAAATGACTTGGACTCAAGTGTGTAATTTTTCGCGTGGTGTTTGGCAGTCATCGAGCTGCCAGTTTTACTTGAAGAATAGACCCGTGTTATCCAGTAGCATAAGCGGACGCATTCTCATAAAAATGAAATAAAATAAACACACAAGCAACCTATTGGAATGCTAAGTGGCTGTCATTATGTATATTTCACAGCATTATTGATCAGAAATTTGTCGCTATAGGCTAGTCGTGGCCCTTACGCAAACCAGTAAAGACCTCTGGCAAAAGCTATTGGTGTCTCATAGGCCTTGTGTGTTAAATGTGTTCAAGCGGTTCTAACCATTGACACTCTTGTTAAATGAACCGTTAGAGGAGAGAATCATCTATTGTCATCCAGTTGGTCTTCATTGTTAGACTGGCGCACCTTGTGGGTTGTTGTTCTTAAATTACGAAGTGTACTGTCATATCTTTTGAAAACCCCCAACAGTAGACATAGGTATAGGTAAATGGCCCCTCCGAATGATACCCGATAAACATCTGACCCCAGAATGGCCGTTGGGATATCGAGGCTAAGAGTAAGCCTCCTCAGCATTGCTGAAGATGGCAATAAATATTATTTTTAAAAGTAGTACAATCTTAGTCCCCTGTGACTTTATTGAGGCTTACCACAACTGAATTTAATTATGGAAAATCGGAAACCACCTGTTGACATCTGCGCGTTTTTGTGATATCCTCACAACATAGGGAAGAAGTTTTTTTGAACTCCTACATATCCTGTGTTTTGTGGCATATGCCAGTCTCATTAAAATGTCTTATGGTGTATACCTGGCAAAATGCCATCAATTTTAGCGAGCCTTGTAAAAATTCCTGATATTTCTGAACAAATGTGGTTCTGTTGCAACTTAGTAATTTAGTCTGACCAGATGCAATTCTAAATGACACTGAAGAATGGATCAGATTAATTTTCAATGTGATATTACAGAAGTTACAGTGATAAACTCACATTCACCTGTCATTGTGTTGACACTTCTGATATCCTCTTGGTCAGTTAAACATCTGATGAATATTTGTGGTAATACAGTAAACATCAGAATTTGTATGCTCAGCAACTTCATTAGCAGCAAAGATAATGTACCAGGCTCTGCTGAGTATGTGTGTTTTGTTTGTTTGTTTGCTTAAAGATATGCATACTTTAAGAAGCATCGCAGATGGAATGCTACAAGGATTCTCACCAGAATTCCTGTGTATACTTGTGATCTTTATTTTGTGGTTTTACAGCTGTATGTAATGTTTTTTGAACATTATAACTCGAATCATACAATAACTCAATAATAGGTAGGGTAAAGTGTCAGATGTCTCTTTGTAACCACACTGGTGTGCTTTTGTGACCATGAGGGCCAAGTGTTAGCACTCTCTTTGTTTGCCTTGGCCCAAATGTAGAGCGTGACTTCTGAGCCCCCTAGAACTTGAAGAACTACTCCATGTTGGCTAGCCATCACTTGTTGTAGCCATGGTACACTTCTCCTAGTGTATACTATTAGTTAAGTCAAGTCTGTGCAGTTGTTTTTTGTGACCTGATCACACGGTTGACTGTTGCACAGTTTTTCACCAGTCCCTTTGTTGAGGCACTGCAGAGTAGGGTGAAAAAAAAAGAGAAACACCCCCCCCTCCCCTCCCCTGGTAAGAAGAAAGGCCTATCTACCAATGTTTGTTGTTCCAGAGCTACGGCCTTGGGCCTCGGCTTCTCTGCTCTGCTCCGTTCCGTGTAGTCAGCTTACCCCATATGTGAATCTCTCTCTCGTAGGGTTTTGTAAGCACAGAGGGGCATGAACGAGCAGCAGCAGAGAATGGCTGCAGTGGAAACAGACAAGGAACTCAGCGACCTCCTGGATTTCAGTGCGGTAAGAGTGAGTGGGGGAAGGGTGTAGGACCAGGGCTCGAGTACTGCCGGGAGGTGGGTGGGTGGCTGAGAAGGAAGGGAGGGAGGGAAAGAGGGAGGGAGGGGAGGGGAGGGCCAGCTTTGGGAGAAGAGAAAAGTGAGGGCTCTGAACCGTCCATAATGATCTTTGCCAAAAAAAAAAAAAAAAAAAAAGAAGAGAGAGAAAGAGAGAGAAAAAATATCAGTCAGCTCCCCCATCCCCACTACCCCTTGCTTGGGTGCTATTGACAGGTTTTGCTTGCACAAGCTTTTGAGAAAACCCCAGTGGGGAATAGCCTCCAAACGCTTCCCACAATTAAGACTGACCTTGTCTGTAGCAAACTCATCAAATCTGCGGTTCGATGTCATGGACACGGTGACAGTCTGGGGCCTAGGAGTGCAGGTCATTCCACATGGTCCCCAAGTGCCACCGAGTGATAGAAGTCGCAACTGGGTCATTAGCCGGGGGTGTGCGAAAGGTTCGAGGCCTGTGTGTGGGTGGACAGCCTCTGTCTTCTCACTGATGCTGGTCCATCCCTGGCCTTGGCCCCCACCCTCATCAGTACGGGCACGCCGATGTCCCCTGCAGTGACGTTGGGCACGATGGCTGGGTATCTCTGGCATCGTGGCTCGTGGCGGGCAGAGGGAGGCCACCGCATAGATAGAGTGATAATCCCTGTTTTCACTGAGTGGCCTGCTCGGGCCTAATTGATTGTTATGGAAAATTGCCATCTTCTGCAATGGCAAGGCTATGAATCCTAATTATGAAAATACTCATAATCAGGCTTGCCAACCCAAATGAATTACAATCTCACAACTAATTACAAGTTGGTGGTACTCACTCTGTCAGGATGTCTCCTCCGAGCCCGTAATTATTTATGCCCTATGGAAGAGGGTGACCAGAGCACCTTGACGCTTTGCTTGACAGAGAGGTATTCAAAGCACAAGATCAGCATTCAAATGGCATGCAAAAAGGATTCTTTTTTTCTCTCTCTCTCTCTCTTTCTTTTTTTTTTTTGGAGGATTCCAAAGTGGTGGGGAGAACAGGGCATGTCCATTGCCCCCAAGAGGGCACATACCCCCCCTCCCTCTTGGATTCTCTCTAGGTCATCCAATGTGCTTGGGATGAGCCTTAACATCTCTGGCAGACTACCCTACATCTTTCGGTACATATCTGATTGTGTGCCCAAAGACACAGTAGTCTGTTTAAACTATTATTTTTCATTTTTATAGACATATCCGAGGATTAACAAAAATGTTAATCAATTTGGGACCACTATCAACACTAATGACGTTTTTTTTGTTAAGATATAGCCTCTATAGTACTGTTTTTCAGAACATAAGAGAGAATTGTGATGGTATCCATTAATCATTTATAATGTGTGCCAGTGTAATGAATATAATTGAAAACTAATTTGTGAACTCTCCAGCACAATTAGCATTTTAAAGAGAAATGTATAACAGAATAATCTTAAATGAACATGCTAATTTGCCTGTAAATGAGTCACTTGTTTCACTTTGTCTAGCTGTTGTGGCAGATACTGCATTATGCAAGCTTTTTTTTTATGTCTGTCTTCACTGACAAGGCGTACAAACACTTTTCCCAGGACGGCGAGTGGTGATATGTTGTGAACATTCACAAACTCATAAAATGAGACTCCAATTTCTCCATGCATCATAGGTAGCCAGACAGTAATCACCAGTGTAGGCGTCTAGTGTCACCACAGCCATAGTTCATCATTACGGCTATCTGAAACACGAGAAACCTCAAATAAAGTACAAATATGCAGCGACGGCGCAGCTTAACCCTCCGTGTCTTCTCCCCCCTTCTAGATGTTCGCACCCCCGGTGGCCAACGGAAAGAACAGACCAATCACACTCGCAAGCAGCCAGTTTAGCGGCTCAGGTAAGTCCATAAACTCACTTTTCTTTAACAGGCATTAGATGTGACCGTTGCATCACACAGTCCCCTTCTCGCTCCCGCACTTTAGTCGGACCTGTACCAGTAGACTTGGAGGAAGTGTTTGGAGCTGAATGCACCTCTGGTGTCTTAACTTGAACCAGTACGAAGAGTCTCCATGTCCTTCACGGATTTCTGTTCAAACGGGTCGTGGGAGTAGAGCAGGCTCTCGTGAGGGCTCTACTTCCTTGCCCAGGGACTCGTGGGCAGCCCAGCCCTAGCGCTGGTTACTTTGATCTGGCTGCTTTGCAGTCAGAGAAGGACAGGGCAGGCTGTTGCATGTCTCTCCGCTTTTTTTTTTTTCTTTTTTTTTTTGTACCCCGCTCTCTCCCCTCCCTCTTCTTCTGCTCTCTCCTCTTTTTATGCATCCAAAATGGCACACCAAAGTCAAGGCTCGAGGCCGTTTCGCCTCCTTTGAACATTTCATGCCGCCGACAACACCTCTCCGTCCACAGTCCTGGAATTTTAGCCTGTGAACACAGGGTGCGTGGAGAAGGCCCCACACTGAAATATGAGGGGGCGTCAACTCAGCTGCCTGGCCTTGCCCCTGTGGGATGTCCACCTGGAATACTGAATGAACACACATCCTCATTTTTACTCCGGGAACCAAAAGGGAGACATTCGCATGTTTTTATACGACATGTGCAAGCCTGTTTGTATTGACTATAATGGCCCGATCAGACTAATCCCACGGGAAGGAATGGTCGCTACTTTTTATGAACCGTGTTGTTGACATAGTCTCAAAGAGAAATAATCTTGAGAGTAATGGGGGATTTGTTGTTTATTTTGTCTGCAGCATGAGTTCAGATTCTTGAGCCCAGGGTCTCCACCTCTGTGTTTGTGAATGAGGTTTAGGCCCGCACAAGTCACTGTTAGTAGAAGGAGCAATTCAATTAGAAACACAATTGCTTACCACCTCCTGGAATGATTTCATTTTGCGGTCTCTTAATCCCATTGTTGTTGACCTGTATTATTTGAAGGTGTGAAATTTACACCCTAATTTCTTGGCATGCTCCCTGAAAATTCCATTCAGGGCATGCATTTGGGGAGTTGAGACACACACCCGCACACACACAAAAAGGCTTATGGACTTAAAAAGGGGGAACCCCCCCCCCCTCCTTTTCCCCATTCGGAGTGTGAAACACCCCTCCCCCAACACAGCAGAGCCCCTCTCCCCCTACTGACCAGCAGGAAACGGCTCGACGCTGAAACAATGCCCCCCCCTCCAACGCCAACCATTCCCTCAGCCACCGCTAGCTGGCCCAGCATGGGGTCAGTGCTGGCGTGTGGGAAGGCGGTGGGGAACATCTATAGCTATCCAGTCCCAGTTGGAGGCCCATCTGAGGTCCACAACCAGGCCCAAAAACGAGTCCGAGGTGCTTTATTCCATAACGTGATGCTTGTTTGGATGTTGAACTTGTAGTTTGTTTGTGTTATAAAATATTGCATGGTTTTGGGAGCTTGTTCAAGTAAAGCATCTATATTTGGATGCTGGAGATTGTGTCCTAAAACTTCTTGAAAGAGGAAAAAGTTATGAGGTGTTAGCATAGCATGTAGAGTAGTTAGCACGCTTATTACTGTTTAAAAAAAAAAAAAGAAGAAAAAAATAGCTAGTTATAAACTAACTAGTGATATCAGAGAAAAGCAAAGACAAAACAAAGTGGGTCAGGGGAAAAAAAAGTGATGAGGAGCAAGAAGCAAGTCAAGTCCGGCCCCTGCCTGTGATGTCACAGCCTGTCCATTAGGACGCGTAGCAGTGCGGGAACGGCCCCCGAGATGGGCAGCTCTGGGCTGCGACGGCCCTCCAGTCTGCATCTGTCCCACACAAAAGTGCTCAGAGGGGTGCTAATTGTGTTCGGCGTTGTCTCTCCCCCCCCGCCCCCCAACTCCTCCCTCACCCCAAGCCTGACTCTGTTGTGAGCCTCGTGTGGCCGGGAGTGAGTGGTAGGGGCAGGGGCAGGGGCAGGGGGATTGGGAGCTGGGGTAGGGGCAGGGGTTGTGGATGGAGCTGTGCAGCGCGGGAGCGGGAGCACTCACACCGTGATGCTTTCGCCAGGCGTCCCTTCGCTCACCTCCGCAGCTGCCGTTCCTGTCACCCGCTGAGGATAGGCTCATTTCCCCACCATCACACCTCTCTCTTTCTCTCTCTCTCTCTCTCTTTCTCTCTCTCTCTTTCTCTCTCTCTCTCTTTCTCTCTCCCTCTTTTTCTCTCTATCTCTCACACACACAAACACGGTCACGCAGTCACACTCCCAGGCCCATACTTTGTAAAGAGACTCAACACCTTCTGGATGACCTGGCCTCTATTGCCTTGTTTTTTTTTTAAAAATGCTCCAGCTTGACTTGAAAGCTGACCTTTTTTTTTTTTTTTTTTTTTTTTTAAGTTTCAGTTATGTACAGCAGGTTTTTGGAATGACTCATTTTTTCAATGGCTTAGTTGCTGAGAAATCTCTGTCCTTTTTTTAGTATTGGCTATTCTTGAATCAGTCACTATGAATTGTTTTGTACGCATTCAACTATGGCCACACAAATATACTTTTGGGTGAAGGTAATTACACTATCCTGAAATATGCCTGGTCCTGTGATCTTTTGTCTGTTGTGGAAATGAGTTATAATTAGTGGCTGTAAACTGTTCATGGCTGGATGCTGATTGTTAGCTGTGTGTGTGTGTCTGTGTATGTGTTTTTTTTTTCTTTCTTAAACCTGAATGCACATATTACCTATTAATAATGCATGCACTATCACAGGGTCCTGGGGAGTTTTGTTGACCTGAAAACAGGGCCTGATGCATTAGTGCTACCAAACAATGGGTAATTACAAGGCTGTCAACCCCCCCTCCCAAAAAAAATACCATGTGTTCCCATCGTAGTACACCTCGTAAGTCTCCTTTGCAAAAGGCTGCAGAGGAAATGCTACCTACGTCTTACAGTAACTTAACCCACTTGTATGCCTACTACCCAGCTCCAGGCTCATTTTTTTGTTGTTGACATTGAAACAAAGCTGTGCAAAATCCCCCCATTGACAGATTTTTCTTGTTTTGCCTGTACCGTGTGTCGTTGCTGTCCTGGTTTCCTCAGAGGCACACACAGCGTGTCAGTCTGTGAGACTATACCTGGCTTAAGTGCTTTTTGATGGAGGGCTCCCTCAAAGAGCCGGCGCATCCCCGTTCTTTTATCTGGCCCCCGTCTCCAGTTTCAAATGCTGAGACGGCCGTCGCCCAACACTGGGATTAACGTATCGGAACAAGCATCTAGAATTTAAGCAAGGATCGTATTGAATGGCTAAAGCCAGCCAGATAGTCTGATGCCCTGAGCCAGGCCCTGCTGTATTTGTCATAGTCAGTATGTGTGTGTGTGTGTGTGTGTGCGCGCGCGTGTTTTTGTGTGTTTTTGTTGCTGCAGAGATGCGGCCTCTCATTTCTCTGACAATAACTCAGTAAAGCGGCGAGCTTCCTTTTCTTCCCCACCCCCCTCGCCTCGCATTCGCCGTGTTGCTGGAGGAGCCTCTATAGATCACCGCTGTCAAAGCGCATGTCGCCTGCCTGCACAGCTCGACTGGCTTCATCACTCACTCGTTCTCATTCACTCTCTCTCTCTCACACACATACACAGACGCACACAAACACACACAAAAACACACACAAACCGCACGCACGCACACGCACACATGCGTGCACGCCTCTCAGCCGCCTCTCATTCTAGGGACCACAAACCAAGCATCCACCACCCCCCCTCCCTCTCCTTTGCCTTGTCCCCTCACACATTTTTAATTAGACCCACAAAAAAAAAAAACGAAAGAAGTTATGAATATTCATAGACCGTCCACATTAATATGCACAATTATGCAAATCAGGATGCAATTAAGCCGTGTGTCTCCAGAGAGCTTTGGTAGCATTAACGCGTAAGACAGGAGAGACGGGGAGTGGGTTATTAGGAGTTTCTGCTTCGCCAGTCTTTAAAACGCTTCCATTCTTTGGCATGATCCTTTTTGAAAAACACACCAAAAATAAATAAATAAATAAATAAGGAAAGGAAGGAAAAAAGACGGAACATGTTTTGCCAAGTTGATTGACATGATTGCGGCTTGGCAGAAACTGCACAGCATTTGTCTTCCGTGGGCAACGGGGGCTAAGTGGATGGATGGCGTTCAGTCAGAGCCAGTGCAGAAGCTCCACTTGATTTGTGCTCTCTCTGGGAAGCCCAGACCCATCTAGTGTCCTCTGATACAGGCTTAGGGACTGGGGATGCTGGAGACTGCAGAAGAACTTGTGTATTGGTTTCAAACCCCCAACCTCTGATACATAACAATGACTTGGCTTGGCTTCAGAGGAAGCTTGGGATCTAAGTCAAGGACTTTGTGTGTGTGTGTGTGTGCGTGTGAGAATAAGTGTGAGCTTATTCATAAAGGGCTTAGACAAAAACAAGCATGACTGTATGTGGTTTATGTAGCTATACTGACTGGCAGTACCATATCTTTTTTATGCTTTGAGTCCAAAGATAATTTTCTCCATGCATTTCCCATTGTGTGTTTCAGGTATAGATGAGCGCAACAGTTCTGGTTCCTGGGGGCCTGGAGAACAGAGCCCTTCCTTCAGTCAGGGACGGGTAAGTGCAGAGGCTTCCCTCAGGTCATTAGCCTGGAGAACAAGGCTTTTCCACTTTGTGTAAAGAGTCTGGTTTCTGCTCATAGGCATACAATTGCTTTCTGGTGGGCAGGTACTTTCTGTCAATCTTAAAACTTAAACAAATCATGAAATGGCTGAATGCAGCATACATAATCAAATTCAATGCTCAAGTTAAAAAATGAACTCATAGGGTTGCAAAGGCTAATGCCCCAAGACGGAGCAGAATGTCAGTCACCTAGGCCTTCGGTAAACATGGGCCATGTAGATGTTAGACAAGGAGTACCATCATGTGGTATCACACAACTCGCATAGAGCCATGCTTCAGTTGTTTTCAAACTGGGTTAGAAAAGGTCTGGTACTCGCCCATCTACACTAGTATTTAAGGGTGTCATTTTCAAGAGGTTTCATCTTGGGAAGTGTTTTTTTTTTTTTTTTTAAGTTTGCCTTTCTAGGTCTTGCAAAGGCCATTTTCAAATGACTAAAAGTGACAAAAATGTCCTTGCAAGAAATAAGACATTTTCACAGTTGGTCTAAAATGCTTGGATGGTCTAAAAGGGTAGTGACCCACCACCCATACAAATGCATTTGTGCATTAGCCTTGTCCTTGAAGAAGAATAAATCAAAGTGTCCTTAGAATTGTGCACCGTAGTTTTTGTTCTCAGAAATGAGTATCATGGGAGTCATATTTTTAGTGCACAGTGCTCACTACTTCTTCTCACTTTTCTCTCTCACTTCTCCTCTTAAATTTCACACTGTCCTCCCTTATTTGCTCTTTCTGTGTCTCACTCTTTCTCTCCATCATTGTGTGTGTCTCTCACTACAACAATCTCACACTTCTCTCACCATGCTATCTTTACTTCTCTTTCTCCCTCCCTCTGTCTCTCTCGTTCTGTGCCCCCCCCCTCTATTTTTCTCTCCATCTCTCTCTCCCTCCCTCCCTCCCTCCCTCCCTACCTCTCTCTCTCACTTTTCTCCCTCTGCTCCCTTTCCCTGTTTCACTCTCTCCTTTTTCTCTCCCTCTTTCTGTCTTCTCCTCTCATTCTTCCCCTGTATGTCCTCCTCTCCCTATGCTCCTCTTTTTCCTCTCTGTTTTCCTCTCTCTCTCCTCCCTCCCTCTCTCAGGACTACGGAGATGGCTCCCACTACAGCGAGCATGACGGGCTCTCCTCCCCCTTCCTCAGCTCAGGGATTGCCGGTGGGTTTATCAGCCTGTGTGGGAACCGCATGCCTATGAGGTCACACTCAACGCATCATGAGAATCTCGGCCCTGAGACATGCTGGAATTCAGCAACTGTTGTGCACACAGCTCTGGGAAATACTTAGCAAAGGATGCAGTTTAAGTAAAGGCAACGTGTGTGTGTGTGAGAGAGAGAGAGGTTGTGTATGTGATTTTGTGGGTGCACACGTGTTTGTGCAAAAAAAAGGTGTGTGTGTTTTTGAGAGACTTTGTATGCCTGGGAGAGAGAGGGGGTGTGTGTGTGTGTGTCTGTGTGTGTGTGTGTGTGTGTGTGTGTTTGGGACGTAAGGCATGTTAAGAGCATTGAAGCATAGAGCCTCCCCTGGGTTTGGCCTGGCCAGCGGCTTCTCGGCAGCTGAGCAGAGTGCCTGGGGGTGGGGGGTGGGTGGGGGGGGTTACACTCTCACAACCCTGCACCTACGCCAGCCTGTTTTTCACTTTCAGGCCTATTCTCACACACGAAAAACACAACTTAGTCATGTAATCGTTTCATCACCTGTAGGGTTTCAGTGCATGCTCATGTGAGAACATGGCCTTTTGTTTCCCCCTTGCAACCCAGATTTTATACCCCTTTTTCTCTTCTCTTATAAACAGGAAAGAATGAAAGGGTACCATACAGCTCCTTTGGGGGACAGGTAAGCTCATAAAGCCTGCTTTACACTTGCAGCACGAGTTCATCTTCATGTCCAGTTTGTAGTTTGGAAGCAAGTATACAGCTTGCTCCTCATAGAATGTTATGCAATGCCCCTAGTGCCACAAGGAAATTGGTCAAATACCATCGTGTGTTTTTGGTGGCACGTGTTTAAAGCTCAGACCAGATTGGTCGGTTGTTGTGAGTTTTTCTCGAGCACTAATAACGTTCCACTGTTGGCCATTTGTGTTGTGTCTGGTTGGTGGTGTGCTGCAGCCGGGGTTCCTGCCCAGTGACATAGCCATGCCCAGCCCAGACGCCATGTCTCCCTCCGGCCTCAAGTCTGGCTCCCAGTTCTACCAGTCCTACCCCAACAACCTCCGCAGGCGGCCCTCCGACGGCAACCTGGGTAAGACGCGCGCTGCTCTTGTCTTCTGGCACATAACCTAGGGCTCTGTCTGAAGTGTGCACTTATTTACAATATACAGTGATTCCCTGTCTATTGCGGTAGTAGCGTTCCAGAACCCTTCATGATGGGTGAAAAACCACGATATAGCGAGAGATTTTATTTCATAGTGTAAGGCTTGAAATACCCTTCCCACACGTTTTTTAATACATTTACTGTATGTATTATTATTATTACTACGGTATTTAATCAATATTTATTTTACAGTATAGTTATCATGAATGGTAATGTTTTGACAAACTTCTCTTTAGCACGCATAGTGACATAGCATGCATGTATTAATGAAAAAAATCTCCGAAAGGTGAACCGCAATATAGCAGGGGGGATCACTGTATAGTGTATCAGTTACACTATATAGTAAATGAGATTTGCCTTAGGCTTTTCTAATGACAAACCCTGTATTCCCTGTCCCTGTACACCCTGTATTCATTTTACATAGAAGTGACTCGTATACTTTTCATTTTATTATACCTGAGATTTGATCCTATGACCTAGAGGTTCCTCTATTATGCTGGATATGTTGCAGTTTATGTCTGAATTCACAGCCTGATGGGTATTATGTAGAGCGTTTTCCCTATTGTTTTGGGGCATCTATATACATTTCAAGGCATCACATTAACTTAATTGAGTTTTTTAAAGAAATTAAAATAAACTGTCACTGCCTTGCTATCACCAAGCATTGAACCAGAGCCATTTGAGCTTTCTTTTTAACAGATGTTTGTAATGGCCCACCCCAGCTCCATACCCCTGCACGAGCCTTTATTGTTTAGTCGTAACATCGTGTAAATGGTTTTGCTAATTTCCAGCAATGCGTTTTTGCGTTTGACTCGGAGCGATGTGTAAACTAACGCCAGGATGCCGCTGATGATGCAAATGAGGATTCTTTCAGTCAACAGCTTTTGTTAACCCCCTCGTCCCCCCCCTGCCCCCCACCCCCAACAACCCGACACCCTTCACTAACACACACCCCTACTCGCACCCTCACCCTCAAACCCCTTTTGCACCCCCACTAATTCCTCATTCTCCATTCCCAAACAGACACCCAGCCCAAGAAGATGCGGAAACCCCCAGGCCTGCCTTCCTCGGTAAGTACCCTCCCCTCTGGCAGCCTAGACTCCGACTGCGTTCAGCACCACTAGTTAGGTGACAAGGAGCCCTCTGCTAACGCGCCGCAAGCCTTGACAGCTGTAGGTTGAACACCACGCAACGCAACGCAGGCGTCGCCTGTGTATGTCCTTGTCTTTGTTTTCCCTATTTTTTTTTGTCAACCGTAGTGCTAGCCTTATGTGTTAACTTCATGAATCACACCACACAGAATGGCATCTGCCAGGCAATTATAGACAACCCCCCCCCCCCCCCCCCCCCTCTCCTTTTCCCAGGTTTATGTCCACCAATTAGCCATAGCTGTGGAAAAAAAAGTCCTATTCAGAGAGGGTCATAAAATAGTCATCAGGAATAGTCACGTAAACATGGTCCATATTGTCCATATTTCTCAGCGCATGCTAGCAGTGCACTTACACAGGCTGATGAATCTCAGGAGAGGAAGGGAGAAGGGGGTCTGTGTTGGTGTTGTTGTTGTGGTGAGAATGGGTGGTGTGGAGGTCAGGGGTTTTTGTATTGTTTGGTGTCAGCTGTGGTTTCAGGCATGCTTGTGTAGAGATGTGGTCTTGTAATGTTGTAATACTTAAATCCCCCCCTCGCCCCCCCACCCCACACACACGGACACACG
Organism: Setipinna tenuifilis; assembly: GCA_030347295.1. Classification (NCBI taxonomy): domain Eukaryota; kingdom Metazoa; phylum Chordata; class Actinopteri; order Clupeiformes; family Engraulidae; genus Setipinna; species Setipinna tenuifilis. Next base: position 13,412,140 of record CM059276.1, on the reverse strand, counting down.
CACACCCCTGCCACACCACTACCACCCTCGTCTCACCACATGATGCCCCCCCTTCCCCCAGCAGGGTGACCCAGTTGTGAGTCGGTGTGTTCCTGAGGCCTCTTAGCCTGTCCCTAAGCCCAGATTAATGACTGGCCCTTCTCCTCCAGCCCTCCCCCACCCCCCTTTCCTGTTCCTTCACAGTCCGATCTGCATGGCGACTTCCTCCAGCAGGCCGTCTCTCTCTCTCTCGCTCTCTCTCTCTCGCTCTCTCTCTCTCTCTCTGTGCCCACCCCTCCTCCTGCTCTCTTCTCATCCTCCCTCTTCATCCATCTTTTTCTCTCTCTCCCCTGGCCACCCCCCCCCCCTCTCTCTGCCAACCTGCCCACCCCTCTGAATGGACAGGCCACTCATTCCCTCTTAGCGTAGATTTCCAAAGCTTATCCTTTATCGTCTTCCTTCTCATGGTGGATGCACGACTGACTTGGTCTTCTGTTCATCCCCCCGAACAAAGTTCATCCCTATTTTGGGCTAATTTCTCTAAGATCCCTGTTCTTCTCCAGAAAATTGCTGGTTTCATGCATTTTCCTTTTTTTTGGCACTACAGCTTTTCAGCCGAATTAGTTGTGAAGAATGAACTACTCTGTGGAAGGTCGGCCATTGTTGGAGCTTTTTGTACGCTTCCCAAAAATAACAATGGTCCCCCCTACACTTCTCTAGTCAGATCCATCTCCATTTTAGAAGCGTAATAAAGCATCTCTTTTTCTTTCCCCTTCACAGTTTTATATCCTCATCCTTTTCTGGTTTCTCATCTCCCCTGGAATCATCAGCCAGCTTTTTTTTTTATTTTTATTTTTTTTCCTTCCTCCTCCTTTTCCCTTCCTTTACAGAGAACATCTCCCACCCCCTCCTCTTCTCCTCTCTCCTCTCCTCTCCGCTCCTCTCCTCTCCCCTCCCCTCACTGCCCCTCCACCCCTCCGCTCTCTTCTGCCCAGCTGCCTGTGGAGTTGGACCAGGTCCAGGAACAGGCAGATGGCTCTGTAATTAGAAGTGCATCTCTCCATTCCCTTTCCACTTCTCCCTGTTAAATCAAATTACAGAAAAAAACGCAGTTTGCTGGATTTGCATTCTCTGCTGCTGCTGTAGTTGTCCACCCCCCCCCCCACCTTCCTTCCCCAAGCTTCCCTCCCCAACCCCATCACACACACACGTATATACACTATACACACATACATAAACACACACACATTCACACACATTCTCTTTCTCCCTCTCCTCGTCGCTCGCTCTCTCTCTCTCCCTCCCTCCCTCCCCTGCGCATGCCAAAATGGTGAGTGATGGGCTCTCGTGTCAGGAAGCTCGGGGTCTTCACATGCCTTCCCCTCATCCCCCCGACCAGCTCTTTCTGCTCTCTCGGCGCAGGCTGAAAGGCCTCATGCGCAGCCCCCTTTTATAAAGCGTTTATTTATCATGCGCCACTAATAGCTCGCCATCCAGCAAAATGGTTCATTTTAGCTGTTAATCGCCGATTCCTCGTGCTGAATGAGATACACGACCTGGCGTCGACCCCGGGGCGCGTTTGCGAGCTAAAATAGTTTCTTGATGAGCTTCAGGCTCGCCTCTTTTGTGGTTGTACAGAAATGAGGGGCGGGGGGGTGAAAAAAAAAGGGAGGAGCGAAAGAGGGAAGGGTGGAGGTGGGGGGTGGGTGGTTCAGTTGGGGTGGGGGTGTTAGGGGGGGGCTGAAGAGAGGCACGCCTCATCCAGAAGGCTGGCCAGTGGTCAGCGCATTGGCAGAGGCACCTTCACTAGGGCTTTTGGACGCCAGCGCACAGAGCAGTCGGACGCCTGGCGGAGCCGGGCCGCATCAGCGCCGCGTCCGTGCCAGAACCTGCGGCGCCATGGGGGTGCCGCTGTGTCGCCACGCTCTCCCTTGGCACCTGGGCGAGGGGAGAGGAAGCGCTTGCTGTGCGCTGAGATTTCAGTGGCACGTTTCCCAGCGTGGCATGGCCACCACTCGCTCTGTTTTTTTTTTTTTTTTTTCCTTTTCCTTCTTCTGTTTTTTTCCCCTCCTCTTGCATGGATGGATTACGGCGTGCCACTGAAAAGCAGGAGTGGTGGGGGCGTCGGTGGCACAGACCCCTACCCACTGGTGTGAACAGGAGGCAGAAATATGGTGCCCACTTCCCAATATAGCCTCCTCTATCGCCCCTCTCTCACAGCTTTTAACATTGCGCTGCTTTGGAAAGAAGGCTACACCTGATACAATCCTGACCACAACACAGACCACAACAGATAGGAACTATTTTAGAGGTCACTCCTTACGGCCATATATATTATTTTGTTCTTATATGTTTATTTTTTGTTATTACCAAAAAATGGACAGATGGTGGTAGAAATGGAGGTTGTCATTTATTACCAGTTTATATTTAGTTTCTTTGTTTCCCTCTTTTTAATTTTCTCAGGTGTATGCCTCCACATCAGGAGAGGAGTACAGCCGAGATGGAGCAGTGTACCCCGGCTCCTTCTACATGCAAGGTCAGTATGCCTTCTCCTTCTGTTGGTTTGTAAATGTGAGATTGTTTACATATGTAATAAAATGTGGCATGCAGATCCCAGAACTTCTTCTTATGGAGGAAATGACCTGTGACCTTCTGTTTGTGTGTGTGCATGTATGGGTGTGTGTGTGTGTGTGTGTGTGTGTGTGTGTGTGTGTGTGTGTTTCTCCTCCATGTCGACAGAGGGCCTTCACCCTTCACCTGACCTGTGGACTTCCTCGGGAGGGCTGGGCCAGCCGGGCTACTCGGCCATGCTGGGCAACTCGTCCCACATCGGCCAGTCGGGCTCCTTCTCGGCCATCAACCCCCAGGACAGAATGGTGAGAACGTGAGGCGGCAGACCCCCCTTTTCCGCCACCCCGAGCACACAACTCTTTCTCTTTTTGCCCCGCAATCATGCCATGGCACGTCCACAGGGTGTTGGTTACCATACAGTCACACAGCAGGGCTAATTATAGCCTTGAGTCGAGATGTGACACACAGGTTGTGTAATCTGAATCAGGTTGCTGACGTGAGGAGGCCTAACCTGTGTGTGTGTGTGTGTGTTAGAGTGAGTGTGTGTGTGCGTGCGCGTGCGCATGTGATTTTGGGGGTGTGTGTACTCTTGCCTACTCACTTGCTCTTGTTCTCCCCTTTCTCCGACTTTCCCATACCAACCTTTTCCTCCTTCTCTTCTCCTCCTCCTCCTCTTTTCCTCTTCTCCTCCTGCAGAAGCGGCAGCCTCTGCCCCTGTCACCGCAGAACTACCCCCTCCACGGCACTGACGTCAACGGCAGCCTGCCCTCCAGCTTCCACTCCAGCTCCGCAGGCTTCAGCCACACGGCCTCCAACAACGGCGCCGACAGCATCATGGGTAGGACGCTGTCCACCGTCCACCATTGTTTCAGGGCCCCTTTGATTTCAGCTCGCTGTGACCCTTGTCCTTACTTGAGTCCCTGTGCCTGTGTCTGTGTGTGTGCGTTTGTGTAAAGAGCTGATGGTGTGCTTTTGTTTTCCGCAGCCAATCGAACCACCACCACGAGCAGCTCAGGGGATGAGATTGGGAAGGCTCTTGCCTCGGTGAGTAGCGCCACAAGCTCTCCTGTTTTTTTTTTCAGTTCACATCTTAATATTTGTGCCATCACTCTTCCTGATCTGCTGATTTTGCTCATGTTTTCCCTCGCTGGTGTGTTTGTGTGTACCTTGCAGATTTACCCATCAGACCACAACAGTAACAACTTCCCTTCAACGCCTTCCACTCCTGTAGGCTCTCCGCAAGGCATCGCAGGTGCAGCCCCTACCCCCACCCCCTTCTCTTTTTCTCCCCCTTACTCTTGAGAGACAGGGTCTTTAGTGACTCAATGCTGTTGTGCACACGTGCAATGTGCTATATTTTTTTTATGCTAAACCTGCACACAAAATATGCTAGTAACAGTGCTTCTTTATGTGAAAGCATAGTTATAGGTCTTAAGCGAGGAACAAGGAAGTGCTACAGCACCACCTACTGTCCTGGGTGTGATGGAGCACAATCAGGCTGCTAGTATGTCCACAGCTCTGCATATTTTACATCTTTTGCCCCCCCCCTCTTGTTCTCTCTCTCTATTGCAGGTGCGTCACAGTGGCCAAGACCCAGTGGTCAAACTGCCCTGTCGCCAAACTACGAAGGAGGACTTCATGCCTTGGTAGGTGCCCTTTTGGCACACACGGTCATTTCCTCTCTGCTCCCTGTCAACATTCCTCAACCCTTCATCTTAACAAATCTAACACACCATCTAATCAACACCTACACGTGTTCTCTCCCTGCACATACCTTGTAATTTTATATGTAACAGTAGCTTGATTTTCCTCCTACACTTTAAGCCGCTTTGGTTAAAAGTGTCTGCTAAGTGTATTGTATTGTAAAATGCCACAAGCCTTCCCAAATGCTCTTTTCTTTGGTTTTTGAAAAGTTTTAAGTTTTGCCCCTTTTCTCCCTCTCTCATCCAATTTCTCCCTTCCCTCCCCTCCACTTCCCCCTCTGTAGCAGAACAAAATGGAGGACCGTCTGGACGAGGCCATCCACGTGCTCCGCAGCCACGCTGTGGGTCAGGGCCCGGGCCCGGGCGGTCACACAGGGGGTCACTCAGAGATGCACAGCCTGCCCAGTGCCATCGGCTCGCTGCACAACGGGGCCCTGGGCAGCCTCGCACAGACTTTCTCTGGCGCCGGCCTGGGGCTTGCCAACCGACACTCTGCCATGGTCAGTACTGCTGTTCCATCGCCCACTATATGCATTCACCAAGCTAGACAACACAGTTCTGCAATGGTGAAGTAGAGTACATTCATCTTGGGGTTTTGAAAACCATAGGAGTGCACAGGATGGCACAATTAAAGGATAAGAAAGCTGGGTTTAATATGCACAATTGACTATATACTTTAAAGAGATGGCTTTTATTTTTGGTAGAAAACAAAGAAACAAAATTGTTGTAATTTATATATATATATAATTATAAATGTTTATAATCTGCAGTTTTAGTTGCAATACAGTATGGCCTATGTATGCTGTGCTGTGTTGAGCTGTAACGTGTATCCCCTCTCCTTACCTGTCAGGCTGGAGGACACCATGAGGAGCCCGCAGGCCTGCCTCCCAGCAACCCCTTACTGCACGGCCACCATGCCCCCGCGACCACACAGCCCGCAGGACAACCAGAGGGCTTCGCCAGTGAGTGGCCCCTCCATATATACAGAGCTGTCTATCTCAATTTGAGTGCACAAAGCACAGATCTGTCTGTCTATCTCTATCTGTCTGAGTGCACAGAGCAGTGATCTGCAAGATATCCTTAACAAAACATCCAGCGCTCGACCAATAAATGCTGAGACTAATGACTTGAATCAAACCAAACATGTAACCTTAACCATATCAAGATACAGAGTTTCTACAAATGATTACAGTTAAATCTGGTTTATAGTTACAGGTTTTTTTAACTAATGTCTTTGTTGGTGGACTATCCAAGTAAAGTGTCCCCAGGCATCTATGTGTAATATTTTTTTGTCTGGTATTATAATCTGTAGTGTTTTGGTCTTCTGCCCTTCTCCATTTAGCCCGTGTTTTTGAATCTATCGCTGCACGTCTCTTGTTAGATCTGCCAGGGGGCATGGGCCGCTCCTCCGTCTCCTCCAACAGCTCGGACATCAAGAGGGAGGACAAGGAGGACGACGAGAACTCCTCCATAGCAGACAAGTCTGACGACGAGAAGAAGGAAAGCAAAGCATCCCGCAATCGAACAAGGTACCTTGCTTTTTACGAAAAAATGATGTGACTAGATTTTGCCCAAAAGGAGCACGTCATGTTTTTGGGTAACCTTGATCTCAATAAGGAGGTGTATACATGTTTTAATGCTGCTAAAAATAAAACGTTTACATGCATTACAGCTATTGATAAAAAGGAGTAGTTGCATTTAGGTGTAGATGAGGCTGATCAAATACTACCCTGTGTCTTGGTGTGTGTGAGTTGGCATGTTTTATGAAGTGCAGTTATGTCAGTGGTCAGCCATCATCCATTGGGGTGCCCCACCAGGCGTCCTGCCCTCCCAGTTTTCATCATGTTTTTGCCCCCCCTTTCTCCCCAACTGTGATGTGATTTTCAGAAAGGAGGCGTTTACCCTCCAGATGCTCTCAAGTGTTTCAGAGTTGGGAGATGAGGAGTAAGTTCACCCACCTGCCCCGCCATGTGCTCATGTCCTGTCCTGTCCCCCCGCCCCCTGAGGGAACCCCCCCACCGCACACACATCATTTAGCAGACCCTCCTTTACGAAGAGAGTCCTCCAATTCAAACTAATGTCACCTTTAAAAGCTGAGCACATAGCCACTGATCATAAAAATTTCAAAGTGAGGTCTACTGCAAATATGTCCTCTTTTTAAGTCCCTTTGGATAAAAGCGTCTGCTAAATGTAATAATAATGTAATAAAATATCCAAATTATAAACAAAAACAAATGGTAAATGAGATGTATGCAAAGCAGGCAAAAAAGGTTATGTTTCCAGGGAACTCTTTGCTTTTTAAATTTTGCCTTGAGTAGTCTCTGTAGTTTTACAATGCATCTCTTGTGAAAATATTTTAGTTGACCAAGTGGATGCCTTTTAGAATTGTCGCTATATCACGACCCAACACACACATATAGTCTCAGACAAAAACAGACCATGTTCAGACTTGTTCAACAACAAAAAAAACAATCATACCAAAAACATAAATATATACATAACATTCAAGTGTTTCACTTGTTCAACTGCGGGTTTTCTTGTGTGTTTTTCTCCCCCGCCTGCAGTCCAGACAAGGATGAGGACGATGAGGACCTCCCGGCCGAGGTGAAGCTGGAGCGCGAGAAGGAGCGGCGAGTGGCCAACAACGCCCGCGAGCGCCTGCGCGTGCGCGACATCAACGAGGCCTTCAAGGAGCTGGGCCGCATGTGCCAGCTGCACCTCAACAACGACAAACCTCAGACCAAACTGCTCATCCTCCACCAGGCTGTCAATGTCATCCTCAACCTGGAGCAGCAAGTGCGGGGTAGGGGTACAGTATCTTTTAAAACAACCCTCTTCTTCTTTACGAATGGCCTTGGTATGCATAAGAAGTGCGGGGTAAGGGTATGGTATCTCTGAAAATCTGTCCTTTTTATACGAATGACTTTTGGTTTGTATTGGAAGAGCGGGGCACAGGTATGGTATCTCTCTAAAAAGCTGTCCTTTACAAATGTCTTTGTCACCCACCACACCATTTTTTTATTTCCTTCATTTCACAGTATTGATATTGAATGTAAATATATAGACACTGGGCACTAGTGTATATACTAAGCACCAGTTATATATTTTACTGAAATGCCTGCAGTCACTGCATTGAAGATCAGATGTATGCATGTTGTACATACACCAGATGTATACATGTATACATAACTAACTCAGTGTCCTGTTTTTGTTGTTGGCACTGCCACTACTTCTCCTGATGTTAATCTGTCTCCATTTCATCCTGCCTTTAACCTAGAGCGCAACCTGAACCCCAAAGCCGCGTGCCTGAAGCGTCGGGAGGAGGAGAAGGTGTCTGGGGTGGTGGGGGAGACGCCCATGCAGCTCTCGGGGGCACACCCCGGCCTGGGCGGGGACGGACACAACCCCGTTGGCCACATGTAAAACTCAGGTGAGTGCACAGGTCACCCCTGCCAATCAACAATGACATTGTGAGTAATAGTCACATTAGTGTTATTTTTTGAAAGACTTTGGGGTAACCACCCGCTACAATGTTTTAATTGTTTAGTTTCTTTAAAGTTGGAAAGGCATACGTGTGTATTATGGTGTGCATTGCTTTAATGTGTTTAAGTGTTCTTGTAGGTGTAAGTTACCATCAGTAATTGTTTTTTTTGTCTCTTGTCTGCAGATCTGATGGAATTTCCATGGCTCTCAGAAGACGTGGCCTTTCTCTATTCTTCCATCGGTCCCACCATTATGTGTGTGTGTATGTACACGTGTGTGTAGAGATTTTGGGGATGAATGTGCATTGCCCATGAAATTTACAAAGTGCACGTTCACAGACATACACGCACACACACAGTCAGACACACATACACACACACACACACTCACACGCATTTTGTCTGCACACACTCCTACTGCCAAAACTGACACAGCCTATTTGCCACACTCGTGACCATCAGTACCAGCGCAAATGTGAAGAACATTTCTCTTGTATACTCATTTCGTTTCTTTATTTTGTATGCTCAAGTTGTTTGGCTTACACATTAGGATGGAGCACTGGAGTACTTGTCCTTTTTCCACAAAGGACAATATTTTCACTGCCGAAAGGTACTCTGAATGAGAGACACCTAACAAACAAGACAAAAAGTCAAAATTTAATCAAGGATTTGTGCCTACTTGTTATGTTTTATATATTATGAGACATTGAAGCAAATTGCTTTCATGCGTGGAACAAATTTTGTTTAGCGATTGCTCGTGTGATGAGCAAGTTTATGTAGTGCGTCATTCCCAACCTGAAGGTACAGTCTTACTTGTGTTGTGTAACCAAAAGCATGTGACACGAGAGGGACCTCAGCTGTGCTGTAGGCTACGACCGTCTCGAAGCGGACCCAAGCTACGTGGCTAAGTAGGGTCATGCGAAGGCTAGCCAGCACAGGGATGAGGGTAAAACCTGCTAGCTTGCTCACAAGCTGTCTACAGCACGCGTTTGAAGATTGCGGTGTCCAACCACAGTTAACAAAATACAAAAGAGTGCGACTGACTTTAATTGGTGTTTTTGAATGAGCCTCCCCCCTCACCCCCGACCCCCCCCCGCCACAGACATGAACTCCAATGCATAGAGAGTAGACTGAGATGGCAGTGTTGAGTTTTTACCGCACCAGTACTGTAGGATTACATCAGCCCATCTTGTACACTTACCCTCTCCCTCGACTTAGACGATTGGTAGATGACATCGCAAGCCTCTGTGTTTGGCATTGGGTCAACTCAAGTCTGTCAAGCTGAACTCGTTGTTTGTCTGCCCTCTCATTGGCTGCCACCTGCAGGAGAAGTTGCCTTTTGGCTGTCTTACCCTTCCACTCTCATTCTCTTCTCTCTCCGTCTCTCTCTTACTCTCCCTCGCTCCCGTTTGACTATATGTTTGTATATGAGTTGACATTTCCTGCCTAATATGGTTGGTTTGTATAGACGCTTGGCTAGTGATTGAGGTCAGGTCCAAATGGCAGTACCTGATCTATCAGCATTGTTCTTTGTGTACTGGATTCAGCAGGCTCCTTATTTCTCTCAGCAGTTTTTTTTTTTCAGGAAGTAAGGACAGGTGCAGGACATTCACTGTTTCCCTTGCTCTTGCATACTTGCAAACTCCTGAATGAATTGGAAGGTTTTTAGACAAAGGAGGATGTTCCATTGCAAATGCATTGCTTTTTTCCTGGGATTAGTGTACTCAAGTCCACATAATGCATACTTAAACCTATGGATGTTGATTTAACATCCAGCAAGCAAAATTGAATATATAGGCCTATATGAATATATAAGAAAAGTATATTTTTGTTAGATTATACATTGTAGATTTTTACATAAATGACAATATTAGTTTGAAATGAAGAATATATCATTAAGGCAAGGAAGAAGAGTGTATCACAAAGAAAAGTAAATGACATACCCGAAAGGCTGCGAATCAAATCAGTCAGTCAGTCAGTCACTCGGTCATCTTTTCTTGATGAGGGAGAAAGGGAGAGACGTAGTTAAGCAAGCACACTGGCTCAACCACAGAAACAAGGTTGTTCCCATTTCAAAAGGGAATGGTCACAACTGTCCAATGGGCTGACGAGCCATGCAAAGAACTAAAACTGCAAAATTTGTTGACTTATACGTCACGTTTCAGATTCTCTTTGATTAAGGGAAAACGTTAAGACAAAAGCAGTGCCACAGTCTGCAACTCAATCCATCAGAGATCAAAGTGTTCTTATGTAAGGGTGGTGTAGCTACAAAAAGGCAATGCTTGCCCTGTGGACTTAGCCTTGCTCATACAATTATGCAACTGGTTTTGTGAATGTACCATTTAAATATAGATTGCCCTCGTTTGCTTCAGTTTCCTTTTATTTATTTTGAAGGTTGTTGTAGTTTTGTCTGCAGCATTCCTACGGAGATAACAAAACCAACGTAACTTCGGGAGATTAGGTGGTACAACAGTGTTATCTGTGGCAGTTGTTATGCTCCCTACACGAAATACGACAGACTTCTGCTTCAGTCTGCGTTGCAAACAGAACATATCACTTCACCATTGTGTTTTTTTTTTGTTCTTTGAGGTGGGAAGGGAGGGGAAAGAGGGAAATCTTTCAATATTAAAGAGTGGCCTTTTCATTCTCAAGACCAAACTGGTCATATTTGCAGAGTGAAGACTTACCAGTGCCTGAACTTAAAACAATTTCTTTCATTTGTAAAACATGTCCTCCCTCTTTTTTTAACAGCATAACATTGTATGTGTTGCTGTAATAAGAGGTACATCCCATCTATTCGTTTTTTTCCCTTTTTCTCGCTTTTGGGGGAAAATATGAAATGGAATGATTTTCAGTGTATCTATGAAAACATTTAACATGTGTAAATGTCTTTTTAGTTTGGTATGATCTTTTACCTATGTCAATACTGTGGGGAAATTTTGTCAAGTTCAGTTTCTTTTTCTTTCTTTCTTTTTTTCTTAAACCCACTTATTTCTTTATCCCCACTTTTGCTTTTTTCGTTTTTCTACTTTGTCATTTCTATGCCTCTTGCCACCACTAGGCTCCCGGACCTGGTGGTTTCAGTGTTTAGCTCTGTGTTCTGTGAAGCACCTCGAAATGTTAAACTTTGATGGTAGAAGGGGCATCTTTCTTTTTAAAATCATCTGAACTGGAGCTCACTTATACTGTCAGCAAAATTCCTCCTTTAAATCCATAGAATAGGTCTCTGAATTTGCAATGTTCTTGTTTTTGTTTTTTCTTTTCCTTGTTTGAAATATCCTTTATGATGTCTGCTTTTACACTGTCCAACATTTTCAGCATCTAAGTCTGAGCTCTGAGTGGCGTTGATAGTATCCGATTGTACGCGGCAATGTTTTTGCAATTTACTCAAAGATTCGTTCTTTTTCTAAGTTGATACCTGCTTAGGGTAATTTGCAGATCACTTGTCTCGATAAATGGACTGAATCATATTCACATTAAGTTGAATAATGACATGCACGACGTGTAAGTATGCCAAGTCCCTGGGCTGAAGTGAGAGTTTGTGATCTCGCCATCTCCATCACAGTACAGATGTCACTTTCACAACCAGGCATCTTACACCTGCAGTACGGACATGAACAATACTGCTGTCGGGTCTTCAGAGTGCCTCCAGTTTAGGTCTTTTTTTGTTATCGTTTTGTTTTATATATAAATATATATATAAAGTAGGTATTGAGAACTGTCGTGTATATAACAGTAATGTAGCAATAAATGTGCCATTTTTAATGACAGAAATATACCTTTTTTTCAATGTCCGGCTTTGAATCTTGTATACTTCAAAAAAGAATAAAATCAATTGAAACATTGTAATAAAAGGTTTATCATAGCTTTATAGCATTTATTGTCTCTGCATTTCCTTAAAGTATAACATAAGATATGGGGAGTGGGTAATTCAAGTCAGTAACTACCCCAAAGACGTTAAGTGATGCTGGAGGATGTTGCATCGCAGTTTGTGCATGTGTTCATGCTTAAAATTCTAAACAGACAATTTTGTCCAACACATCTATTTTTATCTACATTTGAACCGAGGATGGAATAAATCAAGAGTAGTAAGAGAAGTAGCTTACCCCTAACTGAAGTCTGAAAAACTATGCAGTGTTGTGAGAGGGAGGGGCTGCCTCTACAGTCTTTGTTTCTTCTCCATGAAGGCTTGGCTGAGTAAAAAGAGCTGTTTGTGTGCTAAAGGGAATGGGGAGATGGTGGACCATGAGATATTAACTGATTGTTATGAAAAAAAGATGTTAACAGAACCCCTGAGATCACTAATAGTCCCCTTAAATCTAAATAAGCAGCAGGTCTAAAACCCCCAATAGAGGGGTCTTATGAATCATGACTTAATTTACTAAAACAAAGCCATTGGGCGTTTTTAGCTATAAATATACTCAGGTAAGTGACTTAACCTGCTGTCTGAAATACCCGCCAGGTACATAGTTACATTTTGGCCATTAAAGTCTGTGTGGTGCGAGCTATATTAGCCTACCACATACACTTTTATAATTACATACTACTGATGGAGAAGACAAACAGTATTTTTTACTTTTCTGTAACAATTCAAGATCCAATACGTTTTGTAGGATAAGGATTCTCTGTCTTACATCTTACAAAATTAGAACAGGTCTTCAGAAATGCTCAAAATGTTTTTCACAATAAAAATACTTCCAAGACGGCTTGAGGAAGTCTTTTTACCAAGGAGGTTTGCGCGGAATTGGGAAACCATGGCTATCCACGAATGTTAAGTGTAGAGTCACTGTGTTCTTGACTAGTATCTTTGTAGGTCAAGTGAAAAATTTAACCCAGAATGTGATATGAAGGTCCATTTGTAGATGAAAGACAAGAGTCAAATGTTCAACATTATGCACCAGCACACACACACCAAAAACAACATAGACATGACAAGAGTAGCATTCACTCACTGTGGTGTTCAGACCTGATTAGTCAGCATATCTTAACCCTAAAGACAATTCACATGGGCACATATCAGGGCCAAACTTGTTGGCAGAAAATTTAGGAGAAGAAGTTTAACCTGACAAAAAGACTACCGATGCAGCACACTGCAAAAGTGACAGCTGCTGACCCAAAGAGCCATTTTCTGATGTGTGCAACATGGTGTTATATTGTATTTAAAAGTATATTAAGTTAGTAATCACCAGGCTGACCATTTAAATTAGTTTTAGCCAGGGGCGATTTTAGCATCTGGTGTTTAGGGGTGCCCGGCCCCCAGTGCTTATCACACAACACTATTATTATATATAATATATTATTCATTTTGGTCAGAGTTGTGCTTTCCCCGACAACATTCAAGTTTGACCACTTTGGCTTGACAGCATGGGCGTCGCAAGCAGTTATAATATGGGTGGGGGGGGGACACAGTGTTGGAGGGTGTGGGGGTCCTCCCCCAGGAAATTTTTCATAAATTAGATGCCATTTCCTGCATTCTGGTGTACAAAAGTGGCTTTTAAATTAAACAAATATTACTTTTCAACAATTCTTCATTCAACTATACACCAGCACAATATAATATTTTAAAATGCACTGAGCCAGGGGGTGCCGAGCAGTTTCACGGGGGTGCCTTGGCACCCCTAAAAATGGTCTAGATTCGCCCCTGGTTTTAGCCATTACTTGTAAAGCATGAAAAAATACTATAGTTCACTATAGTGAATATAATCTATAGCATGCTATAGTGATTTTGAACCCTACGATTGTAAAATAGTACACAAAAGTTGTAACACCACATATTTACTGTAATAAATACTACAGTAAAATTCCTACAGTAAGGTTCAAAAACACTATAGTAGAGCTAATTGAGTCTTTTTTTGCAAAGTGGATAAATAAAACAGCATGAGCCACAAATGATGAACATGTATTGGCTCTGTGTAGCCTACCAATCATTTCTTTAGGTCATGTAATGAATGCTCAGTGTTTTTAGCTGAAAATAGGGTTTGAGCTAATAGGTTGATAGTTTAATTTAGCAAGAGATACAAGAAGTGCAATTTAATGGATTTAGGCTAGATTAGTTTTAGTTCAGATAATGTTCGAAACATTTCAAGAAATGTGTCTTAGAATAATTCTGAAAACATGTCAGACTGATTCACACATCAATCCAGTTACAATAGGCATGGGCAGTCTGATTTATTGCAATACTATAAGATGTAAGTGTATTGTACAGCAAATAACTTGAACGTAATTACTTTTGTTAGTAATGTTGTAAAACTGTCAGAGTACAATGCAATTACCTATTTCATTTTTTACAGGCTAGTCCAGGCTCACAGAGGTGGCTATTTACCATAAAAAGTATTTAACCCGGTAAATGTGTGTAGTAAATAAAGTATGAATGTAATATCTGCAATAGAATACTACAGTTTCTATTGTGTTATACTATACTATGCTCCCATGTTTAGTGTCTGACTAAATGCTGTAATACCTATAGTATTTTTCCCCTGGTATGGCTGTTAGGTTATTTCTTGGTTCAACCCAATGACTGAATACAGTCCCTGGTACATTCATTCATTCATTCATTTCAAGTGACAAATCAGATAGAACAGGTAACAGATGCATCGAGATCTTGATCAGGCCATAATGTTCGTGTAGACATACATTTTCAGAGAACCTCACTTTGTCAATTTAGGCATTATCAAAGCTGGGGCCCAGGGGTCATTGTAATGAAATGATAGCTTAAGTGAGTTATGTGATGATGAGACTAAAATCCTTTAGCCTAGAAATCTAGACAGACCCTAGCGTTAGCAAATTACATTTTTGTCCTGGGTACAGTCTAGCAACAACCCATTAAAGCTCATTAGCTATTCATCCAAATCTGGTCAGACCAATCACATCATCTTATCCACCACTGGGTGGGCATCAACATAATGACAACAAGGCTGCGGCACTGGTGTAGTGCTGTAGTAAACAAGTTTGTGGCTCTGATTGATCGTAATGCTGTCCTATTGCGTGCAGAAGAAGTTTTAAAGACAACCATTGATCCTGCCCCTTGGATTATGCCTGGCCTATCTATTGTGGCCAGAATATAGCCTAAGATTAACATAAGTATCATATGAAATATCAATAAAAGTATCAATATGAAATATTTTATTTATGCAAATAATTTGCTGAGCTAATCTGTGACATTTTCTTTATCAGTAGACCCATATGGACTTTGACAGTCCAGATTTTGTCTATTTTTCAACACAGCACCAAAGACCCTAGAACAAACGCGGCAAGGTCTGTACCATTTTGTCATTGAAGTATTTTAACCTGACTGGGTAGCTTGCCTAGTATCTGAACCAAAAAAGTATATTTGGTTTCTCTGCTATTGCTTTGTTATCTATTAATTTGTTCATTTCCCAAACTCTATTTTCCATAGGTTTGGCAGAATTACAAGCATGTGTAAGGAAGCACAAGCACATCTTACAGAGGTGACATGATCCAGTTACATCACTCATGGCACTCATGGGGTGACAGAGTGTTTTGGCCTGTTTTTGAGAAGTGGCATGTGCTGAAGTTGCGGACACTTTGTCATATACATTTTTTTGCATGGTTAATCAACTTCAGCTTCTGCAGATTAACATTTTTTCCTGGCCATCGTCCACTGATTTGGCATAGTTATCCAGGCAACCACTTCCTGGGTGTGATACATGATTATTCTGTTTCACTTACTGATAAGATCCAGTTTCCCTCAAACATTAGTGGCCTTATGAAACGGTAGTAGCTTTCTTGAACAGAGGGTGGCGCAATATTCACAAAAAAATAATTGAGAGAATATTAGTAACCCACTTTGCTTACCCACCTTGTATTATGCTTGTTGGCATCAGCATTCCCCCCAGGAAAAAGGCAAATGGGGAGCATGGTTCGATGAGGTGACTGACCTCGCACTGGTGAAATACAAGTTTCAGAATGGCCTAATACAACGGTACAAATGCACTAACAGCTTATTGAGCTCAGGAGTAAGGGTAGGTTGGCACCTGTTAACCACCTGTTCTGTTGTGGCCTTCTGGAAATCAATGGCTCAGGAATGCTCACAGCATAAAAATGTCTCTGGTTTGCTCAGCTGTGCAAAACAGGAAAGTAAAACTAACCACATTCAAAACTAGCCAAAAAGCCACATTCACACTCAGATTAGATTTTAGGGTGACCAAGTCTGTGTTTATGTAGCCTAATACTGACCTAAGAAATTAATCACAAAACAAATCAGGGTTATATTTCATGTTAAGCTAAGACTTAACAGACGTACAGGCCTTGGAGTGGTAATCATGATAATAACAGATGTTAGTAGGCCAACAACAATAGTAATAACAACAATAATAATAGCCTAATAAAGTACAGTGGGTTTTAAATCTGTCTTTAATGCGCAGTTGGTTTTGGTTATCTTCTTGCAGGAAATGAACTGAAGAGTTTGTTTAAATAGGGATGGAACAGATGCATTCCCTTAAACAGTGAAGTTAACATAATTGTGTTATCTGTAACTCCTTCAATAAATAAGCAAACATCCAACTTTGTCTTCATTTGAATATTAAAGAATTCTTTATTCAAATAGATAAGCATGAGCTTTGTCCAAAGTTCTTCAGTTAGTTATTGACACTTAAACATGCATTTTATTCTAGGTTTTTATTAGGACTAATTCAACTTTTCACATGTAGGAGTTTTCCCGCGGCTGCTAATCTGTTTGGACAGAACTAAGCTTTTACAATCGGGATTGCTAACAGTTTTGGGGCATGGGTTACAAAGCACTGTCCAAAGTAATGTGTCGGGAATTCTTAGTGACCGGTATTACTTCTTTATTTTCTTTCACATGCATGTTGTTGCCCAAGACGTTTCACTGTGACAGTGCAGAACAAGTACAGGAGAAGAGTAGCCTACAGAAATCTTGCCAACTGCTTGAGATTTCTTATGGCCGTTGTGAATACTGATTTCAGATGATTACATATTACCAGTCTCCTATAGAGATACATTTGGCCGCAGTCAATGGTTTCCCTGGTTGCGCGGATAATGTCTTTCATTTGTCTCGTTGAAGGGGGAGGGGAATGAAAGAGGAGCAGAGAGAGGGGATTTAACCAACACCAAAACGGGAGAAATCAAGATAGAATGCGAGATGGAGAAAAACGAGTAAGTAGCCAGCAGATTCGATAAGCTATTTAGGATCTATTAATACTTCCATTGCTTTCTTTGTGAATGCATTTAAGCTTTGCTTTTCCAGCTAATCAATCTAACAGTGTCAATAATCTGCTCATAAATGCAACGGCTCGCATGCACAAACTGCAGCGGCATAGTCAGAACAAATAGTCAAGGTGTCTGTGAACGTGGAGTGCAAACAATATGCCTTTTTTCACGTGCTGTAGACCACTGATACTTAGCGGTGGCAAAGTGTTTCAGACAAAGATTCGAATAATTCTGTTCGAAATTCATAAGGTTGGCTTCGAATCCACGGCGAATTGAAGAACCAGCATTTTTCACCGGTGCCTAACTTCACCTACCACGACGTTTCATTTTGATACAATGAGCGAAGGTTGCGCTGTTTTTCAGCATTTGTGTTGTAGAGTAAACGCCAATGTATGTGACAGTTTAGCCTATATTAGCATTATCATTATTGGATATGTTTTGCATAGACATTTCTCAACATCTCTATCACTACGTATTTTGCCAGAGTCTTTGACAGAAGTCATAAATGATATAAAAGTCTGGATCAGTTGGAAAGGTTGGGCTGGAGAAGCATGAAACTTAATGAAAGGTACAGTAGGCTAACCATTTCCTATGCGGACGTATCTCGCATTGCCCTCGCGAGACAAGCGAGCGGTGATGAGGCTTTGAGTTACGGCGGAGCGATATCAGTGACAAAGAGATGCAGTTATTGTTGGAGTCTGTGGCAGCGTTGGAAAATGGCCGTGTAGTAGTTGACAGAAGCATTTAATGCGATTGATTTGCATTCCGTGCCATAAACGTTAAGACACCTATCCCTGCTTCTTACCATCATCATCGGAATTAAACCAGGAGAAACATGGAAAGGAAAAGGTGGGAGTGCTCGGCTCTCCCAAAGGGCTGGAAAAGGGAAGAAGTGACCAGAAAGTCGGGTTTGTCTGCGGGGAAAAGCGATGTCTATTACTTTAGGTACTGAGCGAGGAGGACATGGTACACCATGCCGAAGTACGAGTGCTCCTGCGAAGGGTTGGGGTCTGGTTGTGATTTTGGATGCATTTGTAAGGGTGACTCAGAGAAAGTTGGGGCGGGGATGTAGCCTTTATGCGGCATCAAAACAACGAGGCCAGCAGCCCACCATGTTAATTGTAAGACAAAGCTAGCCTGCCAGACTCCCCAAGTCAATTACAAAGCTGTTGTGTTGCCTAAATGATCTAATGTCCTGACGACCATTTGATGACCTGTAACAGGACTTGGAATAGTGTTTGTAATGTTATTAATTTTGCAGATATAACACTAGATGATCATGCTCAGGAATAGATGGCTGTTCTTTTTTTAGCAGAGGTGAGGAAGACGAGGAGGAACAGAGGCGAGAAAGGGGGGAGGCGGGTCGTTTGTATAGTTTGTGGTACCGTATAATTTTACTTCTTAAACTTCATCCTGTAATATGGTGCACGTACGCGACGCTGTTGTTGCCTTTGTTTGACCATCGCCGGTTTCGCTGGAATTTGCATGCATTGCCGGCGAAAAGCACGATACATGTTATATGCATTTTAAAAATTGTTTATTAAAATCCTCATTGCATCACGTTTACAGCAACTGCACTAACCGCAAGCTCACATTCGTGCTTTTACCAGCTACTCTAAATACGCGAAGGAGGAAAGACACGTCGTATGCAAGTCGCAGGTTCTATATGAAAGAAAGATATCCATTTGGGAGGGGGTTGGCAAATCCGACCGCTCGCCATCTCAACCTAGGGTTATGACGCACGTTGCTAGTTCCGTTTTTGTGGACGGCGACAGCTGCATGATGCGAAACAATGTTGCCATTGTGGGGGTACGAATTTGACCACTGGTACGCACTTTGATGAATTGGCCCCATTCATTAAAATGTGACCTGTGGGCTGTTGATTACTCTGAAGGAAAGTGAATAGACAATGCTCTTCAAAACTGTGTGACTGTAACTAAACATTATGAACAACATCTTGACCTAGCATTTGGAGTCAGTTTGGAGCCAATTTTAAAATATAAGCAAGCAAAAAAATAAATCTAGCAAGTTCCCGCTTATTCATTCATTTACCATAACATTACCATCAGTGGCTGTGCAATCAGTGTGTGTGTAAAATGTTTGCTACTGCTCTGCTGATTGGCTGTAGTTATGTGCATGCTGTGTTTTGCATCTGTGACTTAAGTGTGGCATTGGTATTGTTCATTTTGTACTGATGTGCCTGGAAGTGCTTCTTTATTTTTGCCTTTATTTTTTTCCTTTATGTTGTTTTTGACTGTGGTGTCTCATCACTTTTGCAACACCTCACAACGTGGTTTGTTCCCCTTCACTTCTGCCCAGTCCAACTGGAAAGAAGTTTCGGAGCAAGCCGCAGCTGGCCCGTTACCTCGGCAACTCGATGGACCTCAGCTCCTTTGATTTCCGCACGGGTAAAATGCTCATGAGCAAACTGAACAAGAACCGACAGAGACTTCGATACGACAACAACACTCAAACAAAGGTGTGGAGTGACTCTGCACTACATTTTTTTTAGTAGTAATTCTAGATGGGGGGGAAAAAATACAGAAATTCAGAAAAGACTCCTGCATTTTGTCCATGTTGTTTGCTGTGTTTCAGTCCTCAGACCCTCATGAGGTTATTGTAAGATTATTTTAAAAATAACGTGATTTGCATCTGACGGCTGAAATGTTACTTATCAAATGAAATGCACATTAAGTGGCCGATATGCAGGTTTTTGTGACCATCGGCCATCGCCAGTGCACCTGTTTTCAGGAGTGTGCAGAAGCTTCATGTTTTTTTGGGTTTCGGTAATAAAATGATAAACTGTACAGGTGAATAGTCCACTGAAATCATTTGCTGACATGACTGTGTTTTATGCCTCAGGGTAAACCTGATCTTAACACATCACTGCCAGTAAGACAGACAGCCTCCATCTTCAAGCAGCCGGTAACCAAGGTCACCAACCATCCCAGTAATAAGGTCAAAACAGACCCTCAGAAGGCCATTGACCAGCCCAGACAGGTAATGTTTGATACAATTAACAATTAAAAACAAATCTATGTCTGTAAATGTTAGTGTAACGTTGTTGAATTTAGCAAGTAACAACTAGTTAACAACTTTGCTGTAAAACAATGTATGTGGTTGGCAGTGAATGATACAGATATCTTGTCCGGTAAACCAGTCAGTCTTTAAGGCATAATTCTTACAGCATGACTGCCTTTTGAAGTGTTCATAGTCAGTCATGTTCTCAGATAAGCATTGCAGTGACTTACTCTGTCCATCCTGCTTTGGCTTTCCCAAATATAATTGTTTAATTTTACCAGCAGCTTTTTTGGGAGAAGAAGCTCAGTGGCCTCAATGCATTTGACATAGCAGAAGAGCTTGTGAAGACCATGGAGCTTCCTAAAGGCTTGCAAGGTACTGAAAAAGTATACATTAAAGGTATTGTATTGTGCTGAGAAGACTTTCTCTTTATGAGCTAAGATGGTTTTGTATCTTGGTTGTGTACGTGTGTAGGTGCTTTGAGGACAAGGGAACAAATACTCGAATGGAAAAAATGTCTCCACATAACCGCAATTCCCTATGGGTAAAAGTGGGTACTAAATGAATGTAAATGTGTGTAAATGTAACTGCAGGAGTGGGCCCCGGATGCACGGACAAGACTCTCCTGTCAGCCATCGCCAGTGCGCTGCACACCAGCACGGCTCCCATCACCGGCCAGCTGTCTGCCGCAGTGGAGAAGAACCCTGGCGTGTGGCTCAACACGTCACAGCCCCTCTGCAAAGCCTTCATAGTCACAGACGAGGACATCAGGTACGACCATGTCTCATTTTGTGTGTACTGATGGGTTCAACATCCACTGTTCATTACACATTGCGTACACATATTTGACCTTAATATGCCTAAGTTTGACAATCTTTGAATATTATTATTATTAACAACCAGAAAATACTGAACAGGAGTTTAGCATCATCATCAACAACAGGAATGCATGCATGCACACAGGCAAGCACTCACAATTGTCTTGTCAGTTACAGCTCCACATCACTGACACAAACTCTCTTCATGGGTCAATTGAACTGTGAATTGAACTGACAGAAATTCATCTAATACATTGGGGTCAGAAATAGAGCTGTTTTTGTAGTGACGCCACGTGTGTATTTTGATGAGCAGGAAGCAGGAGGAGCTGGTGTACAGCGTGCGGAAGAGGCTGGAGGAGGCGCTTATGGCTGACATGCTGGCCCACGTGGAAGAGGCCTCCAGCGAAGGAGACGCTCTGAAGGAGGACGGCAACGGCGAAGACGACGCAGAGGCCGTATAGCAGAGGTAGGCCAGAAAGGTCTCTTCGAGATACTTAAGCAACAATTAAATACAGTTAATCTATATGGGAAAGAATTGATGACATAAAACGCATATAATAAAGGAAACACAAGTAGGTAATATATGTACATATTTGCGTAGGGTTGTGGTGTGTCTCATTGGAATTGTCCAAAAGATGACATGTTGACATCATGTTTCCTCCACATATCACTGAGGATTCATTTTGAAATGATTGTAGTGACTCATAAAGAGAATACTCGCAAAGGTTACGAACTCGCCTTATCTAACATGCGGTTTTTGTTATGTGATGACAAGTCGACACCTCTAAAGAGAGGTGCGAAAGAACGCAGTACATATAATTGATATTACCACAGATACAAAAAACAGTTCTAGTGTAGTAGTTCTATTCTGGCATAAAGTTTAAGCGCCGTTCCATCTCAGTGCCCCATAGAATGGTAACTATAACAACCATAAAGGGTAAATTAACGGTTGGTTTTACTTTTTAATGGCAGGTTGCATTGACGACAATGATTCGTAATTGTAGACATTATAAAATAATTTGTTTCCTAAATTCTCGAGTGTTGGAAGTGGAATAACAGCCTTTGAGGCATGTATTTCCACGGAATGAATCAACACCGCTTTGACTTGGGAAGTTATTCGGCTCCACCAGTGTTGATTAATTCAGTGGAAATGCACACCTTGACAGCTGTTACCCCTTACTTACTGTTTTCTGTGATGATGTGCTTATGTGGTCGTTTCCTGTCATTGCTTTCACAGGATATGTGTACAGTTTTATCAAGGGTTCCAGCATTCATTCGATGGACCATAATCAGATTCCCCCCACCACCTCTCTAACCAACCCAGCCATTACCTCAACCTGCTACACCCGAAAAGACAAGAGAAGAAAAATGGCTCCCGTCACATGAGTGCATGGAGGTGGATGACTCCATGAATGGCAGCTGATTCTCCTCTGAATCACAGATTAATGGATTTTTAAAAATCTTTTGCCCTGAACAAAACAAACTGTTTTCAACAATGGCTAAAAAAAGACCAAAACGACACTCAAAAGATCAGTGACACACAGTATTTCAAATTCAGGATTCAGGAATGTTGAATCCTGTCACTAGACGTCAGTGTTGTGACAATCACGTCAAAACCGTATCGCTTGTTAAAAATTGGCCTAAGAAATCTAGCAAGCCCTAATAGCTCAAGGAATAATGCACAAGTGTTGTTTTGGTAAGATGTGTTTCGGGGGTTAGGGGGTCAATGTTATTGTTGGGATGAACTGATTTGATTTTCTGGTGCTAATTCTCTGAGCACTAAGTGTGACTTGAGAGGGAACAAGATTGTAAGATACCTGCACTCTAAATTTCCATGCGTTGTTTTTCTTTGAAAAAGACAAGATTGTTTGATCTGTGACTTTTAAAGTGTGATTGCTTTTTGTTGTCGTCAACGTTATCTGTCTGTTGTTTTTTAGAGAGCATTAAGTTTTTGGGGTTTTTTTTGTAATGTGAAAATTTTTCATCTTTTCTCCCGAGGATGATCAAAAGGGGCCAAGAATTTTTACAGAAAATTCTCAACATGCATTCTACACCGCCCCTAAGGTCAAGTGAACTTTGACCTTTCAGTTTGACAGTAGCTTGGTCAGCAG
The DNA here is from genome assembly GCA_030347295.1 of Setipinna tenuifilis. Taxonomy (NCBI): domain Eukaryota; kingdom Metazoa; phylum Chordata; class Actinopteri; order Clupeiformes; family Engraulidae; genus Setipinna; species Setipinna tenuifilis. The sequence goes on along the minus strand of CM059276.1, from coordinate 13,389,266 downwards.
ACAGCTGATATTGCTGGGACAGTTTTATTTTCTTAGTCTTTTAAGAGCTCCTTTTGTTGAAGTACTGTTACGATTTCAGCTGTCCCTTAAGTAAACCCATCTGAAAAGAAAAAGATTTTGTTTTTCTACCCTTTCTTAAGAAATGTAAGTTAACTTTGACGGTTAGTGCCAGCTTTTTCTTTTCTGGAAAACTATTTAAGATGTCAATGGTGCTGCCTCCACCCCACCCCTCTTCACTAAACTATAGTTTGTGAACAAGACAAACAGATGAGTGGTGGTAACGCATGTGGATGAAGGTGTTTATGGCATCAGGGAGATGCTTGCAGCCTCGCTCTTTTAGATCACTTTTTGACTTCTTACAGTTTAGAAGGGGTATTGTTTTACTTTGTCAGACTGACTGTTGATTTGAATACATGGTTTACAGATTAAAATTCACCTGTATGTGAAGTTCCTGATTGTCGAGTCATTTCTGAGCAATATTAATGACCGTTTTCTAATTATGTCTCTCATGAACAGTCCCTACCTTTTAATAATTCTTTTTTTGTCAGTAAAGACTTGAGTTTCCTGTTATGGACACTATTACAATGGCACATGTAAGTCCTGTAAAATGGATGACCCTTAATAGCAGTTGGCTTGTATGGAGAGATGGTAGCAGAGGATAGAATAACACAAAGGTAATGCATACCACTCACAGCGTTACACTACTCCCTGTGTAGACTTTAAATGGGTTGTAATGCAACAGAAGAAACAATTTCCACGGTGTTCTTTTCTGTGTTCGGTAGAGGTGTTTTCTTGGTAGTGGTAAGAAATTCACCTAAGGCACTTCTAACCAATACAAAAATACAACAAAACATTTTAGATGAACTAACCTGTAAAATCCCAATCTCTTACAATCTACTTGGAATAAGCAGGGTACGGTTATCAGCCGACATGATTATGCTCAACCAAGATATTTTTAGCCAAAAAAAAAAAAAAAACAGGAGTCAGTGGTCTCGCCTACTGTAAGCTTTTAGTGACCTATTGTGTTTATAAAATACACTGTGGGTTACATGTATAGGTGTTTATTTTATTTTGATGGTCCTATAGCCTGTGTACAGATGCTATTAAGACTATTAATAAATCCACCTGTTGAAGCTCTTGTTAAGGTTATGGTAAAGGGTATTGGGTGTGGATTAAGCTGATGCGTCAGTAAACAACCTAAAACAGAATTTCAGTAAACTGTCAGTAATGTCACTCTGGGTGGACTAACCACAAATCAAGTGTTGACCCTTTCTGTAGGTTGTGAGTGATTGGGGTGGTTGCCAGACGCGGACATCGCTGGTTCAGAAAGAGCCACATATCTGAACCAGCTGATCCTAATTAGCACACCTCTTCAGCCAGGTAGATGAGTTACTTAGTTTTGAAATGACCTGTTTTAGGAGCACAGGCAGAGGGAACATATGGCAGGACTTTTACTTTCTCTTTCACTGGTTTGTTCACCTCTGGGCTGGTCGCTGGATGTTCGTGGCATCAAAGTGGTCAGTAAAGGTCACTAGCCAAAAAAGATGATGCACCCCTGTAATACAGACTATGGAACTTCTGTGGGATCTGGGGCCATCTAGTGGGATGCTGTCCACTAGCTGAAATGACTCCCATGCTCATGTCTCCTTTAGATTAACAGTTAACTACCCATGTAGAGGCACAGTAGGCGTTCCATCCTCGCTGGAGCAAAGTGCACAGTGTCCAGTCATTCTCTCTCAGCAGGAAACAGGGAGAGTGGACAGCACCATCCCTCTAAGAGGACCCCCTTGTTGTTCATGATTAGGTTCAGTCAACCTCAACGGCCGTTTTTTTTTTCTGAATCTACTCTGCCAACCAAACTGGCATGGCAACAACGGAATTATACACTAAGGTAATAAACTCTAGAAATATTCAGTGGTGACCTGATCAATAGTGGCAATAGTGGCAAGTATTCCTTACTGACAGTTGCACTACTGTTTGTTGAGGTTTTGTTAATGTGGGATGGCAGAACTTTCATCACAATGACATTGGACTTGGAATTTTTTTCATGACACATAGCTAAAGAAAAAAAAAGTTGTGCAAGCTCCGCGCAAGAGTAGATTGTGGTACTTAATCATCTTTGTTAAAATGTTATGCACTATGTACTATGGTCTCTGAGTAAGTTAAAAAATATTTGCATTAAAATTAGGCACTGAACATATTAAGTGAACAAGCATAAGTAAGGCTCTTGTCAGTGCCTAGAGGAGCAATAAGATGTAGGGATGACTAGTGTTAATTTTTAACATGGAAGCTCAGCTTTATGCTGATGCTGAAAAAGAGTTGTGCTTGGGTTGGGCCAAAGACCTGCCTACACATAATACTAAACAGCTGATGATACCTTTATGTGACTGTCAATGATACATTCAAGACCGATAAAATGATAATTTCCCTAGAATGTGTAAAGAGTATAAAGACATGCATTTATGGAAACCATGCTGAGTAACTTACTTTCTAGATGTAGACATGATTTACTGCATGGTCCCTTGCTTTGTGCAGTGTAATTAAAAGTTGGAAAAGTGTTAAGCAAAAAGTGTTAAGTTTGTTAGCAGTGAGTATTGGTTTGTATTTGGTGTTAATGCCATTTTCTTTATAAATGACAGACACTCTGTGTCATGGATATCTAAATAACCTGTCAATCAGGCAGAAAGACATGGCTCTGTGATGTGGATGTCTGTGATGTACTGTATGTTGTTATGTGCTTGAACGTGCCTGTGCGCTGGCAGGGAGCGTGTGTGTGGGTGCCAGACCCGGAGAGTGTGTGGGTGTCCGCTCGGCTCCTGCGAGACTTCAGCCAGGGGGATGAACAGCTTCAACTGCAGCTTGGTGATGGCAGGGTGAGACACACACATGCGTGCGCGCGCGCACACACACACACACACACACACACACACACACACACACACACACACACACACACACACACACACACACACACACACACACACACACACACACACACACACACACACACACACACACACACACACACTTATCACACATTTCACACAGATACTGATAATGGCATCTACCAGCATTTGTGATACTTTCACAGTCTGTCAAACACAACCCCACTCTCACAGTTTCCTAATGTCTCATTACCACTGGCAGTAAAGCCCATCATTTGCACATCATAATATGCTTATAATATTGAAAGGACAGTTTGGTCAATCTCAGCTTGAATGTCAGTTTAGTTCAGATGACAGGCATCTCTGAAATAGCACTATAATGGAGAGATTTGGATAAATTCCTTTAGTAAATGTCACTCCTAAAGCAAAACAACATTAAAGTGCTGCACACTCAAGCTCCATCGAAAAAAGACATTAGGACCAAAACTTTATTGTAATTCAGAATAAAATTCTAATCTGAAGCTGGAGTGTATGTCCTTTTGTGTTGTTTTGAAATTGTACACCAGTAGACAGCAGCTCCTTGGTATGTAGTACTTTTCTGTTTTAAAAACATATAGAAATGTAGTCATTCTTCCTCAGAGCTCCCTTCTCCTTGTTTAGATGGTGCTCCTAAAGATTTAGTTATGCTTTCTCTCCCCATATTATTATTCACTGCTCTGTACCCATTTCCCTTTTACTTCCTTTTCCTTTATTATGTATTATGCCCTTGTATATACTCCCTTCTTCTTTTGTTTCTACTATGCTTCCTTGCTTGACACTTGACCACTTTTACCTTGCACCTTTAACCTACTCAATGACATTAAAAGCCTTAAAGTCCTCTTCCCCCCTGTGTAGGAGGTGTCCTACCCAGTCACAGGCAGCACTGGCCTCCCCCCGCTGGGTAACCCAGACATCCTGGAGGGGGAGAACGACCTGACAGCCCTCAGCTTCCTGCACGAACCTGCGGTGCTACACAACCTCCGTGTGCGCTTCCTCGACTACAGCAGCATCTACACCTACTGCGGTACGCCATAAAGGCAGTGCCCTCTTTGACATAATGTTTGGAATTCAGTAGCAGAGGAAACGGCGTGTTTTATATTTATGACTTCTATAACATCTTTTTGTAATTGGGTGTAAAGTTCAATGAGTCATGAACCTTCAGTCACAGTGGATTTGGTATTTCGTACAGCTCTGAGTAAAAATTAACTTTACAACAAATGTCATACATTCTTTGTATATAACTTCCACATTTAATATGCCAAAATACAGAAAATGACCTTTAGGATCGACAAGGCATAGTTCTCCACATATTTCCTATAAGCATGCATAAAATGTTTTGTTGTTGCATACTGGTTAACCATGCCTTGCTGTTAAGTAATGCTACTGCTACTACTACTATTATTACTGCTAGGCTACCACTACTTCTACTACTACTATTACTACTACTACTACTACTACTACTATTACTACTACTCCTACTATTACTACTAATGATAATAATAATAATGTTGATTTATGGGACCTGATTGTAACTGAGCTGACTCCTATTCAGGAATTGTGTTGGTGGCCATAAACCCTTATGAGCAGTTACCCATTTATGGAGAGGAGGTGATCGATGCCTACAGTGGCCAGGACATGGCTGACATGGAGCCCCACATATTCTCTGTGGCTGAGGATGCCTACCGCACCATGACCAGGTAGCCCTCTACGGCCCACTAAACACAGGCTTACTTTCACTGCTCAAGTGCACAAACAAGGTCAGAATTACAGAATTACACAGTTCAATTGCAGAGCACAACATTACATCATGCTCTGTTTGTAATACCAGTATGAAATATTACATCATCGTATCAATTAATCTGGAAATGGTCAGCTTTCTATAGGAAAGTGCTTGTTTTAAAAGGCTTTTGTAAGAATTATAAGCTGTGGGGTGTTGTAAGATGCCTTTAATTGATTTGTCAGTGAGTTGTGCAAGTATTACAAGCTGTAAGGTTAAACATCCTGGTCTTTGGCCTTAAATTGATTTGTCAGTGTGGGTAATTGTCTGTTGTTTTAGGGAGGAAAAGAACCAGTCCATTATCATAAGTGGTGAGTCTGGCTCAGGGAAAACAGTGTCTGCCAAGTTCACCATGCGCTACTTTGCTGTAGTAGGGGGTGCAGCTCAGCAGACCAGCGTAGAGGAGAGAGTCCTGGCTTCTAACCCCATAATGGAGGTACATGTGTCCAAATACCCTATTACGGATATTATTCTCCTGTACTTGTGTCCATTAAAACGAAAATGATGATTATCCTTATTAATCTACCAATTCTACTTCTCTTGTTATTATACTATGTCAAAGGTCCTATTGTATGGGATGAATAAATTACATAATTTATTCAAAAATGAGAATGGGTTTGCTCTTAGATCTCCAAGTACCTTTCATATTCAATATTTTAGCCCTTGTGTAATAGGAATGTGTCTTGTTTCATAATTACGCTGTGACACCGTGTGCAGTCTATCGGCAATGCCAAAACCACTCGGAATGACAACAGCAGCCGGTTTGGGAAGTACATTGAGATTGGATTTGGACGGAGAGGTGACATCATCGGAGCAAACATGAGAACATACTTACTGGAGAAATCCAGAGTTGTTTTTCAGGTGCCCAACAACCAACAGATGTGATTTCTTACATTATTACACACACATATACATTAAGTTATTTAATAGTAAGTAGTTTTAATGATTACCTTGTGTTTTAAGGCTTCTATGGAGAGGAATTATCATGTATTCTACCAGCTGTGTGCTTCCAAGGATCTTCCTGAGATGAGAGCACTCAAACTGGGTAGGGCTACTGATCCCCCAACAACTATATGACAAAAAGATGCTTTCCTTGTTCAACTCCTTCTGAACAACTATTTATGTATCATTTTGGAGACCAACAATAACCTATTGCACTTTTGGAACTATTCATCTGTCATTGCTGAGATCTACCTATCTAACTACCAGCTACCCTCAACTACCCTGTCTCTTTCTGCTGCTTAGCACAATGAATTACGCATTTGATGTGACATGAAGAAATGTTTTTCTGTCCACAGAGCCAGCAGAGTACTTCAGATACACCAACCAGGGGGAGGAGACCCAGATTCCTGGCACAGATGATGCTGTTGAGTTAGAGCGCACCCGTAATGCCTTTACCGTGCTGGGTACATAAGCCATGTCCTTGGCTGTGTGTGTGTGTGTGTGTGTGTGTGTGTGTGTGTGTGTGTGTGTGTGTGTGTGTGTGTGTGTGTGTGTGTGTGTGTGTGTGTGTGCGTGTGCGTGTGTGTGTGTGTGTGTGGCATTGTTATTACACTTTCATATGCCTGAAATGGTATTTCCCATCGGTCAGTCCATATCTCTCTGCATATGTGCCACTATGGTAGGGGTGTGCTTAATATGCACCACCTCAACATCTTAGAGCACGATATTATCAACCAAGAATTGACTATGTAGCCATCTATCAGATCTAGCTGCCATGTTCATAAATGTGCATTGCACTTTGCATTAAATGATAGTAACCTTCAACTAATAACCTCCAACCTTCAAAAAATAACAACCAAACTAAAAATAACTTTCAATCATATTTTGCACTCTTGACCAAATACTAATATTAATATTAAAAAAATATGAATGTTAACTGATATTACTCCTCACCTGACCATATGTTATTGGGCCCATAGGTGTGCAGTCGGACACACAGATGGAACTGTTCCGGATTCTGGCGGCCATCTTGCACCTCGGTAACATCAACATTCAGGCCAGCGGCAGAGGAGGCGACCGCAGCTACATTGATGTATGGCCTTACCTCACCGATCCTGAGCAAGATAGATCTCTCAATTCCCCTCGCGTTGCAATACGCTTCCCAAGAAACCCCCCACAGTATTTTGGGAGCTCCTGAAACCCATTCTGCTGTAATCCATCTTAGAAGGAGCTTCACTGAAACAGCTGCACCCCTGTTCTGCCTCACACCATTCACCCCCATGTGTGTGTGCTTAAGTGGATATGGCCATATCATTTTAGTTTTTTGTTATTTACATCACCAATAACACCAATAACAGTTGTTTTTTCTCAGTTATGAAGGACCAATAACAATAATGTTTTAATAATAATAATAATAATAATAATAATAATAATAATAATAATAATGTATATACATTCATAGCACAAATAGTGATTGAAACAGTCTGAATGTGTTTTATACAGACCCCAAACCCAGAACCTTTTAGAACAAGCGCTTAGGCGACAATGACAATGAGGAAAATGTAGTGAAATGAGCCTATGAAAGCTTAGCTTGTGCAGTTATAGTTACAGAGTTACAGTTATATTATTTAGCAGACGGCGCTCATATCTCTGAGTCCTATAACCTCCCACCCGCTGGGGCCCATGTGTGTGTCGGCAGACGGACGACCGCTCGCTGGCGCTGTTTGCCAAGCTGCTGGGCGTGGAGGGGGCGCAGATGGCCCACTGGCTCTGCCACCGGCGGCTGGCGGTGGGCGGGGAGATGCTGGTCAAGCCAATGGCGGGCCAGCAGGCCGTGGAGGCCCGGGACGCCCTGGCCAAGCACATCTACGGACAGCTCTTCAGCTGGACTGTGCAGAGGCTCAATGCCGCCCTGCGTGCACAGAGAGAGAAGCCCAAGTCCTTCATCGGAGTGCTGGACATCTACGGGTTGGTGGCATAACATGCTTGACAGCATGGTGTCAATTACTCCTCCATAATTGGGGGGTACTACCTTTTACGGGGGGTACTACCTTTTATGTTTTACACTAATTACATTAATGTGCTGGTACCCCCCAACCCTGCTTGTGTTGTCTCTTTGGGGGTGCCATACCCCCCAGTACCCACATAATCTGAACTATGGTTGATAGTTGAGGAGTGCTGTTCTATGGTCCACAGGTTACAGTGTCTTGCAGCGGCCCTGTAGTTTATGTCACCCAATGTCAGCTTCAACCTGTTTCTTCCTTTTGCTTACTCTTTCAGATTTGAAACATTTGACAGAAACAGCTTTGAGCAGTTCTGCATTAACTACGCCAATGAAAAACTGCAGCAGCAGTTTAACAGAGTAAGTTCATTCAGCTTCTGCACAGTGCTCCACAGCCATTTGTTTCTGCCTTTGGAAGACATTTCCTTTCCTTTCCTGACCTTTCTATTTTCTCCTCTGCTCTCTTCTCCTCTCCTCTCCACTCCTCTCCTCTCATCTGCTTTCCTCTTCGCCTCTCCTCTCCTCTCTTCCTCCTCCCCCTCCCCCCTACAGCATGTGTTTCATCTAGAGCAGGAGGAGTATGTGAGGGAGGAGCTGCCCTGGAGCCGTATAGAGTTCAGTGACAACCAGCCCTGCATAGACCTGATCGAGGGCTCGCTGGGCCTGCTGGACCTGCTGGACGAAGAGTGCAGGGTGAGGAGGGGCACCCTTTGGGGGGGGGGAGGATAAGAGAAGAGAAGAGAGGAGAGGAGAGGAGAGGAGAAGAGAGCAGAGGAGAAAATAGAAAGGTTGGGGTCTGATCAGTGTCTGACACTCAGGGGGAGTAGGTCAGGATGATTCAGGAGGGCTCAGAGCCTCACAGGTGCCTAAAGAGGACAATGATATGACTGGGTTTTGGGCCAAAAATTATTTTCTTTTAGGGAGCCCACATTGTTTAGCGGTGCCTCTGTTGGTTGATGTTAAAGGACAGAGGTTGGCCTATAGCAGAGGGTTTCAAACCAGGCTTTAGGAACTGTAAACCCTGCCACATATTTGACCCACCCATGTTCTTGAACCAGCTGATCTCAATGAAAACGCAAATCATTGGTCTGGTGGATTGGCTAAGTAGTGTAAGTAGCTAAGTAAATCACCTCTGTTAAATGCACAAACATAAAGAGTACATGGCAGGGTTTCTACTTTCTAAAGCCACCAAGATTGACACCTCTGGCCCACAGGGTTTACCTGAACAGCAGGGGGATGGGAGTCTGTCAGACTATGCCATAGCTCAAAGGTCACATTGCAGGGTGGTTTACATGGAGGCAAAGACAGGCTGGGGGGGATAATGAAGTCATTTTGACTGTCCCTTTAAAACAAGAAAGAATTTTCTTTGCACTAAGACAATTGCAAGTTTCTTTAATCCATAGTTTATAAATTCATTCATTTCATTGGTTCAATCTAGTCAACTGGTCAAATCATTCATTCAAATCTTTAAGGTTTAATTTTGTATTCATATCATTTTATAAAATTGTTCTTTGTATATATAATTTATATTCATAATTTTATAAATGTTTTATTTGTAGTAAATGCTCACATGTGAATAAAAGGTGTGTTATTTTTGCACTGAAAGACTTTTTGACATTGTTCACTGAAGTTGAGTTGAAAACAAATCCAACCGTGCTGACATCAGAGAGAAACCTGTCACACAACTCAAGCTTCCCTCTTTCACAGCTGTCACCTTCACTCGTTTGGCACACGGGTCTGTGTGTGTGTGTGTGTGTGTGTGTGTTTGTGTGTGTGTATGTGTGTGTGTGTGTGTGTGTGTGTGTATGTGTGTGTGTGTGTGTTTGTGTACTTGTGTGTGTGTGTGTGTGTGTGTGTGTGTGTGTGTGTATGTGTGTGTGTGTGTGTGTGTCTGTGTGTGTGTGTGTGTGTGTGTGTGTAGATGCCCAAGGGCTCAGATGAGAGCTGGGCCAGGAAGCTGTATGACCAGCACAGCACACGCAGTGCTCACTTCCGCAAGCCCCGCATGTCAAACACAGCCTTCATCATCCTGCACTTTGCTGACACAGTAAGCAAACATGGGCACACATGGCTGTGCATGTCCTCGAGCCAGAAACAAGAGAAGAGAAGCAATTGAACACATTGAAAGCAAATGTTGAAATATACTTTTATGAAACAAAAAAAATGAAATGTAGAGTGATAAAACAATATTACCATTATAAATGCATTGAGCGTATACTGTATATCATTTCACCTTTTTAGCTTACCACGACATTATTCTTTTCATCTGTTCAGGTTCAGTATGAATGTGATGGGTTTTTAGACAAGAACCGTGACACTGTATTTGAAGAACCAATCAACATCATGAGGGCAAGCCAGGTGTGTTTTACCTAAATCCGAACCTGTTACACAAAAAGACATTAATATGACAAGCAATGAGATTTCAGTATGAGCCAAAGTGATGGATCTTTCAATTCTCCCCTTTATGAATTTCTACAGTCAGAGCTTGTTGCTGAGTTGTTCCAGCAGGATTCAGCAGGGGGCGCTGCTACGCTGTCGGTGCCCAATGGCAATCTGCGCTCTGGCAAGAGAGCCCATCGCGAACACAAGCTGACAGTTGGATTTCAGGTGGCACCTGGCTGCGGTCATGACCTATATACAGCTTGATTAAAAGTGACACTCTCACACTCTCAAGTGTTATTGTTTATTTAGGTCGAATCATTCCTGAGAATTAAATTTTGTGCAAAGTGGACAGTGTGTTGTTTTGAATTGCTCCAACAGTTTCGCCAGTCGCTCCAGCTTCTGATGGAGACTCTGAACAGCACCACCCCTCATTATGTGCGCTGTATAAAACCCAATGACATCAAGGAGCCATTTGTGTGAGTTGAACCTGCTGTTTGCCTTTTCTGTATTAAATATGACAGTAAAGAGATTTTGGTCCCAGTTTAGGTTGTTTTCCAATTTATACACGTTCAGTTAAAGCTATGTTGACAGTGGCTATTTGGTTTTAGTTTTTTAGATAAAGCAGTGGGTATAAGCCAATAATGTTTTGTTTAGAGTTTAGAGAGTCATTTTGTTGATGGTTTTGTTTTGTTCCTGGTTCAGCAGTAAGGCTATCGATGTTGGCAGTAGATCGTTTACATATAGTTGCTGACTTAAATGTCATGTCAGAGTGTAAATATCTATATGTGGGCTAAATCACCATTATAACCCCATTAGCTTTGACCCCAAGAGGGCAGTCCAGCAGCTGCGAGCCTGTGGGGTGTTGGAAACCATACGGATCAGCGCGGCGGGATATCCATCAAGGTGATGACTAAAACTATATGGGTTACACGTGGAGATGGAGAACTCTCCTCTCCTCTCCTGTCCTCTTCTCTCTTCTCCTCTCCTCTCCCCCCCTCTCCTTTCCTCACCTCTCATTTTTGTCTCCTCTCCTCACTCCTCACCTCTCGTTTTCTCTTCCTTCCTCTCCTTACAAGTGGAGGTGGAGAACTGGCTTTGAAAACATAGTCTGTCACTCTTGAATAAAAACAATACGTACAAATGATGTGCTGTTTGCTCATACCCAGTGCACCACTAAGCCATGTTAAGTCAGCAGTCATGTACTGAAAAGGCATTCAGAGTTAAGGTGTTAATTGACACCTTTTGTAAGACACGATTCAGGAAGCCCAAAGCAGTGTGTGAATAGGCTTACTGCAGTCAGACTGGCTTCACTGCATTTGTGACCAACTGTTGTATGCAAATGAGTCTGCGTCATCTCATGTACAGCAGCAGACATTAGAGACCTCCTTGGGTGTTTTAGGATGTTATAGTTCTTATTTTATCAATGTTTTTTTGTCTTTATTTATTAATGCCCATTTTCACTGATTTGGCTGTTTTAGAGCTTTATTGATCTACTTATTTTCTAAATGTTTTAATAAAGTTTTATCCTTATTATTTATTTTTATTATTATTTATGTTAGGTTTCTTACAAGTTTATCTGTAATGCTGCTACTAGTAATACATGCTTACCTCTACTATTTGTGTTGCCAAAGTGATTTCAGACAATGGCTGTGGGCATATTGTACTACAAATATTAATATATGAAACAGAATTGAATTGAATTAAATTCTGTTTGTCCATCAGGTGGACCTATGAGGAGTTCTTCAGCCGGTACCGGGTGCTGCTGCGGGGTTCTCTGAGTGCCGGGGCGATCCGGGCCGCGTGCCAGCGTGCCCTGTCAGAACTCATCCCGGACCCAGAGCAGTACTGCTTCGGCAAGACCAAGGTGTTCTTCCGGGCGGGCCAGGTGGCGGTGCTGGAGAAGCTGAGGTCTGAGAGGCTGCACGCGGCCGGCGTGATCATCCAGAGCTGGGTGCGGGGCTGGCTGGCCAGACGGCACTTCCTTTGCCTGCGCTGGGCCACCCTCACCCTGCAGAGATACGCCCGCGGTGGCCTGGCCAGGAGGTAGGGGCCACAGCAGGGGAACACACAGGCTGCTTATAACTTTCAGCACTTTGATAATGTTTTTTTGTTGTTTTTATGTTTTCTTCTAATGCTTTTAAGTATGATTTTATATATTGTAAGTTTGTTTGCTCAGAACACAAATGTTCATGTGTGATTCTGGCAGCCAGTGTTTTGTCATCAACAGGCAGTTATCTCATGTTTCATGATTACAATAGATACTAAGTAGCAGCAGCTTTCATATTACCAAAGGACACAAAATGTAATATTATACTTAGCCTCATGCAAAGCCTGTAAGGAGAGACTTCTCTTCAATCTAATGTAAGTGGAAATGTGTGTCATATTCAGATACTGACACAATGATCCTGTTACAGCTACCACAACATGACCCATAAAGACTATGTACCAACGATCACTCCTTATTAACAAACATATCCTATCCTAACTCCACAGCAGCGTTTTAGCATTGGGTCAGTGACTTGTGTGCCTGACCTGGTTGTGTCATTCCTGCAAGTAGCAGTCAGCACTCTGCCCTACAAAGGCAAAGTGCAGTAACTACATAAACATTGAAACAGAAAAATTTTGTCATAATGCCCAGTCAAACATGCTGTAGGTATAACAGTGGTGATGCTCTTATGTACTTTCGTAATAGGTAGAAGCAAGTGATTTAGTACAAAGACAAAAAGGTGTTATAAATTCAATTTCCAGTCTAAACTCAGTATGACAAAATATGTATATTACTTTTATAGTTATTATATTACCTTTTGGCTTTGTAATGCAGCAGTGTTCACTGGTCAGTCGTGATGTCTCTGTTGTCCTGCAGACGTGCCCAAATACTGCGTTACACGCGAGCGGCGCTGGTCATCCAGAAGACCTACCGCATGGTGATGGTACGGCAGCTGTACTACATGATCCGAGAGTCCACCATCACCATCCAGGCCTACACCAGGGGGCTGCTGGTGCGCAAGAACTATCGAAAGGTACGGCGACTCTTCAAGGGAGGCCAAATCCACAGAATTAGTGAATTAACACAGAAAAAAATTGGCATCACTCAACCTTTTTAACACTGAAAAAGCTGGATCAAGCTACATTAAATAAACAAATCAGGCCACACTTTGCATATGCTGTTTTTATGCTTTAATAACATTTTTTAAAGCTTATTTAATTAAAAAATAAAAATGGCATTTGCACAGTGCCCCGTTTTGTTTCTGTAACCACAAAATTATGTCTCAGTAATTTCATCCTCCAGATAGCTTGATAAATAATAGTGGCCTTCATATTATGACTCATTCTGGTTAAAATGCATAGTTAATGATTATAATAACACATTCCATACTTCAGTGCAGTATGTCGACCACTGTCATTATAATCATAACATTCTGTTCTCATTACCGTGTACTTGAAAATGGAAGTACAATATTTTGCTATATGCCTATCTGGATGGTCATACGAACCTAAAAACATCATTGCCATAAAACCTAAATCTAAATACATGCACCCCCAACTATTTCCTGTTTAAAAAAGACCCAGATGCCATAGGTGAAGGCATTGTCCATTCTTATATCTGAGAAGGTTCTCACCCAGATCATAGTAGCTATAAGTTGTAGGCAACTGGACTTCTGTATGTATCTTCACTGTCCCTCCTTATTTTTCAGACTTATGGCCCTTTACTGTCATTAAACAGTTGCTTGTACAACAAAATTAGACAGCAAAGGCCACAAAGGTAAAGTGTCACAGTGTCAGGCAAAGACGCATGGTAGAAACAAAGCAAAGAATGGAGTATATACAAGGGCTTAATAAATAATAAATAGTAAAAAAGAATATGGGCTATGTACAGAAGTTGTAAATAATAATATTGCACTATGAGGTGGGTACTGCACAGTATGCTGTAGGTGTTGCACAGTCAGAAGTAGCGGGGAAAACCCATATTGAACATGATCAACACACAAATGTCTGCAGAGTAAGACTGGGACGATGAATCGATTGCAAATTGAGATCAATGACCATTAAAACGATGATCAGCCTTGGGCATATTTAGTCGATCACATGGCAGATACCCAAAGGTGATGTCATTGTTGACAAACAAGGTTTCACAATGTCAGCTGTGTGTGTGGTGATGGTCTGGTTATGGCCAAAGTGACATGGAGAAAATGTCAAAAGCAAAAATGTGAGATATGTTTGTGCTTCGAAATACAAGCTTCAATTCAGCTGTTCTGAAATTGGCTGTATCAGGACAAAAAAAAACAAAAAACAAAAAAGATACGTGAAAATATATCATGCTCATTTTCTTTGCCACATTGCCCAGCCCTAATGCAGAGTTTCCTCATCTCGCCTGTGTGTTTCCCCCAGCTGCTGCAGGAGCGTGCGGCTGTGTGTCTGCAGGCGGCGGTGCGGGGCTGGCTGCAGTGGAGGGCCTACGGGCGCGTTCGAGCTGCCGTGGTGCTGATGCAGTGCTGCGTGCGCAGGCGTCGGGCCCGCAGGGAGCTGCAGAAGCTGCGGGCCGAGGCGCGCTCCGTGGAGAAGTTTCGCGAGCTCAACAAGGGCATGGAGGTCAAGCTGATGCAGCTGCAGCTCCGCGCCGACCAGCAGGTGAGGGCATGGGATGGGATGGGATGGAAGGGGTCTCCCAGCAGGGGCGCCACTAGAACAGCGCCCCTGACAGAAAATACTTTTGGGCCCAACTCCAACCATATCATAGTCCTCTGTGGGCCCCATGAATTGTCCTGATCTACCCCCCCTCAGTGGCACCCCTTGCGCCTCCTCTTAAACCTACTTACAATAAAGATAGATATGCGTGGTTACACTGTGTGTGTATGAAGTGTGTGTGTCTGTGTGTGTGTGTGTACATGGACATGTGTGTGTGTTTCAGGAAGGCCTTTCTCTCTTACCTGATCTGCAGCCAGCATGTGAAGTACACGCTCGTGTGTGTATTTATATATATATATATGTGTGTGTGTGTGTGTATTTGTGTGTGTGTGTGTTTAGACCAGGGAGAGTGTGAGCCTGAGAGAGACCCTGCAGACGGAGCGTGAGGCCCACTCTGCCGAGCTGGAGCAGCTGCGCTCCTCGCTACGCCGCATGGAGGTCCAGCTGCAGGAGCAGCCGCAGAGGACACGCAAGAACTCAGAGAGGGAGGAGGAGGAGAGGAGGAGGATAGAGGAGAAGGCAGCCAGTGACATCCTCCAGCTCACCCAGGTAGGACATTACATTACATTACATTACATTGCATTTGGCAGACGCTTTTATCCAAAGCGACTTACAAAAAGGGAGGACATAAGCAACAAAGGACACAGTAGACAAAGGGAGTAGGGACACAGTAGACATATGTACTTCTGCATAGGGACAGAGAGAGAGAGAGTTGGATTAATGTTTGTTAGTTATGTTAGTTTTGTACGTTAGTTTAGGACGAGTGAAGGTCAAATCTTCATTTAGTCTGGGAACACTGTTTGTGTGGCTTTGCCTTTTTTTGTTGTTGTTTGAAAGTTGTGCCTAAGAGGATTAATTTGTTATGTTAAGACAATAAAGTTTTTCTGATTCTGATTCTGAAGTTGAATTTTATATTATATTATATTTAAATTTTGGTATAGCAAATTTATAGTACATTTTTTAAAACAGTAGGAGTTAAACTTGCATGGTGAAAAAAACGAGTTTGTTGCATTTGTGACTTGTTTGCTTTTTCGTCTTTGTTGTGTAGGAGATAGAGGCTCTGAAGACAGAGAGGGATTGTCTGCTGAAGGACAAAGAGGAGCTCTCCACACGTTTGCAGGAGCAGGAGAAAGCACAGGCAGGTAAGTGTCACAAGGAGAGCTACCCACACCAACACCATGCATTGCAACAGCATGAATGTTACAGTATGTGTCAGATTGAAACATAGCATACATTCTTTGCTGATGCACGTGTTTTTGTATGCCTGTATGCATGTGCTGAGTATGCATATCCATGTTTGCATATTGTGAGAGAATCCCTCCTTCAGTTTGTTTGTGTGTGTGTGTGTGTGCGTGTGTGTGTGTGTGTGTGTGTGTGTGTGTGTGTGTGTGTGTGAGTGTGTGCATATGTATGTGTGTGTGTGTGTGTGTGTGCACGCACCTGTGTGTGTGTGTGTGTCAGACTGTGTGCAGAGGGCGGTGTGTCAGGCTGGGGAGGATGTGCAGGCGGAGCTGGAGGAGGAGCGGCGGCGGTACCAGGGCCTGCTGAGGGAGTTCACCCGCCTGGAGCAGCGTTATGACAACCTCAGGGACATGAGCCTGCTCAGCGAGGTGAACACAGCCTCAACATCCCACTACCCACCATACACATCATCAGGGGTTAAATTGGCCTTTTGTAAGGATGGGGGAGTGTTACATTTGCAATGGCAAAGAATGACACTGACAATGGGAGATGAAATTTTTTTCTTTATTTTCTTAAAACTCCTGAACCATCCCCAGACTTGAGCAGTCGAACACACACAGTCCAGACACACACAACACACAGCATAATTAAACAAATATATCAACACCTCCATGTACAGCTGGCTGTATTGCTCCAGCCCAATTCAACCTGAGGGACATTAGTCTGCTCAGCAAGGTGAACACAGCCTCAACATCCCACCACCCATCATAGAGTGGTTAAATTAGCTTTTGTAAGGAAAGGAAGCACTGTTTTATTGACCATGGTCAATATCACACTCTGTTGTATTACTATAAATACTGTAGCAGAAGGAGAGCTGCACAAGAGCTAAACTTCCAATTTAAACTCTGCAGCACCATGACACCTTCAGGGACATGGGCCTGCTTAGCGAGGTAAACACAGCCCAGCCTGAACATCTGTCTGTTAAAATGGCCACACATTTATTCATGCAGGAAATAGCATGATACAATGAAAAAGGTGCACCAATGAGCAACAGAGGAACCAAGGAACATAGCTCAATCCTATTTAAAATGGCCTGAGTTGCAGAGAAACATATTTGTCTGATCTAGTATTTCCTAATCAAGGTCAGAACCCCCTACTCTCTCTCTCTCTCTCTCTCTCTCTCTCTCTCTCACACACACACACACACACACACACACACACACACACACACACACACACACACACACACACACACACACACACACACACACACACATATGCGTATGACAATGAGTAATCTCTTTGCCATTGCCATGGCAGCGACCGCGGGGACACCGGCGGACTGACTCAACCCAGAGTGTCACACTGGAGCTCCCATCATCCCCCGTGACCTCCTCCTTCTCCGGCTCGCCGGCCTTCCCCTCGCCCGAGGAGGTGCGGAGGGTCAGCGTCACCTCGCCCACGCCCACACCCACACCCACACCCGACAGGAGAGCCCTCAGCCCAGATGGCCCCCTGGTAGGTCTGCGTCCTACATGGAAACTTCTTTAATTAACTCTCAAGGGCTTGGGGTGTGTGTGTGTGTGTGTGTGTGTGTGTGGGGGGGGGGGGGGGGGGGGGGGTTGTGGGGAATCCCATCTCCAGCTTCTCTGGCTACATTGATACAGAGCACGGGAAGCAGACTGCTATGCAAAACAACTCAAACAGTGATGAAAACAATGAATGATTTGTGCAAAAAATTTAATGATTTGTGCAAAAACAAATACAAACAGTTAAGAAAAAAAAGGAATAGCTTGTTTTAAGAATAGAATAGAATGGGGCTTTTAATGAGAGGTTTATAATGAGAGGATCCATTGCTAGTTGATACGAGAGTGTTGTTACTAATCAGTGCGACTTACCTTTTTGTTTGGAGAGTGTCTAATTAGTAGTTGCTTGCTTTCCTGTGGGCCCTAATTAGTGGTCTTTGCACACTCAAGCCTCAGGGAGCCTCCAGCTTCCAGTCTAGTGCGTCACAGTGAGTCACACAAACAGTGAAGCTAGAAGTTACCCAACCTAGCCACGAACTAAGTGGCTACACTTTGTTTGGTCAGAATGTATTTCTGTTATATAGTCAATGTACATAATGAAGTGCAGTTTAATAAAGTTTGTACTTACACTGTACCTCAGGGTTAGATTTAGAATTAGTGTTGGGGTAAAAAAATTGAATAAACTTGAACTGCACTGGTCCATTGGGGCTATACAGATGCACACTTCCAGGTGTTAGGGTTAGTGTTATACACAGTGTGTGTACATAATGTTACACGCTGTGCTGTGTAGATACACAGTCAAAAAGGTAGTTCATAATAAAGTGTAAAATTAAGGAGGCTGTTGTGTGCTTGCGTGTGACGTGTAACCGTGGGAACCGTCTTGTGTTGTTCAGAATGCGCTGATGGAAGAGGTGGGTGTGGCCAAAGATGCTGCTGATAAAATGCAAGGAGAGGACCTCAGGCATGCGTATGATGCAGTGCGCGTAGCCAACAAGTAAGTGTGTAGGCCTACTACTCACCCACTACTTACTATACATAGCTACAGACATGGCTGCTACTCACCCACAACTTACTATACATAGCTACAGACATGGCTACTACTCACACACTACTTACTGTACTTAGCTACAGAGAAGTATGTTTGCATAGCATATTGACCTAAAGATGTCTGTATGCTTATGAGGAGTCCATGGGAAGAACGGACATGGTCACAAAATGCAGAAACTGAGAAAATGTCATTTATAAGTTTGATTTTGATTTGATTTTATTGGTAAATGCTATTTGAGTGGTAACAATGTTTATGTAACAAGGCATAACTGATCAAGCATCTTGGTCTGCTCTTTGCTATTATGATTACAGTTTGTTTTACATATATGGAATCTCTCCATGTGTCATAGTATAGACTGCTGTAGACTGCTAACTATCATACTTAGATATATATCAATAGACTTTATTTGCTGTGTTGGACAACATGCAGAGATCTTCTCATGCACAATTCATACAAAAAATATTAAGGGTGACACAATAAAGCTAAAGCTAAAAAGCTTTTTTCCATTGTGTTCCTTGGTGGT
The DNA here is from genome assembly GCA_030347295.1 of Setipinna tenuifilis. Classification (NCBI taxonomy): domain Eukaryota; kingdom Metazoa; phylum Chordata; class Actinopteri; order Clupeiformes; family Engraulidae; genus Setipinna; species Setipinna tenuifilis. Next base: position 13,370,274 of record CM059276.1, on the reverse strand, counting down.
GGTGGTGCTAGGTTGGTGGTGCTAATACTTGTAGTGTTTCCATGTATTGTTTATATGTAGTGTACTATATGTATATTATTTTCGGCATGCTTTAGTTTAGAGGTAGAAACTTTTTTGTCAGAAGCGTCTCTGAAGTGCCTGTTGTCTTCTTCAGGTTGCTGGAGAACCAGCTGTTGACCCAGCGCTGGGAGTGGGAGAAGGAGATGGCTGCCCTGCGAGAGCAGGTGGAGGGGTTGCAAAAAGGACGAGCCCCATCTGGGAACGCTGCTAGCCTGGAGCTGCAGGTAAGTTCTTACCTCCGCATCAAACACAAGTCTTGAGAAGTTCCAAAGTTTCCAGTTTCTTCTTAAATCTCTTCTGCCAAAGTTAATCCTTCTAGGTGCAAAAGTATCTTGCTTTTTTCTCTAAACTCCACTGGGTTCAATGTTCACTTTAGAAAGCAACAAATTAAAGAGTCTAAGCAGTGTCTAAGTTCTGTGTGTAAAGCGAAGGGGTGCATGTGTGTGTGCGTGTGTGTGTGCGTGTGTGTGTCAGTGGTGGAAATTAACATTACAAAATGTGAATCTTTACCAGCCTCACAGAAAATCCTTCTTTTGTGTCTGAAATCTACCAGCCACCTTCATATTTTACCAGCATTTGTCTAGTGGATAGTGCCTATTTCCTCTGATGTGTGTTTGTGTGTGTGTGTGTGTGTGTGTGTGTGTGTGTGTGTTCAGGAGCTGCAGGAGCAGGTGGAGGTGCAGGAGCTGGAGCGCTGTCGCCTGAGGAAACAGCTGACAGATCTAAGGGGTGTGGCCACTCTGAGGAGAGTTCTTTCCTTCACAGGTGTGTGTGTGTGTGTGTGTGTGTGTGTGTGTGTGTGTGTGTGTGTGTGTGTGTGTGCGTAGCATCACTCACCTCTGATGTATCTCAAACTGCTGTTCAGTGACAGCCCATTACTGTCTACATGATAGATCTTTCCCTGTGTCTGCTTCTCTCCCTCTCTCCCTCTCCCTCCCCCCTTGGTTGGTGTGTGTCTGTCTCTCCCTGTCTTCTCTGGGTGGATAGGCTACCAAAGTAAAATAAGCACATTCTCAAGTACTATTTCTTACATTTTATTTCAACTGACAGCGTTGGTCTGTTTAAATACTTAAAATGTAAGAAATACTACTTGGGGGTGCATTCATTTTTCCTTAATCCAGTTATTGCTGTTTTTGCACACCAAAAGACTCAATTGTTTCGAGTTAAGCACATCCACTTCTCTGACTCATGGACAGGGGGCCAAACAGGCCTAAGATTATTAATATCATTGCTATGGCTTCTCGCTAGTTTGTGGGATATTACAGGGTGGTTTTTTTGAAATTCAGTCTCTCTATTTGGTTTTTTTTTTCATATTATTGCTGCCAGTCTTTTTTTTTTTTTTTACAGAATCTTTCTCTCTCTTTTTTCCTCTGTTTTCTCACTCTCTCTCTCTCTCTCTGTGTCTCACAGGCCCCATTGTGAGCTCTTCGGCTGGCGTGGCCCCTAGCACCCCTCAGAGGAAGGGAGGGAGCACTGCAGGCCTGCTGGAGTGCAGGAAGAGGGACGAGGCCAAGCTCATCAAGAACCTCATCACGGGTGCGGCCAGAATAGCAACGGGGAGGGCAACAAGGGGCATAAGGGGACAGATATATTTACGTACATTTTTCTCTGGGCACTGGAACTTTTGTGTTTGATGTGTTGTTTGATTTAATAGTTCTACTCCTGGGTTCAAGAATCACTGTGATCAATAGCAAATCATGCCAAGAAGACAACATTTTTGATGGTGCACTTCACAGCAAGCATTTGTCAGATTAATGTACAAATTGGTGCGGAAGTGCACGTAAGCATCTTCTGAATCTAAAGGGCATGATGGTAAGATTGGGATATGCACTGCTATGACCCCCCTCCCCCTTTTTGTGTGTGTGTGTGTGTGTGTGTGTGTGTGTGTGTGTGTGTGTGTGCGTGCGCGTGTGCGTGTGTGTTACAGATGTGCGTGTGGACACTGCCCTGTCCCTGCCGCTGGGTCTGCCTGCACGGGTGCTCTTCCTGTGCGTGCAGCAGGCTGACTGCAGTGGGGACCACACACGGGCACACTCCCTCTGCACCGCAGCTGTCGCCGGCATCAAGGCTGCACTCAAGGTCAACACCACATACCGCCTACTGGACAGTCCCACACACTGACACACTGGACAGTTAATACACTGTCTAATCACAGTGTCCCAAATACAATGCAATACACAACCTTAGGGTGAGGGGTAACCCTAGCCCTTGCCCTAACCCTAACCCTAATTGTAACCCTAACCCTAACCCAAACCCTGTCTTTAAAACCAATGCAAAACCCTAACCGTAAACCTAATCGTAACTGTAAACAGTAGGAGTAATCAGTAACAGTAAACATATCTAAATTATGACAATACCATGACAAAAAACATGTAGACAATGCAACATATGAATATACTACGACACAGTGTACTCATAACAGCAGATGTCACATAGACTCCAGAGAAGAAACCAGTACCTCAAGCATAGCACTCCCATGTTACAGGGTTCATGTGTAGGGCCACTGAGAGAGAATGGGACAGTGGGAGAGGCTGCAGTGGGTAGTAGCTGTAACAACTGGGTCATGTTTATGCATATGCTCTGATCTATTTGTGAATTACCAAAGTCCTTTATCTGACTGACCAGGGTGCTGTGACTGCACTTGTCTGTGCTGCATGCCACACAGCTGCATTGTCAGCGTCCTCAGCTGGCTGGCAGAGAGACAATAGTTGGCTCTTGTGAGACTGATCAAGTGTCTGTTGCTGGAACTGATAGCTGTGACGACATGATGTTTGGCCACTCGAACAAATCACTTGTTTTTCCCCTAAGAACAATTGATTTCCCGATACGTCAAGTGTTTTGATGTGTTTGTTTGTATAGTTCAGTGTGTGTGTGTGTGTGTGTGTGTGTGTGTGTGTGTGTGTGTGTGTGTGGGCATGTGTGTGTTAGGGGGTGTCTGTGTTCCATGTCTCATGTACTATCTCTCTCTGTTTCCTCCTTACAGAAGCACAGCCATGATCTGGATATGACTGCATTGTGGCTGAAGAATACCTGCTCACTCGCAGACCTGTTGACCCAGCACTCGGCTAAGCAGGTGGGCGAGTATGCCACTGAGCAGCCCCCAACTGTAGAAAAGCTTTCAGACTGTGTCCATTTTTTAATTCTCTGTAAATCAGTAGTATAATTGGAGTGGATTTTTTTTTTGTTTGGCCTTGCTGTGCTATTTATGATACACATTGTGTTTTATTGTTTAGATGATTTTGTAAAGTTTTTGTGATGCTGTGGTGGCTTGTCTTATCAGGTGTTGTGCTCTGTATTCTGTGTCAAAATGACAGGATGCCTCCTTAAGCCTATGTCTGTTGTTAATATCTCTATGTAAATCAGTGGAATGCAATAGGATATGCATACAATAGCAGGCATTTGGCTTTGGCATGATATTGTATTATAGATGTATTATTCGTGTTGTTTCTGTGATGCTATGGCGTATCGGCTCATCATGACACATTGTGCTGTGTGTTCTCTGTGAAAATGACAGGCTGGTGCTGCTGCAGAGGAGCTGCTGCCTCTGGCGTTTGATTTCAGCGAGACGAGTCGGGCGCTAAGTGACCTGCGCATACAGGCCTACCAGCAGCTGCTGTCCATCTCCGAGAGCCGGCTACAGCCCATTATCGGTCTGACAACGCCTCTCTATCCCTCTTTTCTCTTTTTTTCCTATCTCCTTGACAACCTCTTCCTCTCTTCCTCTATCTCCCATTTTCTCTGTTTTCATCTGTCTCTGTCACATTCTCCTCTTCTTGCCTCACTGTCTTTGTCTGTCTGTTTCTTTTCTTTTTATCCTTCCATCTCTCTGTCTCTGTGTTTTACTGCCTCTATATACCTCTCTTTGTCTGTCTGTCTCTCTCTGTCTCGCTCTCTCTCTCTCTCTCTCAGTCTCTCTCTCTGAAGTGTCTCTCTTGTTCACACCTGGGTGCCATCTGCTTTGTTTTATAATAGATGCCTTTCCTGTGATTCCCAGCTTTCCCTGCATCCGGTTTCCATGACATCTTTCTTTCCTTTTAGTGGGAGATGCTAACTCCCTCATCTCACACACATGTATTTAGTTTGCTACACTCATAAGCTGATGACACGGGGCATAGGACATGGGGCAACATAGGGAGAACATGGGACATAGGACAACATTTTGTGCAATGTTGAAAGGCAACAACAGGATGGGCTTCCAATACCCTATTTGATGATTACTTCACGTTGCAAGCTAATAAGAAGTTTTAGTTTTCTTGATAAAAATGTCACCCAAACAGCATCTGTTAATAACATTGCCTGGCAGCATGGCTCAAAAAGTTGCCTGTGTATCATTACCTGTATGTGATTACTGCTTTGTATTTAACTGGTATTCAACAATGGATAACAGTGTTTATTTATGTACTAAGAAACAGGATTTAGGATTAGATTTATGATTTAGATATGATTAAGATTTATGGAGGAACTTCATCTAACCACTAGACCAAAGCTGCCCTGACTTCATTTATAGCAATGTTTCAAGCCACTGGCTCTTACTCAGACTCACACACACTTCTACCTTCTCAAGCTGATTTGTCCACCTCTGGTAAAAATATTCACAACTCAAATTGACCTGTCCTACCTCTTGTCTCATAGTCCCGGCCATGCTGGAGAGCGAGACCATCCCGGGGCTGTCCGGATCGGCCGCTAAGCTGGTCAGCTCTCGCAAGCGGGCCGGTTCTGACCCTCGCCCGGCGGGCTCCGAGGCCCCGAGCATGGCGGCGGTTCTGCGGGAGCTGGGGGCCCTGCACGCGCCGCTGACCCGGCAGGAGCTTCCGCTGGCGCTGCAGGAACAGGCCCTCCGGCAGCTCAGCCACCTGCTGACCGCCACCGCCCTCAACAGCCTGCTGCTCCGCAAGGACATGTGCTGCTGGAACCGCGGCCTGCAGATCAGGTCAGAGATGCATGCACACACACACACACACACATACACAAGCACAAGCACAACCACACACACACAGCACAGCCTTCTGGAACTGTGATCTGCGGATCAGGTGAGGGACAGGGCTGTTCCTGACACACACACACACACACACACACACACACACACACACACACACACACATACACACACACACACACACAAACACAAAAACAAACACACACAGCACAGCCTTGTGGTACTGTGATCTGTGGATCAGGTAATGTACAGGGCTGTTCCTGACACACATCAGATGAGAGAGAAAACACACATATAGACACAGACACAGACATACACACACGTGCAAAATACATGCTAAGTAAGGTTAATACATCCCATTTAAGCTAGTCCACTTCCACTTTCAGTTATTTTGATTCTTTGCAGACTTTTTTTAATGTACATGATGGGATAACCCTTATTGTTTTGTGCAAACCATTCCTTCAATTCCCACCAGGTACAATGTCAGCTTGCTGGAGGAGTGGCTGCGAGGTCGGGGGCTGCAGGCAGGGGGCGCTGTTGCCACACTGGAGCCGCTGATCCAGGCAGCTCAGCTCCTGCAAATGAGTAAGAAGTCGGAGTCCGATGCTGCAGCAATGGTCCAGACTTGTCACGTGCTGTCAGCTCAACAGGTGGGAAGCTTTGGACAGAACATTATTATTTTATATATTTTTTTATCTAATCCAATCTGTGGTTTGTTCCAGGAACGTGCAAATTAAACACCCACAGGCCGTATGTGATTATTAGTTCTTTTTTTCCTCTTCATCTCACAGATTGTCAAGATATTAACCCTCTATAGCCCACAAAGCGATGCAGAGGAGAGGGTCACACTTAACTTTATTCGCATTGTACAGGTAAAACTTTTTGTAAGAGATTGTTTGCCGCTTTTGCATCACAACTACCAAAACTACACCCGTGTGTATTGGTCCAGTTTTGTGTACACATACATTTTTTTAACAAAATTATTGCTGTTTATTGCTATACAAACCTCATATTATTTGTATTCTTCTGTTTTTCTATTTTATACTATTTCCTTTTATTTTATATTGTATGTAAGGTGTTCGTTTAAAATATCTTTTCTATCCTGAAATCCCTTGTATAGGCACAAAAAAACTACTACAGTCTTAATACATAGTAAACCTAACCCTGAGTTATAAACAACTCTAGCCAATCAACTTGTACCCTCCAGAACAGAGAAGGAAGTGGTGTAATTTGATTCGTTGTTAAACTCGATCATCAATAATCATTATTAACAACCCTTCAGCCCAATTGCAGGCTGCATCTATCAAGGTCATTAGTAACAAGGTCATGAGTAATTCCTCTGTCTTGTTTGTTTGGGCTGTGTGTAAGGAAGTAAAAACCTCCTCTGCCTCTGCTATATGTCTGTGTCTGTGTCTGTGTTTGTCTTCGTCTCCGTGTCCTCCAGGGTCTGCTGAAGGAGCGCTCAGACGGCCAGCCCCCGCAGCTCCTGCTGGACGCACACAGGGTCTTCCCCGTCACCTTCCCCCACCAGCCGCCCCCGCCCCAGCGCTCAGAGCAGCTGGTCATCCCAGAGACCCTCAAGATCTCCTTCCTCCGCAGAGCCTGAGTCACGCGGCCTTGTGCCACACACGCCGTCTGTCCACTAAGAACTCATCCTCTGGACACTCGGACTTTGGGAGTTTCACACTAGTTTCAGGAGACGCCTGGAAAATGAGTGTGGGGACTATGAAGGTGTCTTTTGAGCAACAAATTGTACCCTTCATTCAGGATAATGCACATTAGGAGATTTGAGACCAGTATAAAGCAGTGTCAATATATACTAGCATTTTTGGAATGATCGTAGATGTAGAACAAATTTGTATATTAATTTAACAACAATTGGGCATCTTTTTAACTGTCATTAATCAAATGAAATTTTCACACAGTATATGTCAGTATATAATCCATACCTGTGAAGTTTATAAGGTAGCTAAAATGTAGGCTACTGTTTCATTGTAGGTGCTGCATGAAGAAGATGATAAACTGAGTTTTGTCTTTTGAAACATTGTTTATTGCAAGTAGAGACACAGAGATGTAGAAGTCCATCTCACCTCCATCCCTAATATGCGCAATCGTTTAAAAAAAAAGAAAAAACAAAACAAAATTATAAACATCTCTGTATAAAAAACTCTCTCATGCGCGTACTCTGTACCACTACACATCCGTAATACATATTTATATATTCACAAGCCTTTTGAAAAATACAAAATAATACCCAAAGATCAAAATAAATCAGAACAATATTACAAATCAACAAATACAACAATTGGAATTAACATCAAAGACACATGCTGGCACAAGAGAGTTTTTTTCCCATCATGCACTGCTTCTTATGTACAGGGTTGGAGTCAGTTTGTGTGAGTTTGCATGAACATGTACCCAAGTATATCTCTTGCACATGCAATATGTTTTACCCTTTCTTTACCGTGTGCTTGTAATTGTGCTTCTGTATCGCGATGGCAGTCTGTATCAGTACTGGCCAGTCACGTTATGCACAGACCACACACTGCCAGTGTGACTGCTGATTCATTGTCAACAGCAACATCGTACTCTGTTTTTTTCCCTGCTACAAATTTGCTTGGCTGCAATCGTGACGGGATGTGTTCTGTTTGTGTTCTTGTCCAAAAAAATGTCCCAGACAAGCAACTGACTCCGGGTCATACCTGACCCTGATTTAAACGTGATCCTCTCACAATTATGACCTTAATCTGACCCTAAAATCTGACTAGGGTTTCCCCCCCGATACAGCTCTCCTCCACGCTGCGTCAAAATACGTGAAAACAAGTAGCAAAATGTCACACTGTGCTTCAAGCCACGTCAAATATTCAAGTTAACAAAGGACTTAGCACACCTCTCTGGCCAGCTCATGTACTGTATGTTGTCAGGTTACACCTACTACACAGAATGCCCGTAATTACAAATTCACCGCAAGTTAGAGCCCCCCTCATACCTGCCTATACGATAAAAATAGCAGCTACATGTATAGCTCTCAAAAATTTGGCCAGTTTTCCAAACAGCTGTTACAAGACAACAAATGGTTTGTGCTGATAATATTTCACACTGTAAACATTAAAGAACTTTGTTTTTATTTCTTTTTTTTATCTCTACACATATCTAAATTTCATTGAATAGATGCATAGACTTGAGATAACTATGGTACGATGGCCACATATATAAAGAGAATGGGCTAGCTGGGGAGTGAACCGTAGGCCAAATGTATGCGGGTCTTTGATGAATCATTTGTGGCAGAAACCTAGAGAAAATACCCACAGAAAATACCAGAAGCAGAAATGACCCTTGACTGCTTCAGTGATGCCATTTTGGCTCAAGCAGAGGACGCAAAGGGGACATTACTTACTCTGTGGCAAGTTAGGCCCAGTGGGGACAGCTTTACATCAACCATGCTGTGATGTCAACCAAAAGACTGCAGTTTGTCTTTTCACAGAAAAACAAAACATCATCTCCAAACCATACTTTTGAAGCTGTCACTGGCATGCCACCTCAACCTCATCACGCCACAGGCTTTTTAGAAAAATAAAACAGCACAGGGGGCGACTGCAAGTCTGTTTCCTGGAGCCTTCACACCACAGGGAACTCCAACACGTTCACTGTATACTGCCCTACAAAGCTAAAATGCAGTAACTGCATATTTTGTCAAAACGGAGTTTAGACTGGAAATTGACTGTATAACACCTCTTTTGTCTTGTGACTTGAGTCTTTTGCTTCTCCCTATTACGAAAGTACATAAAAAGCATCACCACCATTATACCTACAATATGCAGTATGACAAAAGGCATTTTTCTCAGTTTCAATGTTCACACAGTTACTGCACTTTGCCTTTGTAGAGCAGTATGGTGTTCTATGTGGTGAATCAGCCAATGCCACTGACCCTCTATAGCACACACTATAGTTTGAACAAATGAACATTTCAGGCAGAGCTTGCGAGGCACTCGGGGAGCACCAATGAAGAGATTTATACAGGCGTCCTCCTTTGGAGCAGCCCCCCCCTCGATTGGCCCCCACAGCACTGATGAGCTGTCACTACAGACTCTCATTCAGACGCACTCTGCACTGCTGGGTCTGCCTGACTGATGCACCCTGACTACAAAGATGCTTATTAACATGGGGGGGCAGAATCAGCAGTCCAGCACTAACTTAATATGGAAAGAGAGATGAGGCCATTCTCAGGTGTTTCATGTAGAGTCAATCTCCTTTGTCTTCTCCTGAACTGTGCCACTGGGCAAATTGTACAGCGTTTTTTTTTTTTTTTTTGGAGACTGTGAGGACTGATGCTCGAGGTACCTGGAAGAAGGCCCTTGAGAGAATGGATTTCCTAGAATAAGCATTAGGAGAGAAATCCATCCATCTGAGGTCACTATGGCAACACAATAAAAATTCATTCTTCCCGGCATCTGCCGCTTACCAACTAACATTCTGCGAATCTGATAAGAGCTCAGAACAGCGAGCCGCCATAAAAAGCATTTTTTACTCTGGAAACCCATTTTTTCTTAAAGACATGCCTTTTCTGGGGCATATTGTGGAATGTTGTGTCAAGCACACAAACAAATTACTACTCTCAAACACACCCACCATCCAACTGAGTAAAAGACAATTACGAAACTATTTAAAAAACATACACACACACATACACATACACAAAAGTAGACCAAAGTACAAAGCATTTCCTTCTTGTTGCATTCTGCTTCATCAACCATAGCTGATTTTTTTTTTACACAAACAGGCAACACTGGTGTATAAAAAGAGAGTGGAGACCTGGTCCTCACACACAAACAGGTCCCCTTCTAGGACTCTGATGCTTTGTAGGCACCACTCAAAGTCATGCGGGAAAATTCAGAAATTCTAAGTGGAAGCGCACACACACACGCACACACACACACACACACACACAGATGGACAGACACACAGATGGACAGATGGACAAAGGGATGACACGTAGGTAGGCAGTGTGCTTTTACGGGAGACTAAAGAAGATTTCCTAAGTTGATCACTTGACTAAACCCAAGGGGGCATGCACAAGGCCAGCAAAATATCATTCCTAGTTAGTCACCGAACAAAGATGGGCTGGGTCTGGTAACTAGTTTTAACAGCTCTTTGTTGTTAAATAAAATAAACTAATCCCAAGTCCTTCCCCTGGCCTATCCAGGATATATTTGGTCTAAGCCGTTTTAGACTGGCAGCTATCAGCTTTACAATTTATTGGTCCACTTGTGCTTAATCCAAGACTTTGCATAACGAAAACAAGAACAAACCCTAATTTACTAAAGGTCTGTGTTTTGTCAGAACATGTATCGCCTACACGCCCTGTGTGAAAATGTCGATGCATTGTCCTCTGTATATATATCTATGTCTGACATCTACCTCCTGTGCACTGAGCAAGTGTGCCTTTTCAGGGAAAAGCTACATGACTTGCTCGTTTTAGACTGTGCACGCTGGCTTGAATATATTCTGAACATACGCCCACAAACCCCTGCTAAAACCACCACTCCATGCTGTGGCACCAACTAATTACTGTGCACTGGAGTGCTGGAGGCAAGGTTTGTTTGAGCTCCATGATGGAACAAAAATGGAAGCTATCAAAAATAAGTCAATAAAAATAGAGATATCGCACTGGGGTCCCTGGGATGCTGACATGGCCTGGCTTAAGGGTTTGGGTGGGGGGACATGTGGGGAAAAAGGAGACTTGTGGGTAAGAACAATCTGAGACTGATGCAATAGAGGGACAAGAGAACACTAATGGCACTACATGCTGTCTGTCAGCCCTCCGTTAAATTGCACATCTTTTGCTTGTAACAGCAGATTCTCTATATAAGTAATAAAATAAAATAAAAGTCACCTGAAGTACAATTGATTTAAATATTACAGAGAAAAGATAAATATCATGTCTCATACATTTTAAATTATATATAGTATGCTTTGTATATTCATATATCTTCATACATCTTATTTTAAACTCTTTTATGTTTGACAATAGGTTAATTCACTCTCATCCCTTTATAAAACCCAATATGTAGGCTACATAATGATATCATGTGAAGTAATAAGAATATTCCTCCATGTTCGCTGAGACCCTACAAAGGGCTGGGCCAGTACAAAGGGCAGTAATTATGGCAGTTATTATTCTTCCATATCACTCCATGACTCTATGTAACGTCTGGACTGTGATCATTTTAGTAGTCGCACAGCGGGCCAGATCGTAACAATATCAATGCTGAGAATGAGTTCTTGATTATGTTCTGTACTGTGTGTGTGTGTGTGTGTGTGTGTGTGTGTGTGTGTGTGTGTGTGTGTGTCTGAATGACTATATTGTGTGTTCTGTATAAGGATAAGGATGTGTGTAAAAATTAATATGTACATATGTGTGGGTGTGGGCGTGTTTGAGAATATGCATGTTTTGACATTAGTGCATTATCAGACAACTAGGGGGCAGTGTTGTTGTGTCATTTCCTCCGCTCCTTGCTCACAGATCAGGGAGCTAAAGGGAAACCAAGAGTCACAAGCCTATCCTGACATCGCCTCGCCTCGCCTCTACTCTCCGCTCTCCGCTCTCTTCTCCTCTCCCGCTTAGCTGCCTCGGCCCTCCTCGGCCGAGCGCTGGTCGGACTTGAGCTTGACGAACTCCTTGGCCACGTCGTCGTTGTTGCGCTGGGAGAGGATGCGCAGCACGGTCAGGCCCGTCTCGTCCATGTTGATGCGCTTGCCCAGCGGCAGCCAGCACGCCACGCTGCCCCGCGGCACCACCTCCTTCAGCTGCAGCACGGCCATGCCCACCGTGCGGTCCTCGCGGGCGAAACAGTAGTCCTTCACGCAGAAGTGCAGCTCGTAACACTCCGGCCCTGACTCACTACTCAGAGTGCTGGGAAACAGATGGAGGAGAAGAGTTAGAGAGTTAGAGAGTTAAAGGAGAAGTTCTGTGTGAATCAATCTTTAGCTTTTGTGTTTAAGGTCACATAGTGCTGTTGGCAGAAAAAAAGAACGAGAAAACTTGATGCAACATAGACCGAATAATGAACTAGTAGCTAACTAACTAAATGGGCCATAGAAACTAACTTTGAGTTTCATTTCCCTATGCCCCATTCAGTTGGTGTTAGCTACCAGTTCATTATTCGGGCCCCAACTCGCTAATAAACAGAAATAAAGATGAGAATGGTTTACTCACAAAGTAAAAGTTTCATTATATTTTGGAGCCCAGCTGTTGTTCTTGGACTTGGTGGCGTATTTCCTCTTGGTGTTGCTGAGGTGAGGGCCAATAATGTAGACTTCAACAAAGGGCCGGAAGATCCCTTGGGTCTGCCACCGCAGGTCATTCGCAGCCACAACTGCAGACAACACAGGAGAACATGCACAGAAGGTAGTACAGACCACACACACAGACCACAGAGAATGAGATTACTTTTGATGATATTTCACCATATTAGAAAGGCTTTAATGTAATACTGTAGTGTATTGTATTACATTCATTCATTTAGTAGACACGTTCATCCACCATGCCTTATTGAAGCAGGATGTTTTTAAGATGTATATTTACTTTATCGGTGTGCTCTTGGGGAAATGAACACGGGTGGAAAACCCCAGTTTAAGAAAGTGACAAATTGTACCATGTATTAATTCTTCCCTTTTCATATAAAACAGGTGATTTCACTATTTAGCTAATCCTGCTGACAAAATGGCAGCAGCTTATTTTTTTAAGGGGGAGTTGGAAGTTGGAAATGGATCTATGATCTTTTTTTAGCATTTCACTTGTTATGCTAGGGTGACCAGGTTCTGTGGTCAACATGTTTTACCATGGAGAAGAGCACCAAAAAGGTGAACTGTCCCCAGAAAACGGGCATGTCTGGTCACTCCAACTTTTGCACCATGTGGAGCACAGCACACACACTAGGAACTCACAAGTGCCTTCCAGTAAAACAAGCCTTTTTTTCCTCCTAAAAAGTTGCAGGCTAACCTTTGATGGTGACTTTATGCTCGCCAGTGCTGGGATGGGTGAACACCTCAACGGCGATGGAGACCTCTCCCACGGCATCCTCCACTCCAGAGCCTGTGGTCACACACAGCAGCAGTAGCAC
>CM059276.1:13342155-13352155 GCA_030347295.1 Setipinna tenuifilis | reverse complement strand
CTCCCGGATGAAATATTCATTACAAACTGAGTGTGTGTGTGTAATGCTTGTGTGAGGCTATATATGTGTACTGTATGTGCCACAGTGCCATGTATGGAAGCCTGTGGCAGTGAGCATGTGTGTCTGTGGGTGGATGTGTGAATTCATGTCAGTGTGTGGCTGTGAGGAGCTGTGTATTAGATGTGTGTGTAGGCCTGCATGTATAGCAGGCATGTGTCTGACTTGACTTTTCGAATCATCATAAACAAAACCCCACTGGAAGGGGCAAAGGAAGTGTTAAGTTGCTGGGTCCAACCTTGTGTGTTCTGCGACTGCACAAAGGTCCTGATGAGCTTGTCGGTGGCCTGCGTGTAGAGGGACAGGGCATAGTGCAGTGACTGCAGGTCAGGACTCTTCTCCAGGAACGTCTTCTTCAGACCCACCCCTCCAGCGTGGAAGTATTGCTTCAGATAAGAAAAACATTACATTACATAGCAGACACTCTTATCCAGAGCGACTTACTGTGAACTAACTACAGGGACAGATTGTCCCCCTGGAGCAACTTGGGGTTAAATGCCTTCCTGAAGGGCATATCAGTCATTGATGCCCCGGGAATTGGTTACAAGTCCAAACTCCTTAACCATTAGGCTGTGACTGCCTATTTCATGTTATTTAGCTAATGCTTTTCTCCAGTGTAACTTAACAGTAAATTAGCTACAGGGACAGTTCCCCTGGAGCAAAGTGGGGTTAGATTCCTTGTTGTAGATGAGGGTGCATGAGAATCCTGAATATGAGAATCCATATTTCCTACTGGTACAGGAATGAAACCTGCTATCTTTGATGGACTCCTTAACTATCAGGCCACAGCTGCTCCAAAACATAAACTCTTGAGCAAATGTTGGTAAAGCACAAGTTGTACTCAAAATATATAATTTTATTTAGTGATATACAAATACATTGCATTGTTTTGGAGCAGATATTTTTATCCAAAGTGACACGAGTATAAACAGAATGAGGGAAGAGGTGCATGTGAGAATGTTGGGCTATTCCAGAGTTGCATAGGCAGGAGGAGTTCTTGAAAGAGATTAGTCCTCAAGAGCCTCTTGGAAACAGAGAGAGGGATGCCACATTTGGTGGCTTGGTAGACATAATATTGAACAGGATGTATTACAAGGTGTATAATTTCAAACCGTTTGCTGTTCCATTCATTCAGATGGTGACAGGACATACCACAAGGTGTCCTATTTCACAACGCAAACTATTTCACACTTGTCAAAATTGTTAGGCGGAAAATAATTTGCTGTTGGTGCACATGTAGTCAAACGTGTTAAACAGAAATGCTGTGTTAAAAATTCTACCATTACATATTTGTTTGGACAAATAATCATTAAAGCTTTAAGTACATCTGTAAATATGAGTGTATCTATGATTTTAGGAGCAATGATACATTTTACATTACCAGAAGCCATTTTGTGACAAGCATTCACGGTGCTGTACCTTAATGGTGTCCAAGGCCAACTCAATGACTGCACACTGCTTGGGGGATAGAGCCTTGGCCTCCTCACGAACCATGTGCTCCTGAACACAGGCACAGATACAGACAACATCAAACATCACCTCACAGAATGTGTGTGTGTGTATGTGTGTGTGTGTGTGTGCGTGTGTGTGTGTGTGATCTGCGGTGCTGTAGAAAGTCTCTCTAAAGTCAAGTGTGTGGTGCGTGTGTGTGTTTGTGTGTGTGGGTGTGTGTGTGGAGGTGTGTGTTTTATGCTTGAGCTGCTCTCTGAGTGTCTGGGTGTGCATATGGAGCAGTGTGAGCTTATTAAGGCTGTGTGTGAGGTAGACGCCGCACTACCTTCAATTTGGAGAGCTGACCCAGCTCCTTGGCAGCATTGAAGATGAGCTGGGTGCCCTGGGGGAGGAGAGGCAGATAAAAACAGAATGGAAGGCAAGAGAAAGAGAAAGAGAGAGAGAGAGAGAGAGAGAGAGAGAGAGAGAGAAATATAGAGAGGCAGGGAAGAGCAGAGAGCCATTGAGAAAGAGATTGAGAGAGAAAAAGGCAAGAAAGTGGAAAAGAGGAATTACATTTAGATTGAGCTGAAAGATGCAGATGAGATTTTATTAAAAAATAAAACAGCTCCTTCTCAAAGCCTCTATCCGTCTTTCTCTCACACTTTCACACACACACACACACACACATGCACACACATACACACACACGAAGAGACGGATACTGATCAAGTGATATTTAAAATGCCATCTTCTTCTCAACATCAAAGTCACTCACCCTCTCTCTCTATCTCTCTCTCTCTTACACACACACACACACACACACACATAAACACACAAACAAGAAACAGTAGTCAACAGGAGTAATGTAGAACACCGTACAACAGGAGAAAGAGGAGAGCAGATAGACAGACAACATTGGAGAGGTCATTTCAACAGTTAGGCCCCACAGCCCACCCAACCACACTCTGGTGATATATCATGTATCGGTCAGCCTCTGATACTCTAGTGTCTGGATATATCACTAAGTGACACAGGCTTGGGAACCTCAGCATCGCAAACCAATCACTGTTGAGAGGATCCCTGACTGACTTACTGTCTAAAATAAGCTTGACGTTAAACATGGAACAGTCAATAATACCATTAATACCGTTTGCAGTCTGTTCAGGAAGTACCATCATGGATGCTCTGTGGCTGTCCATAGATTGCAGCCAGTTGACAAGGCTGCCATGGCAACATGCAACGTTTCTCCTACCCTGACTTGTGTGTGTGTGTGTGTGTGTGCTATGCCGATCCTACAGTGTCCGCCATTTTGTCATACATACAGTATGTGTGTCAGTCTGTGTAAGTGTGTGCGGTTTGGGGATGGGAGGCAAGCAACTACATCTAGGATAGGTCCACGACAAAGCGAGCAACACACTATTTGTGTGGGGAAAAAAAACAAACAAAAAACAAAGGTGAAAAACGAACGCTTCCACCAGTTTGTTTCACTGTGGGGGGGGGGGGGGGACTCAACTAACACAGAGAGGGAGGGGGGGACATGACGAGAAGAAGAAGAGAGAGAAAACGAGGAGGGAATATAGAGAAGAGAAACGACAGGACACAGTGAGCGTTTCGAGCATTTGAGTCTTACATCGGTGTGACAAGCCTGCTTCACTCTGCCCTGTAAAGAAACGACAGGTGTTAATGATTCAGGGGGGTGGTCCTGCGAAAGACTGTGATTGGCTGGCTCTTAGCCTTATTGGCACCTTTCCACAGCCAACCAAACATGATGCTTGCGACAAATATTAAAAAATGCATTATTCTGTGCTAATCTCCCATGATGAATATACTGGGGAGGGGGGGGGGGCATTTATTATAGTGTTCAAGTGAGTTTCCCTATCTGTCTGGAAATCTCTGTGGTAGCTAAGGGCACATGATAAAGGGAATATTAAGTTGTGAAATTGTCAGACTGAATATCAGAACGTGAACATGAAAACAGACTGAGATTTTCTAGTCTAAAACAGCTCTAAGACTTCAGTTTTGTATTACTTTTCTCTTTCTTTTAAAACTGGCTAGGGGTACCAAAGAACATCTTTGAATAGATGGATAAAGACCCAATACAAGCAAAAATCAGTCAGAATATATGTTAAAAAGACAAACAAAACAAACAATAATTTGTCAATGAGAAATAATAACAACAAAATGAAAACCAAACCAATAAAACGTGACAAACAGTGTTTTACCTGTGTCAGAATGAGCAGTCATTGCCCATTATAAACGGGCCGGCACACAGGCCTAGCCAACACGTATGTACCCACTGACCAGACACACATAAGACCTTTACCATCACCAGTACCAAACGAGAAAAAACCAAAGCCCACTAAACCAGGACAGATTGGCACGGAAAACCTGCAGAGACACGCACTTGGGGAAGGAAGGGAGGGGGGAAGAGTTGGGGGGGAGGGGGGGTAAACAATCGAGCTGTAGTGCAGTAATTCAGAGGCAAGCAACAGATCCACACAGGGTGGGGTGGGGTGGTGGGGAAGGGTGGAGGGCGGGGGAGATTCAAACAGACCAAGGGTGGCGGGGTGGGGGAAAGGGGGGTGGAGGAGATACAGTAGGAGGAAGGGAAAGTGCAGGGGCACCAAAAGTGCCTTATCACCAGAATCACCCAGACAGGAGGAATCCCGGCACACGATGCAAGAGCTACTAGATATGTAAACAAGGCAAAGAGTGCCACTTCCACAAAACGGGAAGTGTGAGGGACAAGGAGTGGACGAGGGGAGGGTAGAAAGAAAGAAATAAAGGGAGAAAGAGAGAAAGAAAGAAAGAAAGAAAGAAAGAAAGAAAGAAAGAAAGAAAGAAAGAAAGAAAGAAGGAAAGAAAGAAAAAAAGAAAGGGAGAAAGAAAGAAAGTGGGAAACGAGGGGCGCCAGATTGAGGGTTCTGGTCAGAGGAAGAAGAGGCAGAGGAGGAGGAAAAGGGCCTCGTCTGAGTCTGTCAGGAATGCACCATGCTGCCGTTTGCTTCAGACTGAAACAAAGATGGACAGAGCAGAGGAGGGGGGCAATGGAGAGATGAGAGACCAGGAGGAGGGGAAAGACTGGAGACTACAGACAAGAGAACAAGAGAGAGACAGAGAGAGAGAGCGAGCGAAGAGATAGATAGATAGACAAATAGATAGATAGATAGATAGATAGATAGATAGATAGATAGATAGATAGATAGATAGATAGATGGATAGAAAAAAGGAAACAGAAAGAGAAAGAGAAAGAAAAAGAGAAAGAGAAAGAGAAAGAGAGCTACTACAGAGGGGCAGATGTACTGACACCTTTGTATTTGTTTTAAATCTTATTTTGTCCCAGTTAATGCCTAAAAGTTTGGGTGGTATTTCTAAAAACGGGTTATTCAATTCTAAATCCAAGTTCAATGTGGGACAGGACCACACAAGAAATGGTTCTGTTTTGTTTTTGGGGGCAAAGAATGAAGGGGAGATTAATAATAATAATGAAAATATTAAATAACACAAGACGCTCACTGAGTATCCTTGTATCCTTTCGTATGTGCTGTACATTTTTTGGTTTGGCTTTTCATGTCTTGTCATTTTTTGTTCAATATATCATTGTTCAGGTGATCGGTCATGTATATTTGCTACAACACTGATGTCTTTTGTCATATACAGTAATTACAGTAATGTATAACAATGAGCCCTGTTACATCTCTGTTTGATAACGCCTCTTTAGGATCTATTTCCAAATTGAAAATCTGTTTATTTTTCCTTTAGTCACCAACTCCATTACCTAATTGTACATCTATTCCTGTCTCCTTTTAGTTGTAATCACCACAACTCTTAACACCTAAATCCAACATGTACTGAGCAGCAGTTTCAAACTGTGAGTTTAAAGCACTCAGCGTAAAACAAAAATACCATAGTATGCCCTTTCTGCAGACTGGACAAGTCAGCTTTTGTGCTGTACATTCCACAGTCCATCTACCACGAAGGAAGCTCAGGAAGTCAGAGAGAGAGAAATAGAGAGAGAGACAGACAGAGACAGAGATAGAAAGAGGGACAGAGAGAGAGACAGAGAGAGAGAAAGAAAGGGGGAAGAAGAGAAAGACAGAGAGACCAAGTGGACAGGGGGAAGAGATGCATGGGGGGTGGGTGGAGGGGGGGGTATTTTGCAGCCACATATAGCAAAGGGGGTCGACCACCTGGCACTAACGAACTGCGGACAGACAGACACACACGCAGGAGTGTCGTACTTACAATCATCTGTGGTGGAAGAGCAGTGGGAGCAGGATGTGATATCGGAGAGAAGGGTCAGTGTAGCCGCAAAGAGCCCCAGATCAGTCACAGCAGCATCAACACACAGGCTAGGCAGGCTGGCCGGCCGGCCACTGGTCTCCCTGGGAGAGCCCAGCTCACTGGCCCAGCAGGGGGGGATTGGGGAGTGGGGAGGAAGCTAGCCTAGCCTTCTCAGTCAATAAGATAATAGCTAAACTGGATCATAAGTAGAGAATGTGCTCTTAATGAAGTAAAATTTGGCTACTAAAAGAGTAGGTCATAGGTCATTACGCCAAACATTGCAAATATTTTCTCAGAAGATCGATTTGGGGCTCTTTTTTTAATAAAAAAAATGAAATAAACGAATCAAAATGAAAACAGTTATATAATAAAACAACAGAAATATTAGGCTGGGCTGTAATCCAGGCTGGTCTCATCTGATCACACCTCTGGACTGATTCTGGTGTTTTATTGATTGTGTGCTCCAATCAGATCGATACGCCCCTACAGGTATTGGGATTGGGGCTCATCATGTACAGTAAGCTGAGGAGGTGTGAGACTGAAGAGGCCAGTCCAGGAGAACAGCCCTGTGCTGCAGGGGGGGTTAGGATGATATGGTGCACTCCCTTTTTTCTGGTTCACTGCTTTTCCATTTCAATTTGGGAATGGATTGGGGATTCAGTTTTAAAGGGGGGCCCGGATCGTAAGCATATATTGCCTGTTCACTTTTGGAGCGTTTTGAATAATTCAATCCATGTTACACTTCAGGAAACACTAGTTTCAATACCATGATTTTTTGAGTTTTTTATGTAATTGTCACAAAAAAACTGACGTTATTAACATAATATTACACATATATAAAATAATAAATAGTATTCATTTACAATTTATTTTTACACATTATTTATCTGATTCACTTACACTTACAAAATAATCACAACTTAAACTGTCAAAAACACCCACCAAAACATTTCAACAGAGCTTTTGAGCGACTGTTGTGATGGAATAAGTAAGTAAGTAAGTCTATGACTATGAGAGGGGTTGCGGTTAGAGGAGAACCGCTGACTCACCGTCTGGTCGGTCAGTGGGGGCAGCACGATGGTCTTCTCCATGGTGTTCATGACCAGCTTCCACAGCTCCTTCAGCACACGCTTCAGCACCGTCTTCTCACAGATCTTAGCAAACAGCGACAGGCTGGCAGGGAAGAAACACACACACCGTCATGAGTTGTCAAGACCCTGCCAGTGGTCATGCCTTGGGCATTTTTTTTGTAATGCCAAAATGTTTGCTCTGTTCGCTAACAATTCTAAATACAGTTTGGCTCAGGGTGTGTGTGTGTGTGCATGCGTATGTGTGTGTATGTGCGTGTGTGTGTGTGTGTACATGGAGTGGGAGGCTGTCTTTGCAGGCATGTGTGTATGAGGAAGGGGAGGGGGGACATGGGTGTGTGTGTGTGTGTGCGTGCGTGCGTGCGTGCGTATGTGTGTGAGTGTATGTGTGTGTGTGTGTGTGTGTGTGTGTGTGTGTGTGTGTGTGTGTGTGCATGTCTGTGTGTATATGTGTATGCATTAAGCTGTAATCTGTACTCACTTGCTGTCCAGGAACTCCATGATGGGCTGCAGCACGTTGTCTGCGTCCTGTGCCACACTGCTGCATGCGCTGGCGGGCACGTTTCCCGTCCCCTTCACCTGGCCCAGGATATCGCCCATCTGCTTCACACACTCCTCGATGTGCACTTGGAAGCTGTGGGAGCATGGCAAGGTGTAAAGGTCACCTACTTCAGCCCCCTCAGCAGCAGCGCACCACACACTTCACTTTTACAGCCACCATGACAGCAGCAAAATGGTGCACAATGGAGTGAAAGAAAACTGTAAATCTGAAGTACTACAGATAGGCTGTCATATGAAAACTGCTAAATTATTTACAGAGCAGATTACAAACGAAAATGTGTTAATATTTTGCTATTTCTAATGAATTACCCCTGAAATAATGTGTATACTGATCTGCCGCTATATCATCGATCACTTTTCCCGTTCCAGCTATATCACAGATTTTTTTTTCATTAATATATGCATGATATGAATGCTATTTAGAAAACGTTGTCACTAAAACTATATTATAATTTATGATAACTACTGTAGCATATAAATATTAATTAAAATGCAGTAGTAATTTAATAATACATACAGTAAATGTATTAAAATAGCATGTGGGTGGGTTACTTTAAGGCTTAATCTATAAAATAAAATGTATTCTGTATGGTCCCGCTATATCACAACTTTTCACCTATCATGGGGGGTTCTGGAGCATAACTATTGTGAAAGATGAGGCATCACTGTATATTGTTCACGCAGTAAAAGTCATGGAAATGTAACACAGGGTGGTGCTGACCCAGTGGCGAAGATTCTGCTCAGGTCGTCCATCACATTGTTGAGTTTCACCTGCAGCTCCTTCAGGATGTCGCTGGCCTCCACACACAACTAAAACACACATCATGATTTTTACACCAACCAATACACACTTAGAGCTGCATGGAGGTAAACACTCTCTATGACACACCAACAAAAATGCTTTTACACACACCAACAACATTGTAAAGAATTCCATACATCACCATAGACATCATGGGCACTCTCACAAACAATACAGAAATGAAAACCTAACCAGAGCTTCGCACAGCCTAGAAATGTGACAGGATCAAAAACACTCTCCACAAAGTAAAACAAATGTGTGTTCAGTGCTCAGGTTCCTTACGTCTTTGCCACCCATGGCCTCGAACATCTTCTCCAGCTGGACACGTAGCTGCTGAATGTTGTTTATAAGGATGCATGGCTGGGGAAGGGGACAGAACCAAGCTGTAAGATGCAGGACACTCGATATAAAGTGCAGAAATATCAAACCTGGATCTGGAGAGCAGTAAATAAGCAAGGCTTATAGCACTGAATGGCTAGTGGCCATAGACACTCACTACTTTCTCCTTGCTGCAGTAATCAGGGAAGACCCTGGAGATGTAGTCAGCGTACGAGAGCAGCACATTGCTGATAGTCTGTCAAGAAAGAAACAGAAAATTAGGTAAGTCAACATAATACTGGTAAATGCATAGCTAGTCCACTACATCTGAAGGATCACAATTTGGACATTTCTAAGCCTTACGACAGAATGCACTGTGTTTCAGACTTGTTGAGTAAACAACCTCAACTCCATGGAAGCTGATTTACACATACAACCAATTCATTAGGTTAATATAAGACACTACTCTTTGACATCTTAGTAAGTCAAGTGAAGTCAGTTTGTTGACATAGCGCATTCAACGCAACAGGATTGATCCAAAATAATACTAAATATAACCGCAAGTGGTGGTCATCGGGATCCAAACACTATTGCAGCTGTTGCAAATTACATATGACCAAGATATGTACATTTTCTCACTGGCGAAATCTGACAAAATTTGGAGGACTTCCAAAGCTTTTGCTGTGAAGTATACCAAGATGTGTTATATTTGCATGCTCCAATGAGAAGATATTGGCTGAAAAGTGTTTAAAGGCCACGCCCAGAAATGTGATTGGCAAATTTCACAGGAGGAGATAGATTAGTTTCGCTTTCGAGCTTTTTCAAAATGGTAATTTTCCAGGAAGGCTGTAGCTGCATTCATTTAAAGCGGAAGGTTCAAAGAAATCTTTTATTGGAACACTTTTCCAGAGAACTATAATAATAAAAATTCTTTCAATTAGATTTCCTGCTTGGACCTCTAAGAAAATTATTACAATTTGAAGAGAGTTCCTGCAGCTTCGCTGCTTGGACCCCTATTTAGGCCAGTAATTAGCCATCATAACAGAGCTATTAGGTATAGCTCACGGTACACCTCAAACCAGTGTGGGTTACCTTGGCAAAGCGCTTCATGTAGTGGCCAACGATCTGTGGATCAGGACACTCCAGCTTCTTAATGATCTCAAAGCTCTGGTTGAGCTGAGAGAAAACATCCACCACGGAGCAGGAGAACAGAGCATGCTCAGATGTCTGCTGGAACTGTGGGGGAAAGGAAGACAGGTGTCAGAGGGACTGGGAAAAACACCACTCACAAATGTACACACCTATACATGCATGCTACACATAGACATTCTGTCTTTACACACATATGTGCACAGTCACGCACACACAGACACACACACAAACGCATAAAGAAACACACACACACACACACACACACATTCAAACCCAAACACACACCCATACACACACTGTCTGA
>CM059276.1:13337155-13339655 GCA_030347295.1 Setipinna tenuifilis | reverse complement strand
CAGTCTCCCAACCAAGACGTGTAGAGAATTTGTGCTTTTAGGATCTTAAAGTGTGACATGGCCAACCTGACCCTGCCATTACAGCACACAGAGTCTTTGCTTTGGACTGGGTCAGCACTGGAGCCCTTACTGGTTAAGGCAAGGGGTGTAGGAGTTCTTGTCCTCCTCAATGATGGAGACAATCAGGGTGATAAATTTGGACCAGAAGTCCAGGTTCTTGATGCTGGGGCCCTGCTCCTCGGGGGGAACCTCTGATTTCTTTGCCTGTAGACACACAGACACACACAGGCAAATAAACGTGTGCACAGATGACACACACACACACACACACACACACACACACACACACACACACACACACACACACACACACACACACACACACACACGTACACACACACACACGTACACACACAGTACACAGATACAAATGTACACAGATACACACACACCTACAAATATACATACAAACACCCACATGCATATACATCACACACACACACCCTCAATCAGTCAGGAAGACACAGCAGTTTCTCCACTAAGCTGATTAGCAGGGAAGGAAGCTTCCAGAAGAAGCACCTCCTTCATCAGCCTCAGGAAAAACACGGCCCACTAAACCTCCCTGATGTGACATCAAAGAAGGGGGGTGGATGGGTGGGGGGGAGTGCGCGGAGCACTACGGGGCGCAGAGAGGCAATCCGAGCTCGCAAAAGGAGTTTTAAAAATATCCCTGCTCCCCGAGGCCACATGTTTAATTCAGAAGGACACAAACGGAAAGCACTGAAGTCTCAGGGAGGGCAAGTGGAAGCTTGAAGCTCTAATGAGACATTACTGGGGGCAGAACCCCTTTAGCAAAGCACTGATGGAGGCAAACATGGAGGGGTTGGGTAGCCCACACCTGCAGCCCGGAGCATGTACACCACTGCTGGGGTAGGGCCACCATGCCGTTACAAACTGGATGCCTTATAAGAGTACAGATTTGGGGCACCTTAAAGTGTCCTCAAAGGGCCCCCTGTCAATGCTGTCATCATGCAGTCCCCTGTCATCCGAACTGCCCCCCCCCCAACTTCCCCCACCCCGTGGCGGCACCCTGTGTATGGTGTCACTGATCACCCACCGGGTCCGTCTGGTACTCGCGGCTGTAGAGCTCGTGGCAGTTGTTGAAGATGTACTCGTAGGTGGAGTTGAGGCAGGCCTTCACACAGTCCTTCACCACCTGACTGGCCCGCGGTGGAGACTGCAGCTCCTGGACCTGAGAGGAACCACAGCAGACGTCTGGGTTACAGTTAGCTCTCTGGCTCTGTCAACACTGAGGTGTTGCTATAAAAAGTGTGTTTCCTATGAAAGAATATGAAATAAGTATCTAAAGAAGAGAAGACACAGAAAGAAAACAGGGTATACCGGTCACTGACATGAAGAGAGGGAGGAAGTAGAGGAGGGAGAGAAAAGTGGAGCTCACCTTCATCCTGAAGAAAGTGATGCTGGTGAGGAGATCCACAGTGGACTTTAGATCC
This sequence comes from Setipinna tenuifilis, assembly GCA_030347295.1. Taxonomy (NCBI): domain Eukaryota; kingdom Metazoa; phylum Chordata; class Actinopteri; order Clupeiformes; family Engraulidae; genus Setipinna; species Setipinna tenuifilis. The sequence goes on along the minus strand of CM059276.1, from coordinate 13,338,141 downwards.
TGCAGCCTCTCAGCACTGCTGGCAGGGAAGTTATTCTGTGGCGCACAATGACACACACACACACACACACACACACACACACACACACACACACACACACACACACACACACACACACACACACACACAGACAAACAACACACACACACACAGCAACACAACACACACCAACTTTAGCACCTGTTAGCGCTTTAATTGTAGTTTTACCTAGTTACTATGCTATTTTAAAAATTGCTTTATTTCTGCTATGTCTAGTGATAGGGTGCTTTCATCATCAGTGGTCAGTTTTACAAGCCTAAATAGACAGTGAGAAACAGCATGAGGAACAAAGACCAGACACTGTACCCGATACATGGAGAGGTCAATCCTCAGGGAATTGTGCAGCTGGTCTAGGAGCTTCACAAACCGTTCTTTCTGTAGGCACACAAAAAATGTAAATAAAAAAGTTACATAAAGATACACAATACATAAAAGATATGTGAAGATAGATAATATTTCATGGATTTCATTTAACTTATAATAATAGGTGGCCTTCAATAAATATGTAATATTCATTATGTATATTTCACTACATTTTTTATAAACGGAAGGAAGAGGAACATTTCTAGATCCCTGATTATGCATGTGTGTTCTGAAATTTGCAAAAAATGAGCCATAACAGATGGCTTTGGCATGCCCCATAACGCTCGACAAGGCAGACCCAAAAATAGCACAATGGGCTGCTGATGCTAATTTGCTTAAATCAAACTAAATACGCCGGGCCCTCATTTGCCTAACATGAGGCGTTGGACCCCCACTGCTTCGCCCTTCACAGTACTGCCCTCCCCGCTGCCCGTCCAGCCCACCCCCCTAAAGAGCCCCCCTGGCCCTGCTGGTGAGTCATAGCTGGTGGCCGGAGGCCTGAGGGGGGGGGGAGGGGGCGAGGGGACCCACCCCGAAGTTGGATGCGGCGAAGCGGTCAGAGGCGGAGACGTTGTTGGTGGCCT
>CM059276.1:13247155-13332155 GCA_030347295.1 Setipinna tenuifilis | reverse complement strand
TGTTGCACAGGGGCAAGAGAAAAAAAATTCCAAGGATTTCTACAGAGATGTTTTTCTCGAGAAACAGCCACAGCCTCGTCATGAGAGCCAGAGCACGGCAAACACAGGAGGTGGCTGAGAGATCGAGGAGATGGCAAACAAGCAGTGAAGTGTGTGTGTGTGTGTGTGTGTGTGTGTGTGTGTGTGTGTGTGTGTGTGTGTGTGTGTGTGTGTGTGTGAGAGAGAGAGTATGAGGATGGAGTGTCGTGTGTGGGTGGTGGGGGTCCCTTATTGTGAACCTTTTGTCTTCAGAGATGGATTGTGTATGATGCACATTTAAATTCAGTCGCGGTCAGCGTATTATCCAGATGAGAAGGACCCGAGTCCGTTTGCCAGCACACCCCACTAAGACAGATTAACATGGACAAAGCAATTAACGGTCTGGAGCAGTGTGGTAATTTCTCGTCTCCCTTCTCCATTCTGATGGCCAACGTACACACAGTGGTGAGATAGATAGAGAGAAGGTCCTGATTCCATGTGTGCGTGTGTATTTGTGTGTGTGTGTGTGTATGTGTGCACATGTGTGGATGTTTGTGTCTATCTGTGTATGTGTGTGTCTATGTGTGTGTGAGTGCATGTTTGTGTCTATGTGCATGTTTGTGTCTATGTGTATGTGTGTGTGTGTGTGTGTATGTGCATGTGTGTGTGTGTGTATGTGCATGTGTGTGTTTTTGTGTGTGTGTTTGTGTCTGTTTGTGGCTGACTGGCGTCTCCTCTCTCAGGCCCTCCGCCAGATGGATTGAGTGTGAGTCGGGGTTGTGTCAGCTCTGAGGAGGAGAGCGGCGTGGTGGCTAGATGAAGTCGAGATGCTATCACCGGGCAGATATCCGCTGCCTTTTTCCTGCGTGACTTCGCGGCCGGCGTCCTCCTGTGCCGATGCTCACCGAAAACTCATTACCCAGCCAGCCATGCTTGCCAAAATGAGTTTTCCCCCCCGCAGATGAGAATTTACGTTCCTACTCTAGAGCAGCCCTGATGCTGCTGAGGACAAGATGATGAAGCATGTTTTGTTGTTGTTGTCAGCAGGGGTGGTGTGTGTGTGTGTGTTTGTGTGGGGCGAGGGTGGGGTGTGTGTGTGGCGGGGGTGGTGTGTGTGTGTGTGTATGTGTATCGGGGTTGGTGTGTGTGGCGGAGTGATGTGTGTGTGTGTGTGTGTGTGTGTGTGTGTGTGTGTGTGTGTGTGTGTGTGTGTGTGTGTGTCTGTGGGTGGCAGTGGCGGGGTGGGGGCTTGTATACGGGTCCTGACAGTGAATGGAACAGATGAGACTCTCTGAGATGAAGGGGTGGGGCAGGTGTGGCAGTGTGTGCTGATGCTTAAAAAAACACCATGTGCCATGTTTCACAGGGGGGGGGGGGAGCAGCAAGAGAGGGTTGTGGAGGAAAAAAGTGATGGACGGAGAGAGACAGACAAACAAAAAAAGAGAAGAATATGAAGAGAGAGACAGAGAGAGAGACAGAACTTTTTTAAGGAGAAAGCAAGGGATAAAGGGAGGGAGGAGAGAGAGAGACAGACAGACAGAGAAAGACTGAGAGGAGGACAAAGACAGACAGACAGAGAAAGAAAGACAGACAGAGAGTGAAAGTTAGAGAAAGAGAGAGCGAGAAACAGAGAAAGACAGAAAGAGAGCGAGAGAGTCTGGCTGGATTGATGTGCCCTTGGATGGGAGACAGGGTCTTCCTGTGACAGCTTGTTTGCTCCCTCTCTGCTTCCTGCATCTTTCCTCTCTCCATCTCTCAGTGCCAGTCGCTAAGGCTCTGAGTCACTCGCCGTGGCAACCACTCATTTTAGCTGGCCCCAGGCCCTAGGGAGCTGGAGTGGGGGTGGGGGTGTGGGCGGGCGGGGGAGTTGAGGGGCCTTACAGGAGGACTGTGGCAGTGATGGACAACCCACTTGTCCATCAACCCACTTGCCAGACTGGAAGCTGGGCTTTCAAGTTTAAAAATAAAACATGCTACTGTGGGTTTTTTTTATTGTGTTCATACCATCAGCCCCATTGTTTCCTCTCCTAAGTCCAATGTATTGATTTGTGAGTTTGAACAGTCAAGAAGAGCTGTGTGCTTTTTGACAGTCTGTCTCTCTACAAAACATGGAGTTACTTTACCCTCCCTGGGCTTTGCATGTTTATATTTTAAGAAAGCAATGGAAGGAAAGTTTTTATGTAGTGCTTTAAAAAAAAAACATCTGTGCTGAACCTGACAAACTGCAAAGCCTCTGAGGAAATCAATATCGCATAACCTGAGAAATCTGGAGCAGGGAGGGGGAACAAAAACTAGGCGAGTCAATCCTGGCAATTCAGGGCATATTCAGAAAAAAAGAAGAACAACAAAAAAAAAACAAAAAAAAAAAACAAGCGCAAACAAGAGGAATAAAGTGGGCGAGAGGAAAGCAGAGCCGAAATCAATATAATGAGTGTATGAGATGTCTCTGTGCGCGCAACTCAAAGGTTCTGGAACAATCCGACAAATCACTGTGAGAGGAAATTTAACCCAGTCCAGTAATGGACTGAGCAGCGGGACTAACTACTCTCTGTCTGTCTTTTTGTCTGTCTGTTGGTCTGACTGTCTACTTCCCTGTCTGTCGGTCTGTCTATTTACCTATCAGTATATCTGTCAGTATACTTATCTGTCTGTATTTGTTCTGTCTGCCTGTCTACCTGTCTATCAAAACTATCTGTCTCTTTGTCTATCCAGTGTGTTCAGAGTTTGTTTCATAAAAGGGCTAGTGCCAAGAATGTGAAAATGGGTGTATAAAACTGCCCGTCTATTAAGTGCTAAACTAAATGTTCTGCTTCTTACATCTAAAGAGTGTAATCAAAGAGTGAACATGAAATGTGTTTTTCCCTTAGCAATGAAATTCTATTTTCTTATTGGCTGGTGGGGTGGATAATAACTTTCTAGGAACAGGCTATCTTTGACATGGATTTCAAAGAAGTTAAATAGCTGTTTCATATCAACGCGCTTATGAATGGTAACCATAACAACTAGTAGTCTTATTAACTGCTGAATGACAGTCTATTCCAAGCTGTACCTTTTTTTCTGAATAATGCTGTGAAGTATCTAATCAGCAGCTGTCTTGTATTAAACATAAAGGAAACTGTAGATTAAAATATTTCCTAGATATGTCCATGGAACAGGTCACTGTGGGGGAATGTTATGTCTTACACAGAAGTTTGGACTCACCAGATCCCTGACCAGTGGGATGGCTTTCCTCTTGCGAAGGTCTGGCATGCTGTCTATGCTGTACAGAGCCCCGCCAAGCCTGAAAACAACAGCAGTTCACTGTCACTGACACTGCATGACAACAGATAAGCCTAATAAACAGAGACTGCTATGCATTTGGATGTCACAATGAATTGTGTGTACTACTGCAAATATATACATAACAGCATACTGTCACAATAACTCTTTAATAAGATACGATTTTGTATGTACATTGTAAACAAATACATGGAATGCCTAAAAACCTGCTGCCAGCAATTTTATTTATTGGAAATCTGTTTCATTAAGAACAGTAAAAACCTGCTATTTCAAATAAAGTATACAGTAGACCAGAGGAAATGACAGCAAGTATAAAGTAACCTAGTTGCCAGTATTTAACTTTATACCAGTGCAGGTGGTAAAGGGGTTGGGAGTGTGTGTCTTACCCTGCCTGTATACACAAAGATTGGATCCCAGTGGTCTCCCCTCGTGCCTGTTGAAGAGAACATGTGTCAGAACACAGGGCAAAGCAGTGAAGAGGCAGACAGGCACGCCCTTACACAAACACACACACATACACACAAATAAACAAACACACACACACACACACACGCACACACACACACACACACACACACACACTCTAGTCTCCCCCACGCACACACACACACACACACACACACACACACACATACACACACACTCTAGTCTTCCCCACGCACACACACACAGCCCTAGACTTCTGCATCCATTAAGTCTGTCACACCCTCTACTTCCTGTGCATGTAAGGCCTGAGCCATTATATCAGATGAGACACCGTGATCCAGACACGAGGCGTGGAGCAGACGCAAGAGCTGGGCCGTATATGGCTGGGCCGGCCGCATTGACGTCAGAAGCAGGCCAGGCGGTTTCGGGCACATAATGAAAACGGATTTGTAAGTGATCTTATCGTGATTATCGGCCCTCTAATTCCATCTGCCAAGCCTCTGGATCGCTATTCTTCTCTGAGAGCTGGGAGAGACACTCTCTGACACATCATTCTAGCAAAGTCATTGACTCTTTACACACCCATACACACACACACACACACACACACACACACACACACACACACACACACCACCCACCTTTCTGAATCTGCCAGCAGGGGCCAGTCATATGGCAACATAAAAGCTGCTGCCATGACAATAACAAAAAACTGAAGAGAAAAGAACATGAGGTGGTGGACAAAACAGGACAAAAATGAACATGAACAAACTTCAACTGAAAAAAACACATAATAAAAAACATCCAACACTCAGCATGGTGCTGGGTTATTGAACAACAACACAACAACAGAACAGAAAGAAGGGAAACTCAAGGAAATGACAGGACAGAAAACAAATGAAACACAAAAGTGTAAAAGAAAATAAAAAAAACTAAAGGAAAAAAAAAATTCCATTCAGTATGTGGCTTACCAACAGTGAATGAGCAGGTGGAAGTTGTCAGTTGATAAAAAGGAAATGGAATACAGCGAGACAGCTGCTGCCTATTTTGGGCTGTGGGACTGGCGGTGGGGTGGTTGGGGAAGGGGGGGGGGGGGGGGTCAGGTAGGGGATGGGGTTGTGCTTACCTGCTGTAGCTGCAGACGGACCTTACTGAAGAGCCGGAGCCAGTTCTCTTTGGGGGTGCGCTTGGGCATGGGGGGCAGGGGCTCCACGGGCTCTGGAATGCTACAGCACAGGGGACAACGTACCAATAGCATTAGCAATTATGACAGTAAGGGTAATTACATATACAGAAAATTACTCCATTTTCTATAGGAATTTGGTTGAAATCATCACATCGATATATACCAACTTACAATTTGACTGAGCAAACTGTAAAGTGCTAAGTTATTGTTATAAGTTTAGGTTGTTTTTCATGAAGACTGTAGGTTGGTATGTGGTACATGAAGTGAGAATCTCATGAGCCTTACCCCACTGTTATGCTGAGAAATAAAACACATTGGAGAAAAATGAGTCGGTAAAACATGCATTCACAGGCCAGAAAGGGAGCGAATGGGTGCTCACCTTTCAGGCAGGGCTTCTGTGCTTTCGGTTGGGGCACCAGTCTTTTCGGGCAGGCCAGTGGGCGAGGCGAGAGGCTCCTCCATGGAGAGGGGCTCATCTGTGGGCACGGGCCTGAGACCTGGCTCTGAGGGCAGGGCGGAGGGGGCGAAGGGCTGGGCCTCTGTCCCTGGCAGTTGTTGTGAGGAGGAAGCGAGGCTTGACGTTTTGGCGAAGGTGTCCTGGTAGGGCTCCAGCGGCGGGGTGTGGCTTTGGCTCCCGGGGGCCTGGAACGGCGTGTGACCCTGTGGGGGCTGATCGTGGAGGAGCGAGGCCTGCTTCTCCAGAGGGGGCCTGGACGAGGGGGCCAAGGAGTCGGTGTGGGCCAGTGTGGGGGCCGTGCCGGTGGGGGTGGGTGTGTACGGCGGCTCCTGGTCTTCACTGAGCGTGCCGTCCAGCGGGTACATGTCCTCCTCTTCCTCGTAAGGCATGTCCTCTTCATCCTCGTAGCGGTAGTCATCCTCGGCCTGGTCCTCGTAGGTGTAGTCGCCCCCCTCCGGCTCCTCCTCGTCATACAGCGCGCCCTCCTCTCCTCCGTCCTTCACGTAGCTGCCCTCATCGCTGTACACCTCCTCCCGTGGCCCTTCCTCCCCCTCCTCCTCCTCGCCGTCCCAACCCGGCGAAGCCTTGCCATAGCTGACCGACGAGTGGCACGAGTGGTAGGAGTCGTTCTCGTCGTAGAACTCGGAGCCACGGAAGCTCTCAGCGTCATCTTGGGCAAACTCCTCACTCAGCTGGGAGCTGCCACGGCTCAGCTCTCCTGAGGAGGCATAGCGGCTGCTCCCCGTGGGGCTGTGAGGAGGTGGGAGTCGGGTGGGGGTGGGTGGGTTGGTGGGCAGAGAGAGGGAGAGAGGTGGTGGTGGTGGTGGTGGTGGGGAGGTGGAGGGACGGCACAGTGAGTTAATAATGAGCAAACATACACACATACAGTACAGCATCACACAGAGAAAGTTCTAGAAGAGTAAAGGAGGAGGAGGAGGCGCTGGTCAAGAAGAAGCCACAGAAGCGGGACCAAAAAAAAGCAGGAAGAAAGGAACACCACCAAAGTATCACCACGACCACCATCACCACCACCACCACTGGCAGGAACAGAAAACAGAGTCACACATCACAGCTCACAGGAAAGAGAGAGTGAGAAGGAGAAGGGGGGGTAAAGCCGAGAGAAGACTGATAAAGAGACTTCGGGTGGATTTGTCATTCTTAGGAGCTACTGCAATTTATGCACTAATACAGGTGACACAGTCAGATAAAAAAATATGCAGAAAGTATGCTTGAAGAGAAAAAAACAGTCATCATCTTTTGATGAGGTAGTTGTGAATTTGCATGTGTATGTGTCTCACTGTGTGGTTCTCTGTGCTTATAGCTGTGCCTGTGTGTGTGTGTGTGTACGTCTTTGTGTGTGTGTGTGTGTGTGTCTGTCTGTCTGTCTGTACATTTATATATTATATATCGTGTGTGTGTGTGTGCGATGACACTTGAATGCTTCGGAAGGATCCTTTAGAAAAATAAAACATAAGTGCATAGTGAAAGAAGGAGGCCTAAGTGCCTCAGGCATAACAAATCCATCCAGGTGAAGGAGCACAAAGGAGTCGGCAAGAAAGGCATAGGAATCAAAGACAGAGCTATTCTCACAGAGCTGAGGGGAGAGGAGAGGAGAGGCAGAGGCAGAGGCAGGATCAGACAGCACTAAAAATGAACATTTATACCCCCTGATGAATGAGGCAATTAGGCAAGAGGAAAGCAGAATGAGGATGGGACTGAGTCAAAAAACAACAGTGCACACGCTGGCACACACACACACACACACACACACACACACACAGACACTCACTCTAGTCGCACACAGACACGCACACATGCACGCACGCACGCACGCACGCACGCACGCACGCACGCACGCACGCACGCACGCACGCACGCACGCACGCACACACAATTTCTCTCCATCTCTTTCCTTTCCTCTCTGTTTCTCTCCATCTCTCTCTCTCACACACACAAAACATTAAACGCACGCTTACAAACAAATCCACATCCGCTTCCACACACACACAAATGCCACACACTTTTCCATGCTATTGGGTGCAGAACATCAAGTTTAATAATTCATGAGGTAGCAGAAACAAATAAAAAACTCAAGGGTGTTAAACAGCTCATTGAACTGTGAGGCAAAGAGACAGAGGCTGGCCTGAACACAGGCAGCAGGAAAGAACAGCTCATGAGCAATACTCCAGAGATACACTTTCAGACACACACACACACACACACACACACACACACACACACACACATCACCACCACAGACACACACACAAATCAATGCCTACACTTCTCCACACACACATGCACACACACACGCACACGCACACGCAAACACACACACACACACACACAAAGCACTCACACTCTCTCACTTTGTCACACACACACACACACACACACACACACACACACACACAAACAGTGACACTTCAAATGCAAAAAACACTTCCTCTCCCCACCAACACCTGGCACCTGTTTGATTCATTGGCTCACAGACACCTCTACTCTACTCCCGCACTGCTCTGTCTCAGTCCTCCAGCTTACACCTCACACAGCACCACACACCGTCACTCCCCAGAGGGCTACAGGACCAAAATAACACAGCATCCAGCACCCAGCATCCAGCCCCCAGCCCTGAGGACAGGGAGGGGAAGAGAGGATGGAGATGGGAAGTGTGGGGCAGTGGGCAGAAAAACACAAATAAAGTGTGTGTCCTCCCCTTCTCTGCCACGTTGCAATTACCCTGGCTGGTGATCAGACAGGCCTGATTCTGCTACTGATGCCCCCAGGGTGGGGGTGGGGGGCGCGAGTCCCCACTGACTGGGTAATTAAAGGGCTCCCTGGACTGGACATGGAGCCGGGCCGAGCCAAGAGCAGAGCAGACCGGCACTTGAGCCGTGCCACAATAGGAATTAGACAACAGCAAACTACTACTGATGGACAGCACTGCACACAAGTCTGAAGTGGAAGGGATTCCCATTTGTCATTGTGATTACACAGTAAAGCCCAGCACACAGTGTGCACACTTGCATTTAACCCATCACACATGTGAGCAAGGGGGCAGCCGGGGAGCAGTGTGTGTGTGTGGGGATGGTACCTTGCTCAAGGATAGCTAAGGCACTTAGGCACCTAGGGAAACTACTGGCTGTTGGTGGATTTGAACCTGAGACCCTCTGGTCATAAATTCATTTCCTTAACCACTTAGGCCTGGTTACCAATGTCCATTTGTACAACTTAAACAAAAATCCAGGAGCTTACAGGAGAGCACATATGAAAAACAAGTCGACCACAACACCCACAACATCAAATGTCTCTCGTACCGGCCAGATACACATTCCTCATCTTTATGGAAGAGTCAATACTCATAGAGGATAGAGCAGGGGTCGGCAACCTTTTCTTTGCAAAGGGCCATTTTTGGTCAGAAATAGGATGTGGTCAATTGTATGGGGCCGCAAAAAAAACTCAAACCATCACTCTATGTTCAGGAAAGACCCGCGAGGATATGATGTAACCTACATTTTCAGCACTACATTTTTTAAATGCCATGTCCAGGCTACATACTTTTACAAATTTACAATGTATACAGTAATTGACTTTACGCCCACAGCTTCTATGGGAAAATAAATCTTATAAAACATGAACTTTATGTTTTTATGTATTTATGTATTTATTTGTCTACTTTGCTACTTTACGTTGCTGACCCCTGGAATAGAGGATAGATACAGAGTACATATCACAGGATATATGCAGTATATATGCACAGAGGCAGTATGTACATCAGAGGGGTCGTGCGCATGCAAGCAAAAACACAGCGAGGACCACACGACACGCACGCACGCACGCTCACCGGACGACATCACAGCTGAGACGGAACCACAGGCTGGAGCGAGGGGGTGGGGGATTCACAACGGAGAGGGGGAGCGGAGGAGGAGGAGGAGGGGAGGGGGGGGGGTGGAGGTGCGGAGACCCACCTATCGGAGAGGGAGTGCCTACTGTCTAGAGAGTACTGGCGGCTGGCTGGCCGGCTCGAGCCCGAGGCTGAGTCCAGATCGCTGCGGCCGTTGGTGGCGGAGTCTAAGCTATCATGGCGTCTGGGCAGAAGGAGGAGGGGAGGGGGGAGGGGGGGAAGCAGGAGTGTGAGTCATAGACGACATGTTGAGGCAGACCCAGACGCGGAGGAGGAGTGACGCAGTGTGGAGTAGAGTGGTGTGGTGGCGAGGGTGTGAGGGGAGTGTGGAGTGGCGGGGGTGTGGGGGCACACACACACACACACACACAGGCACGCACACACACAGACACGCACACACACCTGCACAACACACACAAACACACACACACACCTGCACAACACACAAACACACAAACACACATACAAACACACATACACACAGACATACACACACACACACACACAGTGCCCCCTCCACTCCTCCCCTACTTCCATCTTCCACAGGAGGGCTAGGCAAACCATTCGCATAAAGACTTCAGCAGACCAAGGTGCTGTGGGCTTAGCCACCAAACACCAGCTGGTAGTTTGACACTAAAGCGCCAATCTCTCTCTGCCTGTATCGTTCTCTCTCCCTCTTTCTGTCTCTCTCATCATATATGGACAAACAGCATGGCTATCTTTTTTTCTCTCTGGGGGTAAAGCTGAGTTACACTCTGAGAAGCACCAAGTCTTTATGCAGCAACTTTATGCTAGGAACTTTGCCCGTTGGACAAGAGATGGACATTAAAACAAAAACAAAAAAAGCTGGAACTGTGAACATGGGATACATGTAAAGGGTGAGAGTTGGGAGTTGGGGGGGTATTTCAATCCAGCAGACACATCATGTTCACCCCGACATGACCTGGAGGGGACAAAACTCTCCACACCTGATTTGTATACAATGGCTCCAGCTGGCTTGTATACAGGGCTGAGGGAGATCTTTCTGAGAAAGTTGCATGAGGCCTTCAGCAAATGCAGAGTGGGATTAACATGAAACCAACCAACTAAAAAGAAATCAGTTAACACATCATGGTATGAGGGAAAGTAAAAAAGTGTATGTTGTCTCATAGCAACTCTTGTCAGTTATCATGAGTGCAACATAGGTAACAAAGGTAAAGTACAGTCCGCGACTCCGTGAGGTAGATCAGTGTCAGGGCACTATGCTTCTAAGACTGCAAGGCCACAAAGGTGCAAGATCAAAAGTGTCAAAGTGTCAAAGTGTCAAAGGGCAAAAAGACAAAAAGAAGAGGAGCACTAGTAGGGTTGGCGGTTGGCGTGGTCTTACCTCATGGCTCTCTGATTGTCGTAGTCGAAGTCCTGCTCTCCGTAGCGGGAGCCGTGGTAGGAGTTGCGTATGGGGTACTGGTGCATGGAGGCGTTGGGCTGGGACGTGGTGTAGAAGGGGGGCGGGATGCTGTTGCTGGTCTCGCTGCGGTAGTCGCTGTCTCGGTCGTCCACGGCGCTGTCTGGGTCATCATCTGTGAAGGAGGTGGAGGTAGGAGGGTGTATGCGAGTTGAGGAGGGAAGTGCGGTGGCTGTGTGTGTGTGTGTGGTGGGGGGCAGGGGTGGGGCGGTCAGGGGGGTGTCAAGCTCAGACCTACCTCTTCTATTTCTCTGCCCGGGGCACCATAGTGCTCTTATTTGACTGGGGAACTATTTTTATGAAGCTATAAATCTCCGTCTGCCTTCTGAGGGCAGGCTAGGCTGGGCTAGGCTGACCATATGTCATAAGTCACCATGCCCCTTTCATCAGGCACGAGACACTTCAGGGACATTTGCGTCTGGCTTTATGTGTTCTGCAAACATGGCAGGTACTCACTCTGCTGGTCTCCCCATAGGCTCCAATTGCCTGCAACAACAAAAGTGTAGGGAGTGAGAAAATCAGGTTGGTGGTTATATATGGGTTATATTGGTTGGTTATATATGGGCTTATATTATACTCAGCATAGGCCAGCAGGTCGAGCCATGATGGAATGAGGGACGATAAATAACTGCACTGAAAACTCCTCCCAGTGTGAAGGGGGAGTAAATCTCAGTCAGATGTCTGTAGGGGTGAGGGTGGTGGTTGGCCGGTGCAGGTGAATGGATGGGTGGTGATGGAGGGGTTTGGGGATGGAGAATGACCTTGCTTTTCAGGATGAGGTGATTAGTGTGTTAGTGTGTTGTCTGGTTGGAGTGTGTGCGGTGTGTGTGTGCGTGTGTGCATACAGTGTATGTTTGGGAGGGTGTGGGGGGGGGGGGGGGGGTGTTGCCTGGCAGGTTGGCAGCTGGCCGATGCTGTCGTGGCATTAGTGCCCACTGCTGTATGTCAAGTCATCGATCTGTTTGGCACCATCTTTCACAGCAGCAAACCCCCTATCCATCTCACCCATGAATACTGCTGGGGAGTGCATTGCTCGCTACAAGTCTACTGTGCCAAGTCTGTTATTACAGTACAGCATCTCATTTTTGCCTTCTACCTGTCTTATTGCTACTTGTTGTCTGAATGATGACAGGATTGGTTCATGGCCACAGAAAAGTAAAAAAAAAAAAAGAAGTTGGGGGGTGTTGTGATGCAACTGACTACACTGTTCATACCATACGCTGTGGCAAGGGACCACAGGGACCCAGGGTTAAATCTGGCCTGTGGTCATTTCCCAACCCCACCTCATCTCTCTCTCCCACTTACTTCCTGTCCCACTCATCACTATCCTATCAAATATGGGCAAAAAGTCCAAAAAAAAAAATATATATATATAAGAAGTGGATAATACTTACAGCACTGAGTTGACGGTACTGACAGTGGTCTCTCACGGGTCTCCTGGAAAGCATACTGCAAGAGCCCCAAAAAGCACCATAAATACATACTGTAAGAATATCACCACAGTCATCATGATAAATGAGGAAGACAATGACCCCCCTCTGCTTAGTTCAACTTTCATTATCCCTGAGTGTGTCTATGAAGGGAGAGGCACTTTTTACAATTAAGGACACGAGAGTCCCTTCTGGCAATGCGGTGAGGTTTAAACACAAGAAAGAGGGGTGCGGTGGTGTAAAGGGGACGGCAGGCTGGCTTACATCCTGGTCCCTCATGGCATTGAGCTGCTCCAGTTTCTTGGCCCAGTAGCGAGCCTCCTCCTCTGGAATGTCTGAGATGAGAAAACGGTACACTGTCAGGTACAAGGAGGGTCACAGACACAGACACACACACACACACACACACACACACACACACACACACACACACACACACACACACACACACACACACACACACACACACACTCCAACTCTTGTATCTGCTTGTTAGACTCTTTGGCTGTTTTTTAGTATTCTTAAAAATACCCACTTCACCTAAATTATTTACAGGTACGAAAATGTCCTTGAAAACATCATTTATGTGCATAAATATTCTTTCACCCATGAAATGCAATCTATACATCCACACTGTGCTGCATGTTATGGAACAGAAGCAGTGAAGGATGGATTTCAGTTTTAGTTTTGTAAAACGAGGTACAGATGCTTTGTTGTCATTCAGGGTTTACACGAATGTGCCGTAAAGCACCCTACTCTCACCGAGTGGCAATTCGAAGCGTGTGTCCAGGAGAACACGGTGGAAGGTGGGGTCCTTGGTACCGCAGATCTCGTTTTCGGCCATGATCACTTGGGAGTCCAAAGTCAGCCATGTCCCCGGACCCTCCTGGCGTGCGTACACACGCGTACACACACACACACACACACACACACACACACACACACACACACACACACACAGTCGAACACAGAGAGTGGGACTTCAGGTCACTGAGATCACATCACAGAGACACTGCTTGACAAGGACATAAAGACCTGCCACAGCCATCCTGATCCCATCTGAGACAAGCTAGATTCTAACACCAGAAGCTTTCTTATTGACGCAGACAATGTCTCAGTGGACTGCTGCTGGTATTTTAAAAATGTGTCAGTGATTTTATAAAGTCATTAGAGTGTGTTTACATAAGCATGCCAACATGTCTACATATCTATATGCGCTGTAATTAAGATGTGCCAAAATACAATATCTTCATGAAAATGAACTCCCAAGGAGACTGGAATGTGAGATTTTTTTTCTTCCCTGCTTCCGCCTTGCATGCCAGGAAAGGACAGTTGGGGGGGGGGCAGATAGAAAGACAGAGGGAGAGAGAATTGAGAGACAGACAGAGATAGAGAGACAGAAAGGGAGGGAGAGAGCGAGAGAGAGGGAGGGAGAGATTGAGAGAGAGACACACATACAGACAGACAGATAGATAGACAGACAGACAGAGAGAGAGAGAGACAGAGAGAGAAAGAGAGACAGACAGACAGAGAGAGAGAAAGAGAGAAAGAGAGAGAGACAGAGACAGAGAGACAGAGAAAGAAAGAGAAAGAGAGACAGACACAGAGAGAGAGAAAGAGAGAGAGAAAAAGAGAGAGAGAGAGAGAGAGAGAGAGAGAGAGAGAGAGAGAGAGAGGGAGAGAGAGGGAGGCTGTGCCATACATAGCTGACAGAATGCACTGGGTGGATATAGATTAGTTAGTACGTCGTTTGACAGGGGGCCAGAGAAGCTGCATCGCTTGGATGGCTGCGTGGCCATCTGTACCTCGTTGGACTGGCGAATGCTGCGGAGAGGGATCCACAGGGTGCCCACCATGGTGTCCCAGATCAGCCCTTTATTCCACACCTCCACCGTCAGGCCCAGCTCCAGCCGGTTGATCTCACTGAGGAAGACAGAATGACCGAGGGGTCAGTGATGCAACCACAAGACAAAAAGGAAGAAAAGAACTACAAACAAATACTGCTAAAAGCTACAGAATGCTTGTCTGTTGGAATGGAATGTGCCATCTGTCATTTCTCAGAAATGAGGGTCAATCCACTGCAGTGGTCAAAAATATCCCACTGCCCGGGGAAAGGATAGTTAGTCACTGGACGCAAGGACACACATGTGACTGGGCGACATGATGTCTGTGACGGTTCAATATACAAATACAAAGTGTAATGAAAAATACACAAGGTGAAAAATAGTAGCAACTCAATAGGATTTGGGCTTCTCTGATAACACGGTGTAGGGCGTTGTCTGCAGACACCAAGTCTAGACTTTAGACCAATCTCTACAGAGATAGTGCTTACAACACACAGACACGGAATGAATTCTCCTGCAGAGACATATGAGAATTGTGTTTTGATACCCGATAGGGTTATGGTGGAGCTGGAGGATTTAGAGTAAATATTTCACCATTTGAAAACAGTGCCAGAGACGTCTCCGGTGAGAGTGAGTCCCATAGAGCATGCACTCTCCTCATGCACAGTGGGAGCCCACCTGAGACTAGAATGGCTTCACAAGATCGAAACATCACTCAGCATTCACAATGGGCTTAGCCTGTTTCATAAAACTGTAGAGAGAGAGGGGATGGATGAATGGATGGATGGATGGATGGATGGATAGATAGATAGATAGATAGATAGATAGATAGATAGATAGATAGATAGATAGATAGATAGATAGATAGATAGATAGATAGATATTGTGTGTGTGCGAGAGAGAGAGAGCGAGAGAGAGAGAGAGAGAAAGAGAGACAGACAGAGAGTAAAAGAAAGAGAGAGATGTTTATGTGAAAGGGAGAGATGAGCATCCCTTGAGGCAGATCAAGTTGGGAGAGCTTGCCCCCGGCCTCCAGGGCAGGCAGAAGGTTGGGCCAGAATGACTGTGCATTTCCCCTTGACTGATAAACTCTCCCCTGGATGGTAGAGCAATGGGGCACTGCCAAGTAGCAGTAATGATGAGGAAGACATGGACGTGGAGGAAGATGAAGACTCACAACATGAAGTCCTGCTCCCAGCATGGCTGGCTGCCACGCACGGCAATGGTGGTGCTCTTGACATTCTGCACCTTCAGCGTCACGTAGGTGTTGAATTTTTCTGGGAAATCAACAAAACACAAACACACTGTCAGGGAAGTATGGGACCAGTAAAAGCAGTGTGGGAAAAATAGATGACAGCTCATGGTGTTGCTATTTCAATTTCGAGAGTCGAGAGTGTCTTACCTTGGGGTCCATCAAGTTTGGCTTTCTTCACTGAAAAAATGAGGGGGATAGAAAACGTTAGATGATTTAGATGGCTTTAGTACAGATGTAAATTAAACTTGCTGGTGCCAATTTTATTCAGCACACTCCTTAAGCTGGCACGGCCTAAAAGAAACATTGTATTTGGAGTGCGGTTGTTAAAAGCTTTTTATTTGTGTTGCACTCAAGGGCCCTTGAGATTATACACAAGCAACTAATCATCAATAGTAATTCTGTTGCATTACCTTGGCTGTGCTCAGGTTACTCACTAAAGAGTGTTTTCTCAGTTGCTATTTTCACTGCAATTTTAGATAAATTGCAGTTATCACTGTTGTCAATAACTTACTGCAGCCTGCGGTCATGCACATAGCATTTCTTTGCAATCTTATGGACAACCAGTGATGGGAAACAACTACAGTATGCCCACAGCCAAAGTAGAGTATACTCTACTCTGCAGCATATATGCAGCATATAAGTATGACCAGCTATTGTAATACATGCAATGATGCTTTGTTGTCTTTTTTCCCCCACACAAACTTGAAGTTTTTTTACCCGAAACCTAAACTTACATTGTGCTATTTAAGCTGACGGAAGGTGGCCAATACTATGACTGAGGTAGCATTACCCCTGTCAAGAGTTGATGCATCATTAAAACAGTTTAACATCATTCTAAGGGAAAAAACTACTTATTGTTATATTAAATCTACTAAATGTGATTTCCAGCATGTAACTCCAAACCAACAGCACTAAAGTATGACTACCTCCTTTGGCAATATTGTATACCTGACAGACAGGCAAGGTGCATTCTATTTTCTCAAATCAAGCACAAAATATTCAACGGATGAATGCCTGGATCTCAACAAGAAAATTTGAATAAACGGATGTGGCATCCTGAGTTTCTGCTAACGGGGACACCTTCGAATTTAGAGGTCCCTGACATCTCCCAGATGCAAGACAAAGAAAAATATCGAATGAAATCTTCTAACAGAATAACAAATAGTGGAGAATTGCCCTGGTTCATCGCCATGTATCTCTTGCTCTGGGGATATATACAAGCTTGCACTGCCACACTTGTAAACAAAGGAATCAAAAGCCTGAAAATAGCATGGCAGCGGTCATGAAGTAAAAAAAAAAGCAACCAACATTGCTGCTGATGGTCATGGTGTCTGCTCCTTTTGGGAATGTCTATGAGCCCACTTTGCTTTGCCGGTGTGACTTTTTAAAGCCTCTGTGACGTCGGCAGGGCCATTCATAATTCATGAAGGCAAAGCTCGGGCGAAAGCGGAGCATCCCCCTGTTAAGGGCCTATTAAAATTCAAAGCCCCTGTCTTAATCCCCTCCAATGCCTCCTCTGGCTCTAACCTGCCAGCTGTGGCAGAAAAAGCAGCAGCGTGTTGATCATCTTTTGGCTTTTCTTACGCTACATGAAGCAGACACAGGCTTTTTCCTCGGGGGCGTTGGGAGAAGGAGCAAGCCCTTTAATATATCCACTGTATGTCAGTGGATGGAAAGGGCAGTTACTTTACGGACTGGTCCAATAGCCTTCATGCTGTCATGCCACTGGGTTGATGTGACTATGTTTGATATGCACAAGAAGAAACCATCTCCGACATGCTGAAGGCGAATGCGGAGGGAGTCCACGAACCGACTATGTATGCAAAGCCTTACAGAGGCAGATGAATTGCTTCAGGGCTACAAAGCAGCCTAATGATTGGCTGAAGGATGGAGCCCTTGTCCATGCACTCTCACACCAGTGTCTTTCCTTAAGGCACACTCCAGATGAATGCTCCAAGACCATGGCCACCAAAATAAAGGCCGCGTTCTAATTGATCACAGTGACCCCTTTCTTAGCCCACACAGCTGACTGACCCACAACAGTGGCCAGGAAAAGGGGCCAGCAAGCAACTGCCCATGCCCACTGCACCTGCCATGTTTCTCTGCATCCCTGCCACTTCTACCTCTCCATGGCTCTCCTTTTCTCTCTACTGCTCTCTCCCTGTCTTGTGTCTCTCTCTCTCTCTCTCTCTCTCTCTTTTTCTCACCACCCCCGCCCATCTCTGCCTACAACCCCTATGTTTCTCTCGCTCTCTCCATCTCTCCTTCTGCCTCTCTCATCCCTCTCAGCTTCACACGCTCTTGCTGCCATGTGGCTAGTGTGCACGTGTGCTGGCTTTCTGTCTCTCTCCCTCCTGCTCCATTAATCTCACTGTGCAGCCGAGCGAAGGCTGAGCGCGCTGCATTCCCCCCCTGCTAAAAATAACCACTTCACTGTGACAGAGGAGTCTGGGGGGAAAGAGGAAGAGGGGGGTCTGTGTGTGTGTGTGTGTAGGTGTGTGTGTGTGTACATGGAAGGGGTGGTTGTCTTTGCAGGCATGTGTGCATGAGAAAGAAGATGGGGGATTCTGTGCTGTACATGTGTGTATGTAGAGAGAGAAGTAGGGGGATGCTGAGTGTGTGTGTGTACATGGAAGGGGGGTTGCTTTGCAGACGTGTGCATGACAAAGAGGAGAGGGGATTATGTTTTGTAAATGTGTGTATGGAGAGAGCGGGAATAGGGGGAGGAAGAGGAAGGTCTACATGTGCACTGCTGGAAGGATACATGGGTATGTGCATCCTATTGTTGGGGGTTCTGTATTAGGGGTTCTGTATTTGTATTTTTTTGTCTGTGTGTAAGTACTTAAATTCGTGGGTAGGTGAGAGTCTGTGTGCGCATGTATGTGTGTGTGTGCGTGCGTGCGTGTGTGCGTGCGTTTGTGCGTGCGTTGCATTTTTGTGAGTGCGGAAAAGGTACTGTGCACATGTGAAGGGAGGCTGCTGACAGCACTGAGAGACACTAATAAAACAGTTCCTGAATGATGAGAGCTCATTATAAAATACACACATAAAAGTTAAAACACTCTCCCACACGCACTCACACACACACACACACTGAAACACAAACTCTCTAGTGAGATCTTAGTCTGCAAATTAATTAGCTTTAGGGTCAATGTGTTCAATACAAACTAGCTGTGGCGCAGAGGGTTGTTTTTCACAAAAAATATCTCCTGTGCTCTCACATCACATTTCAAAGCACCCACCGATCTGAGCGGAGGAGCCACAACAACCCAAATGCTCAGCACCACATTCTCAGTCATTAGACAGCGCACAGGATGGAACAAACACAGGAGGGAAAATGAACAACATGTGTAGGCACGGGTGTATAAATCACGATTTTCTATATCCCAATAAAACTGAAATCCAACCCATGCCGTGCTAAAATACGGGAGTGCGATCAATGTCATGTAATTTCGCAAACACAGTAAATTATGACAGAAAATCGATCTCCCACCTGTCTAATTTAACGACACGAAGCAAACAAAACATCCATTCAGAGATGGTGGCACGTCTTCTATTATTTAGCAAAAAGGAAAAAGGGCTTTAGGAACATCTAACACACAACACATGTAAATTAATGTAATGCAATACCAGATATAATACAATTTAACAAATAGCAAACTCTATGGCCTGCAGCAGTTAAGACCAAAACATCATTATGAAACCATTGGAAGAGCTGTAAAATCTCAATGATGTTTACTACTGAAGTATCACTGAAATATAGACATCAGTTTAAAGAATGCATATTTCTGAAACCCCCTGCTTACTTGGAAGTGGGCATTCTCTGATTGACTATATTCCTAATTCTCTATTTCTTCCTAAACTATCACAGGCAGGACCCATTTCTTTTATACTGCTGAAAATATGCTTAGGCAGTTAATGTAGACAGTTATAGTTCCCAAACAGTTCCCAGACAGTTGAGTTAAAAAGGTGGAAAAAAAATAAACCGATGAACCTGGACAAATCAAAGCAAGAGATGGACTTTGACTGCTGAAACCATATTTATACATTATGTCAACTTACAATTAGCCTTGGGCCTCCCCAGAGAGATGTACAGGACAAATAACAAGTACTGCGATATTAAAACATATCAGCAAACTGCAATAACATTAGGACGAATGCTATACCTGGTTGCATTGCTTATTGTTTGGGTGATAAGGGGTCACTCTTGCGGTGATAAGAAATTTTAACAATGTAAAAAAACTGATAAAGTTATAACTTAAACACCTGTGGTGTTTAAAGCTCAGCATAGCTCTTGCATGTCTCTCAGTCGAAGCTTTGAAATAATACTACCTATACAGCCAAGCATTAGAAGCATTGTACTGGGATGTGCTACATGCGCAGCTGTTACTCCTACTTCTGTAATGTTATCTAACCAGCAGCCCACATGCAACTCTGGTTGGCATATCAGCAGGTTATACATGATTACAGGCCTGTATCTCAGCAGAGAGCACGGCCAACTGTCTGGCCGAATCCCGGTTATGTGGGCTACAGTTCACAGCCCCTTACATCTGTGCAGGCTCCACAAGGCTGAGACAAGCCATCCCTGCCTTGACAAACACACACACACACACACACACACACACACACACACACACACACACACACACACACACACACACACACACCTACTGTCACTTTCTGGTGCCAGGGAGAAGGGAAAGCATAGCTCTGCCTATTTAATTACAGCGTGGCACCAGACATGATGCCGGGTGCAGGCTGGGTGCGTGGGTGGGGGGAGATCGTGATTGGCGTGGTTTGCAGCATCAAAAAGCCTGATCCAGAAAACTTTTTTTCAATCCAAAGCTGAGCAGCCTGCACTTCTTTCCTTTGTGGTAAATGGACCACCAAATTCATACACTGAGCTGGTACAGAATGAACTTCATAGCCAGCTCAGTAAATTATGTTAGTCTTACTAGACATAGCAATGTATTAAGCCATAATTATAGAAATAACCATTTCTTTATTGTACTAAATTTCAGAGTAGACTACATTTAATATACTAACTAGCCTATTCAACAAGTAATGAGGAAATACATCTTAAATCAAACAGTCGTTGATCCATACCTACTGATGCATCTGTTGACAGGAGATCCACACACTTTCAATACATTTCTTATTAATAGACAAAAGTGAGGAGTAAGTGTGTTTATACTGTAGCTTGGAGCAAGAATACGATTATTGAAAGTTTTACACAAAACACAATGTATCCCTCTTTGCGTGAGCTATGCACGCTCACACCAGCTTATCTTTGGAAACGACGGTGAGAGCTGAACTGCACCCACCCCTCAACTGTCAAGCTACCGTTTAGCCGCGTTTTTGATGTATACAGACTGGGTGGTGGTGATACATCGCTTACATATAATACAACACATGTCGCATAGTAGTTATGTTCGTGTCGTGACGTGATTCGAATATCCCATAGTAGCTTATTAAGCGTTATACTAACACTAATGACCGCCAAACCAAATTGTCACACAATTGTCATTTGAATCATTTAAAGCCAAAGGGGATAGAGGGCTGAATGAACATCACAATTAAACGGTAGCCTATATGGGGACGCGAGCCATGCACAGTGATGTATAAATCGTGGCAAAATCAGTAGTAAATTGCAAATTGATATCAGAGGACCCCCCACTATAATCACACACACCCTCTTTCAATAGTAATAGCAGATTGTTCACTTACCTCCAACACACAGCAGTGACATCTCTTTCAATGACAACGATTACTGTAGGTTGTCCACTCCCAGCAAACCGTTGTCTAAATAAGGGGTGAGATATTTATTATCAAAGCAGTTTTCTTCCTAAAGATTTACCGTAGAGCTGTTGGGGGGTGATTCTCGACTGTGGTGCTCTTGGCCACACACGAGAGAAAAACACAAATCGAGGAAAAATAATTCAGCTCGTCTATTAGGCAGTGTCTAGCTTTGCCGTCGCTTTCCGTCACCCCCTGTAATTCAGACAAACATTTGATGATGATTAGCTCCCTTTCAGCTTTCCGCGAGCCGAACTACAGCCATCTTGTTCAGCACCGCCGTTGTGGGGACAGTTACAAACGTGACGTCACATTAAAGATGAACGGCGGAGCTCTGCTTGAAACAGCTGACTGTTGGAGCCTCCCAGTGTGGCCTTTCACCTTGTGCGACTACCTCCAGAAAATGCACCTGTAGGTCATGGAATTGCAGCATATTAATTATTATAATTAACTTCGTATCTTAACGAAACAGCATAGTTTATGTGAGTGGAGCAACATCACAAGGAGCAACAATGACATCATGGTGCTGCATTCTATATTGCAATATGATGGACTGACAATTTATGGATCCAACATCGTTATTACTAATCATAATTCTAAATTAATGTGCATGTATTGTATACTAGGCTATTTTATACTATACATAAGTAAAGCTAATGGAATAATAAATGCATTGGTCTTGCATTATTCAGTGACAAGTAAATGTCTTCTACTCTACTAATTGATGTTTTAGTTTACAGTAGCCTACCAGAGGTCACAGTATAAAACAATCGGAGTTGTTTGTAGTAGGCAACTACAATTTTCAAACGATAGGACTTCAGGGAATTCACTACTGACAGCTCTCGGAGTAGGTCACGAAGACATTTCAATCAGCATAGATCTTTTACATTTATTGAACTATACCACCCTCTAGTGGAACACTATCCCATTGTATGGTCTTAGTAGGCCTACACATAAATCTATGACTAAAAAGGTTCTACATCTGGTTGACGAAATGCTACTACCACCACCACCACCCCCACCACCACTACTACTACTACTAATAATAATAGTAATAAAATGTATATAGGCCTCTGTACATATATAGACATCTACATGCATGTATTAGTGCCAGCCTGCTACACACAGTAACCCCTGCCCACAAATGCACAAGATGATGACATCGCATTTTCCCAATCTAGCTTCTACCCACGCCTTCCTTCTCTTACTACAGGTCTATGGTCAGCTTTGATCATTTTAAACACTGGTCATTTGGTTGTGTATTGTGGTAGCATACCATCAGAGAACAGTGCACAGGAGAAATAGCACACACACTTAAACTCACAATACATCTGTAAAAATGACATGTGCAAACCCATTAAAAGGTTCACAGTGGCATATTTCAATCAAAAACTAAGAACAACGCAGTACAAAATGACTGTGCATCACATCCATGGCTTGGTAGTGTAATGTGTCTGGTTCAGGCTGAAGCTGCCAGGATGGCCAGATGAGCCAGAAGCTTTAAGCTGATTCAGCAAACTCTAGTGAATACCAGGTCATCTGTCACTGAAGGAATGCTGAGCAAAGCAAACGAAATGGTAAAATTTGGGGGGAAAATCCTTATGAGTGCAATAATGCATGAGAGACAACCATGACCAATGTTGTCACACAATCAGACATAGGATCTGTGGCACATTATTCTTACAAATAACACACTTCTGCACCCCTACACGGTATCTGTATGATTTCCATTCTTTTGTTAGGTCTATGATATCGATATTGAAGATGTAAAACACCATCATTTACAAAAGAAATGATTTACATCAGTCCTTGACAATGAGAAATGTACGCAGAAATTTAGGAGCATTTTTTTATTGAAACCAAATGTTCATCTTGCACACATAACAGTAAGACATAATTTGTTAACAAAAATCTGCATATCATGGCATCTTAGAACATATTTCCTTTAGTGGATAGCATGAAATATACAAAACAACTTTAAAAACCCCTCAACACAATTAAACATTGACATCATGTCATCTTATATCTTCTCACTGTGAAAAAAAAAGAAATCAGGAAAAAATATTACAAATGATAGATACACTTAAATCTATCGACACACATACATGTGTGAGTATCCATCAACTATTAGAAAGTAAAATTCTCTAGATCAACATCGCAGCTGGATTTCACTAGAGGTAGACTGAGAGGAAGGAGCCAACACATCCGTATGGTGTACAGCTCTTACCTATCAAAGTGGGCGAGGACTTCCTGCAGTTTGACCAATAAGGCACGGTGCTCATTGGGACTGTTCTCCAGCACGTTACTTAAGCGGCTCAGGTAAGAGTCTATGGTGCTGATCGAGGGGGTCTCACCTGTACCTGAGAAGATGTGAACACGCAGAGAGGGTCAGTGGGACTAACAGACAGTTCACCTACAAATATCTGACGTTAAACAACAGAATCTCTAATTTCATAGAAACTGTAGTAATGACCCACGTGTGGGTAAAAATTAATCTGTACCTAGCAAATTGTCAGTATTTTGTCAGTAGATTGATTTCTTTCCCAGATTAATCAGTATCCAAATTAGGTCTAAAGTATAACATATAGTGTAGCAGCTGTAGTTAGCATCCTAGCAGCAAACTAGGTATTTAACATCCAGTATATGACAATATTAGTTATTGTAGTGTGAAACATAATTTGTGCTGATGTGATGACTTCTACGATAGGGTTTTTTTTCTATGTCACAGTACCAATTTTTTTCCAAGTGACCAGTAAGTTTTCTGCTTTAATGGATGATGCGGTCTGTGCAGAGCTGTATCGTGTTTTTTAGTAAGCCGGCCAAATAAAAAAAATCTATCTATCAAGTTCATTCAGTAATGTAGAAAACTGTACTGAAGTAGGCCATGGCTGTGTCCAAAATGTTTACGTGTTCACTATGTAGTGCACAGTGGTGGTTCTACAGTGTTTTACTCCCCGGGCCTATCCACCACCTATCAGCAGAGGGTGAATTACACTGTTTGGTTCCCTACACAGTGCACTACACAGCGAACAAGTGACCATTTCAGATTCAGACATGGTCAAAACAGGCAGAGTCACCCAAGAGCCCTTCAGTGGCTCATTCCCAACCTTGCCAGAAAATTTCATGCAAATCCATCCATAACCTTTTGCAAAAAGTTGTTAACAAACAAACAGACAAGCAAGTAAACAGACATACAGACAAACAAACAAACAAACCAATGCAGGCAAAAACCAAACCCTCTTGAGGGAGGTAACGAACGAATCTGACTCTGACTCTGACTCTGACCTGGGAGGGGCACGCCGGCGAGGCTGCTGACGAGGGTCTGCTTGAGGGCCAGCAGGTGCCTCTGCAGGGCCTGCGTGCGCTGCTCGTCCTGGCCCAGCTCCGCCTCCAGACGCTCCTTGGCGCTGTACATGTTGGCGATGTGCTTCTGCAGCACGCTGTTCTGCTCCTCGAACTCCACGTTGGCCTTGCGTAGCCGCCGAAGCTCTGCCTCCCTGGCTGCACACAGGAGAAAAAAGGCAGAGTTTCGAAAGTGAGTCTGTGATCATGCCAAATACGGAAAGAGGATAAATACAGAGACACAGCTAACACTTTATTTTATGGTGTCGGTGTTACAGTGTATCTGCCTAATTAGGAACAGCCTGGGCAACAACGTGTAATATCATGTACTAGTGTTGTAATTACACAATGTACATTATGCAAGTACAATACTAGTGGTTGACATTACATGTTATTACACAGGTAGTACCCCTGTACCTAATTAGGTAGATACACAGTAACACCCACACCGTAAAATAAAGCGTTACCAAGACACAACATGAAACAAAGAGTCTACATACCCTTATTCTGATCTAAGAATTCCTCTGTGAAGATGGGTATATCAAACCCATTTGTGAAATCTGAGGACTAGTAAAAAAAATCAAGAAAGTACAAAATGAGTAAAAAAAAGTTAACACAATATTTAGCGTTACCATATAATGTAATCACATACAAATTGAATTAATACCTTTAAGCCTGCTGGTCCAGAACTGTTGGAATTGATTATTACTGATGTTAACTCCTCTGTAAACAAACCAGAACCAACAATGTTTTAAATAGGTGCTCCCTGAATATCAGTAAGAGCAACTCGTTTCTATTCAACATTTAGAAAGAACAAACTGGCACACATGTGCATGGCCATCCAAAACATATTGGGTTTACAACATGTTGGTGTCTTTCCATTAACCAATGTAAATCTTTGTATTCTGACCATCAGAAAAATAATATATACATTTCATTCAATAAAAATGTTTAATACATGTAATGTTAAATACAAAACCATGCAAACAAGGATTATTTCCACTCTTGGACCCATCCAAACAGAGTTCCTATATATTATAACAAAGGCTACCCATTTTGTCTCATGCTGTCTGTGCATGGAAAGCTCCTGACCTCTTTTTATCTTCTTATCTTGAACTTTTGCTGTGGTTATCTGGTAAGCCTCGCTCTGTTGGTATTCCCGTAGTTCTCGGGCATACTGGACCTTCTCACGCTCTGCCTCATCCAGGTAGCGCTAGGAAACACACGAACAACAAGAAACATATACACCATTTTAACAATAAGATCTATATCACATTGCACATGTCCTTGTATTAGCATGTATGTTATATACCCAGATATTTTTGACTTTGATCTAAACTTAATAATGTTTGTGTGAGGAGCAACTGCTCTACCTGTTTGTCATGAGGGGCCAGTCTGCTCCACTCGGCCCCCAGCCTCTTTGTGATCTCAGGGAAGGGCAGGTCAGGGTGCAGGGCACGGATCTGCTCCCGGCGTTCATTCAGAAAGCGTACGTAGCCTGTGACCGGGGCCTTGGGGCCATTAGGGAGCACCTTCTTTCTCTTCTTTCCTTTTGGCCAACCACGCTTTTTCACTGGCTGCACTGATGACATTGCCACAGTGTTCTGTGCAGGCAGAAACACAAGAAATCAAATAACATGATCAGAAGGCTACCATAACAACAAATTATGGACAAGCCTTTTGTGATAAGGCTTGTGGAAAAAGTGTAATGCATGTGCTCCTTTCACGGTGGTTTTGGACTCCCAATGAAAATAAGCAACATCCAACATGTCACCTAAGGGTGCATAGAATTTCCAAGGCTTTACAAACTATGAATGCTGGACTTGCTCCTGGTAGATGACGTGTATGAAAGACATATTTGAGTATATTTAGCAGATAACTGAGTATGAGAATAAGAATACATGCATCAAAGATCAATAGTTACCTCCTCATGCGTTGACTCTAAATGATGGGGACCTCGATGACCAGCCGCATCATTTACCTCCTGCTTCACACCCATGGCATGAAACCTCCCTGTGCTACTACAGGAAATAAACAAGAAAGCTGAGAGGGATACATCAATCGAAATGACGTTGTAGGCTAGATTTCTCTTTCAGGAATGTACTTACTCATGCTGGTGGTGTTTTGTATTCTGTGACATCCTGTTAGCGCGGGATAACCTAAGAGAATACATTTTCATAGCATGTTACTGTATTTTTTCATTTAACTAATCTGCAAACGTACGGTAATAAAAACATGATAATGGACGTTAGCCATCATCTTAGGGTTCTGGATTCATGGAATGTTCCGCTGTACAACGCATATGTACGGTCATATTGGGAGAAGCGCAATTGAACAGCATTACTATCATATTCGCCACCCCCTCTGATGGTACTCAAACTTAACAGTATACAATAAAAATGTTCATATGTATAAGGCCAACGTTAAATGTCTGTGTTTCTGGCTAGCTTCCGACTCTGAAACAAAGAGATACCATTTTCGGACTACGGCTCACAAACTTAATAGAGATACGAGTTTGACTTCATTATACCGTACCGTGATTATTTTTTCCAAAATGTTTTCCCAGTATCCGAGCTTTCTAGATTTTAGTATGAAAACTTTGACTGATTGCAATTATTAACACATAGCTCATCTTCTTCTTTTAAGAGGAATATATAATAAGCTGTGTGTAAAATGTAGAGATATATAGCGCCACCCCATGTTTGGGAAGAAGAAATAACTCTTCATGTAATTTCTTTTCCTGTCTGTGACCTCCGCAGACAATTCTTGCACAATTTGGAAAATGTTGTAAAAGTGGAACAACCCTGGTAGCAAAACCTAAGAACAGAGCTCTTGGTCCTAATTTCCATTGCACGTCAGTCTAACATTACTGGTCTGTGACACTGAATAAAGTAGAATTTGTATTTGAACACGGTCTATGATCTTTTTCATTATTATGAACTTTACAGCAATCTACAGAACTTTATTCATGTTAAATGTTTATCTCTTAGTTTTGTAAAGGAATGGCCATAGGGTTTGTCTTGTCCCCCATTTTAAAAGTCATAAAATATGCATGTGTTTTTGTGTACCTTCTTTATCACTTTCAAGAAGCCACTAGAAACGTGTGTTTTTTCCTTAAAATAGTGTATTGTATACGGGAATCATGTCTAAAATGGATGGGTGTATTTTGTTTGGCTGTGGCTGAAATACTCTAAAAAAACGAATTAAAGTAATTAGTAAAAAGTCAATAAGGGTACAATAGGTAATCTGTTGTGTGAATGCATACATTTAAGAGTGATATTAATAAGCTATTCAAACCATTTTGTTTTGAGAATTCACGCCAACTTTGTGCACACTGTTTCCTGTCATGGAAAGCGTTCCATTTAGCGTGTGTTTCAGGATATGCGCTGCTGTGTGTATATACCGAGGCAAAGCCTGCAGTGTTCTCCATCCAAGATGGCTGCCGGTGAAAACAGTAACCGAGCGCCATGCCTAAATTTCCCAAACTGCGGACCGCTGGGTAATGCTCAGGCGAGCAACAGTGCCCACTCGTCGTCCACAAACAACGGGGGTTCGATGGGAGCCACTGAAGGTCCGTCTAGGGCAGCGGGGAATGCAAACACTCAATCAGGCCCTGACGCTAGTGGAGGCACCGATGTTGCAGTTCGAGCCTCCCCGAGTACACAGAACGCGAGGCGGCAGTCAGCAAGTCAAAACGCCATGGCTGCACTTGCGCCAACTGCCGCTGGAGGAACACCAGCCACTGCATCAAATATGACGGCTACCTCAGCCGCCACTGCATCTTCAGTGGAACCATCCGCAAGTTTGTCCTCGGTTCTGAACAGTACGGCATCATCTGCGTCCGTTTTGGTTTATCGTGAGCCTGTTTACAATTGGCAGGCCACGAAAAGCACGGTCAAGGAAAGGTTTGCATTCTTGTTCAACAACGAGGTCCTCAGTGACGTCCATTTTTTGGTCGGGAAAGGAATGGGAGTGCAGCGAATACCAGCGCACAGGTAGGTAATGGCGTTAACAAAATTCTGCTACGAATGCGCGTATGCAGTAAATTTTTGATGCTAGTTTGCTCGTCCCACTGTAAGCTATCTAGCAGCATTCGTAATACCGTGTCATGTCATGTCTGTTTGAATAGGAATTTCTGTGACAGCTCATCCAACGCTAACGCATTGTCATTATGCATGCCTATGATCGTCATATTTGGAATTCGTTTTGGTCAGCCGTTTCATTGTATCAGTGTTTGTGACATTTCGGATGTAACTTATTTCAAGATTAAGGCCAGAAAGACTGTCGCCGTCGCCGACAGAATGTGATTAGCTTGGTCAGTGTTTGACCCTTATTTGTCTCATCTAATGTCCCGACAGATTTGCTCTCGCCGTGGGAAGTGCAGTATTTGATGCCATGTTCAACGGAGGCATGGCCACCACCTCTACAGAGATCGAGCTTCCCGACGTGGAGCCAGCGGCGTTTCTCGCCCTGCTTAAGTAAGGGAATTGAAATGTGATGGTTGGTTCGGTGATGCATTGGTGTTTAAAAGAAAGAAGTACAATGAAAGAAGTACAAGAAATACAATGTTGGGGCTCTCCGCAGAGCACTGTAATGTCCTTCATCTGCCCTCAACATCATTTGCGCTCTTCCGGTGCAGCCGAGTTCACAACACACTTCCTTCAGTTGCATTTGCAATGCCCAACTCAGTCTTGCATGGACTTTTACCTTGTTAAAAACTCATCAAAGTGTTGGCAAAGCCGTGTTGTTTTCATTTACAGATGATGTACACTAACATAATAAATTTGACATGCCAGGTTCCTGTATTCGGATGAGGTGCAAATAGGGCCAGAGACAGTGATGACAACCCTATACACAGCGAAGAAGTATGCCGTGCCCGCACTTGAGGCACACTGTGTGGAGTTTCTCAAGAAAAACCTACGAGCGGACAACGCTTTCATGTTACTAACACAGGTGGGCTTTTTGCAGGAGTGTTATATAGGCCCCTAAATTTCCTCACTGTTTACATTTCTTTCTGCTTTCAAATGTGTGCCCTTTGAAAATAGTCACTGTGTTCTGTTTGATAAGGATGAGAGAAATCACTGTGTTGTGTGTACCCATGTCTATTTTTAGGCCCGGCTCTTTGACGAGCCCCAGCTGGCCAGCTTGTGCCTGGAGAACATCGACAAGAATACTGCAGATGCTCTGGCCGCTGAAGGCTTTACTGACATTGACCTTGGTACATTAAACTGTTTTTGTTTTTGTTATTTTTTAAGATTTTTATTTCTGACAGATTTAGAGGTGCAGTTTTCCCATTTTTTGCAATGGACTGATGAAAGTAACCTGTCAGTCAATATGTCATTTAACATATGGTAGTTAACATTTTTATTGTAAATACTGTATGGTTTACATAGCCGTTGTAAGTATTCTGAGTCCTTCAGACTCAATTTATTATGATCTCAAAAATGTAAACAAACAGCTGAATGAGATCACAAATCAAAAAGCTCATGTGCTCAGAGTCTGCAAGGATTTGATAGAGCTAAATTTATCTTTATCAAACAACATGGGCATAGGAATTGGCACAGAGCAGACAGTGCGATGCTATCAAACAGTTGTGCCATGCCACAGTATTGCGATTCCAAAATGTATTGTGATGCTGTGATGTGTTGTATTTGATCCCTTTCACAAGACATATTTAGTATACTGGGAGTGTCTGCAGCTGTTTTGGTGTGGTAATGTGTTTCTAAACGTTCTTCTTTTGGATTTCCGCCGTGAAGCAAGAGAGGAACAAGCTCTTGCACCATAATTCTGAATATCAAATGCAGTGTTGTTGGGGTATAGTGAAATAGGCCAAAATCAAATATGATACTTGATGTCTCTGTGTGCCGTACTTACAATAAGGCTATACCTACACTTTAGGCTTCTTTCATGGATATTCCATTGTAGTTCTCTGTAGGAGCACACAGTGGTTTACAGTGGTTTTAATCAGGTGTACGAGATGCCCTAAAAACATTTGTGTCCTGTCACAGACACCCTGGTAGCGGTGCTGGAGAGAGACACCCTGGGGGTGCGGGAGGTGCGTCTGTTTGCGGCCGCCGTGCGCTGGGCAGAAGCCGAGGCCCAGCGTCAGCAGTTCCAGCCTACCCCAGAAAACAAGCGTCGCGTCCTGGGCAAAGCCCTTTCCCTCATCCGCTTTCCCCTCATGACTATAGAGGAGTTTGCTGCAGGTAACGTCGACCTTCCACTCAATCCCATGGCCAAACACCCCTCAGGCCATCCTTTCTTCTTTCCTTTGTTGTGTAAACCTAACCTCTGAGTGTTCCTGTGTACTTAGGCTGAACTTCAGCACTGCAGTAGTCTGAATTCTTTTACCAAATTCTTGTATATATTTTTGTTTTTGTTGTTTAAAAGCGCGTTATCTTGTTATTCTAATGCATTTAAAAAATATTCTTAACTATTTCTGTTTGTTTATCGGCTCATTTGTGAAGCACTATCGGGCTATCATTAAAATGATCAAACAAAATGTGCATTGCCCTACTAAAGTGCGTTTCTGTCTGATGGAACAGGTCCTGCTCAGTCAGGCATCCTGACAGATCGGGAGGTGGTCAGCCTGTTCCTGCACTTCACTGTGAACCCCAAACCCCATGTGGACTTCATCGACCGACCCCGCTGCTGCCTGCGGGGCAAAGAGTGTAGCATCACGCGCTTCGGTCAGGTCGAGAGCCGCTGGGGATACAGTGGAACCAGCGATCGCATCAGGTAAGTGTTGTAGGTGAAGTTTTTATTGCCCTAAATGATCTTTCATAAGATGACTTTAATTTATAGATACAGTCAGGCTAAGCTGTACACTATCTATATCCCTTCAAAACCCCTTATTGTGACATGTAACAAATGCAATGTATGAAAAATTGCGAATATAGCTGCAAAGTGTGGTATGACAAATTTGGAAAATATTCTGCTCTTCACACTACTGTCCTAAAGGTTTTCAGTGAATCGCAGAATATTTGTGGTGGGATTCGGCCTGTATGGATCTATACACGGCCCCACCGACTATCAAGTGAACATTCAGGTAGGCTTTTACACCCACTGTGTTGGTGTACTCCACACAACAATGTCTTCATTTGCTATTGAATTTGATAGTTGATTGGTTTGACTGTGTTGTGACTGACGAGGTCCGTTTTCATCACAGATCATCCACACAGACAGCAACACGGTGCTTGGTCAAAATGACACTGGCTTTAGCTGCGATGGGTCTGCAAGCACCTTCCGTGTCATGTTCAAGGAGCCTGTGGAGATCCTCCCTAGTGTCAACTACATCGCCTGTGCCACTCTCAAGGTACATTGCCTTCAGCCCACCACCTCTTGTCCCATCACAGCCCGTCTTTACCTTACATTTAGCTGATGCTGAATTAGGTACAAGAACAGTCTATGTGGGGTTAGATGGTTTGCTTAGGGGCTTGAGCCATTTTCTCCTACAGGTACGAGAATCGAACCTGTGAGCCTCCAATCCCATGACCAACTCCCTAACCATTAGGCCACAGCTGGCCGCCTCATCCCAGTACAGCAGTGGTCCCCGGTATTTTAACTGCCCTGCTTCGTTGAGATGCTCTGTATCTTGCAGAGTGTTCTCTGGACCACTGTCAGCTTGACATAATCAATATTTTTGCTAAAATGTTGCTGCATAAATAAAATATGAACCCAAATTATATGGTACATAATAATGTTGTGACAATTGGGCTGTATTAGGGATAGTTGGGATATATTAAAATCTTTTTTCACATTTAATTTGTACTTTCACTTGATCTTTCTGGTAAGAGCTGAGGATTCATTCCCTTTTTTTTTGCATACCCCCTATAATTGATCCAAGTTACCACCAGGGGTACTTGTATACCAGTTTGGCAACCACTCGAGTAAATAAATAAAACTGTCCTCCAGTCATTGCTTAGGCAACATGATCTCTTAGAGACCTTTCTGTAATGCTAAGCTTGTCTTGCCTTTTTTTGACCCAGGGCCCAGACTCGCACTATGGAACCAAAGGCATGCGTAAAGTCACTCACGAAGCTCCAGCCACCGGCACCAAGACTTGCTTCACCTTCTGCTACGCGGCGGGCAACAACAACGGAACATCGGTAGAGGACGGACAGATCCCGGAGGTCATCTTTTATACATAATGTCGGATTTACCTTTGTTCTTTAAGGAATAACAGTCCATTCACCATCATGCTAATTCGATGCACTTCAGGCCTCCCAGGAGAGATAAGCGACCAAATCCGCATTTTCTTTCTTTCTTTCATACTCTGTATTGATTCTCACACTCCATCATCTTGCAGAGCATGATTTAAAAGTCCAGTTTGAATACAGATGCTGTGGTTTACAATAGGCTAGACTCTGTGGTGGCAGAGCCACTACTGCTGATTGTTCAAGAAAGGTGACACTGTATGTATGAACAGATGAAGGCAAATACCATGGCTTAGGATATAATCAGGTGGCAGAAATATTTGCTAGTTAAGAATAAATACTGTTAAGGCCTTGAGTTCAGATGTAATACAGTACTATGAATGATAGCACTTCCAAGTCCCAACTCCTATAAAAACCTGAAGTCAGTTTCCAGTCACTACTTAAGTCAATGTTCCAGTTTCATTAGCCGCACTGAAGCACTTTTGGGGCTAGTCCAACTCAGCTAGCCATGCATGTTAAGGCATATGATGCAGAAAAATACCATGACCTGATATTTTCACTCAGCTGTTTGCATTCAAAGTGGACTGTTGCATACCTCTCCGAAATACCCTGCATCAGGAATGTTGAGATACAGGACAAATCTTTTCAGATCAGGATTTTGTGGGCCATTTTGCTGATGGTTGTTTGCACAGAACGTCTTGAACCATATCATTTGGCAACGCAACTGTTGTGCTAACTCAATACCTTTTTCCCTGTACTTGACTCACTCGCTCTTTCTGACCTACTGTGTACTGAGCTTGTTGATTGTGTACTTTCAAGGGTGAACTATTAGAATGGGTGGGGGTTGGCGATGTCAGGAAACTGAATGTACTATTACCTATTTGCCAATGTATGTGTTACTGGTACTTTTTACATTTTAAATTCTGTTCAGTGTAAGCATCTGTAAATACAATTTGCATATATGGAGTCAAAAACTACCAAAGTAATACTATATAGAACATATTTCCTTGGATCACATCTAGTGTAATTCCATATTTGTACACTTTCATTTTAAATCCATGCAAACTACATAAAAAGTAAATAAATATGAAAAGCAGAACAGCTCTGTGGTGTTTTTTTTTGCCTGTGCAGTTCCATAAGCAGAAGAAAAACATTTTATTCACTGCTTTGCTCAACACATGACTGCCTAATCCAAACACTAGATCCACTTCTATGAATCCCAAACTTGGATAGGTTCAGCCAGTCTCCTTTTAATTTCCCAACATTAAACCATGTCAGACAAATCCTCTGAAAATAAATGCAGGAAGGGGACCAGTTAAATGTCAAATGCCATTCCTTGCAAATAAACAGCAAGCTGCACTGTCTGCAGTTAAACTGCATTACCATAACACATCCAAGATGTCAACAGATTAACAATTTGTTCAATATATTTCACCCATTAGGGGTTTTCAAAGTTATGCTGTATGCAAGTCCTTGGAGTAGATTAGTACTTGTTGCAGAGGAACTTGAGGCCAGAACTGGCATTTAGGGTACCATCTGTGCATTTCTGCAATAAAAAAAAATCTAAAATTTGGGGTATAGCAATGTACGGTCTTACTGGTAATCCAAGGGCAGCCAATTATCCTGTGAATACTAGGGTAGAATTTGCTTTAAAGTTGCCAGCTTTTTTCCTTAAGTTCAAGTAGCACTGTAATCACACTTCCACTTCTGTGAAACTATCATTTAATAAATTAAGAAAAACAGATGCGTTTTTCATTTTCATCTCATAGGGCCACATATTTAGTCCAAGTCTGTGGCTAGAGCACTAATATTTAAGTGCAAACACTAATAAAGCAACATCTACACTTCCACAAACACTCGAGTCACTCAATTTTTATTTACCTTTATTTTATGTTTTACATTTGACATGGAGTTAAATCATTTGACCATAGTTTTGGCAAAATCTTAGTGATTGTGATGTAATCTGTACAGTCCAGTCCCTCAGAGCAAGGGGAGGGGAAAAGGGGTGCGTGGGAGATGAGGGGCAGATCTTCTACAATTTGTCCAGGTAGTTGTCCAATGCAGGGACACCCTCCTTGAGACCCTTGCGTTTACGTGTCTCAGCAACGACCTGTGAGGGCTTGGAGCTGGCTTCGAAGGGATCTCCAGGGAGCATCTGCCAGTGGTCGAACACGCACTGAGGGAAGGCCTGGCCACCGGTGTTGGACCGCAGATCAGCTGTGAAGCCTTAAGATAGGGAGGGGGGGGGAATAAACAAGAATGTTAAAAGGTCATAAAAAAGATAGTTACCTAGGTCACAAGGGAAAAAAAAAAGCCTATCAGCTGGTTTGGATCTGTGCTTACCGAAGGACTCGTTTACAGGCAGGTATGCCTTGACTACAAACATGGGTGTTCCCACAACCTGGGACTCCTCGAACACGTGCCCACGTTTCCTGTTCAGCACACCATAGATGCCACCGACCACCTGCTCAGGACACTGGAGAGGAAAAGGGAAAACAAGTCAGTCAAAAAACAGCCAGCTTTTACAAATTATGAAATCAGATTATGTCTAAACAGTTTAACATTGCTCTTGGTAGGATTTCCCACAAGCACATGCTCCCTGGACAAACCATTTTAGCACCTTGCTAGTCCAGTGTACAAAGTACATATTAGAAAGGAAAATGAGGGCTCTGAAAAGTTTACTGTACTTCATCAGCTGCATATGCCAATTCACTAAATGATGCAGCATCTGGTGATGCCGTGGTGTTCGGATTTGCCATAAAAGTAGTGAACCAGTACCTGAATCTCCACCAGGTAGATGGGCTCCATGAGCCTGGGCTTGGCCGTCAGCTGGGCGGCGTACAGCACTCTGCGGGCAGTGGGGATGATCTGGCCACCACCACGATGAATGGCGTCAGCGTGCAGGGTCACGTCATGAAGGTCGAAGCGGACGGCACGCATGTTCTCCTCGCACAGCACACCCTGGAGACGCACAGAATGCATTAGAGATCAAACCTAAAAATTCAATAATGTGAATTACATAAGGTGTCTGAAAAAAGGAACACATACCTCCTTGGTTGCCCACTGGAATCCAGCCACCACGCTGTCCTTGATCTCGTTGAGGTACTGCACTCCCTTGGTCACGTCCACCACCATGTTGGGTCCAGTTCCGTCGGGTCCGAAGCACCAGATCTTACGAGCCTCGGTGACGTCCCACTCGTACTTGTCGGCCAAGTAACGAGCACGGGTCTTGAGCTCCTGCCTGGATGAGACGTCGCCCTTGTCGATGTCCTCAGCCAAGCCGTCTGGGAAGGGACGCGCCTTCATGTACAGACGGTTGTGCTTGTTGGGGGACTTGGACAGGCACATTATGTCAGACTCCTCGCTCACGGTCTCTCTGTAGGATACAACTGGGTCCGATTTCTGCCAAAACAGAGGGAGAAATTTCAGACAAAGAATTGTATTTCAAATCAACAAACATGTTCCAGGCTGCAAATGGGGGAAAAAAATTAAAAAAAACAAACATGTTGAGACATGACTACTTCATCTTACCTTGAGTGGAATGCAGGCATGGTCCTCCTCCAGATCCTTCAGGCAAATCTCCAGATGCAGCTCTCCAGCTCCGGCAATGATGTGCTCACCAGACTCCTCAATGATACACTGCACCATGGGGTCAGACTTGGCCAGACGCTTCAGGCCCTCCACCAGCTTGGGCAGGTCAGCGGGGTTCTTTGCCTCGACGGCCACCCTCACGACAGGGCTCACGCTGAACTTCATCACCCTCATGTTGTGCGCCTGCTCGAAAGTGGTAATGGTCCCGGTCTTCACCAGAAACTGGTCAACGCCTACCAGACCGACAATGTTCCCGCATGGCACGTCCTCAATGGGCTCGACATAGCGACCCATCATCAGGATGGTCCTGCGAGGAGGGGAGAAATCAGTTAGGCAATCCATTTAGGAAGAGACCCTTGTCTGTTCTGAAGTGCATCAGATCATTTCATCTAAACCACTTAACACTCGCGGGTATATTAACCAGTGCCGACTGATCTATTTGGATGTGAAATGCTTTAAATATTGTTCAGCCATTCTGCAGCTGCTGACTTTAATATGGCAGCCACTTTCAGTCTGCATCTGGTGTCAGTCACCATATTGAAGTGAAAACTCACTAAGTGTGAGTGCGTCAGTGCTTAATGTAATGCAAGTAGTGCAGAGTGCTAAATGTAATGCAAGAGTGCTAATGAGCTCCAGTGCCCGTTGTGCGCCGGCACTGCACAAGTACAGATAAATGAGGTAATGAAGACAACCGCACACATCTTCACCTATACAAAGAGAAGACTCCTAGACTGGTTCCTCAACAATAGTCCTGGCAAAATCCAGCTCAGGACTCACCTCTGAATGGGCTTCAGGTAAAGGTCCTCCTTCTTCCCAGGGGTGAAGTTTGGTCCCATGATGCGCACCTTCTGACCAGTGGACACAATGCCAGAGAAGACACGGCCAAAGGCATAGAAACGACCCTTGTCAGTGGTGGGCACCATCTTGGAAATGTACATCATGAGGGGAGCTTTGGGGTCGCAGTTTTTGATTCCTAAAAGAGGAAAAACATTAAATCAACTACATGGACTAATTTACAATACCAGATAATTATAAATCAAAACTGAGCCAACATGTGGTTGCAGGATGCTGCCATGAAGATGTGTACCATCACAAGAGGAGCACGAAAATCTTACCCATGGCAGCATCATCATCTCCAGGTCCTTCGTAGAGCAGCTCACAGCGGTACTTCTGGGCTGTGACGGGAGAGGGCAGGTGAATGGTGATCATCTGAAGCAGGGCCTCCCCAGCTGGCAGCCAGCGACGCATCACGGCCTTCAACAGGGGCTTGCCCTCCTTCTCCTTGTCCTCAGTGTCCAGCTTGATGTCCAGCTTCTCAATCAGCTTGGCGGTCTCCTCCTTCTTAAAGCCCATGATGGCATCGAACACCTGCAACAGAGACGAAGTATTAGAGCTCAGCAATGCAGTTACAAGTGTTATAAAGCCATTTCAACCTGTTCATAACACTAAAGGCATACATGGCGTTCAAGCAGAGCTCTTCAGACAGAGTACTTTCATCACTGGACATTCAGGTCAAAGTGAAGATTTTTTAAGTCATCACACATCTGCCAACCTAGTATAACAAACTACAGTCTAAGATAAGGTAACCCAGAACATAGGGACTCACCTTGAAGATGGGGTCAAGGATGAGCTGGGAAAAGGTGCGAGGAAGCTTCTTGCCATCTGGTCCATTGGAAGTCTTGCTGAACTTGCCGGTAGCTGGGTCAAAGTACCTGAGGGAAAACAAGCAAAATTTCAGCACGACTTGGTATTTGTTTCAATACAATTCCCAAAGGTAATCCAGCAATTCTGGACAACTACAACTTTGCACAAAAGTACCAACCTAAAGGGGTTTATTTTAATTTGGTTTAGCGACTAATCCAGATAAACAAACAACTAGTGAACATGCCGTTTGGTGTCCAACAGCTGCATTCCCTAGCAAAACAAAGCTATAGGGCTCTTCTGACATAACACACAGACAAATGACCAAATGTTGAAAGCTTGCAAAGTGACCCAAACTTCCCGGAATAACTACCTGGTTAAATGACACAAATGAACAATACTCTAAAACAATAAAACTCACCTTTCACCCCACAGCTTCTTCATCATGTCCTCCACCTTCTTGCAGCGTTCAGCTGGTGTCAACTGAGCAGAGTCACCCTTGGCAGCAAACTTGGCCACGTACATCTCAGCAAACTGCTTCAGGGTGAAGGCCCATCCGTGAAGTCCAGATCCAAAACCGACAGTACCAATCACTGGGTCAATCTGAAGGAAACATAACATGTTTAACTTCACACCTACACAACACACACGTCTTCAGGTCAAGTCAAAATAATTAAATACCCTACATAGTTTATAACATTACACGTACCTGGATATCTCCCATTGGTCCTCCTTCATCGCCATAGGTGGAAATGATGACGTTAACGTTCTCCACAATACGCTGGAATGTTGTGTACAGCTCCTCGGGCTCAAGCTGCAGCTCAAGCAAGGCACGGTCCATCTTGTTCATCATCAGCACAGGCTTGATCCTCTCAGCAATAGCCTGCCTCAGCACGGTCTCAGTCTGGACACACACACCTGAGAAAAGTGCAATGGAGAAATCCATTAACTCAGATCAGGACATACCCAAAACTGCTACAATAAGATTTCTAAGGTGCTGAGGACTTACCAGACACACAGTCGACCACCACCAGGGCACCGTCAGTCACACGGAGAGCGGCCGTCACCTCGGAGGAGAAGTCGACGTGCCCGGGGGAATCGATCAGGTTGATCAAGAAGCCGGAGCCATCTTTGCACTGCTTGATGAAGGCCAAGTCGTTGTCGCTGAGCTCGTAGAACATAGAGATGGCACTGCAAAAAATAAACTTGATTAGAATCTTTCCACCTGACATACTCCAGAATGAAAAAAAAACTGTAGTTATTCAACAGCTTAAAAACCCTCTGAAAGACAGCAACTGTATTCGAGAGTGAACATCCATCTTCTGTATATACATTACCATAGACCCATGGGGCCAATGGCATGTTTACAGACATGTACAATTTTACACTTAGTTTAAAAACTCACACAATTATACCAGTAGCTTGGTTTAAACAAAACTTGCCAAAAACTGCCTTCTACAAGACTCATTTTATTTTCCATAGCTACTTAAACTGCATACAATAGCCATCCTGACACTTGGAGTATAATGTTTCCTGCTAGCCCAATTAATCAAAAGAGCCAGCCATGACCAGGTCCAGCCCATCAATCACTCACGTTGACTTGATGGTGATGCAACGCTCCTGCTCATCTTTTCTTGTGTCGGTGAAGCGGGTCTCTCCAGCACGGGCCGAGGCGATGATACCAGCCTTGGACACCAGCGAGTCAGTCAAAGTGGATTTCCCATGGTCCACGTGCGCAATCACAGACATGTTACGAATGTTGGACTTTTTGTCCATGATGGCACGGATCTGGTCGACGGTGAAGTTCACCTGTGCAAGGGAGATAAGTTTGTGTTAGGAGTTACAATGTTTCAGAGTCCATGTTACAAATGCAGACCACGAAACAAATAAAAAAATGTATACATCACCAGCGTACAATTTTTTCCCCAAAAAACACCTGTAACATCACTTGAGTCAGCTTTCACGGCTTCCATCTCTGACGTATTCACCGTGAATAGAGGCCAATAATGTGCCACGGCAGCAGGGTGATGCATGCCAACGTGAATTAAAATGCTGACGCATCTATACCGGCGAGAGCTAACGTCAGATAAGCGCTGCAAATCTGTCACTGCGCAAGATAACAAACGTCAAGGTAACCAGACAAACATGGCGATGGTAAACGTTTAAAACGACCAACCCATGAAACCATCAATACATTATTTATGTACCGCTAGCAGCTCCCTCTGCGCAGTTTCAGGCCTAACCTGGGCGATTCAATGCTAACCAGTCAGCCATTTAGCCCAACAACATTGGCATACAATCGCGCATCAGTAACTGCTTAAAGGCGACTTGAACTAACGTCACCATAATTTAGAGTAAAGGAGACATCAACCTGCCCCTGACAATATGTTTCTAATAAATTAAGCCTCGGACCATTAGTAGGCCTTGGCAATGTTAAAAGCACAAGTGACTAGCCAAGCCGGCATTTTAGGCCACGTGTAATGAAACTAGCTAGCGACTTGGCTAACATCGGTGCGTCACCACTGACCTGCAACCAGACAACTCCCTATTTGCCGGCATCTTTATGCATCTACAAATTCTTAAAGACCAACAAAACGACGGGATGCGAGTCTAGACGATATTTGTGATGTCCACAGAAAGCTCGGGAGTAAACGTCAGACTGCAGCAGACATTAGAAATGCACAAACCCAGCACACTTGCCCTTAGCCACAGGCATAACTGCCATTAGCCAGTTGTCACTGATGGCAATTGCATCGCCGGTTAAAAATTCTACTCGAATAAGAAAAATGCTGCCCCATTTTCGACATGAACACAAATATGTTGGCAGACCGAGATAAACCCATTACCCATGAACTTATGCATTAACACGTCAGAATTTACCTAAAAATCGGCATAGACTGGGCGGTAGCCGCATAACAAAAGGGTGCCATTTTGAGGTAAGGTTAGTACGCGAAATAAGTGTCTCATGTTTCTGATAAGCATCTGAAAGACTCATTGCAAGACTTTAGCGTACATCAATATTAGTGAAACGGTTGTTTAAACTTTGAATTTACAGGAATCATTTACTTACCATGAT
This sequence comes from Setipinna tenuifilis, assembly GCA_030347295.1. Classification (NCBI taxonomy): domain Eukaryota; kingdom Metazoa; phylum Chordata; class Actinopteri; order Clupeiformes; family Engraulidae; genus Setipinna; species Setipinna tenuifilis. Next base: position 13,291,310 of record CM059276.1, on the reverse strand, counting down.
GACGGATGGTTTTGGATTCGCTTCGAGAAGAACCAGACACAAATTTTACACTGCCTACCTCACTTGGGCATAGGCAGGGAAGAGGCCGCCTACGTCAAACGCGTATCATTATATAGTGGACGTCTTTACGTTTTATGCGTACACACGTAGAACGTCTGTCACAACAAGGAAGTCACCGAAATCCCAGCCCCAGTATTCATAATTTTTATATTTGCTTTTTTGCCCTAGGATTCAAATGACCAGACCTGGATAAATCTGCAGGGAATATCTGACATAGCGGATTCATGGGTATTTTTGGAATATATTAGTGTTTTCTCATCATATGGCCTTTGTCGTGGGACTAGTTGTGAGACTGAGGCTGATCAGAATAACCTAACATTTTCAAGGAAATTGAACTATATTCAAAATGATAATCTTATCATTTTGTTACCATAAATTATTAATTCGTTTTACCGTCTCCTCAAAAATATAAATAGGACTATATAAGTAAAAAAATTACATTGACCAGCGGGTGGCGACAACACACTGAATTTTCTCTGGACATTTTAGGCCTATGCTGTAGGCCCTTATCAATGTAATGCTCGGTAATAGACCTTTGATTCATTTTTAGGCCTAATGTGAGAGTGAACAAATAAACAAGACTTCTATGGTTGTCATTTCATAGAAGAACTTTCCAGTTAAACGGTGAATTTTCCAAAACACAGACTACAGCCTTGGAACTGTTGTGGACAATTAGCTTGAATGTAAGATTGTAGCGTGGCCTGTTTGGATAAATCTGAACCTGAATAGAATATTAAATATGCTAAAAAATGAACATGAATACATACTGACACTTTTCACTTTATGTGGCACTTTAAAAGACAGAAAAGAGTCAATTGCAGCATTGCCCTTTTTTGGGTCTGGTTTGATCTTATGATTGGAGCCTAAAGCCTGGATGTTATTTTTGTGACATGGCATGTATTCATGTGCTTAGAGATGGATTGCAAATAAGAGACAGAATGGCATGGACAGAAATAATCTTGGATAATAATTCAGCACAACTCCGTACACATGACAACACAAGAAAGGGTTCACAAAAACTGTGATATAAAGATATTTTAAAGTTTTTGAACCTCCTACAGAGACATAGAAGAGCCTCAATTACTTTAAAGAAAAGATGAAGCGCCGATGCAATTTTGTTCCCCATCCTGCAGTAGACATCTAAAATTGCACTGCATCTTCCTTGCAAGCTACGAGTCTTGTCCAGACAGCTACTGACAAAATAAAGATTTCAGGCTGTATTCAGAGCCCAACAACAAAAAGGGGAGAAAACAAGCAAAAGCTGTATCTGGTATCTAATGGCTGCTATAAGCCTAAATAGAGGTTTTTTAAGGCAGATCCATTAACCATGCAAAATAAAGATAAAGAGACTTGCCACATGACTGTTATTTGAAAAGAGGCTTGCATTAACATATGGACAATAGCACCCATTGAAAGCACAGATCCAGAAAAAAGCTGAAATTCATACAAAAAGGTACCATTTCTTATGGCACAACTATTCCAACATTTTATAGCATTTTACATAATCTCAGTTTTTAAAAGGACTTTAAGGTATGAGCATACTAAGCTCTTTATGCCTGGTTGACTGCAGATTACAACTTTAAGCCATGAGTGCCAAGTCATCCACAGGACAAAACACGGATGTAAGACATAATTTTCTTCCTAATACTGCAACACACGTCTTTAAACCCATGCAAACCTACACCCAAAGTAGATTGAAGTAGCCTCCTTTGTTTTACTTATGATTTTGTACTAACACTTTCTCTGATTACTTGTGCTAACTGGTGTGCTAACTGGATCAATGCATTATTAAGCTTATATAGTTTATTGGGGTGAAGAAAAGAAACTTTGGATAAATGGAGAGGATAAATGCATTTAAATACACTGTACATTTTTAAGACAAATTTAGAGAATGCTACAATGCCAAAATGTAGAAAATGAATGTATTCCTAGATATTTAATGGTGACATCTTTGTGTTGTTGTTCACAGGCATCTCAGAAAACAGTCAGAGATCATTACGCAATCATTTTGTGTTCACTATAGTAATTGACAGATAAGAGTAACTTTTGACCTACTTCAGTAACTGTTTGCCTGTAATGGTGTGTCTCCTGTCTTCCTTGTTGGTATGCTAAATCACTAATTTGCTAGCAGTGCCTGTCAGTCATCAGCCATTTACAAGAAGCAGCCAGTGGTAATTCAGTGTCTCTCCTCTGATGATATGTCATGTTGGAGTTTGAACTTTGACCAAGCACAAAGACCGTAAAGGATAGCTCACTAAACTGACGGGACACAGAGATTTTCATGTTGTATATTTTTGGCTTTTCTCAAGGATACACTTTGTAAAGGTTGTTTGTATTTTGACAATCTTGCGCTGACCAATGGAACCCTATATGGATCAGGTAAGTGTCATTCCATTTCATATGTAGCTCTTTTGTGGATTATTGTTTTTAAAATACTGTACAAAATGTACACCCAGCCTTATCAGTGAGGTAACTCCACACTTAAACAAAGTTCAACAAGCTGTTCTTACTGTATGTTCATCCTTTGCTATCTGTCAACTATAGGATGTTCCTCATGATAAAAGGTAAGGAGAGGAAAGGAAAATTTATGAATGGTATTGATGAATAGTCAAGGGGGTTTTGACTGAGAGGACAAAATTATTGTGCAGAGATATATATCGAATAAGAAAGAAGAGCAAAGCAGTCCAAATTTTTTTCAATATGTGCAGTATCCAGCATCTGTGTTCTGAGCTGATTTCAACTGATTTTGTATCATATTTTACAGTCTTATACATTCTCAGTTGCAAACTATAAATAATATCGCTGATGTTTTTGCTTTTGCTCTTTGGCCACACATTGCCATATAAGTTGTATGGGTTTTTATGTTGCATTTATAAAACATTTGATGGCTGAATGACGTCATTAGTTAACTCTGGATTCACCTTCCTGAAAAACACATTTTGGAAAGTAATTGTGAATGGTAAAATACAAATAAAAGAGATTTTAATTTAAGTAGCTTTGATAAGTTCACAAAAAACACACTCATATTCTTTCAGACTGGTGAGAACATTGACTTGTTGGATTTGCTGTTTGACAAAAATGATGGAATCCTTCGGCATGAGAAGATAGATCGCAGCACCCAACCATGGCCTGTTGTGGAGCCTAATGTGAGTGTCTACCTCCCCTCCCCACACTTGTGTAATTCTGTGGAGCAACTCTCTCAGTTTCTTAATGCCTGCGCTGTGTAATGATGTGGCACCTTGGTGTGTTGTTTGGGCTTGCCTCAACAGCTATTGATCCAACCACAGGGCAATGAGGACTTCCTGAGTGCTCTGTTGAGTGGCCCGGACTCCGCGTCAGGGTCACCCCAGTGGTCCCCATCTCGTAGTGACAGCGGGATCAGTGACGATCTCCACTCGGATCACATGGACAGCCCCCTGCCCCCTCAGAGTCCCCCCTTCGAGAACCAGTACATTTACCCCTCACCCCAAGCTAAGCGCCTGGACCCTGCGGAGGCAGATCTACCCATTGATATGAGTGAGTTACTGATGAAAATGCATTTCAATAGAGAAATCACACAAACACAAACACAAAGTCAAGCATATATGAACACGCTGCGTGCATATGCAAAACAAAAATCTAATTTAAATTCAAATATTCAAATATTTGTGTGACTATGGACAAATACAGAAGCAGCACAACACACATTTCCATTCATCTGTTGCCTAAAATCCTCAATAATCAGCCCTCTCCACCAGCATAGCTGTGCGCTCTGAAACAAACGCTCTTGTGGATCCGTGCAGATGGCTGGGAGGCTGGCATGCTGCAGGTCAGGACGGAGGAGATGCTCTACAGGCCCCCGGAGCAAGGGAGCCAGCTGTCCTCTGCTTTCCCCCTGACTGTGAAGGATCTGCTCCTCTCCACCACCAAGTCTGAAACTGTGAGTGTGTGCTCTGCCTCGTGCAGCTAAGCATGTGCCTGTGCTGTCTGTCCTTGGTGCTACGGTGTAGAGGTCACACAGAAAAAAAAGACAAGGTGACAGATAAGTCCCTCTGAGCATTGGCTACATTTGAACCTACAGCGCGACATGTCTCACTTGAGCCTCATCGGCAGAATATTTTCAAGCGACTGAAGTTCTCGAGCATTGATATTCCGGATATGTTGTCAGTTCCCACAGGCCTCCCAGCACTCGGTCCAAGAGCTGATTCTGAATGAGGATGAGAGGAAACTGCTCGCAAAGGAGGGGCTGATTCTACCTGCCCAGCTGCCCCTCACCAAGGTACAGTCAAAGTGATGCTGACATTTTTTTTTTTTTTACTTTTTGTGTTATCTGGTAGATGTTTTTTTTTCATTGTCTGTTTCTGTGTCTCATTATTTTTCCTGTCAGTATGAAGAGAAAATTCTAAAGAAAATCAGAAGGAAGATCCGCAACAAGCAGTCAGCCCAGGAGAGCAGGAAGAAGAAAAAGGAATATATCGACGGGCTGGAGAGCAGGTACTGACTGCCAGGCTAATTGACTGCCTTAAGAGAGAGAGTGTGACACTAACAAAATAGTGGAGCTGTTCCTTTTAATTGACCAGTTAGATTTTATGTCAGACCTTTATATATATGACATAATTAGATTAGAAATTGCTGCACTATTCAGAGTGGTTTAACTAAAAAAAAACCCATACAAAGAATTCCCCCAGAGTGTCAAGTGTTGAAACTTGTGGTTGAATTTAATGAATGGAATTCAGATGCAGCGAGTTCAATGAGGTGAAATCTTTTTTTTTTCTTTACACAGAATGGCTGCGTGCACTGCACAGAACCAGGAGCTGCAAAGGAAAGTCTTTCAGCTGGAGAAGTGTAACATGTGAGGGAATTGTTTATTTTATATTCCTCTGAGCTCTGCTTTTAGAGTGTTGCTTCCCTAGAAAACCGGAAACTGTTTTGAACCTCCTGGCTTACACCGCCTCTGTCTCTCAGGTCTCTGATGGAGCAGCTAAGGAGGCTGCAGGCGATGGTCATGAACGGATCTAATAAAACTGCACAGACTGGCACGTGTGTGCTGGTGAGCTACTGTACAATACACACACACACACACACACACACATACACACACTCGCATGCACACACATACATACACACACACACACATACACACACTCGTATGCACGCACACACACACACACACACACACACACACATGCGCACACATGCGCACACTCACGCATGCATGCGCACACACACACATACATACAAATAAAGACAGCAATGCCTTGCAAATTTTACTTCCAGTTGACACAATATGCAATTTACACAATACCTGTTGACACAATATACAATTTTTTGCCGTCCAAAGAGACATGAATCATAAATCATATTGTGATGTATGATTCATGTCTCTTTGGAGGGCAAAAAATCACACATGAAACTTAAATATAAAAAACAGCACAAGCTGTAAATTATATTAGGGATGCAATACATCAAACCATAGATGATAATAAAAATGCACTTACATTGCAACAACTCATGCATATGTAGATATCTGCCATATGTGGGATGCTTTATTTGTAGAATAGAAGTAAGAATAAAAGTATATGACCTACACTTGGTTTACAAGTCTTCAGCAATTGTATCACAAGAGGACAGCCAGGACAAACAACCACAATTTAGACTCTGTCCACGTTGTATAGCAGCCAAAAACATTGCTGACCACTTGTGTTTAAATTTTCCGACTCATTATTAAGAAAATCTCGTTCATCCAACACCTTGTCAGGCAGTTTTACTGGTCAGATCACAGTGCCCCTGGGTGAAAATTTACAATGGTATCTGATTGCCCAAGACACCTTCTTAAGTGAAGAGAAGGTCGAATGCTGCTTGTGTGCTGCCATGACCTCCGGAGCAAGTGTGGTTTGACATGCAAATGATTCACACAGTTTCATCTCTCTCTCTCTCTTTTCGCTCCTCTTCCTCTCTCCCAGGTGCTTCTTCTGTCCTTCTCGCTCATCTTGTTCCCCAGTCTGAAGCCCTTCTCAGACAGCAAGGTCAGCCTGGAGGGGGACTTCAGTCCAGTGAGGGGTAAGCCATGTGGGCGTCTTCCACGCAGCATGTAAACATCGAGTCTAAATGAGAAAAAAAATGCTGATAGACAGACAAATAGGAGGAGGAAGGGGAGGGGGGCGCAGAAAAATGAAAGAGGGAAGAAGAACCAGACAGGAGCAGATAGAGTGCAAAGGAAAGAGAGAGCGCGGGAGGGAGAAATGGAGGGAGGGAGAGAGGAAAAACACATTAATGGAGGGAGCATGCAGACTTGCCTGCAGAAACATCCGCACCCATGTGGAGCTGCCACATGAGAGTGCTCAGGGTTTCGCATAGAAGGCACTAAAGTGCTGCCTATCACGTAGGCATAGACGCCATGAGTCAGGTCGCTTGCATCCTTAGTGTGACATTTTAAGAGTGTTATTCAAAGAGCCATGAACAGTTTTTAAGGTAAATATGGCTGTACTATACTTTCAACTTTAAATGCACATTGAGTGCAGTTTCCCTGTTGCAAACATTCTGATGGGCTGAATGAGAAAAGTGAATCTTTTAATTCATTGTTTTCTTAGCTACATTGTTGTATTCTGCACATTTACAGCCTGCTTGCTGTGGTACAGCTGATTTTGAAATGTTCTCTTTTTTTGTCCATTGGCAGTTCAGTCGAGATCCTTGCACAATATCGATTCCTCTCGTGTGGCCCATGCACACAACCATCACTACCCCATGCCAGAGGAGCCGGTCACCATGAAACCACTTTCGCGGAACAAGCAGGTAGATGACGTGAGGTCTTTCCTGGAGAAATTCACCCTGGGAGAAAGGCTGGCGGATTTTGACACCATCCCTCACAACGAGAGTCTGCACGGCCACCTCCACCACGGAGACCCCATTACTGGCCATACCGCCACGGTGACCTTGACGCCTGGTAGAAAAATCCGCCCGCATGCCGATGACATGTGATGACACATCAGGATGTCAGACCAACTGCAGCTTAATACGCTTCATGTGAAGGGAACCACAGAGAGGGTGATCAGGAAACAGTCGCAGAGGGGCAGAGAGGGGAGAGAAGAACAGGAATTAAGAACAGGAGACAGTGAATCCTTGTATCTATTAGCAATGTTATTTTTTTAGTATACTTTTGTTTCATGTTTTATTTTACTAACCATATTTAAAGCTAAACTTGTTGACCTGCTGAATTTGAGTGAATGGTAAATTTGGGGTAAAATATAAAATGCTAATAATGTTTGAAGGTTCATGGAATGAATTTCTAGAGGAAGGATAAACCATTATAAGCATTTATTTCCTGCTAAACAAAGTGTTATACATACAATCAGGCCATTATTCAACCCAAATAGGTATGAGATGTAATTAAATCAAGAGTTAAGAAGCATTTAAAATGCATGTAAAATGAATTGCTTGTAAAATGAATATATACTTGACCAAGTCACTTAATAAATAACTTTATTAAAAAATGTGTGGAAGATACATCTCAACAAACCTTGTCTGAAAGTATTCAGGCAGAGCAGTTCAACAATTAGCGACAAAAATGAAAATAACAAAACAAGTTGTCTGCCCCAGATATGTAGCCCTAAAGGGTTAAACCAGTAAAACCCCAGACTGGATTGTTATCTGTGACCTCCCCTCTTTAATCATCGAGAGAGTCTCGCTGTCCACTTCGGCATCTTTAATCAGCAAAGTCACTTGGCACTTTGATTCCTCGTCTCCCACAGGTGCACAGCCCTCAATCCGCACTAGCCGTCCTCTTGAGTGACAGCGACGGGAGAAGGTGACTGAGTCTGCTGAACTGATGCCTTCATTTAATCTTCAAAATGGAGTCTGTTTTTTGATGCACAGGGCAGACTGAAAATGCATTTCCACTGCTCCAAATGGCTTATTTAAATTGTGAAGTGCTTAACCAAGGTGAGGAAGAAGGCTGTCTCTTTAAAATGTGTTTGAGGCTTTCTTTTGATAGATAATTGACCGGATAACATTGAGGGTCCTTAAAAGAACTTCTTTTACCCTGAGGGCCAAACCATTGTGCCTTTGTTTTTACTGATGGACAGTCCATGGCAAACAGGATATGGCCACCAGCTTATCTTATTTATAACAAATGTCAACAATTATAAATAATAAAATAAAAGGTATAGACACAAAACAGCTGTCAGATGTCATGAGAAACATATTTCAGGTGTTTCTTTTAAAGATGTCAGATCACTGGAGCAAATTTGGTTTAAAGATTCTTTGTATGTGAGTCCACACAGCCAGAGCTATGTAAGAAAGCGCTATAAAATTCCTCTTTGAACCCCCCAAACCTGATTATGATGTGCTCCGGTATCAGTGGGCGGCCAATCAGGAATATAAGTGTGTGTGTGTGTGTGTGTGTGTGTGTGTGTGTGTGTGTGTGTGTGTGTGTGTGTGTGTGCACATGTATGTGTGTCTGTGTGTGGGTGTGTGTGTTATATGCCATTTGTCTTATAATCACACTTCACCATTATTATCATTTTGCAATCACATTGTATTATATTTGAATAGTACAATCACTTAAAAAATAGTTTCAGTGATCTGAACTCAAATCCTAAATTGCATTGCTGAATGTGCCACCAGCCATAATGTGTAGCCTATTCCAAATGCAATCCTCAATGATCCTGAATGACACAACACATTGCCTGCACTACAGGTGATAACTAAAGATTACTTGCAACCCTCAAAAAATAAACAGGATATTCTGAAGAGAAAACTGCAGAAAACTGCAGCGCCTTACCCTAAATTAGCCTAATGAACCAATTCACTTTGACTAAAGTTAGACATTTGTTTGGAAAGCTCTACAGGAGAAAAAAATGCGTGGAAAACTTTTCTGCCGATTAAGGCATCTTTTCTTAAAATTATATCCTGTTAAAGTGGACTCGAGTCAGAGCGCTGCGCGGGCACGGGCACCCTCAGTATAAAAGAATGAAGGCGCGCGGACAGGCTCACTTGTGCGAAGGAGATCGCTTGAGTACATGGAAATTACTCGGTCGCTCCAAAACACAAAAGTTTTCAACAGAGAGACAAACAACAGAACGGTACGTTGAATCCTCTTTGTCTACATTTTTTTCTCTCAATTTTTTCAACTTACATCACGGTACGAGTGTCTATTTAGACATGACTTCGGATGAGTGAGTACAGATGAGTGAGTGAGTAGCCCATCGCACCATGGCAAGAAACGACAGCATCCAAACTCTTGAGTCGGGAGAGTGTGAGAACGTGTTGGTGGACAGCACATCAGTAAACAATTCTGAAGGGACATTTCTAAGTAATCTGTCTTTACGCTGCTGGCTTCATCTCCTGGCGAAAGAGTCTAGTTCTGAACTGCACGGTGACGGCTCCAGCACTGCGGTGCGTGTCATGATCGCTCTGGTTTACTCAGTTGTATGCGCCCTTGGTCTAGTGGGAAATGCTCTTGCCTTGTATTTGTTACACTCACGCTACAGACAGAAACAGTCTTCCATTAACTGTTTTGTTATGGCTTTGGCACTCACTGACCTACAGTTTGTGCTCACACTGCCCTTTTGGGCTGTAGACACTGTCCTTGACTTCCGCTGGCCTTTTGGAAAAGTGATGTGCAAAATTATCAGCTCTGTCACAACCATGAACATGTACGCCAGTGTCTTCTTCCTAACAGCCATGAGTGTGGCACGCTTTTACACAGTAGTCTCGTCTCTGAAGATGCACAGCCACCGGACTTCTGCAGCCACAGCTAAATGGATATGTCTAGCCATCTGGGTCTTTTCACTCCTGGCCACCTTGCCGCATGCCATCTACTCTACCAGTGCCCAATTCCCTGGTGAGGAACTGTGCCTGGTGCGTTTCCCTGAGACGGGCAGTTGGGACCCCCAGCTCCTCCTAGGTCTGTACCAGATGCAGAAGGTGCTTCTGGGCTTCATCATCCCCCTGGTCGTGATCACGATGTGTTACCTGTTGCTGCTGCGCTTTGTGCTCAGCCGGCGCATCAGTGGCGTGTCGGACAGCGAGCAGGGCCGCCACAAGCGCCGCTCCAAAGTCACCAAGTCCGTCGTCATCGTGGTGCTGTCGTTCTTCCTCTGCTGGCTTCCCAACCAGGCTCTGACACTGTGGAGCGTGCTCATCAAGTTTGACCTGGTGCCCTTCAGTGACGCCTTCTACAACGCCCAGGCCTACGCCTTCCCCCTCACCGTGTGCCTGGCGCACACCAACAGCTGCCTCAACCCCGTGCTCTACTGCCTCATCCGGCGGGAGTTCCGCGCCGGCCTCAAGGAGATCCTGCTCCGGGCCAAGCCCTCCTTCTGCAGCCTCAGCCACCTGCTGCCTCGCAAGGCCAAGGTCGCCGAGGCCCCCACTGTGGTGGTGCTGGTGCAAATGGATGTCTGACAACGGAAGACTAATTGGGGGTGGCAAGGGGCAGGTGGTTTATTAGGCTCATGGTTGTTTTTTGAAGGATGTGGGGGAAAAAAAAAACGTGGATCCCATGGGGTCACCAGATTCTTCCTGGCCCTCTCCTTCACACTTGCTTTTCGCGTTCTCCAATTTATCATTTCATTCATGGCTCTCATGTAGTCATTCATTGTTTTGTATGCAAAGCCAGATGTGTAAGCTTGTATATGGCTGTCTAATGAGAGACCTTTGCAAAGGTCAAGACCCCAAACCCATGAAGGTGTTTCTCGGTTGCAGATGAAAGAAAAAAAAAATCACCATTGGCTGGTTCTTTATGAGAACATATTCTAAGAAAAAGATAAATTATGCATTTGTTTCCACTCCTTTTGGGGGCATGTGATAGACAGGCTTAATTTGTAAACAAAGGGCATTTCATCCCATTCTGTAATTATGAAGCCTCTATTTATGAATAATGACTGAAGAGAATGCAGCATCACTTCTGAAATATTTAAACAGCCTAATCCCCATAGATTGTCTATGCTCATCAACACATTTCCTGATGTGATAACATGGGCAAAATATTTTTTTAGATTTACATTTATAGCAATGAAGTGAATTGTAATTAGCCAATCAGCAAATAGGGTAACTGAGGGGACCTTGTTAAATGATAGCAGCAGCACATGTTTGCCATTGTTGTGTAAGCCACACATTTTTTTTTACCTGAGTTGAAGTGCTGTAGAACGCATGCATCCTTGAGCCTTTTCATTGCTCCACTAATATTAAGTGTGCCAGTACTCCTTTCTTCCCAAAGAGGAAAAAAACTGTGTCTTATGTGCAATAGAAGACGTACCAGAGATGTGCATACCTTGCTGGTATGAGATATGAATGAGCAGGATAACATAAATAACCTTATTTGACCATTGCAGATGCTCTTGTGACGCTTTACATTGGGTGACATCTAGGTGACATCTGTTTGTATGTAGTCGTAGTAAGATTTTCATCTTGCTTTATTTTTATGGGCTTTTGCATTAAATTTGTTCGCAGTACCAGTCCTGTAAAGGCTTTCAAAAGTTAGATGGGAAAATTCTAGCATAAATAAATAAAAACTGACAAGTGCAAAGTCAACGAGCTTTTCTTGAGATGACATATTTTTTCCCCTCAAAAAAACTGCAAGTCTGCTTCTTCTCAACAGAGAAAAAATTGAGCCTAGCTGTGTTTAGTATTCATGTGGAGCCAACATAAGCAGGAGGCAACCACTGCCTGCCTACCCCACCCGCCCTCATTCATGAAAGAAAATATTTTTTCAAAGCTGTCGTTTGTGCCCGCACCCAAGGTCAGCTTCGCTTGCGTCTTGCTAAGGGTGCCTGTAGGGGTTTTGTTCACTAGACCCCTGAAATCTGCATTGTGATCATAGTTATAATAGGTAGCTACGGCTTGGGTTGGGGCTCAGGGTGCTAAATGGGTGATGTGTGCCTATGAAACATGGTGGCCTTGAACTTTGGTGACTGGGCTTTTAGACTACACAAAGGACATATAGCTGGTGGGGAGGAGATAGTGTTAGTGCATTGAAAATGTTTAATATGTTGTTCAGGTCATCATCTTCTGGACCAACAGCAATCACATCATTCATAAGTACTATTGACAGATTGCTGTGGTGAAATGTTCCTAAACATTACACATGCGAGATGCAAGTGTACATAGACGTTCAGTGTACAACATATTTTCTTTCACAGAATGCACAGACAATATGACATGCCGGTCAGAAAAAAATGGATAAGAAGTCTGGAAGAGTATCCTTTAATTAAATCATATTTAACTATAGCATATTACAGACAAAGATGAAAATATACTTAAGGAAGAACCTCTATATGATGTCAGCCATCTTACTTGCGGCAAGTTTTAAGAAGTGATGCTTCTTCCATACTAGACCAATGGACATTGGTACATAGCTCAAAGATGTAAAACACTGAAATGTAACAAAACAATAACATTTTAGATGAGTTATTAGAATTACATCCAATCTTCTCTCATGACAACTTGTTTAGATGCCACCTGACACGTTGCATTAGACTCTGATCCTTTCATGCAGTGTATGGAGCAAAAGGTGAAGATCAAAAGATGGAGAGCTCTTAAAAAAGATGCTGGCACGCTTTCTCTTTATTGACAAGAACTGAAAAAATAGGCTTGCGGCCATGAAAAAATAGGTTATGTGACAGTCTAAACATTTTGTTATGTATAGATTGTTACCCAATGGCATAATTAAGTAATTGGTCAGGGATTCCTGACACCTTCTCAGTGGAGCTCAAATAAACAATTGACTCAAAATGGCCTTCAGCATTTCAACTAAAATTGATTCTTGGCAGGTTCCATCAGCGATGGCATTTCGGCATGTGAACAAAACAGTAGGCCTAGTATTTCAAAGGGTCCTGTTGTATTAACCCCCTACATTCTTTCCCCAGTATGCATTTAATCGATCCCCATATTCAACCATACAGAACAGCAGCAAGGATCTTGGGGAGACTCCCAGTTGGTGACCTTTCAGAAGGGCCAACTCACGACTGTGAGGATTTGAATAGTTAATTATTTCTCATTAGTGAGAAGCTGTGGTGGGAGGAACCGGGTGTGGACCTCAAAGACAATTGAGACCATCCAGTGTATATTCAGCACAGATAGCCCAAAGAATCATCAGGAATGGAGTTTCTTCTTTTTACCAGGCCGAATTTCACCACTGCAGAGTAAGTGTGCTTGAAATCATCACCAGGTTGTAGATGAAATAGGTGTGAATGTACAAAATTGAGGGGACCTTACTCCACCTTACCACTGCTTTGATATTCCACCCGGGTGTTGGTGTAAAACTTTATCTGCAGTGACCCAGGCTATCCCTACCCTGGCACCATTTTGCTAGTGTGATTACTTCTTCAAGTGGGGCAGAGCACAGCGTTTTCAATATACATCTCACATTTTTCCTCTTTCAGTCGAGTGATGACATAGAAATACACATTTGGGTGTCCACAAAGAAATTCAATTTAGCCCTGGTTGCAGGCTGTAGAGGGTGATGATCTTTCTGTGCAGAGTTACAGTCAGACACAGTAACCCCAATTAATATGTCCTGACTTCCCTTGCATTTCTAATGCATATACCTTGCATCTGCATATGCCCCATGTTGATTATCTCAGAGCTTGCTCATACAATTAAGGAACTTACAATTGAACCTTAACCAGTGATCCTGGTGGAGGCTAAAACCAAGCCTTTCTGCCTTTATATTCACATTTCAAAGAAGGGGGAAAAACTCGACTCCGACAAAGCAGCATAACTCATGCTGTGTTAGATACCACTGCGATTTCTTTTTAATGTTTTCCAGCTTTGTTCTGCTGAGGCCATTCCCTGTAGTACCGTGCCCAAGTGGCAATGTTCCAGGCATAAGAGTGAAGCCCAAACTGAACGTTCTAATGTTGCAATACCTCACAAGCCCATTGGGGGCTAGTGAGCAACTTCCCAAAGACTCCCATTTTTAAAAAGTCAATTTTCACAGCAAAAATAAACTTATTTACAGCCTGGTTAAAAAAAAAACGGTTTTGGTGTGGTCTCCAGTGGTTATCTGATCTATTAGAAAGTTTATGTGTGACGCCACAGCGGGTTTGTCCAGTTCTCTTATATAAAGTCTTCGATCGTGCCACAGGAACTCTCAAGGCTCAGCCTCACCATTGTTTTAGTATTCTAGTGGTGGTGTTTGGGCTCTGGGGCCTCTGCCCAATGATACGGTGTTACTCTCAGGAAAAAAGGGGGGAGGGGGGTGAATATTCTGAGCCCTAAGACTACCATTCCCGTAATGAACACAGGCAGACTTATCGATCAGTTACCATGTGATGGATATTCCACCTGACTCGCGCCTCCTCTGGGTAAGGTCTGAGATTGTTTGAACAACACGACTCTGGCACAGCTCCGTCCCCCACTGAAGCCGGTGCTGCTTTCATGGTCATTTTGCTAATGGTGGTTATCTGATCATCACCTGTCTACTTGTCGACATCCGTGTGGCAGACACTACACATTTTGCATTCAGTTTCTACCGAGTGTTTCGGGGCCTGTTTTTATCCATGCAGCTGTGTTTTGTCATGACCTTTCTCGGTAGACTTTGACACAGATAACGATCATGTTCAGAAGGTGAGCAATACACGTCCTGACATACCACACCGAGCTCCATTGTTATCAGTCACGATGCAATAAGTCACGACCATCATAAAAATGCAGAGTCCAGACAGGGGTGTCTTGTACGGCATTAGAACAAAACAAACACGATGGTTTTTGTTCTCCCTTACGATCCAAATACAATGAACAACCATGATGCAATCTTTGTTATGCCATTACTGTGGATTTGTATGAACTAGTGTGAAAATCACTATGTAATTATTAAAACATAACTACTACAGATATACATATTTTAGGGGGTTAGGCGTGATGGTAAAAAAAGGCATAAAAAATTATGAAATCTCACCACTAACACTGGGAAGCACATATAAAGAAACAACAACTTATTTTTATTATATTGTGTTTTCCTTTTTGTGTGAAATCTACTAACATAAAATGCAAACAACAGGGGTGAGAAGAAATCTACATACTCTGTCATAAGATGTTTTAGAAATTATTTTGGTGATTCAGCTTCGACCATGTAGTGTATCTAGATGCATCTGTGGTTAGTCAGAATTTAGGGAGGACATTTTTGTCCTCATGAATAATGAATTTTAAAGTTGTAAATTATTAATCACACCAAATCCAAATTACCATATCCTCACAAGTCCCAGGCAGTGATCTCAAAGTGTTACAGTATTTACACTGATGCCAAAACTGTTCGATGAGAATTAAAACTACATGATGATAAAACACCACTGAAGGAATATCAAAGTCAAACAGGGACACTTCAAAGAAAGAGGACACATCTTGCATCTTTCATTATGAAACAGGAAGAAAGTCTTGATTACACAGTAAATATGTATTAATATTTATATTTGGAAACAACAAAGAAACATTATTATCATTATTTTTTTTACATATTTGCTTGAACTACATCCAGTTTTATAAAACACCACCAAAAAATGCTCGTGAGATTTTAGCAAGTCATTAACCTGACTGTGAAAATAATGAGGTAGGATTCCTGACAGCTCACTCTGGAGACAGCACTAAAGTCCCAGATGGAATATGGGGAAACTGCTGACAAAGAACAGCCCCAGTTACCATCACAGCAGACTATGCTCTGAAAAAGCATAAGAAAGAAAAATCTCTTTGACTGGAGGCTGATATTTTTCTGTAATGATAGCAACGATAAATAAAATATGGCCACAAGTGGACGGTAATATGCGCCGCGATGCCAGCAGTATGTGTGTCTGCGGTTGCTGGGGTGATGGTTATTAGTCAGTCTGGTCTCAGTGAACCTTTTAATGAAACCAGATGCACAGCCAGCCTACATTTAAAGACAGAAAAAAAAATCACAGTGTCCTGGTTTGCATTATCCCTTTTTATTTAGAGGGCCTGACACATGCCATAGTTTCGGTTTGATGATTATGTCACATAACACACACATCACTGTGAAAGCTTTCACGACATGACAGAATATACTTTTTGTTGAAGTTCTACAGTTGTGGGTTTGCAGAACATAATTCTAAAGCAAAGATGTAAATTGGCTTAAATAAAGGTTTGGTGGATATTTGGTTGGATCCTCCCATAGCAGTCAGCATTAAAAATCTAGAAAATTTAATACAGTGTTATATTTGCAGTTAAACACAATTTACAGTTTCATGACTCTTGTTGAAATCCTTGTCAAACCTACTACTGTTATGGAAATTTGATTTAGCTTTAATTTCATTAGATACAAATTGATGTTATTTTGTTCATTCCAGTGGTCATGTGCATTTTTTTCTCCCTCAAATTTGTTCTCTGTGAACTGTGTACAGTATTTCTGCAGCTTGACTGCCGTAAGCCTTTGGCAATGTGTCTCTGTAGTGCAACACTGTTGTATAACACTGAGATGCTGTATCACCACAGTACAATCATTTACTGTTTGTGTAACAACTCACAGCTCACCTTCAAATGGCTGGCGGATTTAAGTTAGTT
Source organism: Setipinna tenuifilis (assembly GCA_030347295.1). Taxonomy (NCBI): domain Eukaryota; kingdom Metazoa; phylum Chordata; class Actinopteri; order Clupeiformes; family Engraulidae; genus Setipinna; species Setipinna tenuifilis. The sequence continues at coordinate 13,274,759 of CM059276.1, read as the reverse complement.
TGATTATTGGTTGGGGATGCTGCTGATAGGCTTAAAGAGATACACCCATCTTAATCCAACAAGCTACAGTTATAAGCCTGCTGTGATTTGGGAACTGAGAGTGGTAGTGCCTACCAATGATGTGGAAGAAAATTAAAGAGGGAAATGCCAGATCGAAAACTGCATCTAAATGAATCTACTGGTGGTTTTTTTTCTTTTCTTTACTTCTCATCACCAGGTAGGGCTGTACCTCCTCATCAGTCTTATATATTTAGCCGAGGCATTTTATGTACAACATCACGTCATGTGAAGATTTTACATCATCCGTTCTACTCTGAAATGTGTTCCTGCCAATGCTGAAAAAGTACCACGCAATCAAAGCAACACAACGCTGTCAGGGTAGGACTCTGAAGAGTCATAACATGACATGTTCTTCATAAGATATGAATAAGATATGATACCCTTCACAAGAAATTCGATATTTCCTTAAAAGGTGACAGGTCTCATAGATTTTTGTGGAACCATTTTTAAGCATTTTGGTCTGTTGCTGAGATAATGGTCCGATGTACATTTTGATGGTTGTCATGATAAGAGTTTAGTGTATTACATAAAAATAGAGAGATACATGAGCTTTTCCTGTCAGTCAACCCCATAATTACAGTTTTTCTCAATTGTTAAAGCACTAAACACTATTGGCTAAACAACCTTCTCAATTGCTTGAATTCTTTCACCGAACTGTTTAATCTTTTGACAGTACCTTAAATAATTTTTATATAGAAGAAAACACAATTTGCAAAACTCACTGACCCCTCTTTGCAAAACTCGGAACACATTGTCATTCTCAAAACACATTGTAAAACACATTTTGCATTGTGAGACAAATGTGATGCAAAATGGTAAACCTTCTTCTCAACATTTAATCACGAATATGTAAAGCACAAATGGCATAAGTTACAGAAACAACACAAAATTAAATCACAGTGAAGCAGTTGGTACACTACCCTCTCAAAAATGAACAATGTTTAGATGCAGCGTTAATTTCACAGCACTGAAAATTTTTGACTAAAAAAAGAAAAACTCTTAGTACATGAACTAAAATACATAGTGATACAGTACAAATAAAAACTACATGTGCTGTATACAGTGCTACACACAAGAGATCTCTGAGCTTCATCATGCCTTTGGGCTGGGTCAAGCCACAGCACCTCATTCATATCACAAGCAATGATGTCCCTTGCCAGGCAATGGGGAAAGAACCCCATATTTCTTGCCTTTGTCACCAGAGGCAAATTCGATGGCCTCTAAGACATTTTACAGATTGGCTTGAGCTCTCAATTCTGCCTCCCTCATCATCAACACATGGATGAAATCATGATCTATAATGGTTGCTCCAATTTGGTTAGAAATTACCACTCTTTCTCTTCCTCTTGCACTTCCTCTACCTCCTCTTCTTCTTCCTCCTCGCCACCCCCCTCGCGTTCGGACTCTGTCCTCTTTGTCTCTGATTGGCACCCATTTTCAAGCTGTAACCTTTAACAACCTGGTTTGATATATAAGGGAACAGGACCAAATTATCTGGAAATCACTCTCTTACTGTAATAGATCAATTACCAAACTCTGTGACTGATGTGGACCATTACCAGATTGATAATTCTTGAATTTGCATGGAGTTACTGAGACAGCTTCAACTTTTCTGAATAAGATTCAGAAAGAGAGAGAGAGAGACAAAGAGTGTGTGTGTGTGTGTGTGTGTGTGTGTGTGTGTGTGTGTGTGTGTGTATGTCTGAGAGAGAGAGAGAGAGAGAGAGAGAGAGAGATAAAGTAAGTGAAAGAGATACAAAGAGAGAAAGAGAGTGAGAGAGAGAGATTACATAGGGGTGGAATGGGCTGAATCATGTTGTCACCACTGTTGGACACGTGCTTGCCTCCACTTTCACTTGCAAAAAAGTATTTTAGGTGTTCATGCCATATTAATAACATCAGATCTTATCAAGACTTAACAAGGCATGGCAGAGATAATGCACAGCTTCTTGGTTTGCATTTGTACTTAATTCACACATTTCTGTTGTTTATCTGTCAGGTAATACTGTGGAATTATACGGTAGAAGAGACACGATTAAAGGTGGTGAAGGGACATGCTTATTTTCAGAAGAGCTGCTGCTCACCGTAAAATCTGAAAGTCCAAAGAGCAAACATAAAGTAAAGCAAAGCAATTAAGACCAACCATTTTGTAGCGACTGAATGTTAATTGAGCAGTCCCATGAACAACAACTAACCCTTCCCCCTCTTAAAACCTGCATTAACACACAGTACAGGATAACTTTGGTCTACCAGTTTTTAGCAGCTGAACATGTCGATTTATGTTGCAACAGCCACTGACAGTGGCAATCACCAATAGTATAGTATAATAGAGGGTAAATTATCCATTCAGGGTTAATTGCCTTTCATTTTGCTTCACTCAGGCATCTGCTCAAGCAGCCATGTGCTTCTCCAAATCAAACAAGTGGGCTATGTTCAAAAACAAGGTAATAGAGGAATGAAAACCCACTTCATAGACTTGACTGCATTGTGAGTTACAAAGACACGAAGCCACAGTGGCACCAAAAGGTGACAAAAATATCTGAGGAGAGACGGGAAATGAAAATTTGAAACAATGAAGTGTTGCTCAACAATGTTGCATCACCACACACCCACACAATCAGTTATTAATTGTACAGTCAATGTTGCTTAAACTCTTCAAAAGCTTTTTTTTTTTTTACAAGAGAAACTACTTTTTCACTAATGTTTTTGCTGTGGAAAGTAGGGGGTTGTTTCTTTAATCCTATTCTATGTTTTAAGCTCTCAAACGACAGCAGGACATAAAACAATTAGAAGATAACAAAGGTTTACCCCATGCTGCTGAATGTCTGCATACGAGTGTGAGAGGACAATGTTTAATAATGCCATGTGTAATGTGCCATTTAAAGTGTATTTGTGCTTCCTTCCTTCTCTTATGATGTGAGTGTGCCTTTTCTCTTAGTGGATAAGAGGCTGCGTGTGGAGTCTGTGTAAATTGCCCAGTGTGGTTACCTCATGCGGTGTGTGTCTGTCCACCTCTGTTGTGTGTTTGATGTGAAAAATGTCACCCTCCAGCAGGTGCCTGCAGTCCCGTGTCTGCCTAAAATGGTGTGTTGAAAGCCAAGAGAAGCCTGGACTGGAGTATCCATATTGTCTGTCTGTCTGTGTGTCTGTCTGTGTGTCTGTCTGTATTCCTCTGATACACAGTCTAGACATTATTGCAACCTTCAGTTTAAGACATGAAAGAATGAATCCTATTATTATCATTACTATTATGGTTCTGTTATTTAAGGTATAAAGCAAAAGTAGACAGAACAGTAATGTTTTGTAATCTCTCAGTATGTGTCTGTCTGCATACACATTAACAGATATGAAACTAAATTAGATGAGCAATTGGGGCAAAATATTGGGCCAGTATATATTAGGCTAATGTAATGAATAAAAAGGGTTGACAAAATAGCTGAATTTCCGTAAAGGACATTTACCTGTAGAAATTAGCCTATTTGGACCAAAAACCCATGAGCAGTCATGAATCAAAACTTTAAAGCACACAAATGTAATATGGGACAGCATACACAGTCTATGATCCTATCATAGCTGTGGTTAGTATTACATAAAATGGCTAGATGCTTGTAATTCTCAAAAGTACACAGAATAACAAAAAAGACGTACAACAAACAAACATACAAAGTTTGTTTCAACCTCTTGGATTACTCCTGAAGATGTTTTGTGTCTGTACAAAGACCAAAATCCATTTTAGACAAAATTGCAACATTTGACAGAGGAATTACCAAGGTCTGTAATTTAAGGTATTGCTCTTGATAGTGGGGAAGATTGCTTTTGACTTTCAACTCAACAGTAGGACTGGAAAGATGAGTACAAAAGAAAAAATAAAATAGGCATGTAATTTGCCAGTCCCGCTGTCCCTCTACCCATTAACCAGAAAGATTGATATCCCCCTATGAGGAAGAAACACAAACCTTTCTACGATTACAGCAGGATGCCAACTTGATCCAAGACCTTGTCATTACAAATGACGTCATGTCGTGTGCCGTTTTAAAAACAGCGAGTGAAAATTTCAGAAAATTATACCACCATACCCTGACACCTGTGGACATGGCAGAAATAACCTACATTTTGGGTTGTTTTTATTTCCTTAGTTTTTGACTAAAAGACATGATCATAGCACAGGGAAGATGTGTGCATAGCGGTGTGTGTGTGTGTGTGTGTGTGTGTGTGTGTATGTGCGTGTGTGCGTACATGTGTGGGTGCATGTCTGTGTGTTCCTGAGGTAGGATAAGCATAATGATCCACTGTTATGTTCAGTGCCAATATCATCTTGCTCCCAGTGTCTTTGATCACTTCCTTTTCCACTCAAGTCGTTTGCCTCTGTGTGCACTCCTCTTCCACCACAAGCAAGTTTTCCCCCCATGAAGAGGCAGGGGTACCCTGCGCAGTAGCATGGCTAAAAATACCCTCACATCTCTTTCTCTGCTCCCCTCTTCCCTTTCCTGCAGCTGTCATACCTGCCACCGATTCGTCTGCAAATTGGATTGAGGGGAGATCGCACAAAGTGTGGAGATGGGTGTGTGTGTGTGTGTGTGTCAGTGTGTGTCTGTGTAAGTGTGTGGGTAGGGGTGGCAAAGGGGTGCAGGCAGATGTAGGGAGGGCATGAGAATGTGAAGTTAAGGGAGGTTAACCGGCACTTGAGTTCATCCTCCAGTCCCAGGAGAGGGCCTGTCAGGAAATGGCTGTGGTCAGTGCAGAGCGCTGAGGTGAACAGGCAGGGTTAGGGCCCCTGTGTGGAGGGAGAGAGGGAGAGATTATGGAGAACAGACATTTCGTAACCTTTTAAAGCAGATGCTTAAACTCAGAATCCTTCATCCAATAGTCTCTGGAAATGGCAGGTGGTGGTGGTGCACCGCCACCCCCCTCTGCTTTAACATGTCCTTTAACTATCCTCCCAACACCTCCTTGTTTGCTTTGAAGATGGTGGTAGTGGTTGAGGGTGGAGGAGAATAGGGGAGCGAGGATGGGGGAATGGTGGGTGGTTGGGTGGGTGGGCGGGAGTTGTTAGGTAGATAGCAGACTTTAATTAAAAGCCGATTAAAATTGAATTTTAGACTGTGACAGTGTGTTGCCTGTTGCATTTCCAGTCACGCCAGTTAACCAGCAGCTGTCAGAGTGGCCGAGGGATCAAAGACATGGTAATTTATCAACAGCGACCAACGTTGCACAGCACCGTGTCAAATCCCTAAGGACTGACCTCGACAGTCCATTCAGGAAATTGTTTAAATGCACAGGCTATTATAGATAATGGATTCCACTGGAATAACAGAACAATGTGTGTCCACAATGTGTCATGTATTTCTGCAGGGTAAACATGTCTTCCAAAATGGCGTGGGGGGGCTGGGCTAGGACTGCCCACTGCTGTCAACGCTGACTGGGTATTTTTTTTTTTACTCAGGAGAAACAGACTGTACCTGCAGTAAGAGTGACTATTATTTGCAATTCATCAGAATCTTTCATCATGCCTTTCAGAGTTCCCGTCTCCAATGTGCCCAGTGGGAATGTTGAGTGTCTCACCTGTTAAAGAGTGCAAATTGAATTTGTTGGCTGAATCAAGGTAAAGACCTAGTGAGATGGGCCTTGTACAGCCCCCAACCCACACCACCATCTCCACCCACCACGCACTCAGCATAGTTTGACATAATGATTTAAGGATGAGTGTGATGCTGTAGCTACTCGAGAGATTTTCTTTCTCTTCCTGACTTGACTGTTACCCACGAACAAGGTCAGACATTTTATGCACAGACACTTCATTCAGAAAGAAGCACAAAATCTTCTCATTAAAACCCAAGCCACTCGCACAAAAAAGTTAACAAAGCAGACAACCCACACTGAGGACTGTGTCAGTGAGGAAAACACAAGCGCACAAAACAAACATTTTTAAGTCTCCAACAAGGGGCTGTAGCCTTGACAACAGGATGTCATGGCGGCAAACACAACAACAACATTAATAACCCCTTCATTTTAACACTCAGGGTTGGGAGAGGAAAATGGATAAAAGGATAAATATACCAATAAACAGTGTGAGCAATTTTAAGTTTAAATGGGTGTTTTTATAAGAAAAAAGGTCAGCAGTAGTAATTACATATACACCACAGTGAAATGCGATGTTACGATTAAGATTCTTTTATGTTTCTTTTTAACAGTCAGCATGCATAGCCTAGGCATTATTTGAAAGTTGTTAACGGAAACTAATAGAGAGGTAACTTTAAGAGCCTATGTCCTTCACTTGGAGGGCAGCTTGCCTGAGTATCTGAGTGCTGCAGTTTGAGGACATTTTGCAACACACTCTCAAGACACACTTTAGAAGCCCTGAGGATACATCCAAGTCAATACTGTTTTTATTTTTTATCTTTCATGCTAGACGATCTTTATGCTGGATACGAATCTGTTTCTGCTCAGAACTTCGCATCAACTGATAAGCATGTGTAACTATGAATAAAGTGTGTAACAGGTTTTTTTTTTAAAAAAAAGGGATTGTTCATTTAAATGCGTTTTTTTTTTGTGTCAAAAATTGAGTAGTAGTTATCTGGTCTCCAGGCAACAAGATCTGGCACATCCTGATAAAGCGCCTTAAGTCATGTCAATCTTCCCTCTCCAACCCCTTTTCCCCCATGTCAGTCATTGTGGTAGCTGTAGCACACCTTCGCCAAAGCGTCAGATGCTGTACTGTTAGATTAGAATAAATCTCACTGACAGTTAGTGTGTGAAAAACTAAATCGGTACTCCATACCTGACAGGTGAGGAGATAACTTTCAGTCCTACACCAAGATAGCAAGACATACTTGAACACGGATCATGTGGATCTGTATCAAGTTAAAAACAAACTTTGGCATGGTGTCCATCAAAAGAGACACCCCTCCAAGTTTTATTCAGGCTTGATGGAGTTGACAGACAAAGACCACATGGGAATGTGTGTGCAGTGTGCATGCCATGAAACCCAGGGGCTGATGTGTGTGGGAACTCCACCGAGACCCACCAGTCTCATCGAGGCACAGCACTGGAGCAGGCCTTAGCTGTTCAATGTCTGTCAAGAGGATTCCAGCACACAATGTATACAGAGTTTTACACATGCACACATGCCTGTGCACACACACACACACACACACACACACACACACACACACAAAGTCACATGCATGCACACATTCACATAAGCATATACATACCAGTACATGCATGCACACACACACACACACAGTCACATTTATGCACACAAACACATACATGCATACACACACACACACACACACACAAATTCCAACATTTTTACACATACACACACACCCCAGTTTATGGGAACATCTCACCTGAGTGTTTGGTCTATTCTCTGATAAGATGCTCAGATGTGGGTCCTGGTCCTTTAAATCCCTCTGATCTTACCCTCAGAAGCAAGTGATTGTCATAACCCCCCAAAAAAGAGCAAGCACTCTTACTTAAAAAAAAAAACCTGGCCACTTGCACAAGTGCTCTCTGAAGATAAAGTCGTGTAGCTGGGTTGTCAGACCGGATGAAAGGCTGCAGCCGACCACAACAATAAGCGCACCCCTGTTGCCATGTGATTTGGGGTATCTCCCAAACTCCCCGCTCTCCAAAGCCCTCACTCATCACCTTATCACTTGCTGCGCTTTTGCCAGCAGGTATACATATTGATCTCCTGCCAGCTCAAAGTGGCAGGCTCACTTTTACAGAACCCTCCTGTATCATCCGCTGTCAGGGTTAGGGTTATCAGCTGGCATATTACTGTAATAAAAATAAGAGTATTGAGCCCCTTAATATAACTATATGACTACAACATACAATCAGCTCATTGAAGCATGTCGAGAAAATCTATACTCAAAAAAGGAAGGCCATTTCTTCTGTCTGTTGGGTGAACACTGGAGTTTTGAGATGTCTGGGTGTGGAATAGCACCTAAATGGAAATAGAAGCACCTGAGGAGAAGAGGAGGGCAGCTCCCTGAAAGTTTGGTAATAGGGTAAAGTGGATGAATCAGACACTTGGAGTACATCTTATTCACCCATACCTCTATTTTTTTTCTTCGAAAAAGCAGAAATCCAACTTAGCTTCAGCGAGTGGATGCCTGCGAAGCTAGGCACTGATGGAGCTCATCATTCAAAGAAATAGCAGCACATTTTTTTTTTTACCTGCCATCAAGATGTAAAACCTGACTTGTATCACTGAATGTAAGAATCAGTTTGTTAAAACTGCTGTAAAAATTCCCCTAATATTAAACCAGTCTCAGATTTCCATATAAATTAAATAGGACATAATACCCTTTGGTATATCTATGGGGCAGCTTATTAGGAGAAAAGGAGTTCTCACTCCCACCTTCTCATAAATGCATGCGTGTAGTTGGGACTTGGTAGACTTAATTAAGGTTCCTAGGGCAGAGCATGATGAAAAACCAGACAGAAATTGAATTCTACCAATATAGATGGGGCTTATTTTCCCAAGACATGCAGCAGCAGAAGATGCAGGAATCTGTGACCATTATCATAATTATGCGCAGGGAGGTGACCCAAATGAAGCAGGCCAGAGCTGGATTTCGACTGGAGCCTTCATGTTTTTACACTTCACTGCTTCATCTCAATCAATATTCCATTAAAAGTCCTTCATATGCACCATGTCAATAAAGGCCATGATCCAAGTGAAGTATGCTTCATGAATGAAGGTAAAAAAGCAATACTGTCAAGCAGGAATGATTCATTGAAGGAAAATATATGATTCACAAAGAAAGAGAAAACAATAAAAGCAGTATGAATCTCTTGAAACGTTATCATCTTTCCTTAGATTATAAAACCATACCACATCAATGATGATAAAAAAACAAGAAACAGATAAAATATGCAAGGCTGTGATGCATGACTTCTTATAGCAGGCTTTCTTGTCTCCTCTGCGGCTTCAAACTTTGGCATTAAACAATCTTGTGGATAAACAACATCAAAGAAAGCAAGTGCATAAAAATGAATGTAAAATTACAGCTTTCCTGTGTCTCTGTGACTGGCATAATATTTTATATACAACATTTTACAAAGCCTGGATCTCATTCTGCAAATTGAAACTGTCAGGTTTCAGCTTCCTAACTTAAGACGCAAAGCAGGTACGACAGCAGCTTTGGTAAAGCAGTGATGCATGACTTTGTCACCTTTTTGTTAAGTCTCCCCCAGCCCTGTCCCCATAGTAATTACATATATCACAGCGATAGACTAGACACAAGTTTTTTTTTTTATTTTGCTGCGAGCTGCTTCAGTCCAACTACTTTGTAAGGGACAGTTTTTCTATATGACCCATTGACAAAAGAGATATAAAATTGACTGCTTAGACTTAGAAAATGCATTTTTTCACCAACAACATGCTTCATTGACTATTTCTGACATATAACTTACTAAATGGTAATGAAGCTGGATCTCTGTGAGTGTCGTAGGATAGAGGACAGATAATCATAACCCAGTTACTTAAGAAAAGATGTGACAATAACCCTGGACAACAGGACATGATTATCAGACAGCTTTCACAAAATCTTTGACACTAAAAGCCTAGGAATGTTGGCAGATGAGGGTTGAGGGTCCATGAATCTGAATCCTTTAAATTAATTAATGTGCACTCTGGCTCTTCAATTTCCAGTGTCTTTAATGTTGATGGTACATGTAGATGAACAGTCTCCAGAGTATTTACTTAAAGAAAAACAGCACTTTGTACATAGAGGAAGCACAAGGAACAGAGTGCAGAGTGTATAATGTGGGACACATGCTTTTTCTACCAAACTCTGAATTCCTAAAACAATATTAATTACAGACAATGATGGGAGTGTGTGCTTAATTTCATGCTACCTCTTCCGTTGTGCTGAACATTAACATGTGTGTGGGAGGGAGGGAGAGAGAGGAAAAGAGAGAGAGATATCCAGAGACAGAAAGAGAGAGAGAGAGAGAGAGAGAGCAAGAGAGAGAGAGAGCAAGAGAGGGCGAAAGAGAGCAAGAGAGAAAAACCGAGCGAGAGAGGTTCCGGCACCACACGGGCATCTCAAGGTCAGTGGATCCTGACAGGCAGAAACTAATATAAAATATTAATTCCGAGACAGTCTGGAAGGCCAGGACAGGGACTTGACTCGCTAAAACCCGAGTCAATCGCCCCGGCTATCACGCCGCCAATGAATTCCTCATCCGTCAGACAAACACTGACTAAATAATTGGGAGCTATCCATCACACATACAGGGCTGCAGGTAACGAGTGTCATGCCACTGGCTGTCCGCATGATAAATTGCCTGTACAAGTCTGTGGTTCAGGAACACCTCATTTGTGGCATCATGCGCAAAGTTTGATTAACTGAACGCAGAAAGTAGAACATTTCGAGGAAATGAACTGCACATTATGTTCAAGGAACTTATAATCATCTGAGATGTTAATTAGAGAAAGAACCCACACTCACAGAAATAATGTGACAGTAGGGGTACAAATCTGTATATTAAGGTACAATCAGCATTAATGTACCCCCAAAGGGTAATATTTGAACCTTAAGGTACTAATGTGTACCTCTTTAGTTCTGGAGAAGGTACAAACTAGTTGTAAACAGCAGTTAAAAGGTACAGTTGTGTGCCTTTGAAGGTACTGCCAGTGTGACAAGCTTTGTACACCTAAAAGTACAATTTTGTACGTTTTTTTTGAGAGTATGTGTGTAAGGAAAATTATAGAATAATAATTTGAAATGTCTTGTGCCTCAACAAGATTTTACTCAACACATACATGTGACTGATTTAACATAAATACAAATACAGCAATAAGTTTAGTTTTGTCTGACACACAAAACCTGTTTTTAGAAAAAGAAAATAGGCTACTGAAAATCTTCAGCGATGTAAAAACTCTTAAGAGTAGGATTTAAGTGCCATCTAGTGGCTCTTCTTCAACACTGCAAGCTGAATATTGCACTATACTAGACCTGTTTAGTGTGTGTGTGTGTGTGTGTGTGTGTGTGTGTGTGTGTGTGTGTGTGTGTGCTAGCAAATAAAAATGTAAAAAAAAATATAGGGAGTCATAAACAGTATACAGTTGAGCATCAAAAACAGAAGCCCTTAACACTGTTCCAAAGACCAGAAAGTAGTGTAGCTCTTGTCAAAAGAATACATTAAATAAAAGTCATCCTTTCCAAAGTATGTGTTCCGGCCACATATACACTGTTTATATCCCTCCCTGTGAAGAGCATGAGGGGGGACAGAAGCTAAAACACTTTGTGGCGCAAACACCAAACAGGCTTGAGCTAGACCTCTAATGGCAGAGAGTAGCATGCAGCAGCACTGAGAGCATTCTGAAGTGGGCGACGGTGATGCACACAGTGCAGGATGAGACAGACAGAGTGTCTCAGCGAGTTCAAAGAGCGGCGCAGATGATCAAATATCCCCCCGGCTTTCAAGCCCTGTGCTCCCGCATGAGCCTAATAGATGTGACAGACATGGGCACGGCCACGATATATACCCTGCCTTGCTAATGATGCAACCACATGGATTTACCGGGATCAAAAATCTTCTGTTGCACTGTTTCTCTAATAATTGTTTTGTGTTGTTTGCACATCTTTTTCAGACTGTTTGTTGCCATCAGTGCAGCTTAACTAAATTTAGATTTAAATCTAGATTTTATCCGTACAGATTTATGAACAGTGATAATCCCATTTAGAGAGATATGTTGCTTCAGCATTTCAGACAGCTGGGATTGTGGGAGCCTGTGTAAATCTAGTGCAGAATGGGCTCCTGATGTTAAGGAGTTTGGTGTAATAATTTAGTTCTTTCTTTTTTTTATCAGATTTCAGTTACTGTAGAGAGCCTCGGGATGTCCAAAGTGTTTTAAGGATGAGAGTATATGGGAATTTGTTCACTTTATCCTAAAGATAAAATGTATGACAGTTTGTCCTCTTTATCTAGAAGATAAAAGAGATTTCTTTCTATAGCACATTTATGGATTTTTCTTGGCTTTTATGCCATTTGGAGATATCAAAGATATTCACTCAGCAGTTCTTAAAGTGCCCGAGGGAAATCTTCCCACAGTCCTGATGGCTAGTTTCTCTATCCCTGCCCGACAATGTGACGGGCATCTCACTGGAGGCGACCAGATCGCCAAATGTGTCAGACTTTTAATCGCATTCTGAAAGGCCTGTAAAAACAAAAGCCATCTTATAGCAGCGCATAGCAGTTCACTTACTCCATCCACTACAGAAGCAAAGAGCAGATGGTAAGAGGTTTGTGTCACCGAGCCCCTTTCTCTGAGGTGTAATCTGCCTGTTTCTCTTCAGAAGGCACACATCTTTCCAACCATCACGTCTGCGAGCTTCAAAACTCCACAACGTCTGTAGCACACCCTGAGGTCCGGGGATGGTGTCCTTGTAGTTGAATCTTCGGTGAAAAGTTTGCGAGCCTTTGATGATAAAGCCTTTTCTCCCTTGTACTGGCCTTGATACCTTCTCTCTGCTATGTCTTAATAGGCTTGATGTTGTTGTTACTAAACTATATTGCCCTAATCACAGCTAGCACACTTATTAGCCTAAATATATAACATCACACTTTAGAGTTTTTGAGCCCCAACTCAGTCACTTTAATCTTCATCCACCCTACCTTGACCTTCATCTGAAAATGTGCTGAGAGACAATATGCTTGTAAAACATGTTGAGTCAAGTCGAATTACTTATAGAAGATTTAATACATCAAAATTAACACCCCTAAATTACCTCAGTAAAAGTATGTGTGTATGTATGCATGCATGCATGTATGTATGTATGTATGTATGTATGTATGTATGTATGTATGTATGTATGTATGTATGTATGTTTGTATGTATGTGTCTATCTACCGATCTGTCTATCTATCTATCTATGTATCTATGTATCGGGGTTGACACAAAGTCAAAAAATAATAATGATAATAATAAAATTATATAATAAAAGATAATAATGAAAGAAAAACATAAAGAACCCACTTGAGTGTGTCTTTGTGTGAGTGGGTGGGAGGATAATGTGGATAAAATTACAAGGTTAAGGCAAACAAAGTGACTCATCTTTCTACTGAAAGATTTCCAGTCCATAGTCATGATCTCAGTGTTGTAAGCTGACTCAGTTCCTGTCAGTGTAATGTACTTTGATGCTCAGGGACTATGTCCATTTGGAAAAGAAGGAAATAGTTCCAGACCAGAGTAAACACACCATGCGCTGGTTTGACAGAGCCAGGCTAAATCATTCATGGGTGTCCAGGAGAGAATATGTGATATGGCAATGACACCTCATTCAAAAGGCACCTTGGAGAGGAAGCAGCTTTTGGAGGGGAACACTGTCTCTATTGAAGCTCTAGGCTGTAACAACCAGATTTTTGTTTTTTATAGAGTCAAGGACAGCACTTAAAGCTAGAAAACATGCTGTTTTTTACCCGAAGGAAATTAAAAGATTGAGCAAAACGCTTTGTATTTTAGTCTTGGAGTTCGAATCACAAATTGACTCCTTTTCTTATTTTGCTAGTGAACAGAAATACTTTAAAAAGCATTGAAAGAAATGTGACAAATACATCTGCGTAGCAGTGATGAGGGGGCCAAGCAGTTGCCTGTATAGGTATGATGATAGCAATTTTTTTGCACCCTCCTAATCATGTCTCCATTGCATAATTCATCTTTGGCTAGTATATGTCCAAGTGTTGCCATTTTTATACCATTCCCTTATTGGGTCCCAAGTGCCTATGTCAAGTTTGGTTGGCAAATAGTTCTTCCTGAGATATGACCTGACGTCCTGTTTGGGGACTTGTCTATGATGTGTGAATGCTTTCACAGACGAAAACACTGCTTAGTATAGTTTGTTGGTCTTGGTCTGGAGATCATCTCTGCACCATTTCGTAATCATTGGCCAAAATGTGTGACCTGTGCAAGCTTAGTTTCATTTTTTAAATATCTAATATGGCGGCGACTATAATCAGGTTATCATGATGAATTTGCATGTTTGGTCTTGAAATCTTTTGCTCTATTAACCACATTTGCCGTTTAAGTCAATTGGCTGTCATGCACAAACCTTTTCACTGATCAACAATTATAATACAGCATATTTAGAATCCACCTTCTGTGATATTGTCTTGAATTTATTTATTGCTTCATCTGATATACATAAAATGTGTGCAGACATTGTAGCATATGTATATTATTCTAGTGTGTAGGCTACACACTAAACACATTTTGAAGAAATGTTGCAAAATAGACTAGGCTACTAACAAATTCTAAACATTTAAAGGATTTAAAGGAGAAAAGACAGGTATATGCCTAAACTATTGCGGAAAAACTACAAGATACATTTTTTTTTAATGACAGATCACAGTCTTAACCTCAGCTCACATGCTTAAAGGGCACACACACGTTGAGTGTGTGTGTGTGCGTGTCAATGTCAGTGCCTGTGCAAGTCAGTTTGTAGGTGTCAGACTTTTGAGGCCATTACACTGTATGTTTTGTGTAACTAGCGCTGACTGGAGTGTGTCTTGAAGCGATTGCAGGGCATTAAGTGGCTCCCTCAGCTCTTTCCAGAACCCCCTTGGGCCTCAGTCAGTCACCACAGACCATAAAGATCAAGCTCAGCTGCCACCCTACATTGGCTACACTGCTAACAACCTACAGCCATTAATGCTAGCACGCTTAACTGTATGTAACTTTCTTTCTTTCTCTCGTTTTCCCCCCTTCTCCCTGAAACGTTCACACTAATAGTACTGGCCATATTGATTTTGCTGTCTCCCCCTTTAGCCTAGCGAAATACTAATGGCAATGGTCAATAGAAAGCATGAACTGGAAGTTCTCACCGTGTCCTCACCCCATCAGGCTCGGCGCTAAAAATAGCCAGGCAGCATCACTCCAGGCCTGTGACAGTGCTACTGCTTCGTCTAATGGGAAGAGTGCTTTTTGTCCTCTTGTTTTGCTGCCGTTCGTCAGGCAGGCCAAGGTGTCGAAGCCGCAGCCAAATCTATTGGAGGGCTCCGATAATATCGACACGCCTGTCATTGCGTAGCCAGCTCTCGTTGGGGTATCCAAATAAATACCTTCAAAATGCAATAAACGTCCGCGAAATGTTCCCGACACAAAACAAATACTGTTTATCGGGAAGCAAATCAGAATATATTGCTTTGGAAATACACACTGCTGCACAGAGAACTCTATGGTTTCATGGTACATCATCATAATCATTGTGGAAACTATTGGATGCCACAAACCCCTAAATGAATGCTTTACTATTCTCCATTGCTGGCACACACAAACTCTCTCTCTCTCTCTCTCTCTCTCTCTCTCTCTCTCTCTCTCTCTCTCTTTGTTCCCACAGTGAGAACTTGGGGAGTTGGACTTAATAAGGCCATCATTAAAATATTATGCCTGTTTGTTACACGCCGCTGTAGGTCTGGCAAGAGAATGCTGAGGAACTAAGAATGGGGTCGTCCCAGATACTGTGTGTGCACTGCCAGTCTGGATCACCCACGGTCTTCTAGTTAAGCCCACAGATGATGACATTTAAGCAGTCTCATGCAAGATAAAACACTGATGAGCTATTTGAATAGCATGTCACTGAGTGGTTGGCGTATGTGTTTAAGCCAATGCAATAATGCTTTCTGTTGTCATGGTTTTAAAGCATGATCATGTCTTATTTTTGATCAAGTAAAAGTGGACCATAGGCCAACATTTTTCAATCTACAAAGCTTTATGACTGGCCTGAAACAGCTAGCCCAACCAAACAACACAATATTCATTTAAAATGAACAGTACATTCGGTGAGGCAGCCAGCATCGTCTGACCCAGAGATTCCTCGGAGTCCACTCCTTCACTGTGGCTAATTTTAAAGGGGTGTGGTGTATTCAACTGCTTGATATAATGGGGTCGATATGATGGCCAAGGTGGTTTAATGCTGGACTGGGAATTCGGTCTGGAAACAGCGACAAATGTGTCTGCTCGCAGCCAGCACCACCGAGCTGCCAGCCAGCCAGCCGGCCAGGGAGGGGTTATCAGGAACTCTGTGTTTTCTGTCTCCCGTGTCTATCTGGGCCTGCTCCATTGCTCTTCTGTTAATGCATCAGGAAAGGTGAGAAGGTCACGCACTAGAGAGAATTCTGCTGTATGTGTTATCATAAGCTCAGCCTTAAAATGTGCTACGCTCATGCTGACCATGTCTAAATGCTTGGCAACCATAATTAATGTGATTCTGACCCACATTTGGCCTTAAGCTGGCTGACTTCTGGCATATCACTGTGGCAGTTTCTTTGTGGTGTAAAGTTAATTTAGCAATACTGTGCATTGGTCTCCCTTAATTTGACATGTATGGGTTTTTAAAATTATGCCATGGAGTGAAAAAACACCGGGCTAATGCCATATCCTAGAAGAGAAATTTATTTAGGCAAAATTTCCCTTAAGGCTTGGTTTGACACAATCAATACTCTTGCCTCACCTCTGACTTACTCTATGACCAGTAATGGTAATAATAAAAACAGAATTCCATTTACGAGCTGTCAGCACAAATGTTACTACATGTCAAACATAAGCAACAGAAATGATTAGGTCTGCCGAAATTGATAAAGCAAACACAAATGTAAACATATAAGTGCTATTAGGACGAAACAACAACAGTAACGAAAACAATAACAGTTGTTTATTATTATTATTATTATTATTATTACATTTATTATTATAGTAGTAGTAGTAATATTACTACAACACTTCGTGCAAATAAGCACTTATTATTTGGAAATATCATGTCTATCACAAAAACATTTTGCAAAATAAAACATTTTTGTCACCACTGTTGCACCAGTAGGTGTCGCACAAGAGCGGCCTACGGCGCGTTTCTGCTCATTTTTCCCAACCCCCATTCTTTCATTGTGTGTATGTGTGTGTGTGTGTGTGTAGTAGTAGTAGTAGTGTGTAGCGTGTGTGTGTGTGTGTGTGTGTGTGTGTGTGTGTGTGTGTGTGTGTGTGTGTACGCGCGTGTGTGTGCGTGTTAGTATGGTGAATGTCGGCTAGAAAGTGAGCCTGGCTTTCCAGCTGAGTGCTTGCTCTCTCACAGTGTGTGTGTGTGCGTGTGTGTGTGTGTGTGTTGTCATTATTATTATCCAGTCTGCTCCCAGCAGCTCAGAATGGCCAGATTCACTCCGACTGAAACCAGAAGGCAGCAGCAGCAGCAGCATTCCCAACAGCCCCATCCCGCTTACACCAGCCTGTTTCTGACCGGACCGGGGGCACCACCGACCCAAGCTCCACTACTTCTCATCCCGCACCAACACCAGTACCCTCACACCCCATTTTCTAAACCCATGAACGGGTCAGAATCCATCTCCATTCATCCGGAGAGCGGCACCATGAAAGACCAAGATGCCATAAAGCTGTTTATCGGGCAAATACCACGGAACCTAGAGGAAAAAGATCTGAAACCTCTGTTCGAACAGTTTGGGAAAATCCACGAACTGACAGTTCTGAAGGACCGTTACACCGGCATGCACAAAGGTAACGAGTGGACCCCCCTTCTAGGCTAAATAGTCTGGCCTCATTTAATTAGCTTTATGGCAACGGGTGCAATTTTATTATTTTTCATACATTTGTTGTGCACATTCAAAAGCTGCATTTAATGTGTAGATGTCGGATCTGTTAGTGTAAACAATTTTACAACTAAGCAATAGGATGGTTAAAAACAGCGTTGCCTACATGCCATTTTGTCAATACATGTATTTGACCAAATATTCAGTGTTGCTTAAATGTTACTTTTCTTTGCGAATTCTGAAATCTGTGGCTTGATTAATCGTGCGTCATAGACATCGTAGGATAGGAAAACATTAACAGGTAGCGCGCGTTGGGTCTTTTTTTTTTTAGCTATAATCTACTGGAAAACGTGTTTATTTGTAGAAATGTTGTGTATTCGTGTCGATTGTAACATGTTGAGGGGAGTGTTGGTTCGACATTTGAAGGCAATGACGTGTTAAATGTTACAGTCGTGCGAAATAACAATGTGCGATTTATGGTTAGCCTATTTTCGGTGTCCCAGAATTGCAGAAAAGGCGAAGCGAGATGCATTTTTAAAGATTCTCCCCCTCAAACGTCCCATCTTTTCTTCGTAGAGATACATCATTTATTTATTCCGTTGCTTTCTTTACACCGAAACACCACTGCATGTGAGGCTGCAAGTCGTGCGCCGAACGTTGTTTACTCATGCCTCTTGAAGGCTACAGATTATATAAAACATGATCATGTATAATTTGAAATATTATAGGTTGTAATATAACGATGCCGTTCTTTTTACTTTAATATGAAAACACATGTTAAACAAGAAGCATGTCAGTTTTTTTTACAAGACACAAATGTCTACCACTAACCATAACTAACCACTGAGTATGGAATGGTATTTACGGTCTACGGTTCGGCATGATCAGGTGTTCCCTAACTTATACACAATCAGTAAAAAATACACTTATGGATACAAACAAAAGGTTTGTCAACCTGACATTTTATAAATAATCTAGGTCTTTACCTAGTCTGAAGATATGTAGGCCTCAGTATATAAGCTGAATATATTTTTAAAAATACCTCACTGGTATATTCTACAAACTACAAGCTCTGATGTCCTAAGAGCTATTAGATCAATTATATTGTCATGTAGACATAATCGTAAAGTAATTACCATTGTAAAATCTATTGTAAAAAAATACTTATTCATTATAACCTGCCTGTTGGGCCTTGTATCTGACAGGGGTCACACACACACACACACACACACACACACACACACACACACACACACACACACACCAATATGGGTGAGATGAAACTTTGTCAGGTTTGTGGTTTGTTCTTTTGGAACAATCAGATAAGCTGTTTTTGTCTTCGAGCTGTTTTGGTGGTTCTCTGTATAATAGACATATGACTATAATTGAAGTGCTCTACTACAGAATATCATCTTAGTTATAATAGCAAAAAGAATATTCAAAAGAGGTGAATCAATCATTGATGATGGACAATAGGCCTGTTGCCAAACTATTTGTTGTATTTGTAACTGAAGTATAAATAATCAAAATAGCATGATGTGTAATAGTACCCTGCTCCTTTTCTAATTTTTATATACAATTATTTCTCGCTTTCTGGCTAAGAGCCTTCTTCATCTGGTTTGGAATTTGACTGAAATATAACAGTAAACCACTAAGGTGATACACGTTGATATGTCGTACTTATAGTTGGATCTTGGTTTATATATAAGCTCAGTTGATTGGAAATAAGCACAGCATGTACTGTGTAGATTATTGGGGGCTGGCCACCAGAGATCCTACACAGTTAAAAATGAGTCATGTCTAGGGTGAGTTTAGTGATGCGTTTGATTTAAAAATAAGATGAATGTTGTTTATTTGTTCTCATTTTCGTTGGGTTGAAGTGACTGCTTGTACAAACATGAAAAAAGGTAGAAGTGTGCCGTGAAAGTGTGGATATCTCAGTGAGGTATACAAATCCCTTCATTAGACCTCTTCAAGATGAAAAGAAGTATAACCACTATCCAGGCCACCATAAAAAAGATAAAGCAACGAGTCAGTTGTCGGTCAAAGAAATTCTGAAAAAAGTAATGAGATTATTTTGTGGACAGCTCTGTGTTGTATCTGTATTTCATTATCAATTTATTTCTGATTATCTGTTGGGGTCTGCATGTGAGGTTTTTTTTAATTGACGGACTGTATATTTATTTAATAAATGATCTGTACTGATATATTGTTTTATGCACTGTATTGTAGTGTAAGGTGGGCATAGAAACAACAAGCTCTGCAAAAAAAGATGTTTACGTAGGCTTGAATACCTCTGACATATCTTTGATAATTTAAGACATCATAGAATGATCAGTTTGTAAAGAAAGTGATAGTCTTACCGAAGGGAGCTCAGTAAGGAAGTGCTGTGTGAGATCCTTATTTGTTGTCTAATAACCTTTTCTATGGAGGATTCATCCTCTCTGTCGATTTAATATGTGAGGGAAATGATGATGGCATGAAGGCAAACCATTTTTTTTCTTGATTTCCAGTTTATCGTGTTGCCCAGCTCTTTGTGAGATGCACATGTTTGGATTTTTACACACAAATTTGCATGCGTGCATGAGGCTAGATTGTTTGTAAAAAAAACAGCTAAATTATGTAGTCAGAATTTAAGACTCATAAACAATTTAATACTTCATTTGAATCCACAACATTTCACAGTTAAACACTGTCTTTCTCTCACACACACACACACACACACACACAGATACACATGCACACATGCACTAACAGGAGCGATTTGGTCGTGATTCAGCACGGGTCAGCATCACAAGCATGACTGTTCTCATCGTCTGTCTCTTCACTGGCGTATCGATATTAAGCCAATGTCCAGGGGATCGTTGTGTTAATGCATTTATAAGTGGACCAGAGATATTGCCACAGACCAGGCAAAGGCACGATGCACATTAAATCACAGGAATAATCTAATGAAATATTGATGGCAGTTTTATTTTTTATACCCTGTGCTGTGGTGCCCGTGCATTCGGAAGTAGGCTCTCTTGCACACACGACAGTGGAGCGATACAGCGGGCTACAGGCCCACAGAAATCAAACGAGCCAGACGAGGTTCAAAGCTGCTCGCTCGGCGCACAGTGAGAGGACCAAACTAATCTGTGACCTTCCCTTCCTCAGATCCGGCAAATTATGCAAAGTTCACATTTATGCAGTGCAGATAGAGCTACCGGCGGCTGCCAACCCCAAAGCCACAGGAACAGGGCACTGACTGCATTCCAGATGACATTCAACATTTAGTACCTCTGTGTGACAAATTCATACTCGCATACTGAAAGTGAAATCTCTGCGAAGGTGCTTAATAAGCCAAATGAAAGAAAATGATTCCCATTCTTTGCTTTGTTATCCTCTAATTTGGTTGCCTTGGTTACACATATGAGTGTTGTTGAATTAGCTGGTAGTAAACAAAAAAAAAAAACGGATAAGGCCGTACATTTGCAAGGCTCTTCTCTTGCATTCCACTCCTGTTGTTTTGCTGTTTTTCACGGGCCTGGCTGTTACAAATGCTGTGTATGATTTATGCAGATGACGCGATAGGGCCTCCTGTCTGGACTCCTGAGCCACCAGACCCTTAGAATGTAATAATAAACCTCAATTCACCAGAACAGCAGAATGTCTG
The DNA here is from genome assembly GCA_030347295.1 of Setipinna tenuifilis. Taxonomy (NCBI): domain Eukaryota; kingdom Metazoa; phylum Chordata; class Actinopteri; order Clupeiformes; family Engraulidae; genus Setipinna; species Setipinna tenuifilis. Next base: position 13,253,485 of record CM059276.1, on the reverse strand, counting down.
TAAATATTGTAATAAGCAACAGGGTTTCCTCATAAAAGATGCAGCACTTCACCAGCGTCTGACAGGAGCTATGGGCCTGGACTTCAAGATGAGCTCATTTCACCTCCTCTTGGGTATCTTTTCTGTGAGGGACTTGTTTTTTTTTTTTATTCTGACGGTGAACTCAAAAAAACACGCTAAATGGGGTTTTTAAGACAAATAGCAGAGGCTTTTTTTTTTGGTGAACTGATGAATTTTCGGAGACCATCGAAATCTATTAAGTGGTGTTCACGTTATCTCTTAAGACAGAGGGTTAGTTAGTAACCTTTCAGTAATGCGGAGCAGTGTATGCTCATATTAACACGGGGGCACAGTGGGGGCTTGTGCAGCCTTGACTCTCACGAATGCAAAATATATTTGTTGCCATCTCTGTAGCCATGGTGATGATAAGCAAAGTGTTTTGGGATGGTTTGATAAATGGAATATTTTCACGTATTAGTAGTCTGACTACATACTTATTTGTTGGGGGAGATCATCATATTTCTTCATACTGTGATAATGCACTCTGCTTACACAGATACTCATCTGTTTTTAAGTCCTTTGTTGAAAACTTCAAACTGATATTTAATTTCCGGGAAAAAAGCCAGTTTTTTTTTTAAATACCACAGGTAGGCTACATGTAGATATTCTTTTCTTTGTGGTAAGCTGACTGGACCTCATTGTGTAGCTTGGGCCAGTCGGTGTGTCTTGTGCAGTATGTTGTCAGACTGTGAAAATGTCAGTGCACAGCTGTGGCCACATGGCTTTTTTCAGGACCATGGCCAGGGACGTGCTAACATGGCTACATCGCAGCACAGTGAGAAACACTCTCGGTCCTGCATTTCCACTGAAGGCCATGTAGGCTGTATTGTGGGTAGTCTAGTGTACTGTATGCACATAATATGTCTATATGGCCTTCGCAAAAGGAAATAAATTGTGAAGTCTAAACAGTCTTAAAAAGCAAAGCAATAGCACTGAAGCAAACTCAATACTTGACAGTCGGCTTTTTGATATGGTTTATTATTTGCTCCTGATTTGGTGAATATATGTTATGTAGGGATGCAGACTGCACAGAGAGATAAGACATTGGACAGACATCTTTAACCGATTCCATTGGATTGTCACATTTGTTTAGGGTAGTCATAGTTATTCCCTGATGTGCTTGTGTGAATACAAGGCTTCTGATTTTATGAGCTGAGCTTGAAGATAATGCTTTTACCCGGTGGGAGACCGGGCAGAGAGCAAAAGGCCGAGAGACAAGACAAAGATAAAAGCTTTTATTTTTTCTTAACCGTGCTTTGAGAAATGCTCTCTCCTAATGTTGTGTTTGAGGTCAGCTGGGCGGAAATTCATTTTGAAGAGGGCCAATGAAATACCACCAGCGTGGAGGTTTTATTGTAATGTCTGCCGTAATCCCTCTCTATTTTTTTTTAAATGGTCCAGGGGAAGTCATGCGAGAATGCCTCAATCATAAGAGCAGCACGAAAATAACAATAAGATAAACCGTTATTTTGTCTTCCTCTGAGTTGTTTTTCCTAACATTTTTGGAAGAAAGAAGAAACCCTATTAACATTGTGCTGGAAAAAAAAATTCAAAGAGCCAGTGGAGCCTTGCTTTGTTTTTGTTTGTTTTTTTTTTTATTTGAAAAATGCAAACTGATGGAAGAGCTTCTGTGACAGATTCAGAGAGAAGCCTGGTGTGTAGCTTACAGTAGTGTGAGCCCAGGAGGGCTTGTCAGTGGTGGTCTTGGTGGATCCCGAGCGCACAGTGAAGAAAACCAAGTGGACAGGAGAGAAATGACAGACAGACAGACAGGCAAGGCAGGCAGACAGACAGAAAGACGCCCACGCCGGCAGGCATGTATGAGCGGGAAGAGCGGAGTGCCAGGCATGACGCGAGACTGTCAGAGCCGCTGAAACAAACGGCCGTCTTAATCCGGAGGTGCCTGAAGAAAGGGGCTGAAAGGGGCTTGTGTCTTAGTGCCGCGTTGTCTCCTCGAAGGAGATTTTTTTTTTTTTGTAATTTTTTAAAGCCACGTGTGTGCCCCACATCCCAGGGAAAGGGAGGAGACAACAAAGGGATTTCATGTGTAGTTGAGTGGGTGGGAGGGTGGGTGTCTGTGGTGGTGGTGATGGTGGTGATGGTGGTGATGGTAGTGGTAGTAGAGGAGTGGTGGTAGTACTTGCCAGCCTGGCAGGGCAAGCCTGGCAGATGTATAGCATAATCACAGCCACAGAGCCGGCGAGGAACGAATAGAGGCTCGCCGGGGTGGCAGGCAGCTCTACGTCGACAGCGTTGGCATCGCCAGCTACACCAGTGGTGCTCCTGTTTTGCAGCGTTGCTGTCTGTAATGTGCTGTCTGCGAGCACTGGCACTGTAATATTCACGTGGAGTCCATTAATGGTGATGATTACGATGCTTTGTGACAGGGGAAACTTGAGGAGGTGAGAGAGAGAGAGAGAAAAAGAACAAAGCACAGGGATGAAAAAGTGTGAGAGTGAGTCTGTGTGTGTGCGTGTGTGTGTGTGTGGGTGTGTGTGTCTGTGGATATGTGTGTGTGTGTGTGTGTGTGTGTGTGTGTGTGTGTGTGTGTGTGTGTATGTGTGTGGGATCCATCAGGGATGCGAGGAAGTGTGCGCTGCTCAGTGCGGTTATAAATAGAAATCTGTGGTATTTCCGAAAATAGGTTAAGCTGCCATCGCTACTCTGCTGGCGTGACATCACTGATTGCCTGCCAGCCCATCCCAGACCCCCCCCAACCGCCCCCCCCCCCCCCCCTTACCCCCCTACCCCTCCCTCAGCCTCCCCCACTCCTCCCTAAGACTGCTCCTGCGCTGAGGAGCTGGAGGGAGGGGAGGGGAGGGGAGGGGAGGGTAGGGTAGGGGAGGGCGTAAGCAGCTGTCGCCCACAGTGGGAACTTCTCGTCAGCCTCCCCTCCCTTTGTTCTTCCTCCTCTTCCTCCGTCCACGGCAGCCCAGCGAGCGCAAAGTCAGGCGCTAAACGCTTCTCTGCACACGATAAGGCCTCGCTGCACACTCCTTCCATTCTGATTGGCTGGTAAGTAGTGCAGATGTGTTATCGCAGACAGATTAAAGCGGAACGTGGAAAAAGACGAGGAAGAGAAAGAAGAGATAGGAAAAAAAGGAAAAAAAAAAACGGGGGGTGGGTGGGGGGTGGGTTTGCCATCTCTCCACACATGACATGGACGACCGCTGTAGGCCCTGCTGGAAAGTTCTTACATGGAGTTTTACTCACATTTCTGCAATTAGACCGCTCAGTTATTGCACAAGCTTAACCGACTCTTCTGATTAACTGGATGAGGATTTGGGATATTTATAGAGGCAAATAGGCTTTTACATATGTGGATTATTGTTTGCTCAATTAACAACTGTCTTAACCAAAACAAGGCAAAAAAATAGATCAAAGATCAAATCTCACCAGTGAATGTAACAGTACAATATGTTGATGTTCCACTGGTCTTGTAAGTCTTCCATCTTTCCCCGTGGAAGAAAAGAAACTGACCTTCTTACAGTGTCTTAATGGCTGTCTAAGTGAGCTTTGCATTGATTTTTGCATAAATCCTTAAGCATCTGTGTGAAGGAGTGGCAGGGGACAGATATTTTCTCCCACCGTTTCCAATCAGATGAAAACGCAACACCCGGGCCCCCTCTTTCAATCAGCGTCAGTGCCGTGATGGAGGTCTGAGTAGACCTTGGGAAGAAGAAAAAGGCTTCCCACCTATAAGGGCCTCTGATGGCACAATGCATAATCACTCCGCCGGCAGTCGTTTTGATCGAGTCATTATTCCCCGGCACATTTGTCACCCTCATCAGCAAGTTATCATGTGATGCGCACTCCGGAGCCCATTCAGTGAATCACTTCAGCGGCAAGACGCCTCCTTTTGGGTCGACACGGGCCATTTCTCCCCCCCCCCAAACCACATTTCTTATAGATCTGTTTTTCTGCTTCCCAGAGGTAGTCTATAGGTGGATGGCGGGGAATCAATCAGGGGTGGTCTGTTGTGCGGCCATCAGTGGGCGAGTGGAGGTCAAGAGAGCCGCACTTAGCCACACTCTCCGGTCCCGATGACTTTTAGACTCCAAGCCCGGCTCGTGGGATGGAGGCAGGGCTTGCTTAAAGGTGCCTGACTTAATTAAGGTTTACAGGTTACGCAAGAGTACTGCTTATATTACAAGACTCATTACAAGCTAATTAGGTTGGGGCAGGAAAAAATATTGTTGTCGGAACAATGAGTGAGAGTGCACGGCACTCGCAAGTCCCCGTTCCCTGTTTCTGAGCACCGACTAAGGTGTTTTCTTTTTCTTTTTTTTTTTTTCAAGTGTTATGTCTGACTAAATCGGGGTTTGGGGAGCCAGCGAAGGGGGAGTGATTAAGAGTAGTAAGGACTGCTCGGAGACTGCTTTGATTGTGCCTCATATCCAGACGAGGCGGGCTTGACGCGGGGCGAGGCAGGCGGCTGGCACGGGTTCAGCTAATAAGCGCATTGTGTCGGGGGCCTCCGCTGCCTCCGCTGTCGATGCTCACGTGGGTTTAGAGAGCGTCGGAAAAACCTGCAATTTCTCTGCCCCCCCCCACCCCCCCATCCCCCCCCAAGCTTCCGTGGCACCAAATGAGGTAAGCAGGTAATCTAGCCTCGCCGATGACATTTTTTCTACAGAGTGACAATGAAGTGTGAGCGTGATAGGCAGCTTCTCTGCCCGCCTGCCCGCCTCCTGGCTCTGCTACAGCTTCCTGCAACCTTCATACAGTTCTTTTGGAGGGGGTGGGGGTGGGGATGGTTAAGGGGAAAAGTGTAAGTGTGTGTGTGTGTGGGTGTGTGTGTGTGTGGGTGGGAGGTTGGAGTGGGGTGGGTAGGAAGGTAGGAAGGTGAAGCGAGCGGCACGGGAAGAGGGAAGTTCATGCCGTTTCATCTCACTGGGCCAGGCTCCTTTGGGGCACTGAGATGGAAAGACAGGTAGGAGAGGAAAAAAGAGAGAGAGAGATAGAAAAAAAACGGACGTAAAAGACAAGTCAGGAGGGTGTGGTAAAAGGGAAGAAGAAAAGAGGACGGAAAGAGAGGAAGAGAAGAGTAGAGGAAAGTAGAGTAGAGAGAGAAAGAGAGAGAGAGAGAACGAGAGAAGAGCTGGTGGGAAGGCTCTTTGTATTAAGTGCTGAGGCTAGGAGAGGAGAAGCAGAGGGAAAGAGGAGAGTGAGAGAGGAAGAGAGAGGGTGGTGGTGGTGGGGGGGCATGGTCATGGATTTATCCACAGGACCTCTACACTTAGAGGGAATTACCCACACTTCACAGATCAGGGCCAAAGGTGGCGGAGCACAGACACTGTCTCCACTGCACCGGCGCCGGAGGTCCCTGTCTGCAGTAAATAAGCCAGCAAATGGCTGCTGTCACAGGCAGCAAGGAGCGGCACCCTCAATTTGTGCTCCTTAATTACTCCCACATAGCAGCTCCAACGGCGCCGAAGGCGGCCCAGAGCAGGACCTGACCGGGGCCAGATGTGCCCGAGGTCTGCTGTTAACCCTCTATGGTCGTGTGTGCTCATAGCACACGCACGCACACACACACACACACACACACACACACACACACACACATACATGTACAATATACACACACATACACACACTGACACATATATGTAAACACACATACAGATGCATACACACACACACGGACAGACACACAGTGCTTTTCCTGTGTCCCTTGTGCTGTCTGACCTGGACAGCAATAGATGTGGTGGCCTGTTAGAGAAAGAGAAATGTGTAGGAGTGTGTGAGTGTGAGTATGTGTGTGTGTGTGTGTGTGTATCAGGGAAGGGGGCGGGGGTTGGATGACTCTGAGTACGTGTTGGTGGTTTGGAGGGAAGATTGAAGGAGTTGTGGGGTTGTGGGGTTGGGGGGTGTGGAGTTGGGGGGTGGGGGGTGGGGGGGGTAGACTGGGCTGAGATTGAGAGTGAAGCCGAAGCTCTGCACAGGCACTAAGCCCATAAGATGTAGCGCTGTTAGATTTTTATCAAACGACGCGGCGGATCATTTCCTTACACTGGTTCGTCGGCTGCTGTGTCAGCAGGGTCTTGTTACAGTTCCTTTTTGTCGTGTTTCAAACAGTTTCATCATGCTCAGATTTCTATACTTGGTATGCAACAGAGTGCTGGCAATTTGTACGTGTTTGGATTCCAATTATTAGCCTGTTACAGCGATTGCCTGTGGGTTGCAAACGCACATTCAGCTTTACATTAAAGAGGGCAGAAAGAGGGGTTTTTTTTTCTCTCGGAATGAGATTGTGTCTCTTTCTTC
>CM059276.1:13232155-13242155 GCA_030347295.1 Setipinna tenuifilis | reverse complement strand
TTAAGTAGGCATTTCCCTTCTCCACACGCCCACCCAACCACCCACCCACCCATGTTATTTCATTTTCTTTTAAAAGTAAATCAAAATGAACATGTGTATGAAGATATGAGTGTGTTACATCCAAAAGGGAGTTTTTTTCCCCTGCTGTTCTGTCATCTAAGGCTTTCTTCTTTTACATAGTTAGTCTTTAAAACATACCAACCAGTAGGGACATCAGATTTGGACAGCTCAACACACACACACACCCACCCCCTTCCTCCCCCTCCGTGATTTTGTTGGTGTTGTTGGTGCTGGGCTAGAGAAAAGAGGAGAGACATCTCAGCCATAAGGCCATGCAAACATTTTGCATTAAACATGCAAACACATCACTGCGAACTTTGAACACTTCTGGTGGATGCGATGTTCTGTGTTTTTTTTTTTAAGTCGATTTTGTTTTATCCTTGAAATTTGTCAGACTTCAAGCCCGTTTTTTTTTTTTTTTTTCTTAAGAAGCATTTGAATTATAAAAAAGATGTTCTTTGAGAGGAGGCCAAGGAATGTGTTAAGGGGAGGCTATAACTGTGTGTAAAAAAAAAAAAACTGGGGTTGGATGAGGGGGTTTGAGGAGAAGGAGGGTGGGGGTGGGAGTGGTGTGGGGTGGTGTGCAGGGGCTGCGCCTAGTCGATCCCACACTGCCAAAATTGCACGCTGGCAGAATGACTAATTGTGCCCACTTGCCAACCTCGCAGGGCATCCATTTTGGGCCGCCCCGCCTCTGGGATTAGATGCGAAGTGCAGACGAGTGTGGAGAGGACCAGGCAGACAGGGGACACGGTGTGACATAGTGGCTAGTTTCTTTTTTTTTGTTTTTTTTTTTTGCACGCGGAGGAGGTCCCAAAGCATCTGGTTCTTTAAAGATGTAAGATACAAAAAGGAATTTGAAAGATTAAAGACAGCCACTGTGTGTGTGTGGCAGCAGGAAATGAGAAGTTTAATTCATTTTTAATTCGAACTTAATTTATATATAATTTATAATATAGTTATCATATAATTTATTATTTATTCAGAATAAAGAATTTGCATATAAAGTATTTAGGAGCACTAATGTAATATTATGTAATATGAGCACCAGGGAAAGTTCTATCAGACAAACAAACAAATGGGGTCCCGCTTGCCAACGCTTACATGAGCACACCCACCTCCTCATCACCTATGTGGAGATACCATAAGATTGCTATGGCGCATGGTGGGAAAAAAAGCATCTGTCATTTCGTTCCCTTTTGCCTGCGTGATGTAGTGACTCACGCTGAGCCTTCTGGGGTTTCCTATGTGGGACAGAACCTTCCGGCATTTCACTGAAACGCAACAGCAAGCCATTGACATGTGTCAGACTCTGCTGTGGAAACTACATTTCATCTCCCCGCCTCCCCTCCCCTCGCCTCGCCTCCCCTCCCCTCGTCTTGCCTCTCCCCCACCCCCCCCACCCCACACCCCCCCTCTGCTGCCCTCAGGAGGCTCTCTCTGTAGAAAGTGAGGAATACACGGGCGATTCAATGTACAGCATACACACTCAGGTGTGTGTGTGTGTGTGTGTTGCACTGGGACCGTGGTGGAAGCTCCTACCCAGCACGCTCCACAGACAAAGAGAATACCCAGAAATAAGGATACTGTCTGGAGATCCAGACAACACTGGGTCTGTGCTATCAATGGTGTGCAAAGGCTGACAGAAGTATAGCTTTGTTGTTTTTTCTGTTGGTGAGGGGGTGTAATGACCCTGGTTTGAAGGTTGGCATATAAATGGAAACAAGCCACAGAGATTGTGGAACGGTTTGTTTTACTTCTATAACAAAAAAAAACCGAAATAACTGGATGAATGTAAAAGTTAAGTTCAAAAGTCAGTTTAAGTGTGATTACCATAATAACCTTCCCCTAGGCAGTCCCTTTTCGCCACATCTTTTCAGGTGTGCTTAATTAACACAGTTGCACCACCCACTCAAGACTGGTGCAACCCCATTGCAAGGCCAGTGGGAGTGTTCAGGAGCACAACATAGTCGACTATAGGTCATCAACAGGAAGAGAGAGAGAGAGAGAGAACAAAACAGAGAGAGAGGGAAACTGAATAAGAGAGAGAGAGATGTAGGCAAAAAAAGAGGCAGAAAAGTTCTGTCAGGTCAGTGTTGTGGGAGAAAATAAAATATATATTTCCGAGGCTGCCTGTCAGCCTGTCAGCCCCTAAATCTCCATGTTGCCGCCCCCCTCGTTCTTTGCTGACGGTAAGTAGATATGCCAGTAGTTTGTTTGCGAAATACTGCTTGATGTGCACTTTGCCACGGGTGATGCTGTAATTAATGTAAACTAATATTCCCCAGGAGACGACTTATGAGTTATTAGCGGCTTCAGTCCATCATTAACTCTTAGAGAGCCAATTCCTTTTTTTTTTTACCAGAAAGGATTTTGACGTGAAGTGACATCTTATATTGCTGCAGTAATAGGAGGCCTGCCTTGATATTAGATGTTGGTTATTGACACAAGGTAGCTGCAGAGTGAATGTGACGCCGGCGTTTAAGCCCTAAACGTACAGCTGAGCTTTCTCATATCTTTCAAAAACAATCAATCAATCAAATAAACAAACAAACAAAACTAACGGCCAAATGGTTATCAAAACAGTTTTCTGACTGTCACAGTGTCACACCTCTCTCTCTCTGTCCCTCTCTCTCTCTCTCTCTCTCTCTCTCTCTCTCTCTCTCTCTATCTCTCTCTTCCCCTCTTCCAAGGGGATGTTTCACTGCAGGTTCACAGACTTACATATGCTTCTGAAGCTGCTGACTGTTCTGGGTTTGCACAAACAGGACACACTTAATGCCTCTGTTTTTTGTGTAATAAAAAAATAGGCTGTGGTAGGTGATCGCTGAAAAGGAGGGCTGCTGACAACAGCTGAAGTGGCCCGCTTTCTGTCTGATAAGATAAGCAGGGTGTATTTTTACCTTCAGCCAGAACGCAGCGAGCATTTAAATGAAGTCTTATGTCTGTATGTGCGTGTATGTGTGTGTGTGTGTGTGTGTGTGTGTGTGTGTGCATACTCTTTACATACAAGTGTGTCACAGTACGTGTGTTTTTAATGCTGAATCCAGCGTTCCGGCTTATTTTTTATTCGTCTTACACACTCTCTCTCTCTCTCCGTCTCTCTCTCTCTCTCTCTCTCTCTCTCTGTCTCTCTCTCCCTCTCTCGGCTGCAGAATCCAGAGTAATGGCTTTTCCCTCTGCCTTGTTCAGCCATGTATTTATCGAACCCACCTGATAGTTTGTGTGTGTGTTTTTTTTTTTTTAGGGCATTTAACCATGTAGATTAAGGGTGGCGGTGGCACGCTCACGCGTCACACCTCGTCTCGGTCGCTGCTCCAGCACAGCAGCAGATTTATCCAGCAGAGCGCGGGCTCATGACAAATCCCCATCGCCCCCCCCCCCAAAAAGTCCTCATCACTAAGCTGCAAGAAATAATAATAAAAAAAAGAAAACAGTGTGTCCTTAGCCCCCCCCCTTTTAACATGCAACCCTGCTGCCGGTGATTGTGTTGATGCTCTGCATTTATAAACACCGCATGCATGTCCTTGTGGGATTTTTGAGCCATTGGACCTTGAGGTGGGCTGTGGGGGTAGGGGTAGGGGGGTGGGGGGTGGATAAAACAGTGTGATGAAAAGGGAGGGGGGGGGGCGCAGCAGTGCAGCATGCTGGCTTATGGTAATAATGGACACATTAGCCCAGAGGATGGGAGAAATACAACAGGACTGTGCTTTGGTTATATGCTTTAAATTCCCCCCCACCCCCCCACCCCCTTTTTTCTGCCTGTAACATTTCCATGTGAGCACACCCACACACATATGAATAATCTCTGTAGCTGTGCACACACATGCACACACGACACCTGCATACATACACTGGGATGTGGGCGGGTTCACTCATTCAAATGTACATGCGATTAGATGCATGCCTTCCTCCCCCACGTGTGTGTCCATACAGATGTGGCCTTCACTCTCTCTGCACACATGCATGCATACACACATTTACACACACACACACTCTCTCTCTCTCTCTCTCTCTCTCACACACACACCCACACACGCACAGTCACACAAACACAAACAAACACACACACAGTTACACAAGCACACGCACAAGCACATGCACACACACACACACACACACAAACACACACAGTCAGACAAACACACGCAGTCAGACAAACACACACAGTCAGACAAACACACACACACACACACACACACACACACACACACACACACACACACACACAGTTGCCCTCTCTCTCACACACACAGTCTCTCTCTCTCTCACACACACACACGCACACACACACACACAACTACACACAGGCTTTAATCTTTGTCTTAACAGACTCTAGCCTAAGTGGATACAATCACACACTCTCTCTTACTCTCTCTCACTCACACACATGCACATAAACACACACACACAAACGCACGCACACACACACATAAACACACACACACAAACACACACCACACACACATACACACACACACATAAACACACACACAAACACACACACACATAAACACACACACACACAAACACACGCACACACACACACACACACACACACACACAAATGCACACACACACACACACACACACACACACACACACACACACACACACATAAACACACACACACAAACACACATATGCACACGCACACACACATACACATACACATAAAGACACAAGCAGTGTGGAGCCAAGTGTACGGTGGGCAGAGGAGAGCGGTGCGATGTGTGGATGTGTGGCCTTTTCGCCTCCCAGCAGCAGCGGCAGCAGCAGCAGCAGCCAGCGGTGTCCACAGGGCTTCAGACGCCTGGAATTTCAAATCCACCTGCTCATCAGCCAGCCAGCCTGCCGCAAAGACTGAATAATTCAAAGCCGTGTTTGTGTGCGGGGCGGAGAGGAGTGCTGTGTGTGTGTGTGTGTGTGTCTATGTGTGTGTGTGTGTGTGTGTCTATGTGTGTGTGTGTGTGTGCATGCGTGCGTGTGTGTGTGTGTCAGCAAGCCAGTCGGTGGGAGGCCTTACAGCCGTCGGTGGTTAGGTGGGAGGTGGGTGGTTGTGCTGTGCGTGTGGTGTGGTGTATGTGTGTGTGGAGTGTGTTTGTGTGTGTGGAGTATGTGTGTGTATGTGTGTGTGTGCATGTGTGTCTGTGTACACATCGGGGGTAGGGTTGGAGGGGGGGGGGTCAAGGGGGTGGTCTTATTAGAATTTGGCCCCCGGGTAGGTGCCGAGGCGAGAGCGGTGGAGGAGGTGGTTTGGGGAAAGGGGGAGGGATGGGGCACTCTGTGTGTGTGTGTGTGTGTGTGTGTGTGTGTGTGTAGCACTGGGGTTGGGGGGCCTCAAACGTGGAGGCCAGCTAGCATGATGAGATGTTCGGAGACAAAAAACGGCATTTCCATTTGAATGATAAGTGGATCGGCAGACTTGCCCACAAGTGCGTCTATGCGTGTGTATGCTTAGGAGGGGAGTGTGTGTGTGTGTGTGTCTGTGTGTGTCTGTGTCTGTGTGTGAGAGAGAGAGAGAGAGAGAGAGAGAAAGCGGAAATAAACATTTTATGCAAAAAACTAAAACATCTCACCTGGGTTGACATGCAACATCTCATCCCATTTACTCAGTGTATCAGTGTTTGCCCTTTATGGTCATCAAATATGCATGCCGGATGATTGGCATGAGGATGAAGAAGATGGATGCGTAAGGTTTTATAGGGGGAGTGCCCGGGGTATGCTTAAAAAGCTTTTAGTTAATCTTGGGAGAATATATGATCTATTCCACTTGGAGCCCATGATCTTCTTGGCAAAGGTTGATGGCTCTGTATGTGCGTATGCGTGTGTATGTGTGTGTGTATGTGTGTGTGTAGAGAGGGGAGGGTTCTCTATTCTAAGCTGTCTTGATTCATCAGGATGACAGGGAAGTGGGTTTGTGGATTGCTGTGGCTGTAATGGCTTGATGTTTTGTGTCGCCAGGGCTTGTTGCTCCCTTGCCGTCGTTCGTCGGCGATGAATAGAAGTCTCATCGGCGCGGTGAACTAGTCAGAGCGGAGATTAGAGTGAAGAGTGTGTTGTGAGGGTTGGCCCCGACTCGCTTATGAAATTTTACTGTAATGGACACTCACTAAAGAGGCTTCCTGGGCAGATGGTGGTGGGTGGGTGTTAGTGCAGAGGCCGATGCGTGGTGTCCCATATGAAAAATAAATAGAATAAACTTACATGAGCTTTCAGGACCTTATATGATTTACTTCCAAATCGTATTAGACCACACATGCTACAGTAATATATGGCCAGTCTCACATACAACTCATGCAACAACAGCAAAAGACTTGTGCGTGTAGTGTCAGTTATACTGTATAAAATCATATAAATTTGTATGTACAAATGTATATCATCTATGTAGTTTACCATCATATAATTTACTTTTACATTTCAGATAAACATATTAAAAATGTGTATCTATATATGTTTTTTTCCTGTGGGGTGATGGCATGAGGAGAGGAAGGCAGGAGGCGGCAGGGGGGCAGGGGGGGTGAGTGGTGGTGGGTGGCGGTGTCATGCTGAATGGAGGAAAGTGCGGTGGGGGGGATGGGGGGGGGGGGGGGTGTCGGTTAGTTGCGGGGTGGTGGGTTATGTTGTGAAGATAGATAGCGGCAAGCGTAGTGGGTGGGTGGGATGTGTGCATGTGTGCGTGTGTGTGTATGGGGGCGGGGGGGCGGGGGGGTTACTGAAAGGCTGTAATGACACTGGGGTGTAATGTACACAGTAGAGAGCCTCTGCACTAGAGTGCTCCTCAGGGACTCCAATCCCCTTGTATCCCCGAAGCAGCGACCGAAAATAAAACCGACCGAAAGAGAGAGAGAGAGAGGGGAGAAAAAAAGAGAAAAAAATATATATATATACGTAAGGCTAAGCAATGGCTGGGTTGGGTTGTTGTGTCCCTGCTTGCCTCTGCTCCTCTCCTTTCTTTTTTTTTCTTTTCCCTCTCTTTTTCTCTTTCTGTTGTTTTTCCTCTGCTGCTGCTGGATTAGCCACATATTTAGTTAGCCCCTGGCCTCCCCGGGGCCTTGCTTTTTAAGGTATTTAGCAGAGAGCTGGCCTTGCACTTTGCTCCCTTTTAGAAAAAAAAGTGCAGGAGAAAAGAGGGAAAAAAGGGGGTAAAAAAAAGGAAAAGGGGAAGGAAAAAAAACATCACATGTTTTAAATGCTAAACTCTTAGTGCATTATTTGATGTACGTACAGGGTAGCAGGCGAGGGCTTTTGAGTTCACGACGAGTGTGTGTGTGTGTGTGTGTGTGTGTGTGTGTGAAGCAGTGTGTTCCTGTGAGCTGCTGCTGCTGAGGCATGGCATGATGTGTGCTGTGGAGGCAGGGGGGGTCTACACATGGACAGCTGCTGTGCTGATAGGGGAGTGTGCGCGAGGCCGACCATTGAGCGTCTGACGGCCATTGTGAAACGGTCGGACAGAGGCTGAATGGCCGGCCCCTCCGCGCCGTAAAGGTCGGGTCTGTGGGGAGAATAGGCAATGTCTTTTCATGGCAGCTCCGTGCTGGCCACATTGTGGAAATGGCAGCAAAATAAAATAATTCACCAAACTTGCACATTAAGGGCTACAAACGGAATGGATGTGTGCGATTTTTTATTAGGTTTTTTTATTATGTTCTTTTTATTATGTTATACACCCACACACACACACAACCACACACACACACACACACACACATACAAACATACACACGCGACACAGGTTGGGGAAAGGGAAAAAAATGAATTATGGATGTTTCTTATTTTTAGTGTCTTTAGCCTATTTCTGGCTGTGACTGGAGACTGGTCGTGTGTCTGTGGAATTGAGTCATGTGACCATGATCTGGGTTAGCTGGGAGATGGGAGTCGGCACCGCCAGACGGGGAACAAGAGAGGGTGGGAGGGGGGGGTGCTGTGTGTGTGTGTGTCTATGGGTGTGTGTGTTTGTGTGTGTGTGTGTGTGTATGTGTGTGTGTGTGTGTATGAGTGTGTGTGTGTGTATTTGGGTAGGTGGCTGGGATGTGTGAGTGTCTGGTAGCCCCCCCTTTTCCCGATCCAGCTGGAACCTGGCCTTGGCTCGGTTGCGCTCTGGTTGTGGCGGTCGGTACCATCCCCTCGGCGGGTCGGGCCAGACAAGCGTGGCTCCAGGGCCGGCAGAATGAGGGCCACTGGAAGGCCCACTTAACGCTAGTGCCAATCCATCTTGCCACTGCCTGAACATGGCCACGCAGGTGTGGTGTGGGCCAACACCAGACTCAGACTCTCACATAGAGGTGAGAAACTCTCCACAAGACGAATAATGGCCCTGGCACAACCAAGGTCTCCTTCTCCCCCCCCCCCCCAGAACAAAAAAAAAACAGGAAAATCACCAAAAAAATAACATCAGAAGCCTAGTTTTTTTTCTTTTCGAAGCACCTAGGCACAAAGGCTGGGAATGAAGAATGACGTGATGTCCTCTTCACTCAAAGATAAAAGATAGTCTGTCTTTGCCCTTCTGAATGTTTTGAACATTTTTGATAACTTTGAATAAAACTGTTACTAGTACTAGGGCTAGTACTGTGAGTTAGATTTCAGCAGCAACTTTCAGCATTCAGAAGGCCCTTAGGTATATTATTCTAACACAATGAACAAGCACTAATTACTGTATTTTCTGTAGGTAAAGCTGCCACCAGAACATTGCTATTGTACCATTGTACTGCAGACAATACATATCATATTGCAAACAGTTGAACATTGTCAGTGTTACAACCTAAAATTATAACCTGCGTGCAAAAAAAAAAAAAAATCAGCTTAAAATTGTCAACAGGCAGAAAGCAAAGAATGAGAAAGGGCATTTCATCTGGGGTTGCTGTTTTTTTTTTCCTACATCGTAAACAGTTTTTAAAAGAAATATTATTTTGAAGAGCCTTCCTACTCTGTTACTATGTCCTATCCCACATTTCCATTGGCGGAGTGAAATGGCTGAGCAGGCTGTTTTGGCCCTGGCAGGGGCACAGTGTGGCTCTGCCTGCCCAGCCTGCTCGAGCCTGTCTGAGCCGGAGAGATAGAGAGTCCAGACGGAGCATTTCACTGACATTCTCCTTGTGCGCTTCCTTCCTTTGACAGATTTTGGTTTGCATTATTTCTGTTATTATTTATTTTTTATGGTTCTCTCTCTCTCTCTTCCTGACTCCCCCTCTCTCTGTCTCTCTGTCTTTCTCTCTCTCTCTTTGTGTCTCTCTTTCTTTCTCTCTCTCTATCTTTTCCTCTCTCTCTGTCTCTCACACACACACAAAATAATATTTTAATTTTATTTGTTGGTATAGCATTGTTTTGAATAGTCATACCAATTGCGGTTATTTACAATTATACATAAAAAACTTTAAGAGAGAAAGAAAAGGATGAGTCCAAGGGAGAAAAAGAGAGGGATAAAGGAAATGGAGGAAAAGAGAAAGGGAGTGAGAAAGGACAAAGAGTCACATAGACAGCTTGAAGCCATACTTCTAGCCGGATGTTGGAATAGTTGTCCATGTTAAAATAGGCACCCTCCCTGGGCAACAAAGCCCACTCCCCACTGTGTCTGTCTGTATGTCTGAGTGTGTGTGTGTGTGTATGTGTCTGTGTATTGCTGTGTGTCTTTGTGTCTATGTCTGTGTTTCTGTAAGTCTGTGTGCCTGTGTGTGTGTGGGTCTGTGTGTTTGTGTATCTGTGTTCCTCTAGCATCTGTGTGTCTGTGTGTCTCTGTCTGTGTATCTCTGTGTTTGTCTGTGTGTCTGTATGTCTGTGCTTGTGTATCTGCGTGTCTGTGTGTGTGTGTGTGTGTGTGTGTGTGTGTGTGTGTCTGCATATATGTGGGTGCGTCTGTGTTCCTGTCTGTGTGCTTGTGTGTGTATGTGTATGTGTGTGTGGGGTGTGTGTGTGTCGGTGTCTGTAAGTCTGTGTGTGTCTG
>CM059276.1:13219655-13224655 GCA_030347295.1 Setipinna tenuifilis | reverse complement strand
GTGTGTGTGTGTGTGTGTGTGTGTGTGTGTGTGTATGTGTGTGTACTTGTGTTTGTATGTGTGTGTGTATATGTTTGCGTGTGTGTGTGTCTGTGTGTATGTGTGTACTTGTGTTTGTATGTGTGTGTGTATATGTTTGTGTGTGCGTGTGTGCGCGTGTGTGTGTGTGTGTGTGTGTGTGTGTGTGTGTGTGTGTGTGTGTGTGTGTGTGTTTGTGTGCGTGTGTAGGTGTTTACAGTTTCAGCAGCTCCTGAGGATCACGTTTTAACAGATAGCAGAGTTTTTCCCTCCTCCCTGTAAAGCCACTCTCAGCCAAATCAGCGCAGCACTATGCATACGGATGTTTGTTTATTACCACCAGAAACACCATGAATTGGCTTTCTTTGCTTGTTTGAGCCCTGTCGCTTTGCTTATGATTAAGGCACTGGGCACTGAAAAAATAGAGCAGTAGGTACAACTCAACAGAGCCATTCTGTAATTCATTTGTTAAAGTTAAAAGCACTTCATTTATATTTTCTTACAACTACAAAAAAATCCCATTAGAGATAAATGTAGTCCATTAAATTTAGGCTTTTGAAGAAAAGAGAATGAAAAAAAACAGCAGCAAGGCTTTCACAACAAAGATAGTTCATCTACATATATGAGCATAATGGTTTTGCACTGGAGTAAAATGTTCCACCAGTTCAACAACTACAGGCAGCAAATTGTCTCTAAACATGAAATATTTCCATGATATATATTATGAGATCTAAAGGCAATGAGAGAAACCTTTGATGGCAGGATTTACATTTTATGCTGAACACTTCAGGCGACGTGATTGTTCGTGCTGAGGGGGATTGTCCGGAATATATGAGAATGGCATTTCAGACAAAGTAATTCTGCAATTTTTTACGAGATGCGTTTGACACAAGGCCTCGGTTCTTCAGGTTGAAAAGAAACTGTTTATTCACTCCATTCTGGGCTAAAAAAAAACTGTGATTAGCTAGAGGGCACAACTAGCCTACCTGACATTGTGTAAGTCAGTGGGCCGCTGTGCTCGTGTGCACTTAATCTAAATCCCTCTCCGGTTTCTCTCCTTTCCCCCAAATTGACTAGACTACTCGAAGAAAGTAATTGCTTTTGTGACCTGCGTTTCTTTAGTCGGCTTTTGTGGATACAGTGTGCAAAACAACATTTGATGGACGTGTGGCGAAGCCCTGTCACCCAATGTGCGGGTACTGCTTTCACTGTTTTGGTAATTACCACAGCACATTGGGCGTGAAACTGAAAAGAAGGGTTATTGTTTTTAGATGCACAATCTCCTAATTCGCTAAAGCACTCTGTAACTTATTGTGCGCGTGTGTGTGTGTGTGTTTTGTTAATAAGGTCACCTTTTCAATCCCAGACTTAAAAATACTGCCATAGAATCCATCTTGGTTTTCTGCTTATGTAGGCTGCAGTATATCCATATGCTGTTTATTTATACATGTGACAAAAATACTTCAAAGCCTCATGCCTGAGCAGGCTCTCTGTAACTGTAAGTTCCCGCCTCTATCATCCACCTCCTCTCTCTTTGTTTGTCTCTCTCTCTCTCTTTCCCCCTCCCTCTCCCTCTCTCTCTCTGCCCCCCCCCCCACTCTCTCTTTCTCTCTCTCTGTCTCTGCCCCCCCTCTCGCTCTCTTTCTCTCTCTCTCTCTCTTTGCCCCCCTCTCACTCTCTCTCTCTTTCTCTCACTCTCTCTCTCTTTCTCTCTCTCTCTCTCTCTCTCTCTCTCTTTCTCTCCATCTCTCTCTCCCTCCATATTTCCCCTCTCTGACTCTCCTGTCCCCATCAAAGCCATTTTTTTTCGGCGCTCAGTGGCGTCCGTGCCGCTTCTCCGGGGAGTGGAAGCGCCGGGGAGCCGCAGGCTTCCCTGAAGCCAGCACACAGCCTACAAATACTCTCCGCACGACCAGACAGGACTCCTTTATATTAGTGCCCTGTTAAATATAGAACATCCAGCCAATAGCCAGGTTTTTCTGCTCAGAACCACGGAAAAAACAAAAGACTCTCTCTCTCTCTCTCTCTCTCTCTCTCTCTCTCTCTCTCTCTCTCTCTCTCTCTCCCTCACTCTCTCTCATGTTCTCCCTGCTTCTTTTTTTTCTTTTTTTATGTCTCATCTGGGAAGCTGTAAGTGTGCTTATGACCCACCGCTGTTGCATTTCTTTCTCTTTATTTCCCTCCATTTTGTGCGCGGCTAACAAGCTACCATGCTTATTATGTTTTCAGGGGGTGGATTTCTGTTCTGTGGCTGACATTCTCTTTATTTCAGCTGTATTTGGTGTGAAAATGAGAAGTCTGGTTAAGCAGATAATTTAGTCGTTACAAGTTGTTGTGATGTATGTTTGAAAGTGCAGATATTCTCCTCATACAACATAAAATTAAGTACCTCCAAAATACCCATTCAGCTAATTCAGCTAATTTAGTTCCCAGCTTATAGTACACCAGAAATTAATGGAAGGTATTTACTGGGATGTTTCAACATACGGTATTTTGAATGATAAGTTCATGCAAGACGGAAAAAACGTGCGATAAGTAGACCCACAAGGGAAACAGTCTATTTTATTTTACTGACTTTTTTTGCTCTTGTGTGTTTTGTCTTTTTTATGTGTGATTCTACCAGGGTCTCATTACAGACTATCAGCATAAATGGAGCAGATAAAGCAGACGGAAAAGAAAGCATGCCATGGCTCATGATATGAAATTACCGTTTTGGTTTCCAATTAAGCTTAGGCTTTATAATTAGCCGAAAGGGTTTCCTTCTTTTTCCTCATCTTTTTGTCCCACCCTGTTTCTCCCTCTCTCTCTCTCTTTCTTTCTCTCTCTCTGTCTCTCTACCCTCCCTGTCTCGCTCTTTCTATCTCTCTCTCTCTCTCTCTCTCTCTCTCTCTCACAGACACAGACACACACACACACACACAGACACACACACACACACACACACACACACACACACATATCCACACCCATCCCCACCCCCACCATTGCTCTTTCTGACCAGCACATTGCCAGTGAAATGAAATGACTGGCCTATTCATTGGCATGGAGAGCTCCATATTCCTCTGCATTTTTGTTTTAATGCAGGCAGACAGGCCTGCCAGCCCCTTGCTCAGAGCTGGCCTCACCAGCGGCACGCCTCTTTTTTCCCCTCTCCATGGCACTGAAGCCAAGGATGGCCACTGACACTCACTAACTTCCAGGGATGTTATTTAGCAGAATTGTTTGGGGGGTGATAGTGGGTGATGGATCATTTGAGTATCTTCCCGGAGTACACATTATTAATTTACACTCAAAGTAGCTTGTTGGCTGCCAGCTAGCTACTAGCTAGATTTTGTGACAAACCTTTAAAATCTATTGTCAGCTGAAGAAAATTGGAAGCGCTTACTGCTTTCGACAATTATGCTAAAGTTACACAGCCATGCTTCTTTTGTTGTGTCTTGTTCAGGCAAGCAATCCCTATCTCTCTTATGTATTTATGTGGTTGTCACTTTATATATTAGATAAAGACAGGAATGTGGCACTGCCAAAGGTTAATGGAGACAAAATAATCCAATCAGGTGTAACGTACAGTACCTCATCAGGTGGAAGAATATTTTCTACAGTTGGCATATATACACTAGCATCTTTCACTTCCTGCATTTGGAAGCAGATGGGCACAGAGGTGGCTATTGTAATTGCAAATCAGATGTTTCCCCTTTATGTTTTTTTTTCTCTTCAGTCCAGCAGCAGAATAACTGTTTTATAAAAGGCTGGAGACTTTTGACCTGTTTGACAACAAATGAAAATGTAACACCCCGTGCTTCAAACCACAGGCTACTGCTGTGCCCGTGTTAGTCCACCTGCATCCCCTGCCTGAGTTAGCCAGAGCAGCTTTGCAAATGATGTGCATGTACCCACCCAAGGGGTCAGTGACGGCTGTAGCTGTGTGCACTGCAGACGGATGATCCTCTTGGTTGAGTCACTGCTTGGCAAGGGCACTATGACAATGTATTCAGGATGGACAAAAAAAACAGTCCAGGCAAAAGCAATGCAAGTAGCCTGCCCCTGCGCCTCACTCTTGCTCGATGTCTGGCATGAATGCTAATGTGTTGGTATGTTTTTTGCAGTTCCTGCGCCACTAACCCTGTTTTGACACGACTGTATTCTCTGATATCAAAAAACCATGAAACCTTGCAAACCAATGCTCACGTGCTTTCCTACTGTTGCTGGTAATACTCTACTTGCAATAGCTCATGCCTCAGATGTAGGCTAACATGTTTAGTTAGCTGTATACCGAGAGTGGAGTATGATAAACAAGGAAGAAACAGTAACCACTAGGAAAAGAGACTGACACCATCATTTATTCTCTCTTTCTCTTTCTATCTCTCTCTATCTCTCTCTCTCCTTTCTCTCTCTCTCTCGATGGTTCGAAAAGATACCAGAATGAAATACAGGTCATTTCTTAGTTTGCCGCCATACATCAGTTGCCTCCAGACAAGAGATGAGAATGTTTGTTTTTGCAGAGTTCTCTCTCATTTTGGAGCGGGGCAGGAGACCATTAATATTGTCTTGCCACACTTCTAATACAGTTCTAATGCAGCCCATCGCCTGCAGATGAAAAGAGAGTGCATTACCTCCACCTAGGCCGATGACACATGGGGCACTGCTGGCATGCCTCAAATAAAGTGTATTATAGGACTATATTTCACAGAAGGAAAAGGGAGCAGGGGGGAAAAAAGGAAAAAAAATGAAGTCCTGAGTCATAGTTCTGCATTTAGAGAGAGAGAGAGAGAGAGAGAGAGAGAGAGAGAGAGAGAGAGAAAGAGAGAGAGAGAGAAAGAGAGAGAGAGATAGAGAGAGAGAGAGAGGGAGAGAAAGAGAGAGAGAGAGAGAAAGAGAGAGAGAGAGGGAGACAGAGGTGAAATAGTGTAGTCAGAGCTGTCACATCGCCAACACATGGAAGACATGGCGTGACTTTTTTTTTTGTTGTTTTGTTTTGTTTA
>CM059276.1:13202155-13207155 GCA_030347295.1 Setipinna tenuifilis | reverse complement strand
GTGTGTATATGGCTCAAAGAATAAGGAGAATGAAAGAGAGAGAGAGGGTGGGGGGGTGGAAATGATTCCTTTACAAGCTGTCCCACTCCCCCCCCTTCATCCATTCCTCCTTTTCCCCCCTCTTTTCCTGTCATCCAGCAGAGAGGTGCATGGCTGCTAAAGTGGCGTGTGGAGGTGCAGGTCACTCCCCGCAGAGAGAGCCTTTTGTTCGGGGAGCTCTGAACAGCCTCGGAGGGGGCAGTGGCGATGGCGAGCAGGGCAACTAAGGCCTGGCTGCATTGTGGCAGCACTGAAAAAAAATGGGAAAAAAAGAGAGAGAGAGAACAAAAAAAAACGAATGAATGGTATAATTACGAAGAGAACATGTGTCCCTTCCTTTTTTCCAAACACATCTCAACCAACCTCCCCCCCTCGTTTTTTTTTCTTTTCACTCATTTCCTTCCTTCTCTCCGTCTCCCCCCTTTTTTTCCAGCAGAGTGTCTGCTAATTAGGCGTTGCCATTAGACACCGTGTAATTGGCTTGAAAAGTAATGACAAGCAAGTTTATTTACAAGATAATTAGAATAAAGAGAGCCTTTGAACTGATAATAATCATTTACAAGCAGGGCAAGAAACCATGAAAAAAAATACCCTACACGCAATGATTGACAAGAGTGTAAATACATGTATCTGTCATGTATTGTCCATCCTGTGAACACAGCAAACACGTTTCTGTTTTTTTTTTCTTTTTTCGAGAAAGTGTGTGTGTGCGTGTGCGTGTGCATGTGCGTGTGTGTGTGTGTGTGTGTGTGTGTGTATGTGTGTGTGTGTGTGTGTGTGTGTCTTGAAGCTGTACCATGTTTTCTTGTACAAGTAATAGCATTTCCAGACAAGTTGTCTTTGATAAATGGAAAGATTGAGTCAAATCAAAGGAGGCCCGCTGAGCTGCTCTACAGCCTCCTTTTCTCTCTCTTCATTCGCTTATTGTGCCCGAGCACAATGGCGTCGTGTCAGCCGAAAATCTCCAACAAGCTTTTTGTCGATGTGATCGCTCAAAAGATGGCAGAGGATGGAGGGAAGGGCTGGTTTCATCAATTCCTCCCGGAGCGAAGGGAGAACAAGCGAGTGGGAATGGGCCATGGGAGTGGGGAAGGGAAGGCAAGCTTGGCGGGAGAAGGAAGAAGAAGAAGAAGAAGAAGAAGAGTGTGAGAGAACGAGTGGATGGGTGGGAAGGTTAGAGAGATAAAGAAGAAGGCGAGATAGAGAGAGAGGGAGAGAGATAGAGAAGTGGAGAGAGAGAAAGAGGCAGAGAGAAAGAGATAGAGAGAAAGAGATAGAGGAGGAGAGAGATAGAGAAAGAGAGAGTGAGAGAAAGAGAGAGAGAGAGACAAAGAGGTAGAGAACGGGAGAGGGAGAAGGATATAGAGAAGGAGAGAGAGAAAGAGAGAGTGAGAAAAAGAGAGAAAGAGAGAGAGAGGGAGGAAATGTCTGTGCACTTGGACATCTCTGCCCTTCGCTTTCCAGGCAACAGATGGAAACGGCGTATTAAGGCACCCCAGGGTGACCCCCGACACCCTGCCATGGCCAGGTTCAGCGGGAGCAGGTGGGCATCTGCTCCGTGTCCTTAATCGCGCTCGATGCATGACTTCCCCGCCGTGCGCTTGGCTTCTAGTGCCCGGCCCGGTCCGGCCTCCCTGGTACCTCCCGGCACCACGTTTCTGTCTTTCTTTCCTCCTTCTTTTTTTTTTGGTTTGTTTCGTTTCCCGGGCTGGCTGACCGGCAGGATGGATGGACGATGGCACAGGCGTCATCGCCACAGGCAGTGCGGGCTCCTCTCTTTCTACCGGTCTCTCTCCCTCCATCACTCCCTCCCTCTCTCCCTCTCTCTCTCCCTGCCTCCCTCACTCCCTCCCTGGGCTGTCTCGAACCGTGGTGACCCAGAACTGGGCTTGGCTCCTCCAGCAGTGGTCAGGTCCCCCTTGCCCTGCCCCATCTTGTGCCACCTGTGGTGGGCAGGTCTAAAGGCAGCCCTGGGGCCAAGGTGTGGAGGGCCATGGGCGTGGTGGGGGGGTCGAGGAGGAGGGACATAGGGGCAGGGGCCAGTAGGCACGGTCCCTCCTGTTTAATGGGCACTGATAGGGACAGGCATCCACTCGCGTCTGGAGGGCCAGCTGGGCCTTTACGACAGCCTCTTTGTTCCCCTCTCTAAAAGAATGCCAGTGCACTAGGGTGTGTGTGTGTGTGTGTGTGTGTGTGTGTGTGTGTGTTCGGTTTTTCTGGTGTGTATGTATGGTGGTGTGTTTGATGGTGTGTTTGAAGGTGTGTGTTTGAGTTTGTGTGTATGTATGTGTCTGTATGCGTGTTTGTGTGTGTGTGTTTGTGTGAGTTTCTGGTATGTGTCTGTGTGTTTTAGTTTATGTGTATGTGTGTTTGAGGGTGTGTGTTTGTGTGTTTGTATTTGGGTTTGTATGTGTGTGTGTATGTTTGTGTGTGTGTGTGTTTGTGTGCAAAATCTAAAGGCCCAGTGGTCAGTGGCAGGTGCACTCCGCATGTTGAATAACATGGCCGGGGGAGCGGGCGGCTTTAAAAAGTCAGCCGCCTCGTTATTGACAAGCCGCAGCCACAGAAAGTCCACTAAATGGGCCCGCATTCGCAGCAGAGCCTTTGGCCAAAATAGGCGTCCCTGACTCAAAATGGAAATGAGCTGGACTCGCTCTCTCCCCTCCCCAGATCCCGAACGCCCGCTCCCCAACCCAGACCACCGCATATACCCCCCCCCCCCCCCACTCACACACACACACATACACACACACACACACACACACCCCACCCCACATCAAATTTTAACAAGGCCCTGTTCCTCATTTATTTTCCTGCAGAGGTAAATGATCTCGCTGCAGCTCTCCGCGTTTAAAGCACCAATAGGCCCCCCCCCCCAACCACCCCCGCCCTTCCATCGCTCCCACCCCCAGCCTTGCAGAGGCCGAGGCTTTAAATATCGAGCAGGGGGCCATAGCGAGCTGCCTTCAGTAAATATGATTGGCAGCCATGTTTCAAAGCCGGGCTAATTCCATTAAGCTATTGATCTCCCGCTCCTCACAGCCTCTCATCTCGGCCTCTCTCGTGCCATGTTGTTTACTCTGGCGAGAGGGCTGCTCGCCCCTCACCCCCCCTTACAAACACCCCCCCACACACACACACACACACACAAACATACACACACACACACACACGCACACACACACACACACACACACACACACACACACATACACACACACACACACACACACACACACACACACACAAAACACACACACCATACACCCTAACAACCTTGCCACCTCCTCCATCACCACCATTTGGATCGTTCCCCCAGACTCTGCTGCTCTAACTTGTTGGATATGAACTTTTTAAAAAATCCCCCCCCCCCACCCACCCACCCCTCTCCCCCCTCTCCCCCTCCCTCCCATGATGTGGGTGCCGTATCTGTAAACAAGCCAAGGTGCCGCCACACATTTCAAGCAACTTAACAAGCAAAGCCCCCTGCCACAGCAACGCAGGCGTTGCCACGGAGCCAGAGGGAAAATGACAATCGCTGGAACGTGCCTGGGAGTAGGAACATTTATTTCTGTCCGCGTCCATCAACAGGCAACGCAGCGTACAGCCCTAGACTTATATTGGTTTTTCCTTCTTTTTTTGTCATAGTCATTTCTTTTCTTTTCACCTCAGTTTTTTTTTCTTTCTTTCTTTCTTTTTTTTTTTTTTTTTTGCTGAGGTTGATGTGTTTGCTGCAACTGCAACACAACACACAAAATCCCACAAACGCAAGCGTGTGTGGAGGTGGATGTGTGTTAGAGTGTGAATGTCGAGGAAGGCAGGCATGCGGGGGCCTTGGTGACTCCACCATCGGGAGGGGTAGCGGTTGGGGGGGGGGGGTTGGGGGGGTGCTCGGCGTCGGATAAAGTGACCCCGACTGCTGCTGCTGCTGTTGCTCTCCAGCCTCTGCCTTTCCTTTACCGACCAAATCATTTGCTTGACTGGAGCTGTCCACCACTCACCACCACCACCACCACCTTCTCCAGCCACACCCCACCCCACCCCAACCCACCCTCCTCCACCTTCCCTGGGGCTGGGGTGGTGTAGGATAGGGGGGGGGTGCAGATGAACAGACGGCGCTCCAGTGCTGCTATCTGGCCGGGGTCCCGTGGCTATGAGTGGACTATATTAGGAGATAACTCAGCCTAACTATCTAAGACTGGTGAGTTGTGAAAGAGGGGATTGGAAGCGGCAAAGGGTGGAAGAGAAGTATGGGTGGAAAGGGATTGGGGGGAGGTGGGTTGGTGTGGGGGTGAGGGTGGCTGTGGGGGTGGGGGTGGTGGGGGCTGGCTTGGACACTCTTCCGGAGCAAAGTGTTTGTGGTCAGCAAATCGCCTGGAGTTTACACTCAGCTCCGCACAAAATACAGTTTCCAACCGCCGCCAAACAACAACAAGAGTTTTTTTTTTTTTTAAAGAAAAGAAAAAACATTTGCACTCCCCTCTCAGCAGAAAAAGAAAAGGGTATCAGTACGGTGACCAGCATGTGTGTTTACACCAGTGCACACTATCTCAGGCTTAAGGATTACCGCAAGGTGTGTGTGTGTGTATATGTGTGTGTGTCAGTGTGTGTGTGTGTGCATGTGTGTGTTTGTGTGCTTGTGTGTAAGTCCACAGGGCTACTTGTACACTTTTCCTCCTCAACTCCCCACTAGCCTCTCAACACATACACACACACCCACACACACACACACACACACACACACACACACACGCCCCCCCCACACACACACACCCACCCACACGCACCCGCACACCCACACACACCCACACGCACACACGCACCCGCACACCTACACACACACACACACACACACACACACACACTCTGAGCACCGCTCTGCCTAACGAAGCAAACAATGACTTTGCCGCGTGCAGACTTGCGGCTCTCTCAGCTCTCACTCTCGACTTTAGGAGGAGGCG
>CM059276.1:13192155-13199655 GCA_030347295.1 Setipinna tenuifilis | reverse complement strand
TGTCTGTGTGTGTGTATGTCTGTGTGTGTGTGTGATAGTAGAAGGAAAGGAAGGGGAGAGGGGAGGGGGGCGGTGGTTGGAATCAGTGCAGGCTCTGGAAGAGATGGAATTCTCTAATAACGGCCCGTGTCCCCAGAGAAGGGGGCACTGGCTCAGAGACAGTAAGTGACAGGAGAGACAGTCTTGTACAAATAAAATGAAAGTCATGTATCCTGGAGTACCTCACCTCTCTCTTTCTCTCTCTGTCTACCTCTCTCTCTCTCTGTCTCGTTCTCTCTCTCTCTCTGTCTCTGTCTATCCCTCGCTGAGCAGAGCCGAGAGGCTGGTGGGCCCCGACGACAGCAGACAGTCCCCACTCTGGCTCTGAGATATGATACCGCCGAAGAGCCATGTTAATGTTTCGCCGAGCATTATGCATGTAACGCATTTTGCTGCCTTTTAGTTTAATGCTCGACAATCAGCTAAACGCAGCCCGTGGGGAGGAATCAATAACTGGATAAACATATCGATGGCTCAGTCTCCCTCTCTCTCTTTCTTTCTTTCTGGGAGTTCCCCCTTTCTCTCTCTCTCTTTCTCTCTCTGGCTTTCTCTTTCTCCTTTTGTCTCTCTCTCTCTCGCTCTCCCTCTCTCTCTCTCCTGCTATTCCTTTCTTTTCCCTCCCGACTCTTTAGTGACTCTGGGCACCGTTCGCTTGACATGGGTGCCACGTTCAAAGTTTAATGCTGTTTGTTTTATATTCCTGCCTCATTTCCTTATATAAAAATTTATGATGACATTCTCTACGTTCCATAAAATATTCATAAATGTCATTACTAATATCTTTCATAGATCATCTAAATTGATCCTTCTGTCTCCTTTTATCTCCCCATCCCTTGTGGATCCATTAGATCAGCAGGAGAGAGCAGGGAGGGCTGTATCCGTATGCCAGCTCATGTGTGCCTGTGTGCCAGGTGTATGTGTGTGTGTGTGTGTGTGTGTGTGTGTGTGTGTGTGTGTGTGTGTGTGTGTGTGTGTGCATGCTTGTGTGTGTGTGTGTATATGTGTGTGTCTGTGTGTCCGTGTGCCAGGTGTGTGTGTGTGTGTGTGTGTGTGTGTGTGTGTGTGTGTGTGTGCGCCTGTGTGTCATGCACAGATGGGTTGAATGGAGGGATCCATGGGTAGAATTTTGTGCCTCCACAGCGAGCCTGTTCTATCTCTCCTCTGCAGGCTCTTCCTATCTCCCCCTCTCTCTCTTTCTATCCTCTTTTTCTTTCCACTATCCTCCTACTCATTCTATCTTTTTTGCTCCTGCTCTCTCTCTCTCTCACACATACTATCTCTACATTTCACTCTCTCTCTTTCTCTTTTCTCTGTCTCTCTCTTTCTCTCTCTCTCTTTCTCTCTTACTCTATCTTTCACTCTCTCTCTATCTCTCTGTCTCTCTCTCTGTCTTTCTCTATCTCTCTCTAACTCTCTCTCTTTCTGTCTGTCTGTCTCTTTCCTCCCATTCCTGTATTCTTATCTCCCTCCCCCTCTCTTTCTCTTTCTCTTTCTCTCCACCCTTCCATTCCCCGGCTCAGTCTGTGGCCCACTCTCGGTGTGTTCCCGCTCTTTGTGCCCTGTCCTGCTCTTTTAATATATAATAAATGCCCCCTTACACTTTCCCTGTGTGTCCCCCATGAAAATTTTAACCGCCTAATGCATCATTCAGGGACTAATTTCCTCGACATGACACGTGCGATACCTCACATGCAAAACATCTATATGTCTAATTATTCCTCACGATAGAATGGTTGGGTTGGGTTGGGAGGGAGAGAGAAAAAAGAAAAAAAAGCTGGGGAAATAGGGGTATAAAAAAAAAAATCATAAATTACGATGGGCGCCCGAACGCGACGTCAGCCATGCGCTGGAGGACGTTAACGGGCACTAAACGCTGCTTTTACAGGAGGTTATTCTGACAGATCATGCCATTCAATCGATCTTTGTCTCCGAACCGCTGGCTTATTCATATCATAGTTGAGGGATTATATGACCCTGTATTTTATGGGATGCAATTTTCAGACCCGACACAATTATGCTGACTCGCCCAAAAAAAGCAGGGGGAACAAATTTTTTTACGACTCCAGTTTATATAAGAAGTGGTCCTCTCTGAATGGCGGCCTGATTAAAATGACAACAATTAGCCGCATGCTACTGTCTCCCCTGATTAGCCTCTTCTCTTTTCTTTTTTTTCTCTTTCTTTTTTCTTTTTGGTAAGGGCATTTGATTTGTCCTTCGGTCGGTCGGTCGGGAGACAGGGCCTTTGTCCTGTCGGCAGTCAAGGTGGGGAGATGGAAGATGAAATGGAGATCGTGACTGATGCAATTACTGGGGCGCTGATTGAAGGAGAGGACCAAATTATCACAGTAGTGATTGGGCTTTGTCTTGGAGTGTGAGCACCCCTGTTCTATGATTAAAGTGTCTGCCGTGTGTGTGTGTGTGTGTGTGTGTGTGTGTGTGTGTGTGTGTGTGATTCAGGGGGAATGAGACAAGAAATAAAGAATGAAAGAAAGAAAGACAAATAGTGGCACATTAAGAGAGACCGAAAGACAGAAAGAAAGCAGAAAAAGCAGAGAAGGAGGTTAGAAATAAGGTAGAAAACAGAAGTAAACACAAAACAAGATGAAAGCCAGCTTCTGTTGCAAGGCTTTGTGAAGACATATTTTTCCCATAGATATTTTCCGAGCGCCGCTGTATGTTTTAGGTGGGAGGGGGGCGTGAAAGCTAATTGCATCCTTTTCAAAGAGCTCTTTCTCTTCCTCTCGCTCTGCTGCTCTTCTTCCTTCCATCCTTCCTCCTCCTCCTTCTCGTCTTCCTCCCTGTCCTTCGCCTCCCACTCACCCTCTGATCTGGAATGTTCCATTGCAGCAACAGCAGCAGCACTAGCAGCAGTAGCAGCAGCAGCAGCAGTAGCATTGCGCCTTCCTCACCCGTAGTTTCACTCCTTATTTTGTCCTCTCTTCTTCTTCTTCTCCTTCTTCTTCTTCTTCTGTCCATCTTTCCGTCTTCTCCTTCACCTGCTCCACTCGTCCTTGCGCCCCTCTCTGCCTGCCTCCCTCCAACTGCTGTCGTGCTCGGGCTGCAACTTATAAAGCCTCCATATGTGCCAGTCGGAAATCATCTTGCGTGGAGCGTGGAATGCCCCAGAGTGATATTTACCCCTCCTCCTACTGCCAGCTATCACTCCCTCTACCCCCCCCCCCAAGCCTCAGCCTCACCAACCCCCCCACCTTCCCGAACACCCCCCACCCTCCCCACACACACACACACACTCACACTCACACCATCCTATTTTCCACCCTCCTCCTGAAGGAAGGAAGGAAAAAAGAGAGAGAGAGAGGGAGAGAGAGGGAGAGAGGAAAGGAGAGAAAAAGCTTCTCCGGCTTGTTTGTTTATCTTCCCTGGCACACACTCGCTTCAGGTTCTTGCATCAGCGTTGGAGCAGATGAGGGAGGCGAGGCGAGGAGCGGCACAGGCCGACATGTTTACGCCAGTGTGCTGGTTAAGCTCAGATTCCTCCGGTTAGCCTCCCTCCGCTTGTGGTGGGCTTTGGTGCGGATTGGCTAGGTGAGGAAGAGGGGGGGAGGAAGAGAGATGCACCATTTTAAAACCTCGCCTCAACAGCTCCGTGGCCAGCCCTGAAATTACTGACTTTTTTTTCCTTTTCTCAATCACTATCTTTGTCTTTCTCTCTCACACTTTCTTTCTCTTCTTTTCTTTTATTGCCTTTTACTCTTTTATCTCTACCTCTCTCTGGCTATTTCTCTGTTTTCACCTTCCACCCCCCCCACCCTGCCCCACACACACACACACACACACACACACACACACACACTCTGTTCTCTCTGCATTGCCTATTCTCTTTGCACTCTCCAGACAGACTGTTTGCCCCCCCCCCCCCTATTCTCACCTTTTCACATACTGCAATCTCAGGCTGTTATATAATCACACACACATGGAGAAAAAAAATTATAGTCGGGGAAGAAGATTCCAGACTAGGCTTCGTAAAGTGAACCCTTTTAGCTTTCACACAGGCCAGCTGAAAGCTTCTTATATGAACCGGACCCAGCTGGTCTGGACACTCTCTCTCTCCCCGACTGGCCGGTCATACAGGGTCCTGGTTTATTTGTAATCCCTGATATACAGGTTTACAGGTGAGGAGGCCAGGCAGACATGGAGGGTTTGATAGCAGAGGAAACCATTTACTGCTTATCAGTCATACACACCTAGTTTTGACTTTGGGTGTAGCAAGCAAGGCACCTGCACTTCCACTGGAGGAACTCATAGTCATGTTGTTGTCCACTTTGTTTTTCGCGTCAAGAAAGAAAGAAGGAAAGAAACAAACAAACAAAAAGAAAAAAGGTAAAAAAAATATATACACAACGATAGAAGCGATGGGTATCCTTACATTCTGAAGCTATGCATATCCTTACATCCCACATAGTATTAAAACCCCATTTATGTTTGGTGATTCTCCACTACACCTGTCAGGCTGTCAGGATATGGTACACAGCAGTCATGTGGTGAACAAGTATAGAGGGAGCAGAGGGGGAGCTGTCCACAGTGGTGTGGTGCTGAATCTACAGCTCCATGCTTGTGCCTTGTGGGTGTCCTGCTTTCTCTAGTTTTGTTAGCACCCTGTTATTTCATGTCCATTATTTTTGTTTGCTGTGCCAAACCGTCCTGGTAACCTTCACATTACAAGCTCCAGTCCCGGGCTCAGACCTAGATAGTGCATGCTGGCATTTCTGAATTGTTTGTGTAGTATTGCCAGAAGCCCCCCCCCTCTTTCTCTCTCTCTCTCTCTCTCTCTCTCTCTCTCCTTGCCCCTGACACCCTCCACACAGAAGCCTCCCCCCTGTTACTTTCCCCCCCATCAAAACCATTCAAAAGCAGAAGCGGGAAAATCATGGAAATAAAATAATCACCCCAGTCATTTTCTGAAATGCTATTGTTGAAGGCCACGGGTGTGATGGAGAACGAGAGAGAGAAAGATAGAGCGAGAGGGAGCGAGAAAGAGAGGGAGGGAGAGTGAGCGAGAGAGAGAGAGAGAGAGAGACAGTGAGAGAGAGGGCCTGCCGTGCCAAGTGTAGGCTGCTTTGGAGCGGAGCATGGATGGGGGGGGTGGTAGCGGTGGTAGGGGAGGTGGGGGGAGGTGGTGGGGATCTGGCATGGCAGCGGCCGCGGCTAATGCATGTACGGAGGAGGATGAATCCACACGGCACAGCTTGACTCCTGCTATTGCAGATGGCGACGGCCCCTATACGGGGGCTATGTGCAAAGGCAGGGAGGGGGGAGGGAGGTGGGGGGGGGGGGGGGGGCAGGGAGGAGGGGGGGAGGAAAGAGAAAGACCTCCAGTGCCAATGAATATTTATGCGGCGGTGAAGGCGCTTTGCGGTCGGAGCAGCTTCCGCCCAGGAGTACGGGAAGGGGAGGGGGGTGTGGGGTGTGTGTGTGTGTGGGGGGGTGGGGGGGTGGAGTGGGGAGACCCATGGGCAGAACAGAACTGGCCTCCTGCTGGACCTCTATACACACACTTAAACTTGCACACACACACATAGGCACACACACAGAGAATGCACGCATGCCCATGCACACACACACGCACACACACACACACACACACACACGCACACATGGCACGCACAAGCACATACATTCACATATGCGCGCACACACACACACACACACACACACACACACACACACACACACACACACAAAGCATTTATATTAACCTTATTCATCATCTGGCACACCCATACCCACAGACACACACACAGACACACACACAGACACACACAGAGACATGCACAGTTCTCCCTCCAGACAGCCCTGTGATGAGAGTAGGGTGAGCTTTGCCTTTGTAATGCATTTTAACAGACTGGAGATCAGAGACATCTCATCCTTGAAAGAGAAAAAAGTGTGTGTGTGTGTGTGTGTGTGTGTGTGTGTGTGTGTGTGTGTATGTGTTTGTGTGTGTGTGTGTGTGTGTGTGTGTGTGTGTATGTTTGTGTGTGTTTGTGTGTGTGTGTGTGTATGTGTGAGAGAGAGAGAGAGAGAAAAAATAGATAGAGAAAGAGAGAGTGAGTAGGAGAGAAAGATGAGGTGAAATGTTTGTTTGCATGATAAAAAAAGCAGGAATTGCTGTCAGTGGGAATATTTGCTAAGATACCCGAAAAAAGTAAAATTGGAACAGTGCCTAACACTGCTTAGATCCCTTGCGCCACATTTCATTGCAACGTGTTAAATGTTACGAGGAACTCTAAAGTAATATTTTGTTCTCTTCCCTTTTTTTTTCTCTCTCTTTCATTGCATCTCCTGTCTCCGGCCTTGCCCTATTGATGAACAAACCAGGTAAGAGATTTATTTTTTTTAAAAGTCATGTTACCATCAGTAGTGTCAGTAGTTCTTTTTAAAAAAATGTGCACGATTTTGTTACACTGGCTGCAGAGATTTGGTTTGGGGTTGGGGTTGGTGAATTGCAGTGCTAATGCCTCCCACCGCCATGAGCAATGCTATCAGGAGCCGGCGCTGTGTATCTTTAGAGTCCCCTTTGTTTGGATCTTTTCTCAAATTAAATAGTCCTCTGGTGTGCCCCTCCCTGTGCTGGGTGTGAGTTGATAGGTGAGGGCTGAGATTACCAGAGAAAAAACAGAGGATTAGACTTCTCTGTCTTTCGCTTGTTTTTTTTTTTCCCTCTCTCTCCCCCTCCCTCCGTCTGTCTGCCTCCCTCTCTGTCTGTCTCTTCTTTCTCTGTCTCTTTTTTTCCCTCTCTCCTTTCTTCTGTCTGTCTGTTTCTCTCTCTTTCTCTCTTTCTTTCGCTCTCTCTCTCTCTCACCCTCCCCTCTCTGTCTCTCTTTTTCCCCTTTCCTTTCCTCTGTCTGGTTCTCTCTCTCTCTCCCCCCCCTCCCTCTCCTTCTCTTTCGCTCTCTTCCTCCCTCTGTCTCTCTCTCTCTCTTTCTTTATCTCTGTCTCCCTCCCTGCTTGGTGTGTAGGCCCACAGTGACAGCCCAGACTTATGACAAATGGCCGAGCACAAAGTAGGGTAACGGGAAGGTAATGACCAGTGCCTCATTAATAGGCGAGGTCATTTTGGGATTTTCTTCTTCCCCCATCCTCCTTCTTCTTCTTCTTCTTCTCTCTTCCCTTTTTTTCTTCTTTTCTTTTCTTCTCTTTTTGTACTGTTCTGGAATTTGGAATTTCTTTCGGAGGTTTGTGAGGTTGTGAGGTCTCTGGTGACTCATAGTCATGCGTTGCGTATCGCTCCAACTGTCAGGAGTGTGCTGTCAGCCCGTGCTCATTCTGCATTATATGTCAATTCTCACTGTCACCGTAATATTCAAACGCCCCTCTCCAATGTGTGTGTGTGTGTGTGTTTGTGTGTATGCGTGCATGCGTGTGTGTGTGTGTGTGTGTGTGTGTGTGTGTGTGTGTGTGTGTGTGTGTGTGTGTGTTTGTGTGTTTGTGTGTGTGTGTGTG
>CM059276.1:13182155-13184655 GCA_030347295.1 Setipinna tenuifilis | reverse complement strand
TAATAAACTAACATTAGCAGACAGAGGTTAACTTGCCAAGAGATACTCGCTTAAATAAGAACACTATATCAACCTCCATTTACTGTATGTTTACAGTATCTGGAAGGCTAAAACAAAATTGCTTGCTTAATCCAGGATGAAGATTGGTTATGTACATTTATGCATAATTGTATTAGGGTTAGTATTACGCCTAGAACACCTTGCTACATTGCTGTTGGCAGGCATAGAGTTGGGAATACCACGGTTCCATCTCTGCAGATGTGTATTGTGTAATATAATCATTTGTTATTGATTTTTGTCTCGTTGGTAGTTGTAACAAGATGCAAACTGAAAAATTATGTAGCGGTGGCACATTCTGCTCGAGTCACACCGTTAAAAGCATTGATTGCGCGTGTCATTTTCAAGTTGCATTGTTTCTGTGTGTGTAGCACAGTGTGAGGCAGTTTGAGTAGAGAGAGAGAGAGTCTAGATTGTTTTGTTCTTTTTCTAATAGAGTGATTCCCAGTTTTCTAATTGCACCCAAAATAGTTGTGGATATGTGTTTCATACTGGAGCCACCAGCTCTCTGTCTTCATGTATTCTTTGCATTCAAGTTGGAATGATATCTCCTCCAAATGTGTAGTACAGTATGGGCTTTATTTATTTATTTACTTATTTATTCATTTACCTATAAACCTTACTACTCTATGTGAGTTCAGACATTCAGGACTTATATACTATATACTATAGGTGATTTAAATGATGTTTTGTGTCATAATGCCATTGTGTAGATATTTTAGTGTGAGGTTTAAACTCAGGAATTTTCCATTCCATACATGATGCCTTTGACCCCAACACTGTCAAATCACAGTTGAATATTTGTGCACACACACACACACACACACATGCACACACACACACACACACACACACACATACAGACACAGACAGACACACACACACACACATACACAAACACAGATACAGACAGACACACACAAACACACACACACACCCACATGCACACACACCCCACACCCCACACCCATCTCCCACACACACACACACACAGCATGTAATGGGTTTAAAGGGTGCATAATGGAGCTCCCACCCTGTGCTATGTTGTGCGGTGCTATCAGTGCAGGGGGGCTTTTCCCTGTCATGGTGCTATTGATTAGCGATCGGGTGGCTGGTCGGCCTGCCTGCACTGCCTGCCTGCCTGCCTGCCTGCCTTGCACTGCCCTGCCCTGCCCTGCCCTGCACTGCTGCCTGTGGGTTGAGAGAGAGAGAGAGATGGAGATGAGAGGTGGGGAGGGGAGAGGAGTTGGAGGCCAAAGCCAGGTCAGTTCATCAGTTCAGACCAACTGGGGTTCTAAGGAGCCACACACACACATAGCCACACACACACATAGCCACACACACACAGAGCATACACACACACAGAGCATACACTCACCGAGCATACACACACACACACACACACACACACACACACTGACACACACACACACACACACACAGCATACACACACACAGAGCATACACACACACACACACACACACACACACAAACACACCCACACACACACACACACACTTCAATATTTCTCTTCCTCTCTGTCAGTGTGTGTCAGTTCAGAGTGAAGCACTGAAGATACACACATATATATATATACTATATGTTCACCTCAAGCAGCCTTAACGCCACTCTATCGCCGCCTGGCTCTCCTCACTCCTCACTCCTCGCACTATTGTGCTACAGCCATATATTTCAGCTGGGCCCGTGATGCATTGCATCTGGATGATTTACATCTGGCTGTGTGCCCCTGCAGCACAGACGCCATTTACAAAAGCCCCATAAAAATTGCTGGAGCTCGACACACCGGGGCCTCAGTGTTAAAGGTCAGGGGTGGACTCATTTGTGCAATTAGTTTGTGTGTGTGTGTGTGTGTGTGTGTATGTGTGTTTGTGTGTGTGCTTGTATGTGTGTATGTGTGTTTGTGTGTGTGTGTGTGCATGCGTGTGTGCTTGTATGTGTGTGTGTGTGTGTGTGTGTGTGTGTTTGTCTGGGTGTATGTGTGTGTGTGTGTTTGTCTGTGTGTGTGTCTGTGTGTGTGTGTGTCTGTGTGTGTGTGTGTCTGTGTGTGCGTGTGTGTGTGTGTGTTTGTGTGCATGCGTGTGTGCTTGTGTGTGTGTCTGTGCGTATGTGTGTGTGTGTGTATGTGTGTGTGTGTGTGTGTGTGTGTGTCTACGTCTGCGTGTGTGTTTGTGTGTGTGTGTAGGGTGAAAAGTCAAAGACTAATATGAGCTCTCTCTTGCTGATAAACGTTGAGTCTTATTGGGTTTTCTCAGCCTTGTCGTCATACTGCGCTTGGCAAACACAAAGCGCTGCCTCTTTTCAAAAGGGGGATTTCCGTGGGGACTGTGCGGGTGATTATGGGGTCCGAAATGAGCTTTTTGCCCAAGCAAGGTCGAAAAAAAAAGCCCTAATAATTACATAACTTATAATTTGATGTATGTA
>CM059276.1:13169655-13174655 GCA_030347295.1 Setipinna tenuifilis | reverse complement strand
CCTTTTAAAAGCTTCACATGTCACACATGACTGCTGTGTTTAGGAAAATGAGGTTTAGGCGGCATGAGGCATAGCAGGAGCAGCAATTGGTTTTTGTTTCTCCTGTCTTTGGTGAGAGAAAGAGACTAAAGGCAGGAGAAAGAAAGAGAGAGAGAAAGACAGAGAGAGAGAGTAAGGGACAGAAAAAGAGGGGAAAAGAGAGAGAGAGCGAGAAGGGGGGGGAGTTAGGGAGAGAGAGTGAAAAGAGGGATAGAGGGAAAGAGGGATAGAGAGAGAAAGAGGGAAGAGTGAAAGAGGGATAGAGAGAGAAAAGGCAGAGAGAGAGAGCGAGCGAGTGAGACAGAAGGAGGGAGAGTTGAGGGAGGAGGTCTGGGCATAGAGGAGAGACGTGAGTGGTCATGACTCCAAAGCTGGTGGTGGTGGTGGTGGTGGTGGTAGGGAGGGGAGGAGGGTGGCAGATGTGGGAGCAGCACCCCCCCTTGTCCTCCCCCAGGGAGTCTTGAGAGAAAGGCCTGCTGATCTAGGCACCTCCAGGGCCACTGAACCTATTGCTGCGGCCCCCAGCGAAAATGTGCAAGCGTGGGCATGTGTGGGTTTATGCATGTGTGTGTGTTTGTGTGTGTTTGTGTGTGTGTGTGTGTGTGTGTGTGTGTTTGTGTGGGTGACTCTGGACTTGTGTGTCCCTGTCTGAGTGTGTGTGTCATCGAAGTGTCACTATATATATATTGTGTGTGTGTGTGTGTGCATGTGTGTGTGTGTGTGTGTGTGTGTGTGTGTGTGTGTGTGTGTGTGTGTGTGAGAGAGAGAGAGAGAGAGAGAGAGAGAGAGAGAGAGAGAGAGAGAGAGAGAGAGAGAGAGTGGCAGGCCACCATGCCACTATTAGATCTTCCCATGCTTAGAGATTTACAGGGACTGTCAGGGGCTGTGTGGTGATGTCTTTTCCTGAAATAACCTGCACCCCCTGTGGAAAAAAGGCATTTAAACAAGGAGTGTTAGCAAGTGGAGGGGGTGGGAGGGGATGTGCGGCACGCTGTGGTGTGTGTGGGGGCTTCTGTAACACACATGATTTACAATCTTAGGAAGCCGGGGGAACGAATTAGAAAATTAGCTCAGGGAAGAGAAGAAAGAAAAAAAACGCACTTCGAACAGCAGTGTAACATTTGCTCGGCAAGACCTAAACTCAGGGCCTTCAAAACACACAGCTCACATCTCTCTCTCTTTCCTGGCTCTCTCTCTCTCTGTGGGCTTTTCTCTTCGATCTCCTCTAACATCAGGCAGTGGTTTTCGTTGAAGACCATAAAGTCTTAGTGTTGCCCCCCCCCTACCCCCCATCCTCGGACGTGTCTTCGATGTCCCCTTGGTGTCCTTGCTGCCTTTGCAGGGGAGGGGACAGTGACGCCGGAACGGTCGGTGGGCGGTGGGGTGTGGCGGGTGGATGGGACGACCTGTTTGTGTAATAAACGGCGAGGTTAAAGTGGCACAGCCGCTCAGGAGCACGCTGCCAAAATCTACTGACACGCGCTCCACCTCCGCTCCTCCACAGCTGCTGCTGCTGCCGCCGCTGGTTCTGCTGCTACTGAGCATGAACACGAGGACTGGGCTTCTCTTTCTTTAGAGGATAAGAGGAGGGGGGTGGAGAGAAAGAGAAAGAGAGAGAGAGAGAGAGAAGAGACAGAGAGAGAGAGAGAGAAGACAGAGAGAAGACAGAGACAACATGAGAGAGCAGAGCAAGAAAGAGAGAGAGAGATAGGAGAGAGAGAAGAGAGAGAGAGAAAGTAAGAGAGAGAGAGAAAGTGAGAGAGAGCAAGCAGAGCAAGAGAGCGAGAGAGAGAGAAAGAGAAAAAGATAGAGAGAGTAGAGCGAGCAAGGAGAGAAAAAAGGGAAAGAGAGAGATGCTTCTTTGTCTATTCCTGAAATAGAAAGATGGAGAGGCAGGGGGGATGGAAGGAGAGAAATGGAAATGCTGTGCCTTTCATTCTATATTCTGAAGTGAAGAAAGAGATGGAAAAGGGAGCAGCAGAATAAGAGAGAAAGAGAGATGTAAAAAAGATGGGAAGAGAGAAAAAGCAGGAGATGGAGATAGAGAGAGGGAATAATAGGCTTGGGGGAGAAATAGAGAGAGGGAGGCACAAGCAAAAGGGAATGATGACAGGGAGAAAGACAGAAAAAGGGTGTGAGAGAAGAGATAGAGAGGAGGAAGACATTGAGGCTGGCAGGCACCTTCCCCCTAGTCTCCCCCCCCTGTCTCTTTTTTTACCCCCTCTCTCTCACTCTCTCTTTCTCGCTCTGTCTCTTTCTCTCTCTCTCTCTCTCCTTCTATCCCATTCTCTTCCCATTTCCCACTACCTCAGGATGCATCTGTGGGGGTGTGGGGTGTGTGTGTGTGTGTGTGTGTGTGTGTGTGTGTGTTTCAAGGCTGCACTAAACGTGACGGATGCATATAGTCAGGGCCGCTGTTTTGTTTGCATTCGTGCTCCGTGGCGACACGCGAGCGCCTGTCGTGTCGCGTTAGGCGCCGGCGCGGAAGAGCTGCCCACACGGTGCAGCTGCGGCGGGAGCGGCAAAGCCATCGCTGCGCCTGTCGTTACATGACACGTCGGTGATGGTACATGAAGACACCTAGATTCCTCCCCCCCCCCCACCCCCCCCCATCCCCAGAACGATACAGCAGCAGCAACATCGCATCGCAACCAGCGCCAGTTATGGGGAGAGCACAAAATAGACTTGCGGTAGCTTGCTATTTTATTGGCAATTGAAGGGAGGAGGAGTGGGGGGGAGGGGTGGGGGTGTATGGAATTGCCTCTGCAGAGAAGGGTGGGTGTGCATGTCGTATTCTTCATTACCTTCGCCTGGGTATGACTCTTCTCTCCTCTCTCTCTCCTCTCCGCTCTTCTTTTTTTAATGCAAGCATTTGGTGATAAATAACCAAAAGGGGCTTTGATGTTTTTTTTTTCTCCCTTTTGAAATTTATTTGTCCCAGGCTTAAGTAGTCTCTTCGTCTGCCTACCTACCAGAGGCCCCCGTGCAGCTGTAAAGTTGCGATCGCATTGTTAATCCCTCATGCTAGCAAACGTCAGCTCCATCGATTGCCCCATCCCCTTTTTTTTTAGGGGGGGAAATAACG
This sequence comes from Setipinna tenuifilis, assembly GCA_030347295.1. Lineage (NCBI taxonomy): Eukaryota > Metazoa > Chordata > Actinopteri > Clupeiformes > Engraulidae > Setipinna > Setipinna tenuifilis. The sequence continues at coordinate 13,171,531 of CM059276.1, read as the reverse complement.
GGCGCACGCAGCCACCACGACACTGCCACGCAGTCCCCCCCCCCCCCCCCCCCCCCCCCCCCCCCCCTTACCTTTAGGAGGACGGCGGGGATGAGAACGAGAATGCCAAAGAGTGGGTGGGTGGGTTGGAGGGGTGGGCGGATTTGGACTGGAGAACCATTCTCATTATCTTTGGCTGCACAGTTCCACGTCTTCATGGATTAATCAATGCTAACCCACTTTATCAAAGCCACTTATCTTCCATATACAGAAATCTATGCGTGTCCCTGACTAGGGGAAGTCGATACCAGGAAATATTTCACAGAGCCTTGTCTATTTTTTTCCTGCTATCTCACCAGGCCTGCCCTGTGTCTGTCCGGCCCCTACTCCCTTAAGTGTCCTTGGCATCGGGAACACACGTGTGTGTGTGTGTGTTTGAGTGTGTGTGTGTGTGTGTGTGTGTGTGTGAGTGTGTGTCTGTGTCCGTGGGGAGAGCCCATATCAGATAACTTATTAGTTCATTTGCTTGTCTCTCTTCAATAACACATAATCACCAGCCGTGTAGAGATACGATGTTCATGGTGCAGTGCCCATAGGCCCTTGCTGTACCGAGCCATGCTGTGCTGGGTCGAACTGGGTTCCACTGAGCCATGCTGTGTTGGGTGGAGCCGGGTTGTGCGGAACCGTGCTGTGTTGGGTGGAGCTGGGTTGTGCGGAACCGTGCTGTGCTGCGTCGAGCAGAGGCCTGCTGTGTGGGGGCCGCGCTGAGGCTTGCTGTGTTGGGTTGAGCTGGGTTGTGCTGAGCCGTGCTGTGCAGACTTGAGCAGGCTTGTGCGCTGGGTTGCTCTGTGCTGTGCTGGGCTGTGGGTTCTGGTGTGGCTTGCTGGAGAGATTAGGGGTCTCCAGCAGGAAGAAGGCCTGATGGGAAGGTTCTTCCATGGGCTCAGCAGGTGCGGCCAGGCCCGGGGCTTTGGGCTAAGCCTGTAAACACTGGGTCATCCTCCCCAGGCTACCGTGGGCTAAGTAACAGTGTAAGCCAAACACTCCCTGTCTTTGCCACACTGGGGTCTCTGCAGCTTGCTCACTGGCCCACTGCACATCGGTTTCTTATACACACACACACACACACACACACACACACACACACACACACACACACACACATACATGCACACATCATACACACACACACTCCCGCACGGGCACACATACCCACACACACACACACACACACACACACATTCCATCCCTCTTCCTCTGTACATTTCTTTTCCTGTACCTTTGTCTCCCATCTCCTTACCGCCCCTCATCTCTCTCTGTCTCTCTCTCTCTCTGTTTCTGTTTCTCATCCCCCCCACACTCTCCAACACCTTTTACTCTCCTCTGTCTCTCTCTGTCTATCACACACACACAGACACACACACACACACACACACACACACACACACACACACACACACACACACACACACTCTGACTCCATCTCACTCCTGCAGTCTATCTCTCTTCCCTTTCCGCCATGTCTCCCTCTCTCTCCTCTCCTCTCCTCTCCACCGGTCCTTCTCCCTCCACCTCTGCGATGCCCCCGTTCAGCCGCCTTTGATCCTGCTGCTCCAAATCAATCACAGGAGGCAGCTCCGAGACGTGCTCACCAACCAGACGTAAGAGAGGGAGGGAGAGAGGGAGAGAGGTGGGAGGGAGAGAGAGAGAGAGAGGTGGGAGAGGGAGAGATGGGAGAGTGAGAGAGATGGCAGAGTGAGAGAGAGTAGGAGAGAGAGAGAAAAGGACAGAGAAATGGGAAAGTAAGAGAGAGTTGGAGAGGGAGAGAGAGAGAGGTGGGAGAGGGAGAGAGAGAGGTGGGAGAGAGAGTGGGAGAGAGAGAGAGAGAGGGGAGAGA
>CM059276.1:13127155-13159655 GCA_030347295.1 Setipinna tenuifilis | reverse complement strand
AATGGCCCAACTCCCATACTTGTTGTTTATGGTTAGTAATGGGAGAAGGGTGATTTGACGAATGTTTTTCTTACTTGAGGAGAGAAGTTAAGAGTAGTGGTTTGAGCTTTTTCTGTCTATATTTTTGTCTTCCTTTGATTGTTTGTTTGTTTGTGTGTTTGTTTTTTTGTTTGTTTGTGTCTTTCTTTCTTTCTTTCTTTCTTTTTTCTTTCTTTCTTTCTTTCTTTCTTTCTTTCTTTCTTTCTTTCCTTTTTTCTTTCTTTCGTTATTTTGAGGCACCAGGCACAGTTGGCATGATGCCATACTGTAGGTGATGACCCAGTCAGGTTGTGAGACTTGAGATGCTTGAACGGATTGCCTGCGGTGTGCACAGGCAGTCTCCACAGCATAGCTACACTACTGGGTTAGGGATTGAGTCCACGAGGGTGTGTGTGTGTGTGTGTGTGTGTGTGTGTGTGTGCACAGAGTACTCAGTTCTACTGGTGCTTTTGAAGACACAGCATTCACCGAGGAGGAACTCTGGGGTAAGGTGTGTGTGTGTGTGTGTGTGTGTGTGTGTGTGTGTGTGTGTGTGTGTGTGTGTGTGTGTGTGTGTGTGTGTGTGCGTGTACGTGTGTGTGTGCGTGTGTGTGTGTGTGCGCGTATGTCTTTGTCTGAGGGTATATCTGACTGTAGGTATATAAAAACAGATCATCTGTGACTCTCACACACATGTACATGTGTGTTCACAGAGGGGAGGACTGGAAAAGGTAGGGAGAGGAGAGGGGAGGAGAGGAGAGGAGAGGGGTGAAGGAGAGATGAAGAGAGAGGAGTGGAGGAAAGGAAAGGAGAGGGGAGGAGATGCAGGGAGAGGAAAGGAGGGGCAAGGAGGGGCACAGAGAGGAGAGGAGAGGCAGGGAGAAGAAGAGGAGAAGAGAAGAGAGAAGGGAGAAGGAGAGGAGAGGAGAGGAGAAAAGAGGAAGGGGGGAAAAGCGAGGAGAGAAGGGGAGAGGAGAGGAAAGGAGAGAAGAGGAGAGGAGAGGAAAGGAAAGGAGAGGAGAGGCGGGGCAGGGAGAAAAACAGAGGAGATAAGGGGAGAGAAGAGGAGAGAAGAAGAGAGAAGAGGAGAGAAGAAGAGAGAAGAGGAGAGGAGAGAAAATAAAAGGAGAGGAGAGAAAAGCAAAGGACAAGAGAGGAAAGGAGAGGCAGGGAGAAAAAGAGAGGAGAGAAGGGGAGAGACGAGGAGAGAAGAGAAAAAGAGAGGAGAGGAAAGGAGAGGAAAAGAGAGGAGAGGCAGGAAGAAAAAAAAGGAGAGGAAAGAAGAGAGGAGAGGAGAGGAGAGGCAAGGAGAGGAGAGGAGAGGAAAAGAGAGGAAAGGCAGGAAGAAAAAAAAGGAGAGGAAAGAAGAGAGGAGAGGAGAGGCAAGGAGAGGAGAGGAAAGGAGAGGAAAGGAAAGAAGAGGAGAGGAGAGGAGAGGAGAGGCAGGGAGAAAAAAAAGGAGAGGAAAGAAGAGAGGAGAGGAGAGGAGAGGCGAGGAGAGGAGAGGAGGAGAGAGGAGAGGAAAGGAGAGGAAAGGAGAGGAAAGGAAAGAGGAGGAGAGGAAAGGAGAGGAAAGGAAAGAGGAGGAGAGGAAAGGAGAGGAGAGGCGAGGCGGCCTGGGTGGTTGGCTGCGTTTGAGGGCCGGTGTTGACGGAGGGCTGGGAGGCTGGGAGCCAAGAGTCTGGCGGCAGGAGCGGCAGCAGCAGCAGCGGCAGCAGCAATGGGGTCATTTACATATAAATGAAAGTTGCCGATCACACGCCGCTGACCCCATTTATTCCGGCAGACAGACAGGCAGGCAAGCCAAGCGCCAGCGAGTTGCCGAATTACTCCAAATTACCACATTTCCATCTTAACATTGGGCCTGTCAGCTTGGTAGTCTTCGCCACCACCACCACAAAACACCCCCCCCCCCCCCCCTACACACACACACACACACATACACGCATTCCAGCCTTCACTATCCCTGTCTCTCTCTCTCTCTCCATCGTTCTCTTTATTCATCCCTCTTGCTCTATGTCTCTCTCCATTCCTCTCTCTCTCTCTCTCTCTATTTTTCTATTTCTATCTTTCAGTCTATTCTATACCCCAGTCTCTCTCCCTGTCCAGCTCTCTGTACCTGTATATTCTCTCTATAACACTTTATCTCTCTCTGTCCCTGTCTATTTCTCTCTCACTATTTGTGTCCCCCTCTTTCTTCCTGTCTCTCTCTCTCCCTCTCTATCCTCTGTATGACTCTCTCCTCCTCTCCCCCTCTCTCTTCCTCTCTGTCTTTACCTCTCTCTCTCTCCTCCTCTCCCCCTCTTTCCTCCCTCTGCATCTCTTTCTTCCTCTCTCTCTGTCTGTCTCTCCCCTACCTCTCTCTCTTCCTCCCTCTCTCTCTTCCTCCCTCTCTTTCTCTATCCCTCTCTCTCTCTCTCTCTCACTCCCTTCCACCCTCTCTCCCCCTCTCTCTCTCTCTCTCTCTCTCTCTCTCTCTCTCTCTCTCTCCACCACCAGGAGGGCCTCTAATTGGCAGTGGTGAATTTAAAGGACCTGTCACTGCCTCTGCCTGTCACCAGCGCTGCCTCCACCCACTGGATTAAAAAACTACATACGGCCCATGTTTGTGTAAGAGAGAGAGGGATTGAAAGAGAAATACAAAGAGAGGGAGAGAGAGAGAAAAAGAAAATGGGGTACACAGATAGAAAACGGCAGAGAGAGAAAAAAGGGATGGAAATAGAGAAAGAGAGAAAACGAGCAGACACACTCACCTTTGATTTTATGACACAGTGCTAATGCCCCTCCTAGCATTATCTGTTTTGCTGTCTTTCTTTCTTTCTTTCTTTCTTTCTTTCTTTCTTTCTTTCTTTCGTCATCTCTTTATCTCTCCCTGCTTATCTCTGTTTTCATATCCCTCTCCCTATCTTTCCTCTGTCTCCCTTTCTCTTTCTTTCTCACTCTATCTCGTTCTATCTATCCATCCCGACTCTGTGGAGTTGTACTAGCAGGCTTTGCCACAGGCTGTCCCATCAGCACCTCCCCTTGCTCGCCCCTCCCACACACAACATGCATATAAACAGCTATGAGCCCTTCACACACACACACACACACACACACACACACACACACACACATGCATGCATGCACACACACATACACACAAGCACACGTGAGCAAACAAACACACACGTGCCAGCACAGTACACATGCACATCCATGCAAACACACATGCACGAGCACACACACACACACACACACAGATCCTCTTAAAGACAAACAGCTCCGCTCCCTGATGCTGTGATGCCTGACACTTCCCTTTAAAGGTGTTCCAGCAAGAGTGTCGAATCTCATTGGAGCGAAGCACTTTATTTGGTTTGTAAAAAAAAAGAGAAAGGACGAAAAAAAAAACCATCATCAGCTGCCAGTTCCTCTCACTCATGGTCAGCCAAGCAAACTCCCTCATTAATTTATTTAAAAAAAAAAAAAGAAACAAAAACAAACAAGAAGACATAAGTAGGCCTGCCTGTCTTTGGGTAAGGGGGGAGCACACACAGGGATATGGGGCTATATGAAAGCATCCTTGACATTGAGTAGAAACACCGCCCTCATTAGTGGGGATTGACGCATGTGTGCAGCATTACGGCAATCAGACGTCCTGCGCAGGGGCTCCTAATGGACCGGCGGAGATGGGCGTCTCTGATCACAACATCAGTGAGCTGCAGAGGACAAAATAAAGTCCCCACTGCACGTGCTCATCAGCCTTCATCTCTTTCTCTCCCTCTGTATCTCTCTCTCTCTCTCTGTCTCTCACTTACTTTCTTTCTCCCTCGCGCTCTCAAATTCAAAGTCAAATGAAAGTTTTTTTGTATTAGCATGACTGTTGGAATGCAGTGTTGCCAAAGCATAACGAACAGTACAACATTACATTTATTTATAATGTAACATAACAGTATTGTTAGTCTCACTTCATCTCTGTCTGTTTCTCTCTATTTCTCCCTATTTGTCTCTATTTGTCTCTCTCTCTCTCTCTCTCTCTTTCTCTCTCTCTTTATATATATACATATATACGAGATCTGTGTCTCACACACACACACGTACAATCATGTGCACACACAATCATACACATGCACACACATGTGCACACCCACACACAATCTAGCATAATTATATGACAGAGTGCTACTTACTTGTCGGTAGTTTCAGTGATCTCGGTGGGAGACAGAGGCTCATGGTCTTCATCATCGTTCCACTCATCCTCCTCTAAACTAAAAAGAGAAATAAAATATTTCTTTACACGTGTGCTAAGCAATACTAAAACTGGTAAACCATGTAGTATCTTGGAAATGTATGGCACATGTACCGAGTTCAAAAACAAACACTTACAGCTCTCCGTCCCCAATTCCTAGTGGTTACACATCCTGTAAACAAACAACAAAAACACCTGCAAGTAATGGAACCGTGATACATGTGTGTTTGACTCAAAACACCAGGGCGGCTCTAGGAAGTTGGATTTAAAAAAGAGAGTAATTCAGGTTACTATGGTTACCCGCCATCCAAGTTCTGAGCGTCTTTATCCACGAAGCTGTTGGTGAGGCCAGTTTTTGGTGACACCTTCTTCACCCTTGCTCTTTCTCTCCCTTTCTCTCTCTCTCTCTCTCTCTCTCTCTCTCTCTCTCTCTCTCTCTCTCTCTCTCTCTCTCCCTCCCTCTCTCTCTCTCTCTCTCTCTCTTTCCCCCCTCATGCTGTCTCCAAAGCCATGTCCAAAGCCACTCTCTTGGAGGCCCTATAGACACAGAACTCCACTTCGCAGGCGATGGCAGAGGGAGATTACAGCTGTGTCTTTGCCAGGAGCCTGATGGGAGGGGGTGGTGCTGTGGCATGATCGTGATGGTAATGGTTGTTAGTAGGATACGCCTGCACAGCATAGGCATCCAGCTGGAAGTGTGTGTGTGAGTGTGTGTGTGTGTGTGTGTGTGTGTGTAAGTGTGCGTGTGTGTGTACAGTTGAAGAAGAGGGGTGAAGACAGGCAAAACACAGCAAGACACTTACTTCGTGAGCATGAGATTCCGGGGGACGGGGAGGGTGGGCGGGTTTGCGTGTGTGAACGTGTCTCGCGGCCAGGAAGATAAAGCCAGGCTGCCATAATCTCTGCTCTCTCTCGCCTTCATCTGGGCTCCTCATCCATTAAACATGGGCCTCACATGCACAGCTGTGGGGGCAGAGACGTGGGTTAGCATTTTAGCGCTTAGCCCTCTCCACGGAAACCCTATAGAGTGCTGCTGGAGGTTTTCCCGCTCTCTATAGGCGGGGGAGCATATGGAGACACCCTGCATGGTGCTGGAGGCGTTTCCACTTTAGAGACAAGTGCACACACAACACGCCCCCCCCCCCCCCCCCACACACACACACACACACATGACACTGGAGGTATTACCACCTTATGGGCGAATTACATAGAGAGAGACCCATAGATTACACGGAAAGGTTTTTCCAGTCTTCCAGTGGAGAACATATAGAGGCCACAGCGCGGTCATATGGCTTTAGCCGTTAGGTGAGGTAATGGAAGCCAGAGCGCTGTGGAAACAGCTAACTGACTGCCTCTTCATCTGCTCTTAATTAATTACCACTAGCCCCTGTTGAGCACCGGGAGGTCTTTGGGGGACAGTTGCGCTACACTGTGTGCTAATGCCATTTCTCACACTCACACTCACATGGGCCAAGTGAAGAGAAAGAGAGAGAGAGAGAGAAAGAGCGAGAGAGAGATGGGGAGAGAGAGAGAGAGGGAGAGGGGGAGAGAGGGAGAGAGGGAGAGGGGGAGAAAGAGGGTGGGAGGTGGGAGTGTGTGAGAGAGGCAGAGGGGCGGTTTTACACCCAAGCACACCCATACATACATTTACAGATATGCTCACAAGCACAAGCACACAAGCACACATACACACACACACACACACACTTATACATACACTTATACACACACACACACCCACACACACTCACACACATACATACACACACACACACACACACACACATACATACACACACTTATACACACACACACACACATACCATATATATACACACCCACACCCACACACACACACACACACACACACACACACACACACACACACACGCACACACGCACACACACACACACACATCAGAGCCTTAGCTCAAACAAAACATTTACACATGCGTCACATTTCAGAGGTGACAAGTAAAATGAAATTTGTACAAATGCTGCGTAGAGAAGGAGAATGTAATACATGTGGCGGATTCGGAGGCGTTAGCTTCTGGCTAAAGAGAGGCTTTTAAATATGTGTAACGAGGGAAGGAGCGAAGCAGTGTCTAAATCCGCCTCGTCTTCAGTCAAATCTCTTAAATCTCTCTGAAGTCTGTTTCTGTCTCATGACCGCCATCTCCACATATCTCATTTTTCATTCTATCTCTCCGTCTTTCTCTGTTTCTCTCCCCCCCACCCCCCATCCACCCACCCCCCTCTCTCCCTCTCTCAGACTCTTCTTTTCTGTCTCCGTCTCTCTCTTGCTCTTTGCTCGGCTTAAAAAACAACGGTCTGTGAAAAGAACTCGAAATAATCTCTCACATGAATCATCCCTCAGTAAAAATCGCTCAGCGTTTGAGAGCTGCTGTAATGACCGGCTGAAATTGCTATCGCTTCTTCTTCATTGCACAAATGGATGGGGTCTCCAAAGTGGGGCTGCTTGAAGAACAATCGGTCACATATTTAACTGGCTTTCTCTGTCTCGCTCTGTTTCTCTCTACCCCACACTCTCTCTCTCTCTCTCTGTCTGTCTCTGTCTCTGTCTTTCTGTGTGTGTGTGTGTGTGTGTGTGTGTGTGTGTGTGCATGAGTGTGTGAATTCTCTGCAACTGCGGGCTTTGGATCTTCAGAGGTGGAGGGAGCACGATGTGAGCTCAAACTATGAGTACGCAGAGAGTGAGAGTGAGAGCGAGCAGCCGAGGTTCCTTGAAAAGTCTACCGTCGGGGGAAAAAAAAATGAAGCAGATACCATGTAGGGATTGAGGGAGACGTGATATTATTGGATGATGGCTGCTGGATTGAAAAGACGTGCGCGATGGCTGGAGGCTTGACAGCCCCGCGGATAACAGAGTCAGCGGTGTCATCTGTGACATTGGGATTCTATTAGCAACCTCTGGAAAAATGCCGGACCGAGGTCTTGTGGTGGAGCCATAATTGATCTGTCATGGGAGATGGCCCCCTGCTTCCTCCTCCAGCAGCTCGATTTGAATCCCCCCCACCACCCACACCCCCCATCCCCCACCCCCACCCTGACACACCCCTCTTCGTCCTTCCCGTGCCAAAAGCCGGGACCTCTTACGCGAACTCCAACTGGGGAACAGGCTAACAGGACCTGAAGGTCAGACTTAACAATGGTCTGGGAAATAAAGAGGCAGCGCGGTTGGAGCTTCCCCATAATTGCCAGTGACCAGTGAGCTTATTTGATATTGATTCCCAATGAGGGAAATCCATGCCGTCCATACGAGCCTGTTTATTCGCTCCGTTCAATAACCCAATGGCAATGGCAATGAGCGGTGTTGGGAATGACAAGCGTTGACTGGCCCGCACCCCCCGTACACACCCACCCACCCAACACACACACACACACACACACACACCCACCCACACCCACACACACACACACACACACACACACATACCTACCAGCGGCCCCCTTCTTCTCTTCAACGGGCGAATAGTGATTGGGTCTTCTCAGGCACATCCTCATTTGTGTTTTAAGTGAATTACCCCGGATGTGCAACCTGAACCCACTTAGGCGTGTCACTTAACATTTGCTGAAGTTTGCCCAGACGCAGAGGGCCTCATCAAGTTTCCACGAGAGACTCGCCGGTTAAGTGGCCACTTGTCATGCTTATTTATTTCATTTTTTTTTGCGCTGCGCGCCCAACGCCGCACCCACGGACGCTGTCTAAGCTGTTTAAATAAGCATGGAGGACGGGCGAAAGGTGACAACCGGCAGCTACGCGCGGCTGCGTAATCCTCGTGAAATGTTATCACAGACTGTATTGTTTTTTTTCTCCCCCCCCCCCCCCCCCCCATCCACCCACTCGCTTGCATATATTCCTTCCTACTTTTCTGCCGTCCCTTAACTCTTTCGCTACCTAACAGAGGCTGGCATTAAAGCAGAGAGACAGTGGGAGAGAGAGAAAGAGAGGGAGAGAGATAGAGAGAGAGAGAGGGAGAGGTAGAGAGAGGGAGAGAGAGGAGAGAGAGAGAGACAGTGAGAGAGAGAAAGGGAGAGAGAGAGACAGTGAGAGAGAGATTGGGTGGGTGGTATGAGTCGCTATATCAAGCACGATTTGAATAATCTTTAAAGAAAAAAGGTGTTTACATATAGCCAGTGAGCACTTAATCCTTTGTGCTTCTCACAGTGAGAGGCGCACAGGAGGACACGTCTGGTGGGGGGGTCTGTGTGAATTAGCGGTGTAAAAGCGCAAACAGTACAAGCGCGCCTAAATCACCCCCACGGGCGATTCTTCTTCACTTGTGCTGGAGGAAGCCACTTCCTGGTGCGGTTGTTCTATATGTATGGAAATCTGTGGCGTGCGTCCGCCGTGTACATTATAAATGAGCAGCCTGATTGGCCACGCCTGTCACCGGCAGGAAGTGTTTTATGCCTGCTGCATGCCCTGAACTGACGCCCACTCTCTTTGCACACTTTTCCTTAAACATAAGCACACACGCGCGCACACACACACACACACACACACACACACACACACACACATATGCACACACACACATGCACAAAACAAACACACACTCTCACACATATAAACATATACAGCACACATATTTCATACTCACATATACCGTGTCCTCATATACAGTACATACATACACACAATTACAACACACACACACACACACACACACACACACACACAAACGCACCCCTTTACACATATACATCTCATACATACATGCAGTACACACACACATACACGCACATTAACACATTCATGAAGACACACATACACTCATACATATGTACACATATTACACACACACACACACACACACACACACACACACACACACACACACACACACACACACACACACGCACACACACCCAGAGGCGTGTCAGGGAGATGCTGAAGATCATGTGAGTCGAGCAGTGGACTAGTGTTGGCCGTCTCCCCTGCTGTAGCCGTGTGTGTGTGTGTGTGTGTGTGTGCCTCGGTCTCCCCCGGCCGCCACTTTATTGATTTTGTTTTAAACAAGGGAAAAATACTTGAGAAATGAGGTGCCCGGGGTGACACGGAAAACAGCAGAGAAATGGAAGCAGGGGGAGGGGAAGGTGGGGAGGGAGGGTTGGGGAGGGGGAGGTATGGGGAGACAGAAGGAGAGATGTGGGGAGGAGGTGAAGGGAAGAGGGGTGGGGTGGCAGGAGGTGGTGGTGGTGTAGCGAGGTGTGTGTGTGTGTGTGTGGGGGGGGGGGGGGGGGGGGGGGGACAGAGAGAGAGAAAGACAGGCAGAGAGGGAGTGGAAAAAGTGGCTCTGTGTATCGAATCAGTGTTGCAGGTCCCAGGTGGCCACAGTCACATGCCATAATCTCAGCTCTGTGCTGTGTGGCGGCGTCTCTTTTGGACAGTGTGTGTGTGTGTGTGTGTATGTGAGAGTGTGTGTGTGAGGATGTGTGTGGGTCTACCTCGAGCCAAGCTGTACACACGCTCTTAGTATTTAAAGATCTCTTTCACTCGAGCCTCTCTTTGCTTGGTGGGTTCTAAATGAGGTCTGGGCTTGTCTGTGTGTGTGTGTGTGTGTCTGAGTGTGTGTGTGTGTGTGTGTGTGTTTGTGCACGTGCGTGCATGTGTGTGCGTCTGTGCATGCGTGCATTTGTGCGTGCGCGCGTGCACACGTGTGTGTGTGTGTGCGTGTCTGTGTGTGTGCCTGTGCGTGTGTGCGTGCAAACGTATCTCATTTCGTGTCATGGCACTGCTCCTGCCTTAAAATGATTCCCTGCTTAGTTCAATTTAAGTTGTGCGCAGAATAATCGATCCCCCCATTAATTCTACTTAGCAGCGCCTTGCGGTACAAGCGTGGGGCTCTGCAGCCCACGAAAGGCCACCTGGGCAGAATGGGTGACCTTTACAAGGCTTGGGCCCGCATTGATTTTCAGCGGGACTTATTTCATGAACTGGGTTCTAGGACAGGACACAGATGAAGATGAACTACGAGGCTAAATCACTTTTTTGTGTGTGTGTGCGTGTGGCCTCTTTTTCTCTACCTACTTTGCTCTGCAACACCCCCCCCCCCTCTTTTCCCCCCTCTGCTCCCTTCTTCCTCCCTTCCTCTTTTCCACCATTCTTGTCACCTGCAGAGCTTAGAGCCCATATTGAGTGCTCCCAGAAAGAAAGAAAGAAAGAAAGAAAAATAAACAAACAAACAAATAGAAAAACGTATCTGTATATCCAGCCATATCATATTGTAAGCCTGGATTCCATCTAATCGGCAACAGGGTAATTGAGGATAAAGTATAATGTTAACTTTAAGGTTAAGTTTAATCTTTGTCTTTTTTTGTTTTTTTCTTCTTCTTTTTTTTGTTTTTGGTTACATCGTAGCTGATTAGATGGGGCCCAGGCTTACAATTCTGGTTCGAAATACATATTTTTCAAAATGTCAGTGTGATAAAAAAAATGCATGGGAAATTTACCTCTGAAACCAGAAGGAGACTTGGAGAAGAGCGAGTCAAGCTCTGTCAAGCTCTATCGGAAAAGGGTCATGGGGTTTGGAGTCTAGATTGGTGAAATGGGATTGGAAATTGCAAATATGACAGGAGGGTATGCAGTGTGTGTGGGGGGGGGGGGAGATAGAAGATAACAGGAATTTCTTTCTTTTCTATATTTCTTACTTTCTTTCTTGGAAAAAAAAGATGATGAAAAAATCTGAGCCGTGGTATCAGTGTGGGCTTGCATCTCCTGGGTCAAGGTGAATGGTTCATTTGGTCCAGCTGCAAAGGCCACTAGATATGCCATGACTATTCTAATGCTCCCTGCAAAAGAAGAAATGGAAGAAAGCCATATGAGCTTTATTAAAATGAATAAATTATAAAACAAAGCAAAAAGCCCAGGCTTTTGAGTGCACTAACACGAGAGTTCAGGAAGAGTGCAGAAAGGAGAATGTACTTTTCTCACACTCTCTCCATGACTTTCCCTCTTTCTCTCTTCCCTCTTTCTCCCTCTCCCTCTCTCCCTCTCCCCCTCTTTCCTTTTCTCTTTCCCTCTCTCTCTGTGCTTCTCCCTCTCCCTCCTTCTTACTCTCCCCCTGCCTTCCGTCTGCCTGTATATCAATGTTGACTGTTAAACACATCTTTAAATTTAATACCCACTCATGAATAAATGCATGCATACAAATGTCGCTCAGTGGCAGGAGGTATGGTGAGCAGGGGAGGTCAACGCCTGTCAACGCTGCCGGGCAGGGAGAGGGAGATGGAGGGAGGGGAGGGGGAGAGAGAAATAGGGGGGTAGGGGGATATGCGTGGGGAAGGGGGAGAGTGAGAGACAGAGGGAAGGTGTGTGTGTGTGTGAGGTGGGGTGAGTGGGTTGGGGGGCTGCAGAGAGAGAGAGAGAGTGATGTATGTACAGAGAGAGGGATTGAGAGCAAGGGTGGGGAGACGGTGGAATGAAGAAGAAAGACAGAGAAAGAAGAGGAGTGAGGGGCAAGAGATGGAGTGTAGGAGGGAGAGCGAGAGAGAGAGGAGGGGGAGAGAGGGCGGAAGAGAGAGAGGAAGAGTTAAGGGAGGAGTGGGAGTGGGAGTGGGAGAGGGAGAGGGGGTGAGGGTGTGGGTGGTGGTGGGGGGCGGCTGTGGCTAAGTGTGAAGCCCAAGGCGGGGCGCGTAAATGATTGTGGCAGGGCCACGTCACTCACACACTGCAGACCGAGCCCTGATGCATGTTGACACTCTCTGCTACAAAACAATCGCTCTCTCTCTCTGTCTCTCTCTCTTTCTGTCTCTCTCTCTCTCTTTCTTGCTCTCTGTCTTGCTTCTCTTTCTCTCTCTCTTTCTACCTGTCTCTCTTTGTCTCATGTCTCTCTTGTTTTTTTCTCTTTCTTTCTCTCTCTCTCTCTCTCTCTCTCACTTAGTCTCTTTCTCTGTCTGACACGTTATGGGTAACATAAAAAATGTACTGTACAGAAAGAAGTATTAATGAATACCTTGTACAGTAAATGAATACCTTCTTGTCTCCTCTTCCGCTCCATGTATTGTAGTCTGTCAGACAGTCTTTTAGACAGTCAGTCTGTCGTCTGCTGTTTCTCTCGCTTCTTCATTTCATCTCTCTCTCTCTCTCTCTCTCTCTCTCTCTCTCTCTCTCTCTCTGTCTCGCCCCCTCTCTCTCCACACCTGTCCATGGTGGGGGACTCACGGCAGGACTCAGAGGGATCAGACAGATTAAAGGAGAGTTTTGCTCATCCCTGACTAGAGTGGCGACGTGTCATCTGGGCAAGAGGCGGCGTGCCCAGTGCTCCTCCTCTTTCAAGGGGGATGTAGCTCAGCTCAGCCTGGCCCGGCTTGGCTCGGCTGACAGGCTCCCGCCACACGTTGACGGGATCAAAAGACACGTGCCATAGATGCTAAGACACTTAGGGGCCCTTCCTAGAGACCACGTGCTATCATGAAGGAACATTTAGTCAGCTACTAAGCACTTTTATTAAAATAAACTTAAGTTAAAAGAGTTGAGGAACGTGTTAACACACACATACGTGCACATACATGCATGGACATGCATGCATGCACATGCAAACACACACACACACACACACACACACACACACACACACACACACACACACACACACACACACACACACACTACTTATGACAGCAGTAAATGTGAGAGGGAGCTGTAGGCACCCTGCAGCTTTGAAGAGGGTATAAACATCTGCCCAGCTACCCAGCTGCTGCTGCTGCTGCTATCTGTACGTTTCAAATTACTCCGAGATAACCCAAAACCACCCTGCGCTTGTGATCTGAGGTCTGCCCGGGTGGCAAATCAGATGAGAGGAACCAAGCATGGATCCCAAGATCTCTTTAGCCATGGGAGCAGTTAATGTGGAGGTGATGTTCTAGCAGGCACATGCACAGCCTAAAACCCTGTGGAATAAAAAAAGATGGTATATGCAATATCTTTACATTTTCCATAAAGTCAGTAGTGCTTTGCAAAAAGGGTGCGTTCACAAAAACAAGTTCTCATGCCAACATATAGATCTACAGCTGAAATTAACACACCATATAATAAGAAGACAAACATAAAATGTACAAAAGGACTACTGTGTCAGCTCATTGTTGACAAATAATCATCCAACCGTGTTATTTGTAAATGTAAATGATTCCTGCCGAGATGCTTTTACACCTCAGGAACCAAGAGATAATCTACCCAAAACCACTGCAAAAAAAACTAAATAAGAAATCTCCCCAATCCGGTCTAGACACTTCAAAGCCTTGAACCTGTGTACCCGGATCGTTTTAATCTGAGTTTTTATCTAGCTCAGCTGCCCCTCCACACTAACTTTTATCAGCTCAGCACCCACGCAGTAATGAGATTACACTAATGAACATTAAGACTGGCGAAGGTCCTGACGGTGGGTTAAAATATTCTCCTGCAGCTCAAGACAAGTAAACAGAGATTTCTTTTTTCAATGTTTTTCCCCCCTTATTATTTTTACATTAAAATGCAGCATTCAGGGCACACAAAATGGCAAAACATCTTTGTACATGCGCATTTAATTTTTTTTGTGAATGTTGAATTTTTTGAATGTCATTTCAATGCCATTTTATACCTTCACCCTGTGACCATGACTTTACATGTGAAAGATGCTATAGTCGTTTTAAGACAAGGGCTATTCGCGGTCTCAGCAAGGAGGTGAAGCTAAAATGTGTAGTGGCAGCCTGCCAAGGTTCAGCATCTTTTCCGGAATCTTCCTTCCAAAAAAGGGCCTCTCCCTTGAGCCCCTGTGGAGCTACCTAGATCTCCTGAGTGCAGTGCGGATCCGGAGCCCAAGCCTCGGTGATTCAGTTTCTCCAGAGCCACGTGATGCACCCCCATCATCTCCTGACTGTTTCTGTCTTCCCTTGCTTTCTCTCTCTCTTTCTCTCTTCTCTCTCTTCTCTCTCTCTCTCTCTCTCTCACCCCCCCACACACACATTAGCAAACACACCTAGAAATATCCACAAACAAAAAATGCGCACAAAGTCCCACAAACACACATTCGCCCCTGCACACAAACACAAGCATCCAACAGTGCACACACACTCAAAAGACATAGGCAAAAAGAGACACAAACAGACTCACACACACAAACGCACACACACACATGCACATACACACACACACACACACACACACACACACACACACACACACACACACACACACACACACACACACACACAAACACCACACACACACACACACACACACACACACACACACACACACACCCACACACACACACACACACCCACACACACACACACACACACACACACAAACACTACACACACACACAAACACTACACACACACACACACACAAACACTCACTCTCAAACACTTTGACAGCCTATCCCCTCCCTCTCGCCATCAAAAGCCATCCAAACCCTTCGGAGAGCCCCAAATGGGAGCTGGGCAGACGAGCCCAGCGTGTTTTCTGCCTCAGTGCTTCGTGTTCTCACTTAGTCAGAGTTGTTGTGAGCGGATGGGGAAATGCCAAGAGGTCAGGCACTGTGCTGTGTGCTGTGTGCTGGCACTGCAAGCTCAGGTCTGTCAGTTCAAGGTTGAACCTGCCTCTCTCTCTCTCTCTCTCTCTCTCTCTGCTTATTCTCTACCTCCATTTCTCTTTTCTCTGTTTCTCTCTGTCTCTGTAGGTCTGAGATTGTCACTCATCTATCTATCATGGTAGTCAAAATAGCTAAGTTGTATGCAACTGGACTTCTTTTTTTCTTTTTTAAAATTGTATACTATTTTGCCTTGAGATCTCATCCCAGGAATGAGTTCTCTGTTGCTCTTTTTTTATTTCTCTCAACACCTCACAGCATAGGTGCTCATTTGTGTTTCATTGAATTTTATTTTATTTTAATATATTTTTTTCCAAAAAGGGTTTGTGTGCATCTAGGGGGGTGGAACTTCAAACACAAACAGGCTATGAAAACACCCAGAGTTGTTTAAGAAGATTAGTGGTGGATGGGGTGCATTGGGATTGCTGTTTGAATTGGTGTGTGGGTGTGTGGCATGTGTGTATATGTGTGTGTCTGTGTGTGTGTGTGTGTGTGTGTGTGTGTGTGTGTGTGTGTGTGTGTGGGTGGTGAACTGTCCTGCAGCGTTGAAAGGAATCATAAACAGGGTTATTGTCGGAGGCGGAGCGGCAGCCCTGTTGGTGCTGACAGCAGGTGACGGGTGGCCGTGACGAGGCGCATTGATATGCCGGGAGAGGAGCGGAGAGAGGAGAGGAGGAGAGGAGGAGAGAGGAGAGGAGCAGAGTGGAGCGGGCGGAAGAGCAGATGGACGCAGCAGAACGGCCACGCAACGCCGCTGCTCCTCTGAGCTTTGCCGTCCTTTTCCACACGTCCCTATAGGCGCCAAGCGACCGGCGCGCGGGAGGGAGAGAGAAAGAGAGGGAGGGAGGGAGGGCACGGTCGTTAAAAAGAAAAGCAAAATGAAAGAGAGAAGGGAGGGAAAACAGACGAGGCAAGGTTGTTCTGGCGGCGGGACAGATCGAGACGCGCTGCGCCGCTGATGCCGCTGATGCCGTGAAGATCATCTGTGGCATTAGCACTTGTCAGACGCCCATGAATGGTGCCCACCACGTCACAGGCTGGCCTAACTCATATTGTGTGTCTGTGTGTGTGAGTACGTGTGTGTGTTTGTCTGTGTATTTGTGTGTGTACGAGTATGTGTGTGTGTTTGTGTGTGTGTGTGTGTTTGTGTGTGTGTGTGTGTGTTTGTATGTGTATGTGTGTGTGTGTGTGTACGTGTGTGCGTGCGTGGGAGGATAATGGGCAGGCAGATGTTTTGCTGGAAACGAATTAGCATCGGGCCGCTTTGGTGATGAATGACTTTGGCAAACACGGTGAGCACCAAAGCGAGAGAGCGAGAGAGACAGAGAGAGAGACAGAGAGAGACAGAGAGAGAGAGCACCGTGGTGGTGCCACAGGCCCATGGCATTCTGGGAGTCAGTCCATGCCCACCGCCCCCACCCTCTCCACCCACACCACCCACACCACCCACCCACACCACCCACCCACACCACCTACTGCTGATGGAGGCACGACACGGCTCTGACAGCCACAGCGCGCCACATTATTATTCTGGGAACGCTTCCTAGGGGCAGATGGATGGACAGTTCTGGCTGTGTACTGTTTGAAGCCTCAGGTCTCTCACTCTGTTTCACTCCTTTTTTTCCATCCCTCCCTCCATCTCTCTCCCTCTCTCTCTCTCTCTCGTTCTCTCACTCTGTCCCTCTCTTTTTGCTTCCTCCCCTAACGCTATCTGTCCCTCATAGTCTCTCCTCTTTGTCTCCCTCTTCCCTTCCCTCTATTTCTCTTCGTCTCGCTTTCATTCCATTTTTGTCTCTTACTGTTCTTTCTTTCCCTACCTCCCCCTGTTTCTTTCCCTCCCTCCCTCCCTCTTTCTCACTCTCTCTATCTCTCTCTCTCTCTGTCTCAAACTGACACTTGTTTAGATCTCCCTCCCCTCATGCTTGGCTGCCTCTGCTGCTGCCTTCTCTCCCTCAGCATCTTCCTCAACCCCCCCACCACCACCACCACCCCCATCCCAACCCCCCCAGGTTCTTCTCCTCCCATGCTCTGCACTGTTGTCATCCCCTCAGGAACATGCACAGCAAGGCTGAAGAAGAGGGGGGGGGGGGGGGGGGGGGGGTTCATGTGTGTGTACACTCGTGTGTGTTTAATGTGTGTGTATGTGTGTGTGTGTGTGTGTATGTGTGTGTGTATGTGTGTGCGTGTGGAGGGGGCTAAAAAAGTGCAAGCGCCGGTGAATTGCTAATAGGCTATCATGTGGCTCTGGAGGTGGAGCCCCGCTGGAGGTCTGTAACCCATTAAAGAAACGTCAGCTCTGCATAGGTACGCCGGGAATTATGGGTCACTGGCTGGGAAACGTTTCCTGCCTGCCTATTGGCCGAAGCGCTGCCCTGTAATCTGTCACAATCCAGCACTTGCAGTGACAGCACTGGGAGCATCACCCACGGAGGCCTGAGCCACCGCCGCTGCTGAGAGTACAGCTATATGCCGCTATGCGCTCTGATCTTATCAGCGAGAGATGGGGGCCGCTGCACGCCTCCACCTGCCTCCACCTGCCTCCACCGAGGCCGTCCACAGCTGGAGCTCCCTGCTTTGGGATAAATGTAGAAAAATCACCTGCTCACGTGCTCTCTCGCTCTTTCTTGCTCTCTTTCTCTCTCGCTGTCTCTCTCTCTTTCTCTCTCTCTCTCACTCACTCTGTCACACACACACACGCACACACACATATAAACACACTTACCCACACCACACAACATACACAGATACAGCACACGCACACATACATATATAACACATCCACACAGAACCATACTTGAAAATCTTTTCATGTAGACATTAAAATAGTAGTTAACTCTATCAAGGAGAACATTTTGTTGGCTTTTTTTAAGCAGGATTACACAACAACTGCCAGCCAGATGTCCATAATACTTGGCAGAGGGTGGTAGCATTGTAGCATTGTAGCTTGAGCCAAGAAAGAACTCAATCAATTTTGGAGAGGCTCTAAATCACTGGGCAAATCCACAAATTTAGCTTAATTTAGTTTCCTATTGGCAAAAACATGCGGCTAACTAGCATTTAGCTGGGGCAACGTGTATCACTTTAAGCCGGTGATGTCTGTTCTCCAGTGTCACACCCAACACACTCCTCAGATTACCTTGTTGATTATGTTGATGAATAAAGTTGATAATTCTTATTTGGTGACTCTCTAAACCATATATGAGGGTGCCACACTCTCTAAACAATAATTCGTTCATTGAAGAACGGAGCAGAAGTGGTCATAATTTAATGGACAACATGTTTCGCATCACCACAAAGCTAGTCTTATTGGTAGAAACCAACTGTTTCGTACAAAATGGCAGTTTGTTCAGGGCGTTTAGCCACCTCTTCCATTGGACTCCATTCAAACACAACAGCCTCCGGTCCACCCCTGAAGACCCCACGGCTGTTGCTCGATTTCCACCGGAAGACTTAAATCTTTCCCCTTTTGAACATCTCTGGAAATAGCCAACAGCATATGGCCTTGGCTCTGTGTACCCATGTTGCCCATGTGCCTGGTGTCTAGTTCTTGTCTGTTTGCTCCCAATGCCAGCTGAGATCTGAGTGCTGACTAGAACACTGATGGGCAAGTGGGAGGAAAAAAAAGGAGACTGACCACATTGCCATGTTGTGCGTACATTACATTAGAAAATGTATAACATGCCGAAAATGGAACTCACGGGTAGTGCATAAAAGTAGAAAAATTTTATGCACCACACACACACACACACACACACACACACACACACACACACACACACAATTACATTCAAAGGCAAGGCACATACATACTCTCATACATACATGGGGTAATTTTCTCTACTTTGTCTAAATGGTCATGAAGACCTGAGAGCTAATTAACTGGATGGCTAATTTTCTGTGCGGGCTTCCAGCACCATAAAGACCGTAGATGGACAAGCGAGTGGAATCTCTTTTGATGGTGCCCTTCTTGACCAGTCAGTGCGGTTGGCAAGTGCAGGCTAAAATTCATAAGCATTTAAAACTCCTCATTTCAAACAGAGAGCGAGGATGAGCCCTTGTGTGCTTTGAAGATAACCTTCATTAGATAGGTGAGTGAAAAAAAGGGATGATGGTTGGTTGTTGCCTGGTGAGAGAGGGTGGGTGGAAAGGTTGGTTGAGATCAAAACAAATTGAACGACAGATTTGGCAGAACTCGCCGGCATGAAGCCAGAGTGAGGTCCGTGTTTGTGTGTGTGTGTGTGTGTGTGTTTTCTCTTTGGTGTGTCATGTCAACGGCTCTTTGGAGTTAAAAGGCGTCAGGCCGAGAGATATCTGGGAGTGATGCCCTTCTCTTGATAATGGCTCCAGGCTCTGAAGTCAGAGTTGGTGGGGAGTCTGGATCTTGCCATTCTCCTCTTTATCGCTCCTTGGGCACACCTCATAGACAGCTGCCATTGGCTGACAGGGGGATTGCTAGCATTTCTTTTTCTCTTTTTTTTCCAGAACCTTCCATGTCCGTGTCCGAGGCATGACTTTGAGTTCTATTTCAGTCAGCTAGGAGTCAGTCTTGTTGCACAATGAGTTCTACTTCTAATCTAGAGAAGAGTCAGGGACGGTTTCTCCTAGATCTGTGAACGGGGGGTAGAAGGATGCACGCACCCAACAAACCAAAAAAAAAAAAAAAAGACTCTGAACACCCAGACAGCGCTGGTCAAGGGGGAGTTTTCAAATGTCTGACATTTAACTTCACAAACAGACATCTCTGCTTCCCTTTGTCTGTGCTGGCAGAACACAAAGAAGTAAGGTTTAAGAAGAAAAAAAAAACAAGGCGGAAAGAAGCCGTCAGAGCTGATGAATGTGAATATGCAAGGAGCGGGGTAAACAAGAGTGAGTAATGTTACAGGAGTGGCTTCCAGTTGCTGGCCCTAGTATCGGGCGCCTGGTTGTGAGTGATGACAGGCATAGCAGCAGCAGAGCTCCACAGTGAGCTCCACGGTTCAAAGCAAGGACCAGAGACACCAGAGAGCCTCCAAGCAGCAGGCTACCTCATGGTGAAGAACATACCGGAACGTGGGATACCAACTTGGAGCAAGAAAAAATTGGCACAGGGAATGCACCTTTTCCAGATAGTCAGTCTTTCCATCTTCTCAGCACTTTCTAAACTTTCTCCTCTCTTTCATTCTGTCTGTCCGTCGATCTTTCTCTCTCTTTATTTTTCTACTGTGCACAAAGGATCCTGTCAGACGCCTCTGATGCCAGTAGTCCTTCCAGCCTCTCTTTATTTATTTACTTATTTATTGGTTGGTGAAAGGGAAAAAAAGCGATAGGACTCCCTCAGTTTGGTGACTGCGATAGACAAGCCACTGCACTGAAGCTCCTTATCGTTGCCTCCACAGTGGTGCTGGAAGCTCTGCTGTCTTCTTTTTTTCTCTCTTTCACACTCTCTCTCTCTCTTACCCTCTCTTATTCTCCTATTCACTCTCTTTGTGTGCATATGTGTGTGTGTGTGTGTGTGTGTGTGTGTGTGTGTGTGTGTGTGTGTGTGTCATCTTTATGTCAACTAGAGGCTTTTTTCTCTCCATTCCCTCCTTTCTCTCTTAATCTTTCTTTTTTTCTCTTCCTTACTTTCCCATCTTCCTCTTTTACTCTTATTTTCTTGTCCTGTCGACTGGCATTCTGTCACACTAGCAAGCTTTCTCTCTTTCTTTTTTTTCTCTCTCTCTCTCACACTTGTTCTCTTTTTGTCTTTCTATTTCTCTCTCTTTGTCTTTCTCTCTTTTTATCTATTTTTCTCTCTCTGTCACTAACTCTCACTCTCTTTCGCTCTCTCTCTCTCTGTCTCTCTCTTTCTCTCGCTCTCTCCCTCTCCGCTCCTCTGTCTTGTGTCATGTTTGTTTTCTGCTGGAGGATTCAGCAAATGGATGACTCCCTTCTAAAATAACAACCAAATTGCTGGCTTGCCCATACTCTTTCTTATAAATGCATTACTCATCTGCTTCTCTCTTTTGCTCTCTCTTTCTCTATCTGCCTTTCTCTTCCCTTTCTCTCTCTCTCTCTCTCACACACACAGACACTCTCTTTGTCTTGATCACTCTTTCTATTTGCTCTCTTTTTTCTTCTTCTCTCTCTCTCACGCCTTACTCTCACAACTCTTACAAATGCATCACCCACTACTCTTTTTTCTTCTTTTTTTTCTTTTTCTTTCAGTCACTTTATTTGTTTGTCTCTCTCTCTGTCTCTGTCTCTGTCTCTCTCTTTCTCTCTCTCTCTCTCTCCTCTTTCTCTCTTGCTGTCTGTCACCCTGACTTTCTGAGCTCAGAGAGATTTACAAGCAGAGCTCAGGGCCAGCGCTGTCACCACACTTTTATATCAATAATTGGGAATATTAATTATCACAGCTGGGATGCGCCAGTCACAACGTGTTTATTTGCCTGTTGGGAAGAACAGGTGGAGGAGCGGGGGCTCTGATGGCCCTGTAATGTGCATTAATGATCTGGGAATAGTCTGCTATTTCACATTGTCATTGTCACGCAAGGCAAAATAAAGTGTTTCTTTTTTGGTTCTCAGCTGGGATGACAACTTAGTTATTATAGGGGCGTAAAGTTCATGAGAGGAAATAAGAAACAGAGTCATAATGATCTTTAGAGATACTCTGGTGTGTGGGGGGGTTTTCTTTGTTCGTTTGTTTGCCTGTTTGTGTTTTTTTTTGGGCAGGGGGGTCCTGTGAGGTAACTCTTCCAATGTAAATATAGTGACTCTGAACACAGCATCATTGGGTCGCGGCCCATGATGACAAATGAGCCGAAAGACTCACATTTAGGCCAGCTCAGACTCACTGCAGCTCCGCTGTGCTGTGCAAAGCTTTAGGAATGAACCCCCAGGTGAGCTAAGCTAGCTAAGCTAGCTAAACTTTGCCTCAGCGACACACATACAAAACCTGCTTTAGCCGACAGCTAACAGAGAGATCATTTCACAACGCTAATGTAAGTAAAGCTAAGGTGATTGTTGAACTTGTGTTGCTCAGGAGACAGCGGGTAGGCAACGCTATTAGGAAAGTGTCTGATGCTTGTAAAAACGGCATCAACTCACAAACACATGATATAGCATTCTGTATTCTTTTTCTTGTTTCGTGTGTGGTTTTTTTTGTCGATATTAAAAAATAAATCCCACATGTTCATCTCGGTGTGATATTATAAATGTTTGTATTTGGGGCCCTTCTGTGCGGCGCGGGAGAGATTGGCTGTGATTTATTGGAGGAAGCTTGTCTTTGTCTTATAGCGGCGCCCCTCGCGCTGAAGCAGCCGCGTAATATGCAGCACGATTCGCCGCTCTGCGCCCCCCTCCAAACCCCCCCACCCCCTCCCGTCCACCAAGGCCCACCGGCGCATAATCAAACCTCACGATGGGGGGACTGAGGGAAAGAGAGAAAGAGACAGAGAGAGAGAGGGAGAGAGGGAGAGGGAGAGAGAGGTGGGGGGAGGGAGGAGCGGCCCCCCCTTCTTTTTTTTTTTCGAAAAATTGATGTCATACATTCTCTCCTTCCTAAGCTGTTTACAGCCATTCAAATAGCCCAGGTGCGGAAGACACTCGGAAAGTAAACAATGAGATTATCAAGATCTGCCGACGTTTAAACACAATGAGACACACACACAGCCCAGGAAAAATATCCTCACAGAAAACAGGCAGAATATGGGGAAAAGAGGTGGGGGTGTGTTGTGGTGTTGAGGGTGTGTGTATGTGTGTGTGTGGGGGGGGGTGCGTTGCATTCAAAATGTACCCGTGCTAGATGGAAAAACTGTGATTTACATTCAAAGGCTTGAAAGCCAGCGTGATATATTTGTGAGATGATTCAGCTGTGGCGTGTTGCTATTCACAGACAGGCGTATTAATTATTACACTGTAAGCAAATAAGAGATGAGAGCCCCTCGGTGTCTTGGGCTGTGCCGCGGCTGTCAGTGTGCGCGTGTTAAAAAATGTATATGTATGCATTTTCTGCCGCCTGACACCGTCAGCCCGCTGTCGCTGGGAAACATTAGGGTGGAGTCGGGGCCGTGGACATGCCACTCAATGGCAAAGCAATCTTATCTGGCAGCTGCAGGCAGCTCTCCTTCTCTCTCTCTCTCTCCTTCTCTCTCTCTCTCTCTCGCGCTTTCTGTCTCTCTCTCTCTCTCTCTCTGTCCTCTCTCTCTGTCTCTGTCTGTCTCTCTGTCTCCCTTTCTCTCTGTCTCTCTCTATCTTCCTTTCTTTCTCTTTCTCTCAATCTCCCTCTTTCTTTCTCCTCTCTCCCTCTCCCTTCTCTCCTCTTTCTCTCTCTCTCTCTCTCTCTTTTCCCAGTTCCTCTCATCCCCCTCCCATCACTTGGTATATTCTTGAGCCTCCACCTCACCTACTCTAACCACTCAGAAAGCATCACAATTAGAGCATGTTTTTTTAATTTAAACAGAATGCATAATTAAAAATAAAATCTTTTGTTTTACAACTACCTTTTTATCTTATGTATGAAAAAGGTTTACAATAGTGGCTCACTAAAGACAGCAGATTGGAAAAGGAAAAAAAAAGCCCTTTAAAAAAACTCTCCATGGAGCAAGGCAAAATGGTTTCCCTGACAACAGCATGAGTTCATTAATTGTATTCTTTGTTTATTCAGGGTGTGTGTGTGTGTGTGTGTGTGTGTGTGTGTGTGTGTGTGTGTGTGTGCTGACGTGTGTAAGTACTTTTCATGTCAACATTTTTGAAAAGTAGTTATATATTCAAAAAAAACTGGAGGAAAGAACATTCAGATTAATTCAGATACAGAAAAATAATACAGGCAAATGACTCGACCGTTTCACTGCTCATACTTTTCGACCGACAGGTTATTTTGGTCAAGGTGAATATGATTATATGATTATGCATTTCCAGCTGATTGGCTTAGGTTGAGATGAACAGTTACATGCGTACATGCTCACCTATTACAAACACAATGGACACAGGTCATGACTTTTCAGCTGGCGACATCGGTTACATGTTTAAGAGGAGTTGTACAGTGACATGTATACTATGAGACTGCTTACTATGTAAATTCAGCTATTACAATCGCTGTGAACTTGTGTGTGTTTACCTCTGGGAAGTGAAGGTGTGTAGAGCTTTGGAGGAGAAAATGTTGTAAATATTCCTTCCAAATGGCATGGAACTAGTTTAAGGAGAGCCACGTTTCCCTTTCTCAATGTCACTGGCATTGCACACGCGACGCAACAAATTTCAGACTCTTGCCGCTTCCTGCTCTCCGTGACAGGATGCAGTTTGACAGTCCCATAAATATTTGAGGCAAAATGGTTTGTTTGAGTAGAATATTTCTCAGAAGGCTATGGATCATTCTCCTCAAAAAAAAAAAAAAAACCTGGGCTCTTTGAGTTAAACTGTCAAACGCCATCCTCACAAACACCCGGACCAATGAAAAAAAAGAGAAAGAATAAAGAAATAAATAAATAAACAAACAACGGAAGACTCCCGAATTTGCTTTGTCACCAAGTAGCTGCTCTTGCTTTTCTACAAATAAAAACCCCACAGTCCACGGAATGGTGATGAAAACACGGGCTTTGCACCCTGACCTTCAAAAGCATAACATCTTTCCCCTTTTTTTTCTCCCCCTGCAAAGACGAAGTGCTGGGATAGTTATTATTTACGACGGATAAATTTATGGAATAATTCCTGAGAGGAAGGTTGCCGGGTTCCTCAAGGTGAAAATGGATACGTTTAGCACTTAATGAATCTGGCCCTGGCGTCCCCTCCATATATCAGCATGTTATTAAGACGTTTTAAAATCCCATTATGGTGTTTCTCCTTGAACAAGTCATGCTTTTACGGCACTGCCCTGTCTTTAAATTTGACCTTTTTAAGCTCCGCTCCAGAATTGGACAGTAAAAAAAAATACGTTGACGTTGTGGAGGGAAGGGGAAAAAAACAGAGTGTGTATGTGTGTGTGTGTGTGTGTGTGTGTGTGTGTGGCAGGGGTGGGGTGGGGGGTGGTAGTGGTGGTGGTGGTGGGGATCACGATGATGAGGGTGTTGTTCTTGAATCTCTCAAACATTTTTCCGATGATTTGGCATGAATTCTTGTGCGAGAGTGATGCTTAGTTGGCAGTAAAATGGTGCTTAATTTCTGTACACAGATGGGTCAGAGGAGCAGTATAGGGACATGGTTGCCAAGCATATCTTAGTTATCTTACCTCAAACCCACTCTGACATTGCCTCATCTATCACAAAATTGTTTGCAAGGCTGTGACACATTAGCGATTAGTTTTTGTGGAGAAAACAAAAGACCTGTCTATGAAGCAGGGTTAGAAGTGGCATAGCTATGCACACGTTGTTTGTTCCCTCTGCCCCAGCTGAACAAATAGGGCCAGCCAAAGGCTGTTTATTAATTTTGGAGAGTGGGTCGAAATCCTACCAATATCCTGACATTTTGCGGAGAATTTATCTTTGCAAACCCATTTGACCTTCTGCCAAAGTCACTCGTGGTTATCACCCTAGTGGTGCAAGACTTCACTAGGGTGGGGGTGGGGGTGGCGAGGGAATTTTCTGTAAAGTTTCTTAAGAAAAGAAAAACTGAAAAAAAAAAGAATCTGAAAATGAGTAAAACTGTTCAAGCCTAACAAGAGTAATGGAAAAAATGTATAGAAACAAAATGAGGTAGAGACAGAAAGAGAGAAAGAGAGGCAGAGAGAGCAGAAGAGAGAGATTTAGAGAGTGAGAGAGAGAGACTTGCAAAGTGCTTGCCACAAAGACTGCGATGACAGGAGCATCTAATCCAACAAATGCCATTCTTATCAGGTTCTAGTGGATTACTGTGAGCCTCCTAACCACAGAATCCTTCCTGGACTCTGTGCCCGGCCGAAAGGGCCAGGGATCAATAAGGCCGCATTGATCCCTCCTGCTCCTCTGACTCCCCCCTTTTATTGTGGCCACATCTCTCCCCCACACCCCTGAACCCAGCCCGCCTCTAAAATACAAACACAAACAAGACCAGAGAGAAAGAAAGAAAGATAGAACGACAGAAAGAAATGACAAAGAAAGAAAGGAAAAAAGAAATGACAAAGACAGAATAGTAGGAAGGAACAAAGAAAGAAGGACAGTAAGAAAGATAGAAAGAAACAAAGATACAAAGAAACAAAGGAAGGAAGGATGAAAGAAAGAAAGACAAACAAACAAATAAAGAAGTCTTACTTTCCTCTACTCTGAAATGCAGGGGGTATTGGTGTTTAGATATGTGTCTGTTTGTTTGTTGGTTGGTGTGTGTGTGTGTGGGGCTGCACCAATCTCATCTCCTGGTGCTCTTTTTGTGTGGCGGGATTGATCAGCATCTGTTTGCCAGCTGTTGGCGTGGGCGAGGTGTCTGACACTTCAAGCTTGTTCTATTGCTGAGGTGACGACAGTTGCATGTGTGCGTGCGTGTGTGTGTGTGAATGTGTGTGTGTGTGACTGGCACATCAGAACTAACCTCTCTCTCTCTCTCTCTCTCTCTCTCTCTCTCTCTCTCGTTTCCCCAGATGACTCGTCCTATCCAGGTGAAGCCAGCAGACAGCGAGAGCCGCGGAGGTAGTTGTCTGCTCTTTTTTTTTTGCTTCTTACTGTCTCCCTTTCATCCTTACCCTTCCTCTCTCAGTTGCTCACCTACTTTGTTGCTTTTTTCTGCATTCCTTCTCTTCTCTTTCTCTCATCCTCCCTCGTTCTTTATCTCCCTCTCTCTCTTCCCTCCTTCTACTGTCTGCCTTATGCCCTTTGTGTATAAATATATATATCTGTGTCTGTGCATGTGTGTGTGTGTGTGTGTGTATGTGTGTGTGTGTGTCTGTGTGTTTGTGTGTGTGTGTGTGTGTGCGTCTGTGTGTGTCTGTGTGTGTCTGTGTGTGTGTGGGGGGGGTATCTGTGTAAGTGTGTGTGTGTGTGTGTGTGTGTGTGTGTGTGTGTGTGTGTGTGTGTGTGTCTGATGGATGCCCCTAGTATTCATTTTAATTAAAGAGGATGTGGCGTTACTGAGCGGAGAGGAAGAGGGTTCTGCTCTCTGTCTAACCTTGCTCCTCCTGCCAAGCACATTACTGCTGCACTGTAAATTAAAAACTAATTAGCCACACGATTGGGACAGAAGCCCCAGGCCTTTGGTACCCCCACCCTCCACAACATCCCCAAACATGCATACACACATGAACACATGCACACATACATGAACACACACACACACACACACAGACGGTCGTGCACACACTCACACACAGACACTTGTACACACACACACACACACACATACAACACAACACAACACAACACTCAACAACAACAGCCCCCTACCACCAAAATGCCATGTTTGATCAAATGCCCTAGATGTGTGTGTGTGTGTGTGTGTGTGTGTGTGTGTGTGTGTGTGTGTGTGTGGTGTGTGTGTGTGTGTGTGTGTGTGTGTGTGTGTATGTGTGTCCTCCAAACAACATGTGTGTGCCTGGAGAAGGAGTAGAGAAGGTGACTGGTGTGTGGGGAGTTGCTGGCCTGTGCCAAGATCTCATTTCTGGCCCCTTGCTGATCCCCTGTGGAGCTGGCCAGTGTTTGCATGCATGAGCTTATATGATGTGACTCTGTCCTCTCATATATCTTTCCCTGGCCTTCTTTATATGCATGGATGTGTGTGTGTGCGTGTGTGTGTGTGTGTGTGTGAGTATGCGTGTGTGTGTGTATGTGTGTGTTTGTGGATATGTGTGTGTGTGGGGGGGGTGGTATATGTGGGTATATATGGGTAAGTGTGTGTGTGTGTGTACAAGTGTATGTGTGTATGAGTGTGTGTGTGCATCCTTGTGAGCGTTCATGCATGTGTGCTGGAAACACCCAAGAGCACACCGGAGGGAGGGTTGCTAAGGTTGCTCAGAGAGCACAGAGTCCATTCCAGCCCATTCAACTGCAAAGTCCAGTCCATTCCAGCCTAGTCCAGTCCTGCTCACTCCAGTCCTGGCCAGCCCAGCTGCTGTCCCACTTCTGCGGCTCACCTGGCAGTGCTGGACACTCACATGCATTAGCATGGCTCCCAGCCTGGCTCACTGTCAACCAGCGCGGTCTTCAAAGGACTGATGCAACCCCCTGCACAGCCGCAAAACAAAAAAAAAAAGCTCACAACCTCTCCCTGCCTGTCCCTGTGCTTATACACAGCCTGTCCTCAGACACAGCTCTGCCCACCACTCTCCTCATACACAGCCCAGCCCTCAGCCTCCAGCCTCTACCCCCACGAACTGGATCTAGGGGGTGTCCAAATAAATATCACTATGTCTTTCTGTGGCTTCTCTATCTCCCTTTTTCTCCCTCCTTCTCTCTCTCGCTTTTTTTTTCTCTCTCTCTCTCTCTCTGCCTCCCTCTCTTTTTTCTCCCATTTTCTCTTTGTCTCTAGCTCGCTCTCTCTCTCTTTGTCTTCCTGTCTTTTCTCTCTCTACCTGTCTCTCATGTTCTCTTGCTTGCTGTCTTTCATTGTTTCTTGCTAGCTTGTCCCCTCCCTCTCATCCTGACCCATCATGAGCCCCACCCCACCCCACCCCACCCCACCCCACCCCACCCCCAGGATGAGCCAAAGCGAGGTATATCGGAGGGTCTCGTGCCGTGCTGAGATTGATGCTCCATAAAGCCGCCATTGATTTTGCCATTGTGCTGGTGTGTGTTGGCATTAACAATGACACTCAGCTGTCTCTTTACCTCGCCACCAGCGCCACAGCTTTAAGGGCTCCCCAGACCCCACCTCGGCCGGCCGCAGACCCATCTTAACACACACACACACACACACACACACACACACACACACACACAGGAAGACACACACACACACATAGGGAGATAGTTACACACACACACACAGACGCACAAATGTGTGTGCACACAACACAAAGAGAGATGCACACACACACACAAATGCACACACACACACACATAGGGAGAGAGAGACGCACGCACACACACTCTCTCTCTGTCTCTCTTTTGCTCTCTCTCTCTTTCACACACACACACCTACACACACACACACACATGAACATACACACTCTCTCTCACACACACACACTCACACACACACACAGAAGAGAGAGAGACACACACACTCTCTCTCACGCACACACTCACACACACACACAGGAACGTGCACATTATTGCCTGGCTGTCGGTGGCCCCTGGAGGCAGGAGAATGAGTGCTGGAGCAGGCCTGGGCCACGCACATCATCTTAAACCAACAGCTCGGATTGGCACCACAGGAGCAATCAAACACCACCGTGACTTTAATGGCTCCAAGGGAGGTCCAGTAACACCCCCAATAGCCCCTAACCCTCCCCTCCTACACACGCACACACACACACACACACACACACACACACACACACACACACACACACACACATACCCACACACCTACCTCGATGTCCGGTGCTGTGTCATAATGAATTTGGATGGATAACTCCTCCATTTCCTTCCA
Organism: Setipinna tenuifilis; assembly: GCA_030347295.1. Lineage (NCBI taxonomy): Eukaryota > Metazoa > Chordata > Actinopteri > Clupeiformes > Engraulidae > Setipinna > Setipinna tenuifilis. Next base: position 13,130,360 of record CM059276.1, on the reverse strand, counting down.
CCGTTCCCCACCTTCAGTTCCTTTCTTCAGTAAGGAAGACTGACCCATTGCATTATATTTGAACATTATGTGTGTGTATGTGGGTGTGTGTGTGTGTGTGTGTGTGTGTGTGTGTGTGTGTGTGTGCTTGCGTTTGTGTGTGTGTGTGTGTGTGTGTGTGTGTGTGTGTGTGTGTGTGCGCGTGTGTGTATAGGGGGTGTGAAAAGAAAAAAAAAGAGGCTTGCTGATGTGACAAAGAGGCAGGACACACACAACAACAACAACTCAGTATTTGGCAGGCTACCATCATTACCCCAAATACACACACACAGTCCAGTGTGCTGTCTCTCTCACTCTCTCACACACACACACACACACACACACACACACACACACACACACACACACACACACACACACTAACAACACACAGTCATGCACTGAAGTCACAGTCACACACACACACACTCTCTCTCTCTCTGTCTTGCACTGTCTCCCTCACACACACACACACACACACACACACACACTAACAACACACAGTCATGCACTGAAGACTACATGGACTCCCACATGGACACAGCTGTCCAAGGTGCCAGCGAACTGTTCTTAATGGCCACCTTTACCTTGTGCCTACCCAAGTGTAAAGCACTGGAAAAGCCACACGTGAGACCCTAATTATACATGTGGAGACAGAAAGAGAAAGAGAGAGAGACAGAGGGAGACAGAGAGAGAGACAGAGAAAGAGAGAGACAGAAAGAGATAGAGATAAAAGGCAGCACCAGGGATGGACGCAGTGAGCACCCAAGGGGTGGTGGTGGTGGTGGAAGGGGGGCGGGTGGAGAAGAAGGGAGGGGGAGTGCAGGGAAGGGGAGGGGGGACGGGGGACGGAGGACGTGATGTTGGATAGTCCAGCGAGCCTTATGCTTGCGCCCTCCCCCCCCCCACACACACATCTCCCCCCTCCCTCTCCTAATTACTTTCTCTATCTCATTAAGTGGATAGGAGGTCAGAGCACCTGTTCCCACATGTCCGCCTGGGACGCACCCGCTAAACCTATAGGAATCTCATCCGCAAGGACTAACTGTCACAGGTTATTAAGACTACACAGCTAATGTGATTAAATGCCTTTGACTCCTACCTCGTTCTCTTTTTTCTCCCCTCCAGCCCCCCCACACCCCCCCCCCCCCCCCACACACCCCCCACCCCCCACACCCCCTTTCTTTTTTTGTGTTCCCATTACGATCTGCATATGCATATGAAACATGGCTGTGATTCTCCTTGACAGGGCATCAGATTGACACGCTGCCGACTTAAATTACGATCCCGGTGCGTTATCATTAGAAGCGTTCGGCGTGATGACAGGTTGCAACCTTGAATTTATGAGGACACCATAAGTGGCTGTAACTGTTGACAACGCCACCCAATTACCTTTAATACCGACTGCGTCGATTCGTTCAGGATGTCGGTGATGACGTGGCGCGTGGCGTGCGCGGCATTGCTGGCTGGCGAAGCTATACATTTTCCGCTCGACGAACGGGACATTAAGACGAACCGACTAAGACGAAGACGGGCCGACGTTCCTCCCTGTGAGAAACGAGACCATTGTCTCGGAGACGATTGAAACTAGGAGTGCCGGAGAAGAATGAGAAAGCGAGCGAGTGTGTTAATACCTCTCCCTCTCTGATTGTGCGACTGAGAAATGACTGGGGCCCCAATATTCATTCTCTCTCTCTCTCTCTCTCTCTCTCTCTCTCGCGCCTTTTAATCTGCGACACTCCTCATACGCAGACGTCCTCTCCTCTAATCTCTGTTCCCAGGTGTGTGTGTGTGTGTGTGTGTGTGTGTGTGTGTGTGTGTGTGTGTATGCCTCTGAAGTGAGTTTGGGGCCACTGCTGACGTCCCCGGTATACTTTCTGTCTTTCCTCTGTTCTCTGTTCCTCTGTTTCTTCCTCCCTCTCTCTCACTATCTTTCTGTTTCTTTATTCTTCCTTTTCTCTCTCTCTCATTATCGCTCTCTCCCTCTCCCACTCCTTCCCTCTCCCATTCTTCCTTGGCTTTTGGTTTCCCTCTATTCTCTCTTTCTCTATTTCTCATTCTCTCTTTTTCTATTTCCACCTCTCTCTATCTCTCCCTCTCTCTCTCTCATTCCCTCTTGCTCTCTCTTTCACTGACTTTCTCTCTCTTCATCGCTTCCTCTATTTCTGCCTCTCTCTCTATCTCTCGCTCATTCCCTCTTACTCTCTCTTTCACTGTCATTCTCTCTCTCCATCTCTTCCTCTATTTCTGCCCCCCCCCCTATTTCTCTCTCTCACTTCATCTTTATCTCTCTCTGCATCCCTCTCTCTCCCCCCACTGTCTGTCTCTGTCTGTGTCTCTGGTGTGTCAGGTATGAGACAGATTGATTTAGCTGTAGCGGCTTGCGGGGGCTGGTGACTGGCACGCTGCTGGATGTATGGGCGGCCGTGGAGGCTGTGAGGCTCCTCACTCTCCTCACTCTCCGCCAGGCCGCCGAGCGGCCCTCTGCCCAGGCCCCTTTGAGGGGGCCCTTTACGCTGAATAAATCAGATTTCTGACCGCTTTGATTTCCACAGAGCCCCTACCTGGGACAGACAGACATCTCTCTCTCTCTCTCTCTCACACACACACTCACATACACACACACAGACACACATACACACACACACACACTCCCTCTCTCTCACACCCTCGGCTGTGTGCACCACGAGTCATGGATGGAGTTCAGCTCCACCGCCAGGGAATGGGAGTTACTAAGTAGAAGAGAAGCCAGGAAGATATGAGAGTTTGAGTGTGCATGACACACACATATATGTAGGCAGACACACACACACAGACACACACAGGCACGCACACACACACACACACAGTATTTGACAGGCTAACCTCGATTCCCAATACACATACATGGACTCATGTGCACCCACTCTCTCACAGACACACACACCCTCCCATACAGACACACACAAACACACACACTTCAAATAAAATGGAATGGGTCAATTTTCCTTTCACTGGATATGCTCTGTACTTTCCTCTCAAGGCCAGGTTCCAGCTCAGTTGTACTGTGTGTGTGTGGGTGTGTGTGTGTGTGTGCCTGCCTGTGTGTGTCTCTGTGAGGTGGGAGAGAGAGAGAGGCAGACGGAGAGAGAGAGAGAGTTTTTGCTCCAGTCTGAAGGACAGGGGAAAAGGCTTGCTCACGACCACT
>CM059276.1:13077155-13119655 GCA_030347295.1 Setipinna tenuifilis | reverse complement strand
AGGGAAAAACAGAGAGAGAGAGAGTGAGAGAGAGATGAAATAGAATGAAGGGCAGGAGAAAGAGCATAAGGGCTCTTTCCACCCCAGGATATTGCACAGAGCAATCTGAGTGTGTCTCTCCAAGGCTATCTAATCCTGCTGAAAGAGGGCTTCACAATGCATGCACTTCCCTCCGTCTTATGTGGACGCAATTTCCGTCCGCCGACATTTTTTTTTTTTTTTTTTGGCAGGGAAGAGAAAAAAAAAATTCCGCCTGGATAAAAAGGGTCATCAAGCATCTCAGGAAAATGAAATGCCAAAGCAGATACACCCAGATTACCTTTGACAAACACTTAAAATGTGCACATCATGAGTCTAATGGATTTTTCAGAAAGGCTGCATTTGGGATGGGGGGGGGTGGGTTGGGTAGAGACAGGAAGTCCATTTGTGCGTGGGCACGGTGCCAGATGGAAAGGAAAGGGAGTCGGCCCAAAGTCGTTCCGTCCACTTTCACTTCCTGTCCAGTGACCTTTCTGTCAGAGGCTCACTGGAGAGAAAGGAAATTGTAGAAAAGGGGAATGAAGGGAACGTCCCACTGCCTCTAAATCACTCCCTCCTCATCACCCCCCGCTATCATGCGAAGGAGTTAAATTGAACAGCCCCCATATGGCAAATCCTTGTTTCAAATCAGCAACATGCACCTTTCCCTTTTTTCTTCACCTCTTCCTCTCTTCCTCTCTCCCTCTCTTTCTCTCTCACTCTCTCTCTTTCTTTCTCTCTCTCACTTTCTCTCTTTCTCCATCTGTGGAGCCCCATTCAAAGCACTCACAGGTGCAATATTCATGGTAGTCATGATAGCCACTAGAAAGATGTTTGGGCAAGGTGAGCAGAAGACCTTCCAGGGGCAAGGAGGCTCAACACACCAAGGATTTAGGGTGTGCCATGAAACCCCCACCCCTCTATGTGTGTGTGTGTCTGTGTGTGTGTCTCCATGTCTGTGTGTGTGTATGTTTGTTTGTGTATGTTTGTGTGTGTATGTTTGTTTGTGTATGTTTGTGTGTGTATGTTTCTTTGTGTATGTTCGTGTGTGTATGCCTGTGTTTGTGTGCGTGTGTACTGTATGTTTGTGTGTGTGTGTGTGTGTGTGTGTGTGTGTGTGTGTGTGCATGGCAGTAGTACTTGTGAATGCTCCCATGCTGGCTAAATGGGCACCACACCAGACAAGCCTTTTAAACTGAGACTCAGAGGACGATTGGTATCGGTGCGGCACAGTATAATACGATACAGCGTGGACACTGGCTGGCCGCTCTGGCTGCGATCACGTCCAGAGTTTGGTGGGGAGATGGTGGTGGTTGGGTGGTTGGGTGGTTGGGTGGTGGGAGGGTAGTGGGGGGGTGATGATTACCCAGCCGGCAGTCAAATGACTGCACAGGTAATGGAGAGCGGAGCGGCCATTGCGGGTGCTGTAAAAGCGGTGTAGCCGGAGTATCTGTAACCTTTGGCGCGGCGCTTGAAGGAGCACGGGCTGCATTAGCATTAATAACCGCACTCTCGCCTCGCCGGGGCCAACTGCGGGCCAGAGCGGAGCCACTCGAGAGTAACTGTGGATTCATTAATATCCCCAGCAGTCTTGATTTGTCTTTCCCCTACCCCCACCACCACCCCCACCCCCCCACCAGCACCACCACCAGCACCACCCAGCAGCACCACCACCCACCCACCCACAGTTTCGTCCTTGACACGCTCAAGCATATCCAAATGTGTGTTTCTCTCCCCTCACCCCACCCCTTGCCCCCCACTCACCCCAGTACACACACACACACACACACACACACACACACACCCACACACGCGTGTCAGCCCATGTGCTCACACACACACCACACACGCACACACACACACACACACACACACACACACACACGCACACACACTTTATTGCAGCCCTGCTTGATGGGTATATCAGGCGTGCTGCTACATCCTCAGTGGTGTCAGAGGTGATCGCTGAATGGCTTTCAGCACAAAGAAGTTAATAAGCGTATCCCCGAGACACTTCACATCTTGGGCGCGCTGCCCAGCCCCGAAACACGGGACGCACTGATTGCCTCTTTGCAATAAACATGAAGGGGGCCCTGCTAAGAATACAAAAGGCGGCGCGCTTCAAATGGCTGCCCTGCCTTTGGCTGCAGGAACTCTGACCTGACACCTGAACCAATTTTATAGAACATAAACTTCAAAGAGCACTTTGATGGCACGGGGACTTATTGGAGAGATCAGAGCTGCCGTGGCTCTTCAGTCCAGATTAGCTCTCGCTGAGCTCCAGACTCGTGCTCCTCGGCTCCCGGCTCCACCGGCTCCTAGCCTCAGCCCCGGCCCCGGCTCTGGACCAATAAGAGAGATGAGCCATCATGAAAAAGGGGGGAAAAAAAAGGTGCCTGTCGGGCCCCGGCCAGCCCGCGTCCAGCACACACAGACGTGATCGGCAGCAGAAATCGTGGACAGCCGTCCGGGTACCTGCTGAGCACCCCCCCGACACACACACACACCCCCACCATCACCCACCCCCCACTCCTTTTCCCCTGCCTCCTCTTCCTGAATGACTACACCGGAATCTAGAAAGAAATGTCCTTGATGTTTTTGTAGCACTGTGTATGTGTGTGTGTGTGTGTGTTTTCCTTTTTCCATTACATTTTTACATTTTCTTATTATTATTTTGCACATTATATACATCTATATTTTCAGACATCTTATTATTTTCACAGTAAATATTATTATGGTTAACATGTCGTGTATGTTTTAAAAATAGTAATTTGTAAGGAATAGGCCATCTTCATAAGAGCACTATTTTGTTGTGTATTGTTACTTTGCCTTAGTAATTTAATACTTCAGTTTTTTTAAACACATGCATGTGTTATATTATACACAGCCTCTTCAGATTGCATTCAAAGTTAGCTTTTCTTCTCCTTGCTTAATGGGGAGGGAGGGAGGGAGAGTACTCTCTTGTGGCTGACGTCATGTCCGAACAGATGATATTGACCAAAAATATTTTTTTTGTGCGGTATTGATTTCTTTGCGCTAGGGAGAGGCAAATAGGCCTGTCCAGGCTTGTCCTGCCCGTGCACTGTAAACATGCGCCAGTCAATAGCCTTGTTTCTCTTTATATCACTTGAGATTTAGAAAAATGGTACAGACAGGATTTTCTCTCGATCAGCAGCACGGGCAAAAAAAAAAAGGAAAGTCATGGGTATGTGCCTCCTATTAAAAGCCGGGGAGGGTGGGTGGTGGGGTGGGGGGTGGGGGAAGGGGGGGTAGGGGAGTTAAGGGGGCAGAATAATATTCTTTTGGGAGGGTAAGAGTAGGACCTGCCTTTAGTGCGGCTGCTGCTGCTAATATGCTGGCTACTGGGATTGGTTGTGAATGTTGAAAACAGGACCAAGGGCATGGCTGGAACTGCCGCATGCTTAGGAGTGTGTGTGTGTGTGTGTGTGTGTGTGTGTGTGTTTGTGTGTGTGTGTGTGTGTGTGTTGGGGGGGGGGGGCCTTCACAAGGCCAGCCAGCGATCGTGACGACCCCCCCCCCCCCCCCCACTCACTCAATCTACACAGGCAGCTGCGGTTGCCTAACGAGAGCAATCTTAACAGCCTATGCGGTTACTGACAGTGCCACGTCAAACCGGCACGAGACGCGGGGAGGGGTTGATAAATCGGACAGATCTTGCGCGCTCGCTTACTTGCCCGCTCGCCCGCTCGTTGGTTGGCTGGCTGGCTGGCCGGCCGGCTGGCTGTCTCGCTGGCTGTTACACGGCCTGGTAATGATGGCTTAAAAGCGGTGCTAATAGGAAGTGCTCTGGTTCCTGGCTCTGTGGAGGATTCCTGCCAAGACTCAGCGGCCCCAATCTGATGTCAGTTCCCTCGGCTGCCGTCGCCACACGTGTCCCCCCACACACACACCGCCACTTCTCTCTCCTCCTCTCTTCTTTTCTGTTCTCTTCTCCCCTACCCTCCTCTCCTTTAGTCTCCCTCCCCTCCTCTCCTCTCCTCTCTTCTCCTCTACCCTCCTCTCCTTTACTCTCCCTCCCCTCCTCTCCTCTCCTCTCTTCTCCCCTCCTCTCCTCTCTTTACCTCTCCTCTCCTCTGTTATGCTTGCCTCTCCTCTCCTCTTCTTTCCTCTTTTCTTCTGTCCCCTCCTCTCCTTTCTCCTCCTCTTCTCTCCTGTACCTGTTCTTTCCTCCTGTCCTGTCTTCTCCTCTCTTCTCCCCTCCTCCCTTTCCCCCCTCAATTTTAGAAAAGCTATTCCTGGGCTGTCCACGTTGTCACAATCTGAATTATTAATCTAAAGAAATGGGATCCTCGCACGGCAATGAAACAGGATTATATTTGTACCTCTGATTCCATTAAAGAAGAGTAAACACTGGGGAAGGGCCGTGATTATTCTGTCCCATTTCTCTTACTCTCTCTCTCTCTTCCTGTCTCTCTCTCTCTTTCTCTTTCTCTCCCTTCCTGTCTCTGTCTCTTTCTATCTCTCTCTTTCTCACTTTCTCTCTCTTTCTCGCTCTCTCTCTCTGTCTCTCTCTTGCTTTTTGTCTCTCTCTTGCTCTCTCATACACACACTCTCTCTGACCCCCCCCCCCTTCCTCTCTCTCTTCATCTCTCTCTCTCTCTCTCTCTCTCTCTCTCCATCTACTCCTGGGCTTTCGGGCTTGGCAGGGTGGGGAGCAGGTGCTTCTTGGCAAACAGGAACGTCGCACGGAAGTGCCGCTCCGCTCCTCTCCGCGCCTCTTCGCGCCCGGCCTTTCCTCTCCGTTAGCAGGATGTGGCAGGCGATGCGCGATGGCATCTTTATCTTGCCGTGTTGACAAAACAGCCTGTTTCGTGTTTCCTCACCAGTGAGCCGCATCCGCATACCATATCGCATTTTATTGAATTGTAAATGCTCGTCAACACGTGCACTTTAAAAAAAAAAAAAAAAAACGATGATACTAGATTAACACGATCAGGGAAATGGATCGCTACTGGAGAAACATCAAAACTTAATCCCTTCGCCTTTTCAAAGCAAAAAAAGCCAATCGTCGCGCTGCTGCTGGCGTGTGTGCCCTATCAGGTTGACATTAATGGAACGTGAAAGGGGAAATAATCACAGATCACAATATTTTCCCCCTTGCCACAAATGCGCACACGCATGCACACATGCCTCGGCGGCTTCCTCTCTTCCGCTCTGATCTGACATTAAGATTCCACGCTGCTCCCATCTCATCAGTCGCTCCGCTGCGGCTAAAGGGTAAACGCAGCTCTAGGGAGGATCTCTGCCCTCTCCTCCCCTCCACCAGGAAGACCCCAGGCCACCGACCGGCGTGACCGACAGGCCCCAAACAACCTGGGCCTCCTCACGTCCTCCTCACGTCCGCAAGTCCACCTTGCCGACCTTTTTAGAGACACACACACGTTACAAGTTCATACTTTTCAGAGACACATATATCACAAAGTAATGCTTTTCAGAGACAGACACATCAAAAGGTAATTTTTTTTTCAGAGGCACACATTACAACATCAAGCTTTTCAGAGACACACAGTACAACTTAAAAGGAAATTGTAATTTTGCAGGGCTGGAGAAATTCAGAGGATTGAAGAGGGAGCATTCAGCCACTTAGTTAGTCTGACATAGCCTATCTCTTTGATTGCTTTAACATTGGGACAAAAAATATCCATTATATAATATAATGAGGCCTCAGATTCCTCTATAAAAGGTTGTCAGTCGGTGTAAGTTATATGTTGGTTACGATGAAATGGCTGAATTGAAATAGCTACAAATAAAGTTCAATGCCATTTCTTCCATACACATTAATTCTTAATTGGCTGGAAAGCGCAATGTTTGTAGATTTCTGCTTTGCAAACCAGTCAGTGAACTTATGCATCTCATACCTTGTTCTGGAATACTCTAGTATTGAACTAAACATGACACCAACATTCTCATGGGTTAATTTGATTCCTCCTCCATGCTTCATAAAATCCACTTCTTCTTCTTCTTCTTCTTCTTCTTCTTCTTCTTCTTCTTCTTCGTCTTCTTCTTCTTCTTCTTCTTCTTCTTCTTCTTCTTCTTCTCTCTCTCTCCCTCTCCCTCTCTCTGGCTCTCCCTCTCTCTCTTCTCTTCCTCATCCCTCTCTGGTCTTGTTGATATGTTGTGAAGCAGGAGGCACAGACGTGCACTGGAGGGACCAGCTGGAATCGTTGTGCCAAGCTCGTGACAAGCCAAACTTTTTGGCCGTGCTTCGTGCCAGCAATATTGGCACACACAAAGAGCCACTCAGAGAGCCTGTGTTAATAAAGGGAGTGTGTGTGTGTGTGTGTGAGTGTGTGTGTGTGTGTGTGTGTGTGCGTGCGCATGTGTTTGTCTATGTGTGGAGGGTGGTGGGGGGTAGCATGGTGGTCTCAGGCTGCTTCTATAGCAACCAAAACTCGTCTGGGACTTTTTTGTGAAAATAGCCACCCTTGACAGCGAGAGCAAATTGCCCCATTTTACTGGATGCAACAGGTAACGAGATATTCTGGCTCCTAGTCAGAATGAGTAGGCCGAATATGGTGAGAGTCCAGAAACTGTCAGAGTGCACATATTGATTTTCTCTTGTTTTTCTTCGGTTGCCGCGTTTTTTGGAGCTACGTTTTTTGTTTTTTTTTTGGTGGTGGTGGTGGTTTTTTTGGTAGTGTTTTGACACTCTGAAAGCGCACAGAAAACAGTCTACTCTCAGAGAAAAGCACACCTCACTGCCTGAATGTCAATATGTCATCATGCGAAACCCTCGTTTCAGAGAGCACAAAGGTAGACATAACACGTCCGATCTGTCTGTAGAGACATACTCAAGCTGAGGCGCTTTTTTGTATTACCTCTGAAATAAAAAAATAGGAAGAAGAACTAAGTAGAACTGCAGAATTGCTCAAAACTTACTCATAATGATTATAAAGCATTCATCTCCTAAAGCCATTAAATTCATTAAACGAGCATGTTTTCATTTGGAACATTTTCATCTGAAGTGCCTCAGAAATTAGAGTGTTGAATTCGTTCACCACGTACAATTTGCAAAATAAGACCGCAGCTCAACAGGAGTTTGTAGCGCGGTAGTATCTATGTAATTACATTGCTTCTTCCATTAACCTTTCTGATTGCCTGTGCCTCAGCCCTAGGTAGTAATTGCGTCCTTATGGCCATTGATTATCTTAGTCCTGCGGCTCCTTTTTGTGAGGTACACGAGATGCGATACATTATATACCATGTCCGCTCACCACATTAAAAGCATAAAGACGCTCTTCAGGTCTTTAGTAAATCCTAAGTGCATCTTTAAACAGTGTGAAAGCGCTAGCACTTTGGCACAGCTAGGCCATGTGGAAGAGCGTAGCCGCTAGCTGTAGGCACTCTGCACTCTGCTCGTCAGGAAGGCTGGAGTGATTTGCTCAGGGACGCAGCGATGGATGCTACCGTGTGACCATTTCCCTTTCACTTTGTCTTCCTTTTTTTGTTGTTGTTTAACATTTTCTCCCAGAGACTGTGCAAATAATAATAATAATAATAATAACCTTTACTTGTATAGCACAGTTCATACATACAAGATGCAGCTCAAAGTGCTTCACAGTTTGGCAAGGTCACAACAAAACAGCATTAGCCATAACAACGCAATGTCCCTTTGATGCAGGCTCTTGCGTGAGCACATGCAAAAGTCCGTAGGGGCAACAGGGGTGAGGAAAAACTCCCTGAGTTGTATGTAGTTGAATCAAACCGGGAAAAAAAAATGCTCCAAAGGGTAAGCCTAACCAGAGGCTATGTTTGCTAGTGAGGAAAGAAAGAAAAACAGTGACTCAGAAGAAATAAAGAAAAAAAGATTTTTGCAATGTCAAACAAATTGGTTTGAAGGGACTTTAACCATCCTGTGAGGATGTTTGGAGCACTATATATATATATATATATATATATATATATATATATATATATATAAGAGAAAGAGAAACTCCAGAGAAATCTTCCCAGGGTGCTTTGCCTCCTCGGCATTCCACCCCCGCTGTCCGTGGGGACCCCACCCCGGTGCTCCCTGTTGCCCCCATTAGAGCTGGCCCTGGCACACTGAGGGAGTAAATTGGCTGGACGGGCTTTGCAGGAGAGCTTAGCCACCAAGCTGGCACAACAGCGCGCTCAAACCCAGCACACAGCACACAGCACACACAGCATGCGAGGGGCGCTTCTGCCGGCCAGGCCTGCAGCCAGCTCATCCCCATCCCCATCCCCATTTCGATCCCCGTCCTTATCCTCAGCCATCCCCTTCAGAAGCCCAGAGCGAGGGAGGCTGGTGATGGCAGCAGCTGTTCTCCCATGGGACACTGGGAATTCAGGCCTCGTGGTCATTAGCGAGAGGCAGTGTGCAGGGAGGGGGAGTCCACTGCACACAGTCGATTCTGTGTGTCTGTGTCTGTGTGTGTGTGTGTGTGTGTGTGTGTGTGTGTGTGTGTGTGTGTATGTATGTATGTGTGTGTGTGTGTGTATGTGTGTGTGTGTGTGTGTGTGTGTGTGTGTGTGTGTGTGTGTGTGTGTGTGTGTGTGATCTTGTCAGCCCCTGCCCCTGCTGCACAAGTTTGTGTGTTTCAGTATGTGTGATTGTGTGCGAGTTGTCACTTCCACTGTACAAGGCTGTGTGTGCATTTGTGTTACAGTTTTAGGACCAACACTGTGTGCAGCACGTCAGTTTGTGTGTTTCTGCAGTTCAGAGAAGACCCTATACTGTCTGGTGTTAGCACAGAGGAAATCACTACCCTGGCCACTCTGTCTCCTGTGTCACTGGAATCATTTTTAAAAATGAATTAAGATGTGTTCCAAATATCAAAATTGTGAAGATGTGAACTGAAACAAAATGAAAACATTTGCCATGTCGCCATTATAGATATACCATTTATTCAAATGCCATGAAAATTGAAGAGGAGCCCCTCTCGAGTGGAAGCAGTTGATTACGTGGAAACGATCCTGATCATCCAATTTCTCATTCGGGTCTTGCTCTGGTATTTAAAGTATTAGAATACTCATTTATCTTGTAGGTTCTAAATTGAGGGAATTTAAAAGGCTGAACCCTTCAAAAAAGAAAAGAAAAAAACATGCACACACACACACACACACACACACACACACACACACACACACACACACACACACACACACACCAGTAGACCCTGAATGTAAAACACTCAGCGTGAAATCAGTTTGCATGCTACACGTTAGGCATCGCTAACGAAGCTGTCTCCACAAACAGCTGACCTAGCTGGAAATGACTTCGTAGAACTTTCGTACAAAAGAGGAAATAATTTCACTCAAAACCCATCTGCTTGTTTGTGTGTGTGTGTGTGTGTGTGTGTGTGTGTGTGTGTGTGTGTGTGTGTGTGTGTGTTGTGGGAGGGGGGGTCACCTTTTCGGCTTAGTGGAGGGGTGAGACACACCCCTATCCCATGCTTTGTCGTCACAGAACACAGCACATACCCAGCGCTGGCATTTGGTGCGAGCAGGAGACGGCGTCACACTCTGCTGGCTTTAGTGGAGCACCAGGAGAATTATGGGCACTAGACATCTGGAGGTGCCCCTGCCCTCATCGGGGCCTGCCAATGTGTGTGTGTGTGTGTGTGTGTGTGTGTGTGTGTGTGTGTGTGTGGACGCGTGCATGTGTGTGTGTGTGTGTGTCTATGTATGTGTGTTTGTGTGTGTGTGTGTGACAGTGTTCATGTGCATTTCTGTGTGTGTGAGTGTCTGAGAGAGACCAACAAAGAAAGAGAGAGAGGGAGAAGAAGGTATTGCGAATTAATATGTATCTGTGGGTGGGGAAGAGAAAGAAAGTGTGTCTTTGAGTCTCTGCCTTTGTGCCTATGTGCACACTCTCCATTAAAACACAATACATACCACACAAAAACAGAGGTAACACTTTCTATGAACCAAGTCTTCATAAGACACTATAAACACATTCATAAGGGGTTATAAAGCATTTATAATGCTTGGCATATGTACTCACTACATATAAATGACTGCACTGGTGAGATTTGTTGTGTTATAAGCCTTTATAACTTTAAGTGTCACAGTGCATTGTAAAGTCTCTCTGACATTTTTCACCTCATTGTGATCATTATCAACAGGTCAAAATAGCTTTATAATGCACTGTTCCACTTAAAGATGTAATGGCTTAACATAGCATTATGATCCTTTGCATGTGCATTCATGAGTGTGTATAAATACAGCAGTTGTGAATACTTATGTCAGTCATTATAAAGCTTTATAAAATTAATAATCTTTTTATTTATAGGGTCTTATGAATACTGGATTCATAGAAAGACATCAATCCCAAACAAAGAGCACTCCTCTCCTCTCTTTTCTTTTTTTTCCTCTTTTCCCCCTTATTCCTCCTCCATCTCCCACCGCCCACCCTTCATCTCCTCTCCACCCCTCTCTCTCTCTCTTTCCACACCTCTTTTTTCTTCCTCTCTCTCACTCTCGCTCTCACTCCATCTCTCCCTTTTCAGTGCTTTGCATGCATTGTTAGATAGGACTGATGATTGCGCCTCAGCCATTACTCAAGGCATCGCCTGGCTAATTTGTGTGCTCTTACAAGTACAAAGATGTCAGGCAGGAGCTGTGCGCTTACCTTGGCTTCCCCGGGGACCATTAATCCTTTGGCTGGTGTCGTCTCTACAGAGCCTCACCTGGCTCCACACCTCCTCCTTCTTCCCCCGCTTCCTCCTCCTCATCCCCCTCCTTCCCCTCCTCCCCTTCCTCCTCCTCCTCCTCGTCCTCCTCCTCCTGCTCTGTCAACGCTGCCAGGAAAACTGCTGTTTGGGCCCTTTCCTCCCCCAATCCCCTAACACCACCCCCCCATCTCATTCTGCCCCCCACCCCCCACCCCCTTTGCTATATTTATTCACTGTTCCAGTCAACTCTCATCACCGTGCCAATGAGATTGTAATAGAATAGCGGAACAGTCCAGGAGAGCTCCGCTGAAAGATGCCTGACATGGCTGGCACCTGCAGCAGCCAGAGACCAGAGAGAGGCATAAGTGGGAGATTGGGAAGGGTTTTTTTTTTTTTTTTTGGAGGGGCAGGCGGGGGTGTGTGGGGGGGGGGAGTGTATTAGGGTTGGTCCATCACAGATTGCTATTCAGCTGCTCTGTTCTTTAAGCCTTGCAGCCCCAAAGAATTAGAAAAGCGACTTCTCTCCTGTGGAGGTGTAAAAGGCGTAGCCACTGTGTGTGAAAGTATTTACTCAGCTCCGATGCCATGTTCAGCTCAGTTTGTTACCCCTTTAAGGTAGCAGAAATGTCAGTCAAAAAGTATTAGCTGCAGTCTTTGCCTGACTCTTGCAAAAAACTAAAAACTGTGACCTATGTAGTGTAGAGTGCAGCGTACCTGTTTTTGATACCTGAAACCTGTTAAGCGCACAGGCCACCTGGAATTCAACTCCTCAATTAACTATTTCACTACTAAAGGCATCTTTCACACCCACCTTTTTCCCTTTTTAAGGCAATGAACATGGCTACAATAACAGTCTGCAATAACATGAATATGTATCCATATACACACTGAATTGCATATCACATGATAATAATACTCATATTATTTTTGGTTATGTTACAGAGCCACACTTAGTCATACCTAGCAGTGAATCAGAGCAACACCTCTAAGATGTTCTTTTCTCTATACATTTCAATAACAGGTTGAATTTAGACTTAAAAACTGTGCACAGCACACGTGTTTGAGCTTTCAGGTAGAGGAACTCATCAACACCTTATCCAAAGAGCTGAGAGTTATTTGAGGAGAAAATGAAGGTGCGGGCTTCATCAGAGATGTGTGTGTGTGTGTGTGTGTGTGTGTGTGTGTGTGTGTGTGTGTGTGTGTGTGTGTGTGTGTGTTTGAGGGCACAGCAGCTGCTGGCGTAATGAGCAGCGGTGTTCTCTGGAAAGGTCAGTTGAAAATTGCAATAAGCGTAATTAGTGGCTCATCAATAACGCATTCCTGTGTTGATCCGGCGAGAGCGCGCCAGTTGCGCACACACACACTCACTCACACACACACACACATACACTCACTCACACACACACACACACACACATTCACCGCCCTGCCTTTCTGTCTCCCTGACATTTAAGAAAGCCGCCGCAGCACGGCACAGCGCAGCGCACTAGGGGAGGTCCGGCTCACCAGGGGGGGGGTTTGGTTGGGGGGGGGGGGGGGGGGACACCAATGCCAGGTGTGAGCCAGAGCCTCCACAGTGGCCAAACATGGCCGAGCTGGATTGATCACGCCAGTCAATCGCTAATGATCCGCAGAGTTAGAGCGGCTAGAGAAATGGAAGAAAGGGTTTAAGCGCAGGAATAGTGACAGACCAACTGAACAAATCAGATCTTCATGAAATATGTAAATCACCATCAGCCAGTCGATGGCTTGTTAAAGTTTGATATTTTCCATTTATCTGCCATATTTGACTTATTCCGACTAATTCTACTAAAGTTGCTACTAATGTTTTGCTTAACAATGTGGGGAAAAAAAACAGGTGTTTTTTTTTTCTTAACGATGGCCCTGTTTTGTTGACATGATTTTGACAGAGACAGAAATTGATTGGAGGTGCGACCGAAATGTTGCAAGCATAGAGTTGGGTGGGTGGGTTGGTTGATGGGTTTGGGTGGGTTGCACAGGACCACAAGAGTCAGGGGGAAGGGAGTGCGGAGGGGTGTGGGGGTGGGTGTGTGTGTGTGTGTGGGGGGGGGGGGGGGGGGGGGGGGGTGTATGGAGACCAAGGCCTGTGCTGCGGAAGCCTTGCTCTTTGGGGAGGACAGACAGGCAAGCAGTCCAGCATGCAGGGTGATTGGGGAGAAGAGAGGGAGAGAGTGGGTGAGTTGGAGTGAGTGGGGCCCAGGGGAGGCTGTGTTTTATACAGTTGCAGGCCTGTGATGTGGAGGCTGTGAGGTGGTGTTGATGGGGGTAGGGGCTGCTGGCAAAGAGTTGGAAGGGAAGGAAGGGGGGGGGGGTTGTGTGGGGGGGGTACTCTGCGTTTGATGTAGTGATCCCGGGGCTCTGGCCTCAGCCTGTTGATAAGTTGTGATGGGGCCGTGTGTGTGTATGTGTATGTGTGGGTCTGCTTGTGTGTGTAAGTTTGTGAGTTTGTGTGTGTGTGTGTATGTGTGTGTGTGTGTGTGTGTGCGTGCGCGTGTGTGTGTGTGTGTGTGTGTGTGTGTGTGCACGTGTATGTGTATGTGTTTGTGTATGTGTATGTTTATGTGTGTGAATTTGTGTAAGTGTGTATGTATGTGATTGTGTAGGTGTGTGTGTGTCTGGGTGTGTTGGTTGGCATTGGGTATGGGTGGGGTGTGTGCGTGTGTGCATGTGTGTATGTGCTTGTGTATGTGTATGTTTGTATATGTGAGTTTGTGTGGGTGAGTGTACGTGTATGTGTTTGTGTGTGAGTTTGTGTGTGTGTCTGGGTGTGTTGGTTGGCATTAGGTACGGGTCGGGTGTGTGTATGTGTATGTGCTTGTGTATGTGTATGTTTGTATGTGTGAGTTTGTGTGGGTGAGTGTACGTGTATGTGTTTGTGTGTGAGTTTGTGTGTGTGTCTGGGTGTGTTGGTTGGCGTTGGGTATGGGTGGGGTGTGTGTGTGTGTATGTGCTTGTGTATGTGTATGTTTGTATGTGTGAGTTTGTGTGTGAGTGTGTGTGTGTGTGTCTGGGTGTGTTGGTTGGCGTTAGGTACGGGTGGTGTGTGTGTGTGTGTGTGTGTTGGTGTGGTTGGGGGGGACAGGGTAGGCTAGATGAATGTGATTGGGTTGCTGGCCGACCGCAGCCTCACCCATCTGTCTCTGAGTCTGCCGTCCCATCTCGCAGGCGGCGGGAGGTAATTGGGTTCATTGTTCTCGCCACAGGATGCCCCGGATTGAAAGCTTCATTATCTGGATAACCATGAATGTAAATGAGACCCACGTTTGCAGGCAGGATAATGGGAAAAAATAGATCATTGCTTTGCACACACACACACACATACGGACACACACACATGGATGCACACACACACACACACACACACACATGGACACACACATAAACGTATAAATGTGCTCACACAAACAAACACACACACACCCACACAAACACACACACACATACGACACACAAACACTGCACAACATGCACATGTGCAGTCACACCTCTACACAAACACCAGATGAGTGCATACATACACACACCCACACCCACACCCACACACACACACACACAAACACACACACAAACACACACACACATATATATACACAACCTTACACACAAGCACTCAGTGCTTGTCTTGCACGTGTGAACCCTTCACTTGCAATCCCTGTGAGATGGCAAGTGTTTATGTGTTTGCGCACGTGTTGGTGTGCATGTGTGTACGTGTGTACGTGTGCATGTGTGCATGTGTGTGTGTGTGTGTGTGTGTGTGTGTGTGTGTGTGTGTGCGGGTTTGTGTGAGTGTGTGTACACAGCCCTCCTAAAAGCCTTGTTGTGTTGGGGCCCATGTGCTGTCTGTGGACATGGCGGTGGGAGCCACAAGTGCTCTCGGCCACACATCCTTGTCTAATGGGAAATGTGTACGGGGCCACTGAAAATGCAGTTGTCAGCTGGTAACCTAGTTAGGTGTGCAGGCACATCAGCAGGAAAGAGACAGAGGGAGGGAGAGAGAGGAGGAAGAGAGAGAGAGACTGAGAGAGAGAGAGAGGAAGTGGAGGGAAGGAAAGAGAGAGAGGAAAAAAATGAATAGTGTCCCCCGGTCACTGGAATTCTCTTAGCGGGTGCTGTCGTATCAGCCACAGGACAACAATATGGCTCATGTGCATTGAATTATTTATGCTGAAGCAGTGCACATGGGGGAGAGCAGGCAAACAGGCACACACACACACACACACACACACACACACACACGTGCACGTCCATACACTTACATGGGCACAAAAATACAAACTCCAGCACAGGCACAAACACGCACGTGCACATACTCATTAACAAAAGCACACTTGTGCACACATACACACTCACACACACACACACACACACACGTATAGTCACATATACACACACATACACTCAAATGGACACAAAATCACCAACTCAAGAACAGGCACAAACACACACATGCACATGCACATACTCATTAACGCAAGCACACTTGCACACACACACACACACACACACACACTGGCAGTCATTGTAATTATGTATGGCCCTGGTCTTGGAGAGTGTTTGGAGATGGCTCCTGACAGCTGGGTCACTGCTCATCATCTGGCTCTGCCAGGCACACGGGCTGGAGCTGGTGGATGGCTAGAGAGAGAGAGAGAGAGAGACAGAGAGAGAGAGAGAGAGAGAGAGAAGGATGGAAAGATGGAGAGAGAAAGAGAGAGAGAGAGAGAGAGAGAGAGAGAGGCTTGCTTGCTTGCTTGCTCGTTCACCCGCTGAAAATAAACACACGTAGACGCGGGAGCAAGCCGCTCTCAGATCCTCCAGCAAATCCATCAATTAGCCGCAGATGTGATCTGCATGGGAGATTACGGCAATTTAAGCATGTCGGGGGAACGGGGGCCTAATCCAGTCTCTTATGGGTGCTCTGCTTTTCAATTTGCACTCCAACACAGGAGGAGAGAGATCTGAGACTCCAGGATGTGACAAAGGGGGATAAAAATCACACATGTTTATTTCTTTCTTTTTTTTTTTGACGCCTCCTGAATTCACGTGCAGGCAGGCAACCTCCATTTTACATAGCTTCTTTTAAAATGTGATAATAGAATGGCGTGTCTCTGTAAATGAGGCTTAACAACAACAACAAGAATAATAGTAATAATAGTAATAGTAGTAATAATAGTAGTAGTAGTAATAATAATACAAATTAATAGTAATAGTCATTTTTGTTTTTGTTGATATATAGATGATGAAGCCAGGTGCATACCGTAGGCCAGTGGTAATGCTCGGGAAATGGTGGGCTGTGATGATGATTGAAAGCAGCGTTTTTTCCCGTGCAGTGTTGCCTCCAACATGTCAGCTTGCATTTAGTCTCCCGTCGGATGCCTTCAAGAGCCAAGGAGCTAGAGAAAAATAGAGAGAGAGAGAGAGAGAGAGAGAGAGAGAGAGAGAGAGATGCTAAAGAGAGAGAATGAGAGAAAGGGGGAGCGAGAGGGATGCTAAAGAGAGAGAAAGACCAAGAGAAGGACAGAGAGATAGACTGAGAAGAGAAAAAGAGAGAACAAGAAAGAGAGAGAGAAGGAGAGAGAGAGAGAATGCATCTCTAGTGGCAGGTCAATCACTCAGCTGTTACGGAATGACCTCCTTCTCCTACTCGCCTTTTTCCTCCTCCTCCTCCTCCTCCTTCTCCTCTCCTTCCTCTTCCTCGCCTTCCTCCCTGTGAGACAAAGAGGGCTCCGCGTCCGTGAAGCCAGCCGATGAGTTTCACCCAAAGCAAGGCCTCGCTGCGCATTTCGCCTGTCAAAACTTCAAGTAACACAAACAAATGTGTTTGTGGGAGGACAGCTAAACCTTGTTGAGTGTGTGTGTGTGTCTCTGTGTGTGTGTGTCTCTGTGTGTGTGTGGTTGGAAGGGGTCACATTAAAGAAAACAAAGAATGCGCCTTGCTGTTTGCACCTAGACGCGCGCAGGAAATTAGCTTTTATTTTTAGCCCTAGCATGTTTGAATCACGGCTTAGCGCAAAGTATTTTGTAAAGCCCCTGTTTTAGGTTGTTGACATGAGGGAGAAGATTAGCAGCCTGACTGAGTCCAAGTTTGCCGCGTCCCTAATATCAGCACTCCAGGTTGGCAGATGGCAGGAACAGTTAGGGATCTCATTAGACCAACCGAGCGTCTAGGCTTCATTGCAAAAATCTTTCATTAAAGATCCATGGCTTGTGTGATACACAACACAATACCGGACAAAGTCGAGTAAAGAGAGAGAAACATAGACTTATTGTTAAACTACAGAACTACGGATGTCGTCGCTGAATTAACGTTAAAGTTTACCCCCCACCCACTCTTTCTCCCCCCCGTCTCTCTTCTTTCTTCTGCTGTCTGTTTGTGTGTGTATGTGTATGTGTGTGTGTTTGTTTTTTTTTTTTTAACATGCTGACATGGTGTGTTTTGTGATGGTGTAATGGATGTAGGAGCCTCGCTGAGCATAGCAAAGAGGATTGTAATGGTCACGGGGAGCATTTCGTACAGTTTGCATTATAATTAGCTGAAATTTGTTCAGCATAAATGCACACAGCACCCCACCCCCACCCAACACACCCCCCCAAAAAAAGAAAACATTTGAAATTAATAAATTTCCTTCAGTGGAAGGGCATGTCTGTTGATGGCTTGGGAGGGAGTGTGGGGGCGGGGGAAGGGTGTGCATACGTGCGTGTTTGTGGGGGCGAGGGTATTGGTAGACTCGCCATGTTAACATTTATTTTATTTGTATTATCTCTAATGACAGAAAAGCTAAATGGACCATAGTCTTAATGGATGAGGAGCGTGCCTCACCACGGCAGCCCGGAGTCAATATTAATGCTTTATGGGTTTTTAAAAGACACACTAAATGAAATTTCATTTATGGTTAAAAGCAAAGGAATAATAACACACCCTGTTATTATAAATGATGATATGTGGTGAAGGAGCTCAAGCTTGGCTAGTTAGCAGTTCAGAAGCTAACATGGGTTCAACCATGTGGAATATCACCTCTTTAGATCCGCCAGAAAAAAGCGGCTATTTATTTCATTAGTTTTGTGTATCAGGGTCCTTTTGACAGCTTCTTGTCTTTGGCACTTGGCTGATGCTGATAGCCCACAGTAGCTAGTTTCAACAGCACTGCTGTTTTTCCCACAGCAATGTTTGTATTACTGCTGACGGTTACGGCAAAGTGTTTACACTTAGAGCCGTTTATCTGCTCAAGCTGCCTGGTATGCACACGGCCCGTGATCGACACGTTTGCGGAGCAATCGACAGCTCCATTATGGGTGAAGTGATTTTTTTTTTGGGGGGGAGTTTTTTTTTTTTCTGGCTGCGGTTTCCTCTGGTGATACAGGAACAGGAAAGGAACGGCGTCGGAGGACCTCGGCAAGGAATCAAATTTGCGGTGAGAGCTGGCAAAATTTTTTACAGAGCAAAAATCCAAACTATTTACCGAAGCACAGCAGCTGCTCAGGCCTTGGGGGTATCGTGCACTTCAAAATAAGCTTTAACTCTCTTTGATGTTTGCTCCAAATCTAAACACATTTCAAGTATTCCTGCCTTTTGGCCAAGGACAGATCTAAATAGCCTCTTGTTATGGGGAAGGTTAAGATGAGAGAGACACCAAAATCAAGATGTTTTTTTTTCCTGTGCACACCCGCACTAGCATTAACATGAAATGCAATTGCTTTGCTTTGCTTAGGTGTCTACTGGGATCTTAATGGCATTCTGGGGAATGGAAGAAGAGGGGGTTGCTGTTGTGTTTGATGGTGGTTTGTTGCCTTGCCACTGATGAGTGCATATGCATGTTAGGATTCATTTTGGCATGAAAATTAGTTTCCTGAAGAGACATTAAGTCTTGCATGCTCATCCTGCTCACTGGATCCGATATGATGGAGGAAACGTTTTTCAAAGGCAATTATGCGAGTGTTTTAAAACATCTGCTTTCCTGAGTTATTTCTTTTTTCTCCTCATTCCCCCACTCCCTTAACGCACTCTTCTGCACGAGCGCGCCCGCATGCACACACACACACACACACACACACACACACCGACAAACACACCCACAGACAAACTCTACCTCTGTTTTTTTTTTTTCTTCTTTTGGTTGTGTAGTAGTGCAGCCCTTCTGCATGACAGTTGCTCCGGATCACGCGATATTTGTTACACGAGATAACGACTCCAGCAGCCTACGCGCTCATTACGCCTCTCAAAAGCTGAGAGGAGGAAATTGCCAACATGGAGGGCACTGGTGCCAAGATGTGCACACTCATATGTGAGAGGAGGGCTCCGATGGCTTTCAGAACGATGCATCATAACGAGGAACCGATGAAGCCCTCTAGAACAGCGCAGACCTCTCCACCACTCTGCAGGTGTTGAAGATAAAAAAGGGGGCAGCGGGGAATTACACAGGGAGGGTTTTTTGCACATAAATATTGGGGTCACAAGTGACGCTGTGTCGCTGAAAGAGGAGGCAGCTCATGTTTAGAAAAGGGGAACAAACTTCAAGGAAAACCGCCCACATGAAGCCCGGGGGACCCTAAAGCGCTAAGTGCCAGAGCGATTTACAAAGAGCGCACTTTACAAAGAAGAAAATAAGAAGTGATGGTTGCTGAACTGGTGTAACCACGCTTTTCAGGTCTGCCGGAGAAGCCTTGGCATGGAAATAGAAATAGCATTTCACAATCCCTAGACCTTGATTTTCTTTCTCTCCTCATTCTCGCTATCTCTCACTCACTCTCCTTTTTTTCTATAAGGGAAAGGGAAAAGTAAATCCAGAGTCTTTCACGCTTCAAAAGTTCTTTGGCCTTTCCCATTCCGTTCCCACCACAGCACACCGCCACCCCCCACCCCCACCGTCACCCCCGCCCCCCCAGCCTTTCCATTTTCTTTTGGAGACACTTTGGGCGCAGAGGTCTCCTGCCTTTGACAACAGATGGCTGAAAGCCGTGTTTGAAGATAAAAGCGCTGAGACACAATAATCCATATTTAGTCGGGAACATGAAGGCCCCAGAGTGGCGTGTGGCGAAGCGTCAGTGTTTTTCAGCGCTGCCGGGCTCCTTCCCAGTGGCTCCTGCTGTTTTTGTGCCGTATCGCCTGGGCCATTAAGGAGTCATTTTATCAAGGCCTGTTGGCACACACACACTGAAAGCAGCCATCTTTCATCTATCTGCAGAGTTCTTGCACTGTGAAAAGAAAAGTAACATTACTTTCATCATGTTTTCTAATCTGTCGCCTTTGGTCCAACTGCTTCTAAGATTTGTAGACCAGTGGTCTGAGAATCTCCCCTACTGCGTGCAGATGCTGTTGACTTAAATAAGAGGAAAAAAAATGAAACATATTCTTCAAATGCGTCTGCCTTGAGTAGATGCAGATCAACCATGTCAGACATTGATTTCTGACCCCACCCCCCTACCACCCCCCTATGCCTGCAGGAGGTTTTGACATTGGAGTTGCATTGGAGTCTGTATTGACCTCCGAGCGCAGACATGGATCAAAGAAACGCACTCCGTTCTTACTTCATTACAAGTCCCTGTGATATGATCCAAACAGTACGCCAAGCTCAGAGCTCCGGAGAGGCTCTGTCACCTCCCCTCTTCTATACCTTTCTTCCCGCAGCATTGGCCTTTGATAACAAGCTCTCGGTTCGAAGACACGACGGCCCTGTACTTTTTCTCCTCCCTGGGAGCCCAGAGCCATAATCCCAGTGCCGCAGCGTTCGAGGTTAAGGCTGGCTTAAAGGAGAGGTGGAGCGCGTATTAATCACAGGTAACTCCTTGGATCAAGGGTTTAATTTACCCTCAAAGAGGATGTGTGTGTCGGGATCAGACAAGCAAGATTGTCACTTTGACACTGGCAGTGATGGATGGGCTTCGCCTTGAAAGAGAAGGAGAGGCCACTGTTGTTGCAGTCAGAGTTTCTTTACCTTCTGGTCACATGGATTTCTCTAGTTACCACAGGTCAGTGGTGGGAAATTGAATTGGAAATTGTAGGAAACAGGGGTCTATTATTTCTTCTTCTGGTGGCATTTATTTTTTCCCCCTCACCGCATTTCAACAGACAGCAGAGAAACTAATGGGAATAGCAGTTACTGTCAGGACACACTTAAATGACTGCTCTGACTTTGGCTTTTCTAATAACATCGTCCTCCAATGCGAAAGGTTACATTCACCCCTGTGGTTTTAGAGCATATCATTATGGGTTTATGAAAGCCTCCTCCTCTCTCTTTCTCTCCCTCTTCCTCTCTCTCTCTCTTGCTTTTTTTTCTCTTTCTCTCTCTCTTACACACACTCTCCTTCCTCCACCAGCTCTCTCTCTCTCTCTCTATCCATCTTTTTTCTTGAAGGCTCTGGGGAGCATTGGTGCTGGTGTGTTAAAAAGGCACATTGGCCATATGGCTGGCTGGGGTCTTCAGACTCTGGGGCTGGAATGAGGTGTTAGTTT
The DNA here is from genome assembly GCA_030347295.1 of Setipinna tenuifilis. Taxonomy (NCBI): domain Eukaryota; kingdom Metazoa; phylum Chordata; class Actinopteri; order Clupeiformes; family Engraulidae; genus Setipinna; species Setipinna tenuifilis. The sequence continues at coordinate 13,098,511 of CM059276.1, read as the reverse complement.
ATTAGCGGGCCAGCGTGGGGTGCCACGGGGCGCGAGTGTTTATGGGCGCACAGCAGGGATGGGGTGCTCAAGCGCGGTGTCATCTCACACATGCTTTTTTATTGCACAATCTCTCGCTCTCGCTCTTGCTCTCTTCTCATCTCACTCACTCACACACACACACACACAACCACATACACATACAGACATAAACACACCCACACACGTGCACACACACAAAATTCAACATACAAACACACACACGCACACACACACACACACACACCTCTCTCTTTTTTCCTTTCCCTCCTCTTTCACACACCCACACACACAACCCACACCTTTGTGTCAGAGTGTGAAGAGCAGCAGTTTGAAGTAAGACTTTTTGGACAGAAGGCATATACGATTCTGTTTATAGTTTTAGCGATTCGAATTTCTCACTTCACCCCACGGGGCTCCAGTTTGGAGACATTCCGGGAAGGATTTATTCTTTATTTGCTCTATCTGCAATTCAGATGTCCTTCATACTCCCTTCCCTTCTCCTATTCCTTTACCTCTACATAATTAAAATCAGCAAATCAAATCCAAATGTCCGAATGATTAAGAGCAGCTTTGTGTGAAGGCTAATAAATGCATTCACATGCAGTTGTTGCATTGGCAGAGCTTGAGGAGTGAGAGGGTGATCATGTTTTATATTACAGGTATTGATTGAACACTGGAAATAATTCAATGTGGATTTGAACCCAGTAGGAACTAAACTTGCAGCCTAATGAAAATGTGTATTGAGCATTTTGCCCCCGTTTGTTAAACTCAGCGAAAGTAGATTGAGAATGTGGGCGCTAATGACCCGCTCCAGCCTGGGTTAGCTTACACGCGTTATTATTTCTGTACAAATGTCATACTTTAATATAATAAAACTATCGTTTATTTGGTGTTAGTGCCATATTCAGGAAATACTATACTCCTATTATGCAGTGGGGACAGGAATGTACAGTGAAGCCTTGGGATAATCACATACCCTCTAATAAGCAGGTGTTACAGTGGTGCGGTTTGATTGTGGCTTACATAACCACATAGCTACAGTACCTACGGCCAACATCACCACAGAAAGAGCGCCACACTGTACTAAACTATCCTAAACACACACACAGGACCTGCCACATTCTCCATTGTTAGGATTCATGCTGTTTTTACTGTATGACACTGTCCCATGCATACTGTGTTTTGATTGATCAAGTGTGCTTCTTCCATTGGTCCATATGCAGTAATGGGATTGAAAGTCCTGTGTTCTTTTCCTGAAGACTTCTCTGACATGTACTGACTTACACCCACCTCCACTAACACACACACACACACACACACACACACACACACACACACACACACACACACACACACACACACACACACATCCCACCCCCACAGTGCTGTCTTTCTTTGAACCTCCATCTCTCCCCTGATTTCTATGCAGCCTGACACTCTAAAGTCTCCACAATGCCTCCTCTCCTGGGAGACTTAATTGACAAGTGTGTACAATAACTAATCAGCAGTAGACTGACTGGCCTTTGAAACCATGAATGGACCCAACTAATTTCAGATAATCCTTTACATTACCGAGCACAGCGCCCGCTAAACCGGTGGAGGTGGGAGACGCCACTTGCCCCCGCTTCTGCTATCTACCAGTCATTTTGTTCCCTTTGTAATCACGCACAGACATACAAGCGCATGATTACAGACACACACACACACCCACACATACCCACACACACCGTACACACACCGTACACACACTGCCAAATATGCACAAGCACAATGGCTCATGCATACACAGTAAAAAAATGATGTTAAAATTCGAATTTTGAAGAGGCGCAATGTGCGAGCACGGAAAAGGCCAAAAGTCTGAATATTTGAATAAAGCCTTGGTCAGTTTGGCCTTTGATTGGAGCTCCAACAATGTTTCGTCCTATTAACAACCTGACATATAAATGATGACTCACAGCCTGCCTTCGGGTTTTTCGAGCAGCCCTGAATATGTATGTAAAAATATTCATGCTCTCTGCATGCAAAGTTTCTTTGCCATTTAAACTCGTAATTAGATTAAGGTGAACTAAGATAGGCGAAACCCTCACGCTCAGGCAGCAGAAAGTAGGGCAGTTTGGGGGTTGGCACTTCTCTGAGATGCTCCTGGCAGGAGGTGTCACTCAGACAAGTAAAGGAAAGAGAAAGGCAGGAAAGAGAGAGAGAGAGAGAGAGAGAGAGAGAGACGGACAGAAAGACAACTGTGTAAGAGAGAGAAGGATAGAGAAGGAAAGAGAGAGTATGTTTGTAAGACAGAGAGTGAAGGAGTGTGTGTGTGTGTGTGTGTGTGAGAGAGAGAGAGAGAGAGAGAGAGAGAGAGAGAGAGAGAGAAAGAGACTGAGTGAGAGAGAGAGAGAGTGATGGAGAAGGGATATAGAGTATGTTTGTTAAACAGAGAGAGCAAAGGAGTGTGCGTGTGACAGAGAGAGAGAAAGAGAGAGAGAGAGTATGTGTGTAAGAGAGAGAAAGTGATAGAGAGGAAAAGAGAGAGTATGTTTGTAAGACAGAGAGTGAGGGAGTGTGTGTGTGTGTGTGTGTGTATGTGTGTGTGTGTGTGTGTGTGTGAGAGAGAGAGAGAGAGAGAGAGGCGGGGGGTGGGAGGGAGAGTGAGAGAGAGAGAGAGATGGTATGGCATCACGAGAGGATGTGTGGTAGAGGGACGCTGTGTTCCCTGACAAGGGTGGCTTCTTCACCACAAGATGGCCGCCAAGCAAGCTACATTCCCTAGAATGCATCGCTCGGACAGGTGGAGGTGTTTGTCCACACTAATTAAAGTGGACGCTCAGGCAATCAGAGAGAGAGGACAAGGAGAGCAGACACTCCAAGCATATGAAAGCACCTGGACAAAGACTGAGAGATGGAACTGGACAGAAAAATACAGATATAATGACAACTGTTGAGAACTGATAAATTCTAAGAAAACCACTGCTGGGGAGTTTCACTTGTAGAGCAAGAATTTCAAGACTTTTGTGTTGCTCCCGTAAACACTTGAAGTTTTCATTCTGTCCTTCAGACTTTTCATTCCAAGTTGACCTTTGGAATAAAATATTTTGCTTTAAGTTTGAGACTATGTTTGCCTGTATTCTCTTGGATCTTTGCACAGTCCTACACCCCACCAACTTGAACTGCGTCTCATGATATTACAATGTGTATGAGAGAGAGAGAAAGAGAGAGTACCTTTGTAAGACAGACAAAGACAAGGCATGTGTGTGTGTGAGAGAGAGAGAGAAAGAGAGAGAGAGAGAACAGGAAGGGGAAGAAGCCCTCCTAGAGGACAGACTGAGGAAAGGGAGGGGGTGAAGAGTGGCGGTGGTCCCCCACATGTATATTTCATCACACGATTGTGATTTTTATATTATTTAACCACGGTTCCATATGGCGCGTGCTGACACAACACTTCTGTGCTTGCTCTTACACACACACATATACACATATATACATACACACACACACACACACACACACACACACATACACACACTCACACACACACACACACACACACACACAAGCCCTGTGGTGAGGTGGGCGGTGTCAGGGGCGTGGGCAGTGTGGCACTCGGCTTTCTTGTGTGCTTTAAGATCCCTCACGCTTGCATGCATGCAAACATACCTACACACACACACACACACACACACACACACACACACACACACACACACACACAGAAGCAGCTTGCCCAAAGGGAGTTGTTATGCATACATGCTCGCACAAACAGCTTGAAGATGGCGCTTCAGTTGAACTCTCGAACACAGCACAGTCGCACATTATGAATAGCAGCGAAGCCTAGCAACATGGCTTGTCTGTTGTGCAAATGAATGAATTTCAGCATAGCTGTCTCATCCTACACATTTTTTTTATATCACATCTCACAAACCACTTGGATTCACCTGTGAAACATTGTGTATTGCTGGAAGACGGTCTGGTCTATGGGGCCAAATGAATTCAACATTGACGAGCCCGTAATTCAGCCCCATGATGAAATTGATATTGTTTATGTAGCGAGCGGCGCGTTGTTATGACAACACCTAATCAAAGGCACACAGGGGGTCTGATGGCGGCACCCCCGCACGTAAATGACGAGACATGAGCCATTACACTCATCGCTGCTGATGATTTGGTCAATAGATAGATAGTTATTCCGTTAGACATCAAGCAAAACATCCTGGAAATGAAAACAAATGAGGCTGTCAGGGCGCTGGGATGAAGCAGGGGGGCCTGGATCGGTATTGGCCTTCCCCTTTTTCTCTCTTCGGCACACACACACACATGAACATACGCACACACACACACACACACACACACACACACACGCATATACACACATACACACGTAGAGACACACACACAGGCGCACACACCACAGGCTCTTTCTCTGTCTCGCTCGGTCTATCACTTTTCTCCTTCCTCTCATTCGCACTCTCTCCATCCTCATCTCACTGTTTTCTTTTTTTCTCTCTCTCTCTTTCTTTCTGTCTCTCCCTCGCTCTCTTTTTCTCACTCATTCTCTCTCTTTACTGCTTTCTCTCTCACACTCTTTCCTCAATTTTTTTCTTTTCCTCTTCTGCTCTCTTACTTCTCCTTCTGTGACATTTTCTTCTCCCCTTTATTTTTTTTGCCTCTCTCCTTCTCTATATTCCCTTTCCTGCTCTCTCTTGCGCTCTCTCTCTCTTTCTCTTTCTCTTTTCTCTCCCTCCCCCCACCCCTCCACCCACCCCTCCCCCCTCCCCTCTCACCCTCTTGCTTCCTCCTGCCCGCCCTTTTCTCTAATCCATTTTTAATAAGCATCGAAGCTAAAAGGAAGTCCGTAGCTCTGGGACTGGCAGAGTCTTTTTTTTTCTTCCCTTACATCTCCCCTGTTTAAAACAGGCCCCAGGTCAGGGAGTGGGTGGGGAACAGGGCCTAAAGGCAGGGGCCGCTCTCCCAAAAAACTGGCCAGAGTCTGACCCAGTGGACAGGTTCCAGGGGAGCAGGGGGGTTGGTGGGGGGGAATCCTGGCTGCCATCACCGGCTGTGGAGACGGCAGATGCCCCCCCTGACAGCACGGAGGAAATGGGCGGCTCTGGGTTGGACCGGCGCCGTGTGCTCTACTCCGTGGGTGGGTGGGTGGTTTTAAGGGGTGGGGGGTGGAGAGTACGGCCATGCCAGCTACAGTGCTGTGGCATGTATGTCTGTGCAGCAGCCACTGCCAGGGTGTAACCCACTGACTGGGCTACAGGATGTGTGACGTCCTGTGTATATATAGCCAATGTGTGCAACTAGTTTAGGGCTTTAAATTTGGACTTTTTTCCATCTGTGCCTGGCAGCACAGAACAGTGAGCCGTTTTATGCTGATAGCCATATTTTTTGGCTTATGACTTCTGTCTGTGCCTTCTGCAACAACGGTAGCCATTGAGCTCAGGTTGACCTCTATTTCAGTATATATGTGATGGCTGAAGGGGATGGCTGGGACTGAGCAGTTAGTGATTGTGACACCTTGTCAGTGGTGTCAGTCGTGAGCTAGCATCCCCCCCGCCCCATCACCGCCCCCATCTTCGCAGGCCCGTCCTGTGCGCTGTGCATGTGTAAAGAGGGTTTTTAGCACATGCAGAAATCCATTATGTGTGTCGTAAAGAGTGTTGACAGTGGGTGCCAGCAGAGCAGACAGCGGGCGGCCTCTTCCCCGCATCCGCAGCATTAACACCCATTTCATAACACCGCGCACAGCGCTACATCCAGACAAAGGGCTAGGTGAGGAAATCACAGTTTACCTGTTTTTATTTATTTATTATTTTTTCCCAGGCGGGTGACAGGCTCAGCCTTAAGCATGCTTATAGCTGTAAATGAAAAAGCCAGTCCCGCTCTGCTGTTGTGAAATTTACAAAAATAAACTGCACATGCTTTTAAGGCTTAGGGATATATTTATGTATTTGCAGGTTCGCCTTATGCAGCACTTCCCACACTGGGGCCTTAACTGTTAACTCTGCACTTTTTTGAGCAGCTTGTGTATAATACGTGTGGCAGATACATATTCCACCTTCGTCAAGGTCTGGGCCATGGAGGTCACTGGCACGGCGGGCCCTCCCCCCCCCCGGTTTCGCCCAACACCCACCCCCCCGCCTCTGCCCACGTGGAGCTGGCGAGCAGCGTGGCACGGAGCGGCCTCTACGCCTCCTGACAGCCTCGCCTCTCGGGCAAACACGCCCGCCGGCTAAAACTCTCGGCTCCCACATGGGGCTTGAGTGCGAGCGCCAAAAGCTCAGACTTGCGTACGCTACTTACTACCCCGCACCCTTCTTCTTCTCTTCTCTTCTCTTCTTCCTCTTCCTGACAACTCTGCTCTCGTCTCCGTGTGGGTAGGAGCTGTAATTTATGTCTGCCCCTGTCAGTCTGCTTTTTTCTTGTCTCTTTTCTTTTTTTTCTCTCTCTCTCGCTCTCTCTTTCCTCTTACTTTTCTCTTTTTTTCCCATTTTCTCCCACCCTCTCTGGGTCTTCCCACCCCACCTCCCTTCTCCCTCTCCTACTCTGTCGGAGCACAGCCGGAGCTTATTGCTGCTCGGAGGAGCTGAAATCCCAGCGGGATGGAGAGTGGTCTTGGCCTTTCTTTTATGAGCGATGCAGAAGGCAGCATATTACACGTAATGCCTCTTTGGCGTGGCTCTTTAATGAAGTTTGTTGTATCTCGCCGTAGTCAATTTTGTCCTTCGGAAAGAGACGGGGTGGGGTGCGGTGTGTGTTAGTGTGTGTGTGTGTGTGTGTGTTAGGGGGAAGTTAATTACTTGAGAGCAACCGCTGCATGAAGGTAACTCATTAGCCCCTCTGAGATCATCACAAGGTAACAGGAGGGAGAGGCCCTGAGAGAGAGGGAGAGAGAGAGAGAGAGAGAGGGAGGGAGAGAGAGAGAGACAGAGAGAGAGACAGAGAGATATAGAGATCTGGACAGGGGTGCTGGGATATGTGTGTGTGGGGAGTGCGTAGGTCTGTGTGTGTGCATGGGGGGTAGACTGAATGGTACAGAAGGGGGGGTAGTGTGTGTGTGTGTGTGTGTGTGTGTGTGTGTGTGTGTGTGTCTTTGTGTGTGTGTCTTTGTGTGTGTTTGTGTGTCCGTGTGTGTGTCCGTGTGTGTGTGTGTGTGTGTTTCACCTCCACCCTTATAAATCAGTGTCAACAGAGCGATGAGAAAATAATTAAGAAACAGGCAGGATCACCATTAAATACTGCCAAAGGTAAAAGCTGTTACTGTACAGAAAATGTGGCCGGGCTGTAATACAAACACCAGTAAATAGGATGGCGGAGGGCAGAGAGATGAGGGGAAGGGAGGGGGAAAAAAAAGTCAGTATCGTAACTGATGCCAAAAGGCCCCGCAAATGGCATTATGAAGGCAGACAATATAAATAGCACTGCAATATTGTAAATGTTTATATACCGAGCGCCTAGACGTTGCACAGCAGTTTCGGGATTTATGGTCGTCAGAGTAATACGTTGAGGCCCACACGTGGCAGGGAGTCATATTTCATGTTTGTTATCATATTGAGCGTAAATTTGCCAAGACATGTATGGTGGAGATAAAGTATTTTAAGCAATTTCAGCTTCTATTCTTTCTCCCCGGCTACAAATTTAAGGGTGGGTGCGTCTAGGGTGCTCACCTTAGCATCGCTTTACCTGAACACGCTGATGGAGTGTCTGAGGGGGTTATAATAGGGATGGCGTAGAGTCCAGCAGTGGGTAGGAGGAGGACTAGGGACACACACTGGGGTTTTATTTCAGAAGGGCTTATTGTGAGGCCGTGAAATCATTAGATGGACCAGGGAAATAAAATCAGGTGGCGTAATGTGATATACCATATATCAGGTGCTGTCATCACTTTAATACACACACATATACAAACACACACGCACACACACACGTACACACACAAACAGGGATACACCCACAGACACACACACAAATATGAATACATGTACACAAACACACACACACACACAAATGCAAACCCACACATATGAACGCAAACACAAACACACACGAATACGGACACGCATACCCACAACTCATTCACACTCACAGCGAATTTCTGATGGCAATTTCTGCAGCTTTTATGCCTGGATAATGAAATGTGCGGCGCATGATTGTGTGCCTGTGCCCAGGCTTATTGGAGCCTCAGAGCCAGGGTTTGTTGTATAGGCTGATGCAACAGTTACCAAACCCTCTCCCACACTTGCGTTTATTTATGAGTGCTTTTGTTTGTGTGTGTGTGTATGTGTGTGTGTGTGTGTACATGTGTGTGTGTGTGTGTGTGTGTGCGTGTGTGTGTGTATGTGTGTGTACGTGTGTGTGTGTACGTGTGTGTGTGTGTGTGTAAGAGAGAGTGTCTGTGTTTGTGCTTGTTTCTGTATGCTTGAGTTTTTCGTTTGTTTGTTTTGTTTTGGTGTGTGTCTAACGGTGTGTACATGTATGTGTATATAAGGTGTGTGTGTGTGTATTAGTTTCTGTATGCTTATTATGTGTGTGTGGTGTGTGTGTGTGGTGTGTGTGGTGTGTGTGTGTTGTGTGTGTGTGTGTGTGTTGTGTGTGTGTGTGTGTGTCTGTGTAAATGGGTTAGCAATAAAGTGGCCGGGGACCTCTGTGGTGTGGTTTGTGGAGTAAAGGAGTGGCGTGCTAAAGCAGTGTGGCCCTAACGGATCCCCGAGGGCAGTTTAGCTGAAGGATGCACAGAGAGCAGAGCAGAGCGGAGGAGAGCGGAGGAGAGGAGAGCGGAGCGGAGGAGAGCGAAGCAGAGCGCCCCACAGAGCCTGCTGCTCTCAGACACTAAGAAGGTCCACTTCCTGGCATTCAGCCTCATGATGGCTCTAATGCAGCCCTGGTTGCCGTGCTGAACCCCAAAGAGGAAGCTATCACACGCACGCACACACACACATATACACATACACCAATGTACACGGGTGAATGCACACACTCACATACACTACACAAATATGCACACACATGTAGGCAGGCATGTACACACACACACCACAGCGATATATATACACACACACACACACACACACACACATATACTACAGCCCACAAATATACACATACACCAGCCACACCACACAAACACACACACTCACACAGGGGATGATGAAACTCGGGGAAAAACAGGAGACGTGAAGGCATGCAGCACTGCCTGAGTGCCGTTGCTGGGTCAGATTTTGCCGTTGAAGTAGCCAATCACGACTTTGATGTAAAGAGCATGAACTGAAAGATTTGTCCTTTTCTGCACCTTTCCACATGACGTAGATTTTTTTGGCAGAATTGTTGCAGTAGCTGACAGAACCTTTGAGGCTAATTTAGAGACTTGCCGCTTGTGTGGACAGTGTGTGCAGACATATTCAAATGTGTTCTTGACAGCGTGGACACAATCGATCGTACAAAAACTAAAAATACGTCCCTGTTTCCATGGGGCGTGGAGGCACTGCTTCCGCGAAAAAAAAAGCCTCTGTGGGTTCCACTGTCCTCTGAAGGTAGTTACATCAGTGTGTTGCATAAAACTCCTGTCTGTGAATTGAAGCAAAACAAAGAAAATCGTAGCTCAAATAAAAGCAAACCCGCTAGATTTCTCTGAGGTGGTTCCAAGGCTGCATCACTAACACACGCCTTCTCCCCCCACTGGAAACACGAGGTGGGCATAAAAGGAGCAATTATTCTGGGAGAGATCTGGCAGTGTTGAGTCTCTTAGTGTAGTTCAGCATTCCCTGCGAATGCCCTCTTCTCCTTTTTCTCAACTCTTCTTTTCTCTTTCCTCTCTGCTTTTGTTTTTCTTTTCTCTTCTCATCTTTTCTCCTCTTTTCTCATCTCTTCTCTCCATTCCTTTCCTTTCATTTCCTCTCTTCTCCTCTCTCTTCTCTTCTCCCTCTTCTCCTCTCTTCTTTTCTCTTCTCCTCTCTTCTGCTCTCGTCTCCTCTCTTCTCTACACCAACATAACATAGCTTATACAGCTAGCTGATCTCTCAGTATTGCAGACACAGCTATATATAACGTTTGTAATTAAATGGATTAAATTCTACTGGCTAAGCATTCTGATCTCTCTGGCGGTTTATTAAAATCTTTTTTTCATTCTGTGGGTCTGTATGGCCTGTCTTGTTGTTGTTGTTGTTGTTGTTGCTGCTGCTGCTCTACAGAAGCACATTGTTTGCTTGCACAGTTATTGTATCATCTTTGAAACCCACATAATGGGGGATGAGGAGCCAAATTGTTTGGTATTCTGAACTACAGCGGCGAGTTGTGGATGGAGGGCGAGAGATATATCAGCACCAGCACGGTCTATCTGTGGCCATCTCTTATCTGCTACCAAATGAGTGGACGCGGCTGGCCTTCCACACAGTATGGCTCTGACTGCAAAGCTCCGTAATTTGTTTTACTAAATGTATCCATTCGTTATTTTTCCCCTTTTATCGGGATGCTAATGCCGTTCATAATTTGCGCTTATCTCTGAGGCTGACAGGCGGAATTCACACTCGAGCCGAGAGCGGGCGAGGAATGACCCGACCCAGAACCCCTACCCCACCACCCCCCCTCCACCCCACTACATACCCCACCACATCCCCCTCCCAACCCCAACCTCCACCCACCCCCACCCCTCCCCCCAGATTCCCCCTCTGCTTTATCCTCAGTACCAATGAAACATGACTGACTGCTGTATGAGTAGTTGTCATAGCAACCAGCTCATCTCTATTTCTCATTCTCTACTGCACACATATTCGCTCTCTCTCTCCCTATCGCTCTGTCTCTATAGCTCTCTCTGTGTATTTCTTGCTATTTCTCTCTCTCTCTCTCCCTCTTTCTTTGTTGGTCTCTGTTCCCACAGCTGAAAAACAAAGCAGACCGAAAAGTAACCCCCCTCCCCTCCCCACCCCCACACAAACGCACGCACATGCACATGTGCACACACATACACTTACACATACACATGCGAACATACACACACATACATCAGACACACATACACACACACCCCCTGTAGCCCTCCCCACACAGGAGTGATTTACCAACTCGAGTGGCATGCCTTCTTCATCCATTCTGCCTTATCGGGAGCCACAGGCTCTTATGCAAGCGGCTGCGCACACGGGCTGCATTTTTTACAAAGCCACACTGGAAGGTTCACACCAGCACCAGCTCCAGCCCCACTCACAGAGAGCCAGCCTCAGATATACCCAATTGCTATTCAGAGGAGGCCTTATCTGTTTCACTGTCAAAAATAGCCACCCCTGGGACTTAATAAGGAGGTGAGCAGCCATAACTCACGTAACGCGTTAGTCGACAATGAATAAGAATGATGTGCACTTTTTTAAAGGGTATCTCTTTTTTTTTACCTGTCTTTCTTTTTTTGGAAAACCTTGAGCATCTGACATGGTAATGAAGTGAGGAGTAAACAACGTCAAAATAATATTCAAAATAATATGCCCGTACCGTAATGAGCAGGAAAGAGAAGCCATTTTTAATAATACATGCCGGCTACTTTGTGTCAACACACCGTGGCCAAGGGTGGTACTGTATCTCCGTGCCAATACCCATGGCTTTTGTTACCGCCTAGACTTCCGCTCCTAGTAACACTGATACCTTGGTGAGTGTAGAAATATTGAAAGTTGTACATGAGGCTTGAGCCTTGTTTGTGTTTGCGTGTGTTTGCAAGGGTAAGATGATCAGACAGAAACACCATCGATGGGGCTTCCCCCATGCACCTCATTAATTATTAAAAGTGTTTGTGGCTAGATGTGTATGTATGTTTGCCTGTGTGTGTGTGTGTGATAGAGAGACAGAGAGAAAGCTAGAGAGAGAGCAAGAGAGAGAGAAAGAGGAAGAGAGGTCGAAGCTGTAAAAGGTTTTTTCATGTCAAGTAGGGCTGTAATATTAAGAAAGTGTGTGATATGTGATAACATTCATGGCTGAATGTTGCGATGACGATATCACTTGTGATAAATAATCCAATACTTAAATGTACATTTTTAATTTCTTCTCTGCTAGTCTCTAGACAGTTAGCAGTCGTTGCTGTGAGTGGGGTCAAGGGCAGTAGAGCTTCATCTGATTTGCCAAATAATTTGATATGGGTAGCGTAGAAGCATACCTTATAGACATCTACTTTTTATTGCAGCTAAGCCATGTTTTGCTTGCATACCTGGGTCTCCCCACCATGAGGGTCCCAAAGATTATGAGCTATCCTGAGTGCACATTGCCTCCTGAGTCCTGAGTACACATTGCCTAATTTAATCTCGCATATAAGACATATAAGTTTCCCACTAATGAAGAAATTAAAGGAAAATTAAAACTAGAATCTCACACATGCATCTCTCCCCTGCCGGTCTCAGTGTTTCAGAGAGAGCCTAGCCGACAGAAACATGAGCTTAGGTAATGCGTAAGTGATGCTCTAATTAGCTTCCTCTGGCCTGAAGCATTCGCGGGCACTGTATTGGTGTATCTGTGATAGAGTGCGATATTGCTGTGTTCAGCTAAAGGCTGATTTCCTAGAGTGCGATCTATCAGAGCCGGTTGGACAGCCAAGGCGCTGTGCCTCTACAACAGTGAGGCTGGAGGTCTGTGGACAACAACATAAACGCATCCGAGAGCGAGCGCAACTGCTCATATAGGTCAGCCGCATGCATTATAGTACAGCTAGTCAGATTTACGTCATCTCATCCACTCCAAGAGTACTGACTGCCACAAGCACCAACCAGCTAAGAAACCCTAAGTAGCATGAAAGAGACTGGGAAAGCACCAGTCGATGAGGATGACTGGATAAAAGAGCAAGGCAAAGAAGGAGAGGGAGAGAGAGAGAGAAAGAGAGAGAGAGAGAGAGAGAGAGAGAGAGAGAGAGAGAGGGAGGGAGGGAGAGCATAGATTTGCACATGAACACAAATACCCCACCTAAGAATTCATATCCCCCTCAGGGAATTTGAGGAAAAAAGAGAAAGAAAAAAAAAAACCATGGGACCATCCTGGCCTTTTATTTTCCAGTTCAGGGCTTCCCCTTTTTTGCAGATAAATGCTCTCCAATCCAGCATGACAGATGTCACAGTGCATCGCTTCTATTTTGATATGTACCCTCTGATCCTGCCACAAACAATAAGGAGGCATGCGCTGGGGCCGCTCCCTCCCCCGACAGCGCTGTGACACTCGTGATTATTTTAAAGGTGCATCATGGGCCGCATCGAGCAAGGGGTTGGGGTTGGGGTTGGGGTCGGTCGGGGGGTGGGTTGGTGGAAATGAAAAGGAGGTGTGGCGGGGGTGCAGGCATGGGGGCCTGCCATTTCGGTGGCCGATGTTGGGGTAATATCAGCCGGGTGAAGGTCCGGGAGGGTGGGGGGCTGCATGACGTGCAGTCGGCTGTCAACTGGCAACAGCGAACACCCCGGAGTTTAGTCGTTGCTGAAGCACAAGGAAAAGTCTCAGGAGCTCGTTCTGTAGCACAGCTTTAAGTCGGTGTCGTTTCTGTTAACATGACTTCGATTCTATTTCTCAAAAGACACACACACACATATATATAGACACACATACACTGACACATACAGAGAGAGAGAGAATGAAAGACACACACGTCAACACACAAACACACACACACACACACACACACAACCGCACACGTAGAGACACACACACACACACACACAGACACACAAACTCTGACACACACAAACATCCATTAATGCAGCATATCAGGTCAAGGTAAGACCCACTTCCTTTGACATGGTTCAATACTACACTTACTGAAAAGTCAGCATTCCCCAGGCAGCCAGAACAGTGCTATTGTTCACCGAAGAGCGCTGAAATATTTCTTTGCCTATACCGAAACTACTGGATCAGCAGCAATTAAGCATAGTCTGAGGGGGGGGGGAGATTGAAAAATAAATAGCCTGTATTCAGTAAAATTGTAGGTCAGCAGTAGTGAAGCTGCGGGAGAGCCGAAAGGCTGCCGTGGCACACACACACACACACACACACACACACGTGCGTGCATCTGAGAGACCACCGCTTTTCATCAACCACTGCCTCTCCTGGAGGGGGGGGAACCAAGTGTGTGGTGCTGGTGCACTCACACTCACATTCACAACAACACCCCTCCACCCCCAGGCCTTCCTCCAGACCCCTGAGTTTAAGAGAGAAAGAAAGAGAGAGGGGGGGGGGTGCTCTGTCCAAAGTGTTTACTCCTTTACTACATATAGCAGTGCACTTATATAGTGTGTCTTTTGTATTGTCTGATTGGCTACATAATGCACTTTATGGTGAATGGGTGAACTTTTTTTGAATTTGGCAAGACAAAGAGAAAGAGAGTGAGTGAGAGAGAGAGAACGAGAGAGAGAGAGAGAAAGTGGCAGAAGCAGAGTGGTATAGGCAATTATGGTAGGAATTAAAAATGAGTTGATGCTCCTGGACTCCAAGAGCTAAATGGGGTAGACAAATACAGCGACTCTTCCTATAAAGTGACCACAGAACATTGAGTACCACTTCTGGTGTGTGTGTGTGCGGGGGGGGGGGGTCAAAGAATTACTTAATGTGTGTGGTGATTGGTCTGTGATTGGATTCCACAGAGCTGTGGAGTTTGGGCTTGGGAGACAATGGTCATGAGAATTACTGGTGAGTTCATCATCTGTCTGTTTTCTTTATTTGTTCCAGAAGACAGGAAGCTGTTTGTGGGGATGCTGAACAAGCAACAGACCGAGGAGGACGTGTACCGTCTCTTCGAGCCCTACGGCGTCATCGAGGAGTGCACAGTGCTGAGAGGTCCTGACGGAAACAGTAAAGGTATGATTTCATGTCCATATACTTCCTGTATGTTCAACGTTCAAAATTCATATTTTTAAAAGGTCATAGAGTGTCACTGGGCAGTATTACTTTATGCAGTAATTAAAACACAAGGCAGCCGAAGAGTGAGACCCAAGACAAGGCCGAATGACCCATATGGGAATGTTAAAAAAAGAGGAAAACATCATTTGTGGTCAGTCCAGTACCTGGTCAGTCAAATCCAAAATTTAATGAGTTTATCCTTGGATTCACCTTTCAGACAAAGTTTTGTTAAAACTGAACCAGTAGTTTTGGCATAATGCTATAATAATGCATAACAACATCCTCTTTCAAACAAACACACCCACACAGACACATAGTTCAGAAACTTAAAAAGAGAAGTGAGACAACAACAATGTTAGGTTAGAAGAATAAACAATACAAACATTAACAAAAACAAATGTCTGTGGAAAATAATGTATTACATAAACTTATGTACAGTGGCAGAAAATGTATGGGTGTCAACATGTGAGAAGTGTACAGTGGAGTGTGTGTAGGCGTTGAGAGTGCCTTTGTGAATGAGAAAGATCTGATGGTAGCGTTGAGCAGGGGAAAGGAAGGAATGAAAGGCTAACAGTAAGCCCACCTGTACTAGGCAGGGGTAATTAGCTTATCGTCTCCCCACCACTGCCCATAGTCCACACACACTCTGCGTGGACAAAAAGGTGCACACTGGGTTGTTACACACACACACACATACATGTGCGCTCACATACACACACACGTGCACACACACACACACACGTGCACACGCACACATTCACTCACACAGACACACACAGACAGACACACACACACACACAATTTGCTGTACAAGCAAACAATGAGGGTCTAAACATACATTTAGTACCAAATCATCACCCACCCCATCTAGCAGTACAACAGCCAGCAAAAGGCTCCAGTGTCTTGCTGTGCTCAGATATGCACAGTGACACATGCATCTGTCCGGCTGCTGCTTACTGCGCCTGTTTTGGAAATTATACTTGGGGCTGAGGGACTCCTCTCCTCGGGTCTGCTTTCAAATGAAATTTACGGGTTAGGAAAAAAAAAGAAATCATGTCAAAACAATTCAGACATCCTTCCGTGATGAAATAAGGCAAGGGCCCGAGGTTTCATTTAAAATAGCTCTCGCATGTGTCATCATGTTCCACCCCCCCCCCCACTGCCTGATCCCCTTCTCCCCCCCCTTATTCCTCAAAATGAACCAACTGTCTTTGTTCACTATCGCATTAAAAAAAAAATCCATCAGCATCAAAACATGCATTAAAACAGTGATGATGAAACAGCTCACAACTTTCTTGATAAGTGTTTCACACTCTGCAGGTTCTGTTCTTACGTAAACTCACATGTTGAGACCCATACAATGAGTGAATATTTTCTGCCCCTGTTTTATTTTGCTAAGGGATTCTACATGAGCGGCTGCATAATGAATGGGAAGCGTATCAGTTGTAGCAGGCTGAGTGTTTAATATGTATAGACAGGCGTGTGGTGCTAAATAGTGTGGTTTTTCTGCTTCATCGGTGCAATCTGTACAAGAGCCTCCAGCACCTGCAGCCTGGAGGGGGAACGGCATGCTGAGCAGGGCGGGTTGGGGTGGGGGGGGGTGTGTGTGTGGGGTGGGCGGTGTAGGGGGGGTAGTGGTGGGGAGGGGGGTGGGGGGGGGGTTCGGTCTCGCCTTGTATCCCTGCCATGTTTTGATGAGCTTCTCCTCACATTGTTTAATAATGGCACCCTGTGTGTATGTGTGTGTGTGTGTGTGTGTGTGTGTGTGTGTGTGTGTGTGTGTGCGTCTGTGTGTGTCTGTATTTCAGGCTGTGCCTTTGTAAAGTTCTCCACACACGCCGAAGCTCAGTCTGCAATCAGCGCCCTGCATGGCAGCCAGACCATGCCAGTGAGTACCCTTCACTTTGGCTGGATACGCCCAGCTTCACATGCAAAACGCACAAACAAACACCTCACATCCCCCAGTCTCTCCTCATCTCTCCTTTTTTTCTCTCTCTCATCCCTCTCTCCATGTCACTCTCCTACTCTGTGGCTGTGGTTTTTTTCTTTTCCTCCTTTCTCTCCATTCACTTCATTCTCTCACTGTTTTTGCTCATTTAAATATACTGCAGACACAAACATGGAAAAAAACAACATCTGTATGAACTCCTGTTTTATTAATATGTCTCTTATAATGGCACACAGCATCGGTATATCTTTCCCAAAACCCTAAGCTGAAGCAAACCAGGTGCAACTCTAGCCCTTCATCTAAATTCAGTCAAGCTAGGTAACTCTGGAGGTTTTATGTACCGCGCGCACAAGCTACCAGCCTGTTTATAGACTGCCGTCTGAATAGGCGAATTTGTATATGAAGTCCCTTTGTGGTGCTTTTTTCAAGGCCTTCACTTAGCCAGTGTGCGGCTCCACAAAGCCTCCTCATTGTGCACCACAAGGCTGACTCACGCCGACCCCACAAGCAGGGCAGAGCAGGGCATTATTCAGGGGTTTGAAGTGTCCTCTGCATTCAAGCCTGCCTTTGTCTGAGTGAGTCCTGCAGCATGAGAGAGAGAGAGAGAGTGGAGGGGGGGAGAGAGAGAAAGGCAGAAAGAGAGAGATAGAGAGGGAGAGAAAGATGTAAGAGGAAAGAAGAAAGAGAGCCAGATGGAAAGAAAGCAGCAAGAAGAAATAGATGCAGAAAGAAAGTGGGAAGAAGAAGAAGAAAAAAAGGGTGATGCACTTGGGGGGAAAAAATAGAAATAAATGTAAAGGGAGTGAGAAGAAGACGAAGAGAGATAAAGAGAGAAATGGAGAGAGAGAGTGTGTGTGAGAGAGAGAGAGGCAGCGGGGTGTGTGTGTGTGTGTGTGTGTGAGCGCTGCGCTGCGTAGTGTGTGTGTTGCGGGCGCACGTGAGCATGTTATTTATGGCCGACAGTGGCAGGGTAAGCAGGAGGCTGCAGAGGCTGGCTGGCTGGCTGTGTCATTAGTTTTGGCGCAACCTTGAGGTCAATATAAGTGCAAATGACTCCGGGACAGTGTGCAGGGCCCTGAGCAATGGTGCATTAGGACTCCCTGCTCCTCTTCCACCAACCGACCCCCCCCCCCCCCCCCCCCCCCACACACACACACACACACACCCCACCCACCCCAACATCTCAACACCTCTCCATATCCTGCTCCCCCCTCACATCTCCTCCCAACCACCCCCCCCCCCCACCCACACACACACACCCAAACGTTACACCCCCCCCAAAACACCACCACCACCACCCAGCCTCCCGGGATATTAGGCAATAGACTTGTTTACTTCACCTTTCACCACATGGGCTGGTGAATTATTCATTTGCGTATAAGCGGGAGAGGAACCGGAGAAGGGGAGAGAGAGGGAGAGACAGAAAGAGAGAGAGGAGAGGGGGAGAGAATAAAAGAGGGAGAGAGACAGAGTGAGAGAGAGAAAGAGTAAGGAGGAGAACGAGTCAGAGAAGAATTGAAGACAGGGGTGACCGAGGAGCGTGTGACTGAAAAGGATTTATCTCCTTGTCTACTAAATTGATTATAAAAATCCGATCGGCATCTCCGCCCCGGCAAGCTGGATTCAGAACCGTGGTCCGACACGCGGTACTCTTTACCTCCGTCTTGCCTTCTCTGCTGGTTCAGCAGACCGACCGACCAACCAGCGGCTGGTCCAGGAGAGACGCTAGGTAGAGACCGGTGCTGAGCGCTGTGCAAAAAACATCGCCATCATAGCTGGCCTGAGGGGGGAAAAAAAATAACACAACTGTAGCACCAACGGGAATAGAGCGCTCTTGTTTCGGAACACACTAACCCACATGAGGACTTCTCTCAATGGTGTGTGTGTGTGCTAAATGTCTAAAAATAAGTACTGGAGTAGCATTCGACTCCAGTGAGTGTTGGTTTGTGGGTTATAGAAAGGCCAGTAATAGCTAGCTAGCGATGTATCAGGACACACTAACCCATATGAGGGTTTTTTTTTTTTCATTTCAAACCCAACAGAACATAGCTGCTACATAGCTGAGCAGCAGTGAAGAATGGCGTCTGACTTCAGTAGTTTTGGTTTGAGGGTTACAGCTAGGGCCAGCTGCAGTCAGCGTGGGGATAGAGAGGGTGGCGAATAAATTCACACACCCAGATTCAGTTGTCAGGTATATATATATGTGTGTGTGCATGCATACACATGCATGCCCGCGCCTACATTAGCCCCTCTCCATCTCTCTGTCATGTGCTTATACAGCCATGAGCATACGTCAAAGATTCACTGACTGATCTTATTTTCCAGCTCGCGGGGCTTGCAGTGAATATATTTGCGTTTTCTCGTGTGTGTGTGTGTATGTGTGTGTGGGTGTGTGTAGATAGAGGGGGTGGGGCATGAAGTGTGTGTGTATGTGTGTGGGTTTGTGTCTGTGTGTGTATGTGTGTGTGTGTGTGTGTGCGTGTGTGTGAGATGACGGGTCAGATGAGAGGTCCTGACAGGTTCAACATTCCGCACACGCATGGCGGGCCATCTCTCCTCCGCAGGCCCCACACACACAAGGTCTTTAGATGCTCCACAATTAAAAATTTAAGCGGCCCCGCTGTAGAGCAAATTGCCAGGATTCGGGAGGTCCTTGTAGCACTGCTGCTCCCACAACAGAATAACAAGGACGGAAGGTGTGTGGGTTAGACCCAGTGGGCCTTTGCAGGCAGACTGATTTCTGCCTGTGTTTCTGAGCAATACAAATCTGCGGAAGAGGCTTAGATGGAGAGAGAGAAAAAAAAGCAAAGCTACTGCTCAGCTATCTGATATGAAGAGCTGCTGGTGGTAGAAGAAACAAGTCCACTTAACTGAAGCTGTGGAGGATAAGTGCGTTATCATCAGCGAACATGGCACATAAGAAACTGCTGATCTTATAGTATAATAATGCAATAACTTCTGTGTTTTTTTTTCTCTCTGCTTCTGCACATAAGGTGTGCTATGTGTTTTCTAGACAATGAAATATTATGATCTTAATTTTGCCTAATGAGGTTGTTGCAAACTCAGCTTTAAATTTGTTCGTTTTTCTGGACTCAGCCTTCCTAAGCATTTTGCATAAACAGGTTCAAATAAATTAATCCGCTACTTTTTCCAGCAAAGAAACATTAGCGTGGGTTATTTGCACATTTGTTACGCCGTTGTTGTCGCCACCACCGCCACCGCCACCGGCACGTATGTGATCACAATACACAACGCTGGCCCCTGATCACATCGGCGCCCAGCCAGCCGGTAATAGGATCCAGAGGGAAGCTCGGTGGACAGGGTCTTTGTTCCTGTGACAAAGAGGAAGAGACAGGGACACCACAGAGGCACTGGCCCGGTGACACTTTAGTCCTTTACAGGTTTTACGAGTCACAGGCACTTAATATAAGATGATGGCAGGCACTGGATAATCCAACCTTATTACCTTATTCGGGAGTAATGTGTGGAGACAGATGTTGTAGCTTTAGAGTAATATCAAATATATGGCTTAGTTTGCAGCTTCATCTTACGCCGTTCACACAAGGGTCCACAGCTTGGAAAAGCACCAAGGTGCCCTATGCGATGGGACTCTCGTAAAGAAACATACCTCCCTTTGATTGTGAGCCTCTCTCGCTCTATCTTTCTCTTCCTTTTTCCCCCCCCCCGTCTTCCACAACTCTTTTTCCTCTGTAGAACAGCTGCGCATTTTATTCCCACACTTTTACTCCCCTTTCCTGAATCCACTCTCGAAGCTCCAGGCCTGTGGGAATTCTCCTGACACTTGGCAGCTTAAATTTTAATGAGAGTTTTACTTCATAGTTCATCCACTTCGCTCTGCAGCAGCAGTCTGCCTCACTCACTGATACGTGAACAGCCAAGGGAGAAAAAAAAATCAAAAGAACGAGAGAGGAAATAGAATAGATTAAAAAAAAAGATAGACAAATATCCATGTGTTAGTTGTCATTTAACTTTCCTTGCAACAAACAACAAAAAAGAAAAATGCAACGGCCAATAAAGAGCGATAGCGATCGTTTCAAACAGAGCTGCTGATGGCTATGGATAATGAAAACAGTTAAGGCAGAACATCAGAGCACTTATGCAGGCTTATTGTTGGGAGGACCTCCAATAAATGCCAGTAGTGAAGACACAACACGGCTAGTGGAGGATAAAGACGTTGTAGAGTTTTATGCAGCTATCCTAATGCAGCTTCATTTATCCTCATCTACCAAGTTGGGCCATCAAACGTTAGCCATGGTCTGTAGGCCTTAGTGTAGACAGAATATCTCTGAAGATAATAGCCCTGAAGTAATCAGAAATTTGCAGCATAGTCAGCAAGTAAGTTTCTGACACTGTATTGTAGTGTATTGTGTTTTAGCATGGAAACGAGGCTAGCCTCTTAAAGGTACAATATGAAATTTTGTTGACAGAGATAAAAATATAAATTGGACAATGGAGAAACAGTGTTTCTTCCCAGTGTTCTTGTAGATTCTGTCTGTTTCAGATCTTTATGCCTCTGTTTACAGGTCTA
>CM059276.1:13014655-13072155 GCA_030347295.1 Setipinna tenuifilis | reverse complement strand
AAAAATGCGAATTGATTCGCGGTTGGGATTTACCACACTGCAGCGGGCCAGAGTGAACCAAGCGATTGAAACAATTAAAGCACAATTCACATAAGACAGACCCAGGCCGAGGAATCCCACCGCTGTTGGTCCTGTGCAGCTAACAAATTATTGCACCTGACACATTTCTAAGGAGTTAACGCACACGAGAGAGGGAGGAAAAAAAAGGTTAATGTTGTAATAATATCTTTGTAGCACAGACAACCAGCAAGAAAAATAGAAAAAAATCAATACAGCGTTTGCTGTGACATCTTTTGCCGATATCTGGTAAATGTCTAAATTGCATCATATTATTGGCTTCTAAGGAATGTTATTACTTAATACATTCCAAACGGACAATCAAGCAATAGACTATGTGTCAACATTCGGAGGAAAACCAAATTTGGGGGCAAGTGTATTTCGACATCGTTTTCGCGGAGGACACGGTAATGGAATTTGGGGAGGGAGGGAGGAAGGAAGGAGGGATGAAGGAAAGGATGGAGGGAGGGAGGACGGGAGGGAGGGAGGGGGACGATGGATATCACCGCATCTTAAATGCCTTCCTGCCCCAGGAGGGCTCTGTCCAATGAAACCTGGTTCTCAATAACCCGTCCTCCCCACAAGACAGAACACTGTGTATTCTCCCCACCACCATTGCCACCGCTACGAAATATAGCAAACCATGAAACACACACACATACTGGCACACACACACACACAGATATAGACACAGACACACACACACAGACACACACACACATACACACACACTCACACACACATACACACTATACACACACACCCACACACACACACACACACACACACTTACACACACACACACACATGCACATCTGATGTACAGAGTATAGAAAATGACAAAATTAAAGAGCCACTTCACATATACGGCAGTGGATAGGATTATGGGCCTTAGCTGACAGCCAGTAAATTGGATTTTAGTCAAAGCAGAGGAGGGGGGATGTGAACACAAATTGGAGGGACACAACATTGACAACATGCCCAGGGAAAAGAGAGCGAGAAAAAGTGAGGGAGAGAGAGAAGATAGAGAGAGAGAGAAAGAAAAAAAGAGAGAAAGATGTATGTGGGTGTGCATTTCTCCAGATAGACTTAACTGTTCTCCAGACAAGTACTCATTTGTAGATTTTTTACAGGAACATAAATACTTCCAAAGCTTTTTCACCGGGCGAAAGTGTTACCTCTCCTCCCTTCCAGCAAAGGTCCTGCTAATACATGGCAAAAGAACAAACCTCAATTTAGCTGCAGGTTGTTCCTGTCTATAGGCTTAGTGTTGATATCTTGTCTGAGTGCCATTGCCCCCCTCCCTCCCTCCCTCTTTCGTTCTCTCTCTCTCTCTCTCTCTCTCTCTCTCTGCTTCTCTCCCTCCCTGCCTCCTTCTCTTTTGATCTCTTGTCTATGCGACACAGCAACCATCTCAATCTGCTGTAGCCCCCTACTTGCTACATAAACACACACTCACAAACACACACACATACAGGCATGTGAGCACATACAAACACACACAGACACACACAGACACACAGACACACACACACACACACACACATACACATGCACGCAAACACACACA
Organism: Setipinna tenuifilis; assembly: GCA_030347295.1. Taxonomy (NCBI): domain Eukaryota; kingdom Metazoa; phylum Chordata; class Actinopteri; order Clupeiformes; family Engraulidae; genus Setipinna; species Setipinna tenuifilis. The sequence goes on along the minus strand of CM059276.1, from coordinate 13,070,528 downwards.
CACACACCGCCCACACCTTCTGAGTAACAACCCAGCGTAGTTGATGAAAAGGGCAAAAAGATCTTTTCTACTCAGTAGTTATCATCAAAAAACTGCATTAGATTAATATGACTCACAAATGACTTGAAAGCCCTCCAATATGTTCTTCAGACAGCACTAATGAAGACTGAGCATGGTCAGAGGGTGAGTGATGGGCAGCTGGGATGGCTCTTATTGACTAACAACGCCCCCTGTTGGGAGAAGCTCAGAATGCCCACCGACCCTCCATCCTCCCAATCTCCCCAGAGCAGCCGAAGCCCGAGGCTACCCTGAGAGTACTAAGGTTGCCAGCAGAAAATAAATGAAGTATTTTAAAGTCAAATAAGCCTTATCTGAGAAATGCTACCATCGAAAAAAGGAATGGTATTTTCGAGGCTGCCATCTCAGTCTGTCGGGTTTTTTTTTTTTTTCTCTTTTCAAATGACTCAAAATTCAATTTGATGCAATTTACTTTGACAGGCGAGGTGCACACGCCGGCAGAATACATCCCTGGACACATACCAACGAGGCATCATCCCCTATTAGATGTGAAAAATATTGCTCCCAAATAACCCAATTACTCTCACCGCTAAAGTGCTACTGAGAAGCATTGCTCATGATTAGGCCCAACATGTGCATTTAAATTATTAAATATCCCACATTCACGTCAACGACACACACACACACACACACACCTTCCCCCAGACTGCCTATTGGGTGACAGTGACTGTCGAGGTCCGAGAACAAAGCAATATCGGGCGGCCAGCTCCATCTTTGCCCTCGGCCCCGCAGAGAAAAGCCCAGGAGAAATTATATTAAAACACGATGCTTCAGCCCTACGCACGATTACATTTATCCCTCAAGCACAGACAATTCCCGCCAAGCTCAGCCTGTTTCTGTCAAGACCGTTGTCTGCAGGCTTCCCCCAGCGGAGCACCCGGCCGGCTGCAGTTTCAGGCCATTTGCGGGTCCAGGACCTCAATAACCAGGGTCCTCGCTTTCCCTCTCTCTCTCTCTCTCTCTCTCTCTCTGTCTTTCTTTCTCTCTCTCTCTCTCTCTCTCTCTCTCTCTCTCTCTGTCTCTCTCTTTTACTCTTATTCTGTCTCCTTCTCTCTCTCTCATTCCATTTCTCTCTCCCCCTCTCTCAATCTCCCTCCTCCCCCTCCCCCTCCCCCTCGCCCTCCCCCTTGTTCTCCCTCTCCTCCTCCTCCTCCTCCTCCTCCTCCTCCTCCTCCTCCTTCTCCTTGTCTCTGCGTCCGGTGCGGTGCGGTGTAGTGCGGTGCGGTACGGTGCCAGTGCTGGACTGGCTGTAAGGGTCACAAGTGACAGTGGCGAGAGTGGGCGAGCCTCAGAGCGGTGCTACAGAGATAATTGCCATGTGATAAAGAGGTGATTGCCTGCTGGCACCAGGGGAGAATAATGCCATCAGGTTGCAATAAAAAAGCAGATGCCTGACACTAAATGGATGCTGTGGCACAGGCGACTTCTTCCAGCCTCCCTCCCTCTCTCTTTCTCTCTCGCTGTCTCTCTCTCTATTTTGTTGTGTCCATATATGAATACTATTTTTTATCTTCTGAAGGGGGAAAAGGTTATGACAATAGAAACTTTGTTCAAAAGCCATTTAGTTTTCTTTTTTTTTTTTAAAAACATGAGCCACAGTTTATTCAATGTACCAAATAAAGAGCTATAAATATATTTGCAAAAATCTAATTGGCTGATATTTGGATGAAAGCAGACAAACACCAAAGAACGATTGCATGGAATGATTCTGAATGTTATTACTAGCATAAAGCTAGACTGTGTTTCTTTCCCTTTAAAAAGCAAATTGATATTGTTCACTTCAGTCCAACATAATTACATGCTTGAGCTTTCAATGTGCTGTGTTTAATTCGTAAAAAGCATAACTGAATGCCACGTTGTTATCCATGACAATCTGGGAAGCTGCCTTGAAAGACTGCATTATCTGTGTGGCGCAAAGCAAGAAATTGGACTGTGGAAGTCATCAACCTTGTCCTGTTATCTGACCATACCACCACCACCACCAACAGCCCCCCGCCCCACACACACACACACATATCCAGCCCCCGAGTCCCAATCCCCCCACAGGGAGTTGACAAGCTGGCAGCATGCTGAGCTCCAGCCGGCTTTAAGTCTCGGGGTCCTATTGAAAGGAGAGTGAGGGGGCCACCAAAGTGCCTGATTAGCGTAGCACGCTGTGAGCCATAATAAGGGCCCCGAGGAGAGCCGTGCCTGGCCGCTCCGCTCCTAATCTCAATGGGCACATGAAGGGCCACCTGGCTACACTAGACCTGACGCGCACCATCACCTCATATTTAATGGCTGCGTTTGTTCGTTTGTTTATTTGTTTGTTTGTTTTGTTCTGTTGCTCCCCCCTTTTTTCGTTATTAACAGAAGCTCTTTTGTTTGGTCCCCATTGGAATCTTTTTTTTTTTTTTTGTATTACCTAAAAGCTCAATTTATCTTGTTCGGAGCAAAATGGATGATCCCCATTTGTCACGTTGATAAAATTATGCAAATGACAAAAGGAGTTAATAGATAGCAGTGGCAGGGCACCGCGCTAATGGATGAGGTGCCAGCATCCGGCCGTTCTGTGGTGGGACAGTCGCTTTCAGGCTACCTGACAGGGGCATTGAGGTAAAATAATTGGCTTTTCCTGCCCAGGGACTCCATGCAAATAGGAGGTACGGAGGAGAACGAAGCGAGAGCGAGAGCGCGAGCCAGGTGCCTGCCTGGTGGTGTCGTCATGAGAGTTTTTACCGCCAGGCACAGGCGGAGGCTCCGGGTCGCAGTCTCTGAGTGAGAGAGGGAGAGAGGGAAAGAGAAATAGAGAGAGATAGAGATAGAGAGGGAGAGAGAGAGAGAGAGAGAGAGAAGGAGAGAGAGAAAGAAAGAAAGAGTTGCATCTCTGTGCCGTCAGTACAGACTCTAGGGGAAAGAGAGATGGGGATAGAGTGGAAAAAACAAGCGAGAGAGAGAGAGAGAGAGAGAGAGAGAGAGCTGTTCAGAGAGAGGAATTAAAAGAAATGTTGCACCAAAACATGTTCTATAAAGTTGGGTAAAAAGTATTTGAATAATTGTTCATATTTATATAAAATTATGTTGTGTGTTTATATATCTATAGCTCCAAGTGACGCCTTCCACCAGACTTCCAAAATAATTTAATTTAAATCTCATTGCTGTTGTCCAACTTGCACTCATGACGTGTATGGCAGTGGGCATCCATTGTGTATAAATTATGGAGAGTGAAACAGTGACAGTGGTGTTTATCCAGTCAAATGTAGGCAAAACAAAACAAACAATGGAAGCATCTTGTTTAGAAGGGGCCATGTGATTGCATTTGCCTGTCAAAAATTATGATGATTTTGTATATGATTATGTGAGCACCAGTGGACACGTGATGTGTGTCCTGGTGTGTGTGCGGCTTTGGGTAATCAGTAGAGCCTCTCTCCAGAGAGCAAGAAGAAGGCCGTCTGTCTCTTTGAATCAAGCTGAGTTCTCCATTCCTTTCCACTGCAATCAGCTCATCATATCAGTATTATTTGTGTTGCCCCAAGGTACCTTTACCATTGACAAAAAAAAACCTCCCTTTTCTCCATAGGCTGATTCAGTTGCATATTACATGGTGTTAACAAAAGAGTAGAATTAAAATGCCTCTCTTTGCTTTTGCATCGGTATGTAGAAGCTGTCAGTCACACACGCATGGCTAAGAAAACTAAACCCCTAAAATTGGAAATTTGAAGGAACATGCCCACGCGAAGGGTGACATGTCAAAGGATAACCATTGTATTGGATGCTCAAATACAACACCGTGACAAAATCCATACTCCACTCTACATTTTCTTTATATAACCTGTGCAGTTGCAACATGTCACCTTGTACGGGCCCCACACCCGAGGCCCCCCTTGTGCCGAAACTTGTACATCACAGGCGACTCCCCAGCGAGCTGTCAACCCCAGGGCCGTTACAGTGAGCTACAGTAGTCAGTGCACAGGTCTGTTTTGTAAGCACTGCATCAGTGGCAGGAACCAGGATTGAGTCCAGCTCACAGTTCACACAGCCTGATAAGAACAGAGGAACGGGCCAAGTTATTCTACCCGGTTATTCATCAGCGTGTCCTTTATTAATGGACTTACATCATAGGTCACTGTTGAGCACACACAAGTTGGCAGTCAAGCACGTGTAGCGGCAGTACAATAGCGGGAGAGAACAGAGCGACATTGAAAGCGGGGCTGGAGACGGAGCCATGCGCATTTAATACAGTTCAATCAGGGCCTCGGCGTGATTGCGGCGATGTGCACTTGTCATCCCAACGAGAGCCACAGACAGCTATTGAAACATTTCGAGGGATAATGACAGCCTTTTGACAGAGCAGATGGACATTTTCACTAAATGTGGGATGACAGATTTCTCTCCTTTTTTTCCCCCCTCCACTGTTCCACTTTCTCCTCTTCAAACTGCGCCACGCACCACCCATCCATCAAATGCATGGCCCCTTTCACTAACTTTTTTTGTCTCTTTTTCTCTCTCCTGTTTTTCCTCCTCTTTCTCGCTCTCTCACTTGCTTTCTCTAAATCCTGTTCTCCATCTTTGTCTGTCTCTCTTGCTCTCTTTGTGCTTCCTATCTCTCCTGTGCTCCCTATTTGACACTGTCTCTTTGCTCTTTTTTCTTTTTCTCTTCTCTCTCTCCATCTTTCTCTCCACTCCTTTCTCCCGCTCTCTTTGCTCTGTTCCTGTCTTTAGCAGCTCATGCAGCAGCAGGCGGCCATCATGGCGGCCAGCCACGGGGGCTACCTGACCCCCAGCGTGGCCTTCCCCGCCACACAGATCCACCAGATGGGGGCGCTCAATATCAACGGCCTCCCGCCCACCCCCATGACCCCAGTGTCCGGTGAGTTTCATCAGACGCCAGGTGGGCTGAGCCCCACACACACACACACGTCACTGTCTTTCTTTGGGCCATACAGAGCAACTAACCTGTAATGCTAGCTGGCTGGCTGCTTGGCTTGGCTTACCATGGTTGCAAAGGGTTGCAAGAGAATGTATTTCACTCTATCTGAGGGTTGTTTCATGAATAATGGGCAATGGAATTTGAATGGATAGACACAAGAGACTGTGGGATGTGAGAAAGAAAAATTTGGTCTGATCTGCCAATAAAGTTTCTTCTTTCTTTCGTTTCTTGAGTTTTCCAGGCTTACAGATCGGCTCTCAGTTTGATAGAAGTCAAAAAGTGTTTGTGTTATATCTGACATTTAGTTATATGATACAGCTTTGCACACATTTGGAAGCTAATATGCTGAATACCAATGCGTGGGCCATTAATTTTTGATGAAAATGTGTTGTCAAAGGCTATTCAAAGTTTGATGATGCCGCAAATCAAAGTTTTCCACACGTCAACGTACTTTGGAGGCTGAATTAGACCCCCCCCCTGCCTAAGAAGTCTCATAGGTGTGATAGCTTAATTTACAGACATGTTGACCTTGAGCGTTAAAATGAGGAACGCATGCAATCCGCTCTGTTTTCCATTACAAACATTCCTTTAGTATCCCAGGCAGACACATTACAGAGAGAGACAGCGTCTTTGAGGTATCCTGTACAACATTTGCTTATGCTGCAATATTTCTTTTTCTTTCTTTTTTCTTTCTCCCTCTCTCTCTCTTTCTCTGTCTCTCTCTGGAAAACAGCAAAAAAATGTCTGGATCTTCTGTGGAACATTTCAGATAATGAATAATACAGAATCCAGTCCTCTTTTGTTTTTGATTTTTGGCAAATTTTGCTGCATTATCAGTTTGGTTTCTGCATTGCAATGAGGAAGAGCACAGACGCACAAACATTCTGCAGGGACACTTCGACCTTATTTCCCTTCCAAAAGTGACACTTTTTTCAAGAAAAGTGACATTGAACAAAGTTGTTATCAGACATCATCTGTGACTCATTGTGACAGTGTGACTCAGTAACAAGTCTGATACAAAGCAAAAGAACAGCAATGCTGTGCTGTGTAATCTAACAAGCAAGACAATGGTATAATTTTTTCGCTATTGAATGTGAATTTCAGACCAAAACTGTCAGTTATGTAGCTCATATACAACAATAATACATACAGTACACAAAAACTACAGTACTTTTCTTTGACTTATCAGTAAATATTTTAGATTCCCAAAACATGGACTGGAACTGAATTTGTGGGCACATAGTGTTCAGAATTTTGACAGAATGATGTTGCCTCCTGCTTAAGTCTCCACTCGAATGCAGCAGCATGTCATGTCATTTTTAATGGTGCTCGACCAATTTTATTCAAAGCCGGCGTGCTCTGGCTTGAGTGATCTTGTGTCTGACTGGAATCAATGTCATATCATTATGCGCCGTGCACTGCTTTGTAAATTGGCCTCAGTCGCACACACACTTAATTGAGAGGGCCTAGCTGTGGCGTGCGCTTTCTGGTGAACCCAAACGCGCTCCATTGGACATGGCTTTGTAGTGTCGTCCCTCTGCAGATTGCCTTCCATTATTGAACTCATTGGAATCCATTGCATTATTAGTTCTTGTGTGAATATTTGACTATCGCTTGAAATTTCGGGGCATGGGATACAAAAGAATATATTTTTAACCTCCTTTTTCAGTCTTTCATTGATGTGTCACACCCAGGAGGCTCAAGATATTTTTCAACAACACCCCTGCTTGCTTTTCTGCTGTGAACATGACTCATGCAAAGAGTGAAGAGCAGTGTGAACCATTTTGAAACTCGCCGTGGATGCAAATGTTCAAAAATACCACCAATAAAGGTTGGGTTACGACCTTGTTTATGAGCAAATAGACACACACAAACACACACGTACACACACACACACACACACACACACACACACACACACACACACACACACATATAAAGACACAGGCACACTCGCACACACACTATGTTCTTTTTGTATAAAGGTCTACAAATCCCCTTTTCTACTATTTGTTTTGCCAAACAATCAAAGGGAGGAGAAACCCTATCAGCAACCTACGAGAGCCTGCTCTGCCTGAGCCACTGAGTTCAGGAGAAACAAAAACAAACCATTAAGGGCCACCATCTTCTGCATCCCAACTCCCTTCAGAATCCACCGCTTTAGTTACCGCTTTTCTGTTCCTCCACCCTCTCATTCTATTTTTCCCTTTCCCAATGTTCTATGTTTCTTTCTTTCTTTCTTTCTTTTTTGCCTACCCAATGTTCCATCACTTCTTTTCACCCATGCCAGCATTACATCCTTTCTTTCTCCCCCCCCCCCTCTCCCTAGTGTTCTCTTTTTTTTCTCCCTTCTCCAATATTCTATGCTTTCATTTTTTCTTCACCTCAATTTTCTATCTTTTCTTTTTTGCCCTTCCTTATGTTCCATGTTTTCACCTTTTCTTTTTTTCCCACCTCCCCAGTGGTATATCCTTTCTTTCTTTATCACCCTCCCCAGTCTTCCATCCTTTCTTTCTTTCTTTCTTTCTTTTTTCCTCCCCATCTCCCCAGTGTCTCCCAGAGCCGAGCGATCAGCCATTGATTGAAAACGGCTGAGGCAGGAGGCACGAGGCAGGAAGGCAGCAAGGCAGGAGCCTCGGCACTGGAGTGCGAAAAGCCCCAAAGGTTAAGGGTGCTCTCACAAAACAATGGCCGCCTCCATTTGATGAACAGACACAAGGCATTTGGGCTTGATGGCGCAAAAGCAGCGTGCCAGATGGTTGACTTGATTAGAGCATGTCTCCACCACAATGATGCATGATGATGCTTTTTTGGAAATAATGCCGGCAGGTGCGGCCTCCCGAGGTACAAAGAGAGATAAAAATGAAATGGTGATGCGTGGCATGGCAAGGAAGGGAGGGGGGTAGGGACTGTGTGTGTCTGTGTGTGTGTGTGTGCTTGTGTCTGTGCGTGTGCCTGTGTGTGTGTGTGCCTATGTGTGCTTGTGTGCCTGTGTGTGTGTGCCTGTGTGTGTACGTGCTTGGGGTTGGGCTTCGGCTGTCAGCGTGTCGATCAAATGAGTTGGAACTTTTGTAATCAGGCTTCTCCTCAGAGCCGGCGTGGGCTCAAGGGGTTTGCAGAGACATGGCCGTGCTCCATCGAGCCCTCTCTTTTTCTCTCTCTCTCCTTTTCTCTCTCTCTCCCTCCCTCCCTCCCTCTTTCTCTCCCTGTCTCCCTCTTTGTGGCTTTCTGTTTCCTGTTGAAAGATGAGGGTAAAAGCTCTGTCACAAAACCAAAAGCAACAGATGAGATATTTGACATCCACTGGCATCTTACAGGGTTGATGCATCAGTCAGCTTGAGATGTCGAGGCTCTGCTTAGCATCACATTATAAGGCAACCAAGGTTACTATGATTCCTGCTTGTTTGTATATTCAGATTGAAAAAAAAACTGCTCAGGACTTCAAAGCAGCCATTCAGGCAACACATCACAGATTTTCTAATCTGTATGGAGACAGTAGACCAGATGTTGATAAAAGTACTGCTGTTTTTGCCGTGTGACCATCTGCTTGGTAAAGTCTGTTTGCTATTTTGTGAAGTTCCATTTGGGTTATGGTTAGGATTTTGAATGGCAGTAGTTGACCTACTTGCTATGAAATAAACCTTTAGTTACTGTTTAAACTTAAATGATCTATTGACTGCATTCTCCATATCAACATGGCTAACCATTACGAATGGAAACCTTGCGAAGAAGCTTCACTTTGTAACCGACTGTTGTAGCTGTGCCAAATAGCATAGTATGTTTATTGTAAGATAGGCTTCACATATTTTATTAGCTAAAGTTAAGTTAGCTGTGATACTTCTAACTTTTCTCATTGGCATACGTTTCGCTAAATCTGAAATAAGGTAGCTATAACTATACGATGAGGTAGAATGTATACATACATTTTTTGTTTACCTCAGACAATATTTCTTTTTGCTTTGTTTTAATTCAGCTTGAACTTTAAAATGGATTGCAGATATAAAAGCCCTCACACAGACCCGGTCGGTCCGGTGCTCGGTGCTCGGTGTTGATTTAAATGTATATTTAGCTCAGTAAACACAGACTATGCCCCCGCTGAGGTGAGCCATTCTTCAGAGATCCCACGCTACAAGCGGCCTGTAATTATACTCGGCCATGGCATGAAATCAGGTGGGCCTTAATGGAGCTGCTGCCTGCCTGCCTGCCTGGCCTGGTGCTGGGGACAGGGGAGAAATAGAGGAGGCGGTGGGTGTGTTTTATGGCCCTTCTCCCTTAAGGCTACTTACTGGCATCTTTATTTGCCCCAGCTGGAAACCAGAAACGCTTTATCACTGAAACACACACACACACACACATACACACACACACACATACACACACACACACACATTTCAGAGGCAAGTTTTCTATAGCAAAGGCTTTGATATTATTTTCATAATTAGTTAGTAGTAGTAGCAGTAGCAGTAGTAGTTCAAGTAGTAGTAGTACATATGGATCTATGGATGCTGGTCTCTTGGTTCAGAGGAAGACAGACTATCATAGATCTAGTGATCAATTGGATTTTTCACAGCCTTTCTGCTCATTGGTCTTCCTTTAAAAAAAAATAGAGATAGGGAACAAACACATTTCATGGCCAGCATGTCGTATCCACACGTCATTAGCATGTCTCCACACCACACTGAGCACGCTCAATAACAGTTTCAATCCAACTCCCTCCCTCACGCGGTCACACACTCTCTCCCAGGTTCTCTCTGTGGTAGTTTCCACCTCACCCCCTAGTTTTTAAGCTCCAGTGTGCATCTTGCTATCTCAGCTCTATCACATTACACCGGGCCTGAGCCCTGGCCACAGTATTGCTTCCTTCTTGATGCCCTGGGCCCTCCCAGCATCCAGCTCCATCATTTTCCCGGCAGCACAATCTCACAGCCGGTGACTTTTATAATCTCCTTCCCAGGGCTCCTTATCAGCGGAGGGGCGCGTCCGCCCACTGACCCTACAGTGGCTGGCCAGGGCTCTAAGCTTAGGAAAATGAATTTGCCTGATGATGCAGAGGCCACATTACCACTCGTGTACAGTGTGGCTCTGCTGTGTGTGTGTGTAGTGTGTGTGTGCTTGTGTGTGTGTGTCTATGTCTGTATGTGTGTGTTTGTGTGTTTATGTGTGGTGTGTGTCTGTGTGTGTTTGTCTGTCTATGTATGTGTGTGTGTGTGTGTGTGTGTGTGTGTGTGTGTGTGTGTGTGTGTGTGTGTGTGTGTGTGTGTGCGTGTGTCTATGTCTGCGTGTGTACGTGTGTATGTGTGTGTGTGTGTGTGTGGTCCAGTAGACACGCTGTCTGAGCCACAGTGAATAGCTGAGCCGGAGAGCAGCCTCTTGAGTCTGGTGGAGCAGTTGGTGGTGATGGTGGAGGCTGGGGGGTGGGCAGGGAGAGAGGGAGAGGGAGAGAGGGAGGGAGGGAGAGGGGGAGACGGAGGAGGAGATGGGGGGATTGTAGCTGCAGCCTATTCATCACAGGTCCACAGGAAACAAACAATCGCGAGGAGCTTAAGGACGTGGAAATAGTGCAAAAAAGACACAAGAGTTCCCGCCAGGCTTCCCGCCTATTCCCCAGGTCACAGCAGTGGGCTGTGTGGCTGTGTTGGAGAACTACATGCTACTGCCATAGCCTTCTCAGCGGGGGGGCCTGGCCTATCACACACATGGAGTGTATAGGGGAGACCACCCCCCTCCTTGGAGTACCCTACCCCGAGCCAATCTGCATACTTTAGAGTGCAGGGTTCACTTGTGTGCTTGTTCACTCAACTGTGCACACACACACACTGTGTGTGTGGGTGAGTGTGTGTGGGAGTGTGTGTGTGTGTGTGTGTGTGTGTGTGTGTATGTCAGTGTGCACATATGTGTGTGTGTGTGTGTGTGTGTGTGTGTGTGTGTGTGTCAGCTGTGTGTGTGTGTGTCAGCTGAGTGTGTGTGTGTGTGCGTGTGTGCACTCCTGAGAGGAGAGTTTCTCTATAGGGTCTGAACTACGGGAGCAGATTGCGAGTACAGCATGCCTGAGGGTTTCCGTGACAACCAGCTTTTCCTGTCCAATCACATCGCGGGCCCGCAGATTGAAAGGTGATCCTGAGGGATCCATTTTTTAAGCCTGCAGTGAGGCACGTCCACGGAACCAAGCTCCTCCGAAAGCCGCCTGGCATCACAGATATTCACACGCAGCCCGAAGGCACTCGCTCGCTCGCCAGCCAGCGTCCGAGTATTGATTTTGCACTTTCATAAAATAGATTACATTCGGAGACAACAACGAGGAAGAAAAAAAAAAAAGAGAAAAGACTGGGGAGGGGAGGGAGAAAAAAAGACATTCAGTGTTGGTGTATTCTCATCACGAGCATTTTCACTCTAAATAATGAACATGTATCATCTATCCACAGTGTCTGTTTTTCGCTCGCCTCTTGCACCAGCCCAGTAGATGAACAGAGGTTGCACGGAGGTTTCATCATACGAGTGTTTAAAATCAGTGGGGTGTCACATCGACATGACAGCCAGGGCCATCATTCACAGGAGCCATTTTTTCTCTCCATCTCTCTCTCTCTCTTTCTCTCTCCCTCTCTCCGGCAGGATGTCAGAAGTACCAGCGTGTGACAGACTCCCATCATCAGAAGGGACAGGAGGGGGGTGGTGGGGGTGGCTGATGGGAGTGGTGGTAGTGCGGCGGTGATGGTGGTGGTGGCGTGGGGGTGATATGGTTCGAGCAGATGGCTAAGTGCCTGACTGACTCGTGTGGTCTTGCGATTTGCCTTTGTCGCCGCGTAGCTCCACTTCAGAACGAAGCGGAAGTCACTCACTACATTCATACCATTCATACCGTGTCTTGCTGTTTGAACAGCCCACTTACCTGTACTTCTAGTGTGAACGAACATTGAGTTTCTTAATAAATACTTTATATTTTTTGAGCAGAAAGCTATGTGGACTTGTCTTTGTTATAGTCTTCCCTTGACAAGCTTCAGCGCCGGTGTAAGAAAGCCTTTACTGCCTTAACACTTGCGATTTGCCCTTGAAATGTGTCTTACACCAGCCGTTTCTGTCTTTCTTTTCTTTTCTGTCTCGCTCTCTCTCGCTCTCTCTTATTCTCTGTCTCTTCGCGTCCATCTCCTCGCTCTAGGCCTCAGCTCACCGCCCGCCAACATCACCACGTCGGCCATGCCGAGCATAGTCACGCCGATCGTCAACGGTTTCACGGGCATCCCACACCAGCCCAACGGGCACCCGGCTGTAGAGGCTGTCTACACCAATGGCCTCCCGCCATACTCCACCCAGAGCCCCACCGCGGCTGACACCCTCCAGCAGGCCTTCACAGGTGTACAGCAATACACAGGTAAGCATCCTACTACACAGGTACAACACTTCTGTGCAAAGGTGAACATCGCCATAAACAGGTACACACTGTAATACACAAGTTAGCATCACAATACACAGAAACACACAGGTGAACATAGAAGTACACAAGTATGGACTTCAGTACAAAGGCAAACATGCAATGTTTCAAATGACGGGTAAACACAACAATATAAAGATATACACTGCAGTATGTAGAAAAACACAGAAACACAGAAGTAAACATAGCGATATAAATACACAGGCTGCTGCAATGTGTAGGTAAACAAAGCAATATACAGGTAAACATTGTAATATACAGGTAAACATGGCAATACACAAGTGAACAAAGCAATACACAGATGAACACAGCAATACGTAGGTAAACATTGCAATATATAGACAAACACTGCAATACTCTCCACAATACATATGTAAACAATGAACTATTATTCCCACGTGTTTCCTTTGTTTATCCATTGGGTATGTGCCTTACCTGCTCACGAGATGGAGGTAAAGTGCTCTACCATTTACTTTAACGTTTTATGTTATCACTGATTGCCTGATTTCTCTAGTGGTGAACTCTGAGATTCAAGCATTTGTTGAGTGATACACGCACCGCAATAAAGCAAACTCTTATTCCCACTTGTTTCCTTTGTTTATTCATTGGGATGGAGGTAACATGCTGCATTTAATCTGAAGTCAGTCGGAGAGAGTGTCAAGTGTTTGTGGAGTGCACGAGGGTCCATGTGTGTCCACTCTCTTTGTCTGTAGCGATCTACCCCGCCACCACACTGACTCCTATTGGGCAGACCCTGCCACAGCCTCCCCAGGTCATCCAGCAGCAGCAGCAGCGAGAAGGTGAGGGTGAGAGACTCCTTTTTTTTCTAACCCCCCTACCCGCACCCCCACCCCCCACCTCCAACTCCAACTCCTCTACCCACCCCCCACCTCCGTATTTGACGGCGCACTCACGTCGGGGCCCCAGCCACATTCATCACCAGGGCGAATAGGTCTGCAGGGCCGTATTTCAAACTGGTGGCATATCGCATTCACAACAGCTATTGATTGTGGTAATGTGGACCTGAGACTAAAGTGGGTTTGATGTCCACTCATCCTGACAGCGAGAAGTCACTTCTCACCCCTCGAAGAGAGATGGTGGGGGAAGGAGGCATAACTCGCTATAAATAGCCACAATAGCAATATAGCAGAACGTGTAGACCATAAGCACTTATTGGTGTGTCAACACGAGATAAGGATTCTGAAGCTGACGGTTGTTGTTTTTTTTGTTTGCCTCTCTGTTTGTTTGTTTGTTTGTTTGTTTGTTCGTCTGTTTGCTTGCTGATGCTCTGCAGGACCCGAGGGCTGTAATCTCTTCATCTACCACCTGCCACAGGAGTTTGGGGATAATGAGCTCATGCAGATGTTCCTGCCCTTCGGGACTGTCATCTCCTCCAAGGTCTTCATGGACAGAGCCACCAACCAGAGCAAATGCTTTGGTGAGTCCCCGAGGCTTCCTGATGAGAAATGCATGGAGATTTAAAGGGGGGGGTGGGGGGGGGGGGTAGGGGGTGATTCGTGTGAGGTCTGCCTGCTGAATATGCAATATTTCTGACACCAGTGCCGGTCGATACTCTTTCATATGTAGTCATGAAGTCAAATATTCAAATAAATAAATAAATTAAAAATTCTGGCTCATGTCCAAAGCAAATAAATGTCTATATATTTCAAGCTCGCCAATGATTTTTTCCCTCTCTCACATGTGTGCTCTCTCTCTCTCTCTCTTTCGCTCTCTCTCTACCCCAAAAGTTCAAGAGCAGTGGGTGGGAATTTTATGGATTTCTGCAAAGCCCCAGTAGCTATTTCACGGTGAAGGGTGACCTAAAAACTTCAGCCGGCTGTATAACTATATCAGTGTACAGATCACCGCTCCTTAACCTCTGCTAACATCAATATCAGGAAAGAACTGGGTCTGACTCACGATGTCTCCCGTATCTATCTATTCCCTCCTGGCTTCCCAGTAGAGCACGTGGTGCCACCTCCTCCAAAAAGCCCAGCTCTGCCCTTTACAGAAAAGCAATGCTAGGCAGCCAGGGAGTGTGAGAGCACGGGCAAAGGACCATTATGGATCAACATTTGTTTTCGCTTCGGGGAGCAGCACCTTCCTGGACAAAAATTGATTGTATCCAGGTCTCAGGAGGGTTGGGTGTGGGGGGGGGGAGGTTGTGGTGTTGAGGGGGGACTTAATAACGTATAAATTCATGAGAGAGGACTCATTTGTGGTATTGACTAAAGCACAATGCGTTTACAGCGTAATGTTACATCTGGGGGATGCATACTCCATGGGGTAATTAATCTGCAGGGGGAAAAGGAAAGCAGGGCTGGGGGGGTGGTTGAACAGCGGTGGGGGCCAATTGTGCCTGGAGAAAAACTGACACGGATAGCTCCCTCTACCACCAAACCCCACCACCACCACCCTTAGAGATGCCTAACATCCACATCCTTTCCCATCATCAGTGTTAACCCCCCAACCAACCACCCCCACCACTACCTCCTCCACTCTTGGCCTGCATGTGTCACACAGGCCTCCTATCCTAATGGCCCAGCAGCTGAGCCGCTGCTCTCCCAGGTAGCTCCCAAGGCCCCGTGGAGGCTCCCGCTGTTTTTCATGCTCCATCAGCCTGCCTTAATCACACTCCAGACGTCAGGAAGTGCAGCCAGCAGAGCCGCACACTCCACACACCATAGTTTCTGGCCACCAGCTCCCCAGGCCTTGCCACTCAGGGGAAACTGGGTGGTCTGCATGAGATGGAGGTGTTTTTTTTTTGTTGTTGTTTTTCTGAATAACTTGGACATGTGGCTGCACCTTCCTACAAACAATTTCTATCTTTTCACACATCATTGTTACAGTAAATTATCCCAACACTTTCCTAATAAGTCAGGCAATGATATTTTCACAAGTCTCATTATAAAGTTTGGCAAGTCTTCAACATGGCTGTGCAGGACAAAATGGGATACAGACAAAAAGCTCACCACATGAGACTGACCAAAAAAAAAAAAAAAGTGTCTCCCAAAGCTGAGCCTCTTCTGCAGTGCATGACTGAGCAGATTCATCGCGCCCATTTTTTTTCTCTTCTTCTTTGTGCCCTTGTCTTCCTTGGTGCCTCTGACTCACTGCTCCCTGTCTGCTTTCTTTTTTTTTCCTTTTTTTTTTCCATCTCCTTTGAACCCCCCACAGGTTTCGTGAGCTTCGACAACCCGGCGAGCGCACAGGCGGCCATCCAAGCCATGAATGGCTTTCAGATCGGGATGAAGAGGTTGAAAGTTCAGTTAAAAAGGCCGAAGGATGCCAGCCGTCCATACTGACAGTCTCTCCAACAGTTTCCACTTCTGCAAGAGCACAGGTTGGTCCTTTTGTGTAGCTTTCCATTTGCACGTCCAATTAAGTCTGAAGCAGCACATGTACTGTATGGTCTCGACAACACTGACGTGTCTCAACAACACTCAGATTCACTGACTGCAAAGTGTGGGGAATAGACCGTGAAACATCAGATATGTTGGAGTTTTCTGTCTTACAGTCTGTCAAGCATTACCTACTTTCTGATAATCTTGACATTCCCAATGAATATTTCAATCTTGCTGCCATCTGCTAGCCAGATACAACAATCACTCTGACACGTCTCGATCTTTTTCTGTTTCCAGGTTTTGAGGAGTGAAATCTCATGAGGAGTTACAACTTTTTTTCTTTGAAAACTAAATACAAAAAAAAAAACAAGTACAAAAAAAATGCAAAGGGATTTTGTCAAAAAGACATATCAGCATTTCCTTACGAAGACACATTGCCGAGAAGAGAAGGCGCTGAAGGAGTTTTTGCAGCACGTGGATGGACTAAAGTCCAACAGCATCAGCAGCACAGGGCAAGAAAAAAGACCAAGCGAGATCTGAAAAGATACAAACTCTTGAGCTACAGAATTTCTCTCGTTGAGACTTGAATTGTTAATTAAGCAACAAACAAAAAAAAGCAGCAAGAACAACAAATAGATTTCTATATACGTATTATATACACATATAATATATAAAGGAAGAGGCGCTTGTGGCTTTTACTCTACAGGACAAATGAGGGTTAAACTTGAAGATCAAGAAAAAAAAACAGTGGAAAAAAAGAAGTTCTTCTGTCCCACTGCAGGACGCTCTTTCTTTCTCTCTTTCCCTCTTTCTTGTATTCTTTCACCATCACTCTCGGCAAGCGCAGAACCACATCGTTCTGTGGTCACAGAGGTTTCCATTAGCAACAGTACAACTGAGAATCTCTCACCCTTAAGGGACCAAAGGACCAAACATTTTTATTGTTCAACAGTAATATATAGTATTAATGATACTAATACTACAAACTACTACTAATAATATTACAAGTTACAGTTAAGAAGAAGTACTAGCTTCAGGTTGGAGGAGGAAAAGGAATTGTTTTCTTTTCCTTTTGCATTTATAGCTTCTGGGTTTCAGAATATTTAAACAAAATAGAAAAAAAAGAAGAAAAAAATATTTTAAAAGCTATGATATTTTAGTGGAGTAGAATAAGTGGTGGGTTAGAGATTGTGGGCATGTTCAGGCCTGTGTTCATACCTCTCCTCATACCCATCCAGAACTCTGACTGTGGACCTCATCAGAGTCACGTGACTGTCACTCATCTCGTCTGTCCTAATTTTGTCCGAACATTCCAAGCGAGGGCGGCGGCCCGTTGCGCCGCAGGGTCACCCCCTCGGACAAGGTCGCACTCCTCCGCAACGCTGTTATATATAAAAGCTGACACTGTCGAGCTGCGGCTCATCTTCAATCAGGTTTAGAGCGAAGGGATCTTTCCTTGGAGCCTTCGGAAGATGCGGAAGCTTGGAAAGCGATCGCAGCTTACACACACATACACACAAAATATATATATATAACAAAGCTGTTTGTGAACAAAAAGCAGGGACAAAAGAGCCTTAAGCATTCATTATTCGCACCTCACCATCTGGGACCTAGTGCTTTTCACTTACAGTAACGCCATCCCTAAACACTGTCATTCCCAAACAATGGGAGTTATTTAAAGACATGTTTAATCACTTTGTTTTCACGCCAAAGACGAGCGTCATCATGAACACAAAGGCGGCATCATAAAAGCACTGATAATCTGGCAATAAAGCACAGTTATAAAAACGCCACACGGGCAGTGTGTGTGGCGATGGAGGTGGTGGTGGGGGTGGAGTGAGGGGGTGGGTGAGGGGGGTGTAGCGGGGTGAGGTCGTCAGGCGGCAGTAAAGGAGTGCAGCATCCTTAAGGGGTTAATAAAATACACAAATTACCGGAACAGTGGTTATAAAAATGACCGTCGTGCATCTCGAAAGCCGACAGCGGAGGTTGCTGCCCAGGCCTCGGCACTGCGCAAAAGCCTCCCGCCGCTCCCAGCAGCACACCGCCTTTCAAGCACATCAACTTTTAATAGGGACCATCAGTTTTAGGGGAACCTGCGAGCAGAGTCACAGCATAATTAGGATAATGCTAATATTGATCAGATAGGGAGCCACTCGGCAGGGCGAGAGATGCACAATCAATTACACATTGGCATTTCCAATTAATTGACTGACTGACGGACACCCCCCACAAACACCTTTACACACACACACACACACACACACACACACACACACACACACACACACACACACACACACACACACACACACACACACACACACACTCACACACACACGCATAGTGAGATAAGTAATGCTACCCAGCAGTGCTTGAAGCCTGCTGTTACTTTGCATTAGTTTGGCTGACTTTAAAATGCCACAACTCCCCAAAAAATATGCATTGCAGGTCTTTAGCTCAATGATAAAGATTAAAGGACAGGCACACACACACAAGGAATGACAGAGAAAGCAATCAGTTTCTTTTTGTCAATGCCGCGCATCAGTTACTATGGTGACCCATAGATGAATTATGATAGCACATCGAATGCTGCCGAGATTCCATAGAAACCCATAAAATAAACTGCACAAGACAGACGTAGAACGCAGACGAATAGCCTATAGACGACCAGCAAAAATAGAGGTACGCCTGATAACACTGGAAAGCATTTTTGGCAATATTGCTGGGCAATATGACTGAAAAATATCACACAAATAACGGTTGCCCTTGCTTAAAAAGCGTATAACAGATACTTGATGCCTCATTTTCTTAGTCTGTCAGCTTTTGAAGGCAGCGCTGACCTACGGCATTGCCCAGAATATTACCAGTTCTATCACCTGGACGGATGACTTGAGATGGAGAATGAAAGGCTGCAGATGAAGAAATCAGACCTTCATTTGTACCAGAGTACAGACGGAGACAAACTATCAAGGGACAAAGGACATTGAAAGTGTCCTCATTTACAAAACAGTCCTGCTACATTAAAAATCTGACAGATGCCTCCATTAAGTCAATAGATGCGCGGAGCTCAGAACGTGTGTGTGTGTGTATGCGTGTGTGTATGTCACTGTGTGCGTGGGTGTGTGGGTGTGTGCGTATGCGTGTGTGTGTCACGGGTGAAGTCCACAGGAAGATTCTGATTCAGACCATTTCCCTGCTCTCTATTTTGGTTTTTCACCCGATGGCCATCACCTCATTCCTCATTCGGAGCAGAGAGGGAGGGAGGGAAGGAGGGAGGGAGGGAGGAAGGCAGGCCTGCAAAACCCCCCAGCAGGTGCCGAGGTTGCTCATCCACACCACGGGCACATCCCTCACCGAGACCGCGTTTGTCCGTGACATTTCACATTTCGCATCGCATACCCGCCGCCATCACCACCGCCACCGCCGCAGACACGCCATGACAGCGCCGCAGATCACCATTCGGATTCAGCGCTCTGCAAATGACTGTGTAAATTACAGAAGGGGGAAAATAGACAGAGCCAGTGCCCCAAAGTGACCATGAAATACCACCATTTGGCACTGACAAACACTAACATACCGCCTTTAGTTTAGATATGGTAGGAATTTATCCAGAAATAAATAAAAAAATTGGCTGGTCCTTGGTCACAGGAAGCCTATGCAGAGGCAAGTCAGGAGACAGAAAACATCAATATTTAAGGCTCAATGGATTTATTAGACTTGAATTTTATTTCCCATACGACCTCATTTTTCCACTTGTGTCTCGTCTTGGAAAAAAAGGCTCACATACTCATAGCCAGGCACACACTTAGATATGCCACCGCGTGTGCACATACACACATGCACACACACACATACACACACACACACACACACACACACACACAAACCCTTTGGGCATGGGGGGCCTAATAACAATGTGCACAAAAAGCTCCTTTAAGAAATTCTACATGTGAGACTTAAATTATTAAAATCAAATTAAATTTGGCCCTCACATAACAGCAGGGGTAATACAAATTAAAATGGCACGTACATCTGAAGTTTAATAGCTTTGAAAGACAAAATAATTTTGCCTTGGAAAGAAATAAAGCATCGTGTTGACTTTGTGGATGACATCTGTTTATATCAAATCTCATCATGGCACTGTGCAATAACAAGACAATAGAACCGTTTACAGGTGCTGCCTCAATCATTACAGCAATGCAGTACTTACATGCAGTCCCTATTCACACTCAGTGTATCGTGAATATGCTGCTCCATGTTTACCACCCATCTTCATCTCAGCCATGACCATTGTTTTTCTCCATGTCTCTTTTTTATGATTATTTCAACCCATGATGCCCACTCAATCTTTGAGCATGCTCAGTAAGGGGGTGGGGGTGGGTGGGAAGGGGGGTTAAAAGTATAATAATGGTACTACTCGTATTAACAATATGATTCTTTAACTATGGTTTGTATGCTAAGGAAAGTAGCTTATTATAGATATGAAATCTGTATATTTAGGGAAAAATTCAGCACAGGGACCTTTTGGATTCAAAGGGCGGGCTTTGATGGGAGGGCATGGGAGGGTGGGTGGGGTGGGTTTGCTTTATAAGATCATGGTTAACTTCTGGCTTCTCGGCACAAGGAAAAACAAAAACAGTATATATATCGAGAGTATTTGAATCTGTTGTCAAAACGGAGAGCTTATGTGAGTGAGTTGGGCATTTCAGTGTTAATCCGGGGAGGGAAGATGCTGTTTACATTTCTTTTCTTTTTTTAAGAGGAGAGTGCCATCTGTCTGCAGGGGGGGCTCAGTACAGCATGGTGAACTGAAGTGATGAGCAGTACCTTTTTTATGAAAAAAAAAAACAAAAGAGATGATGTGTTCTGTAATCGCCTGAGAAACCAAACATTTTTCTCCTGTTGAATATTTCTCAAATACTTGCTGCTTACATTATTTCATATTGATGACAATGATTTCATTCTTTGCCAATAATGTATTTGAAACATTTATTTATTTGTTTATTTATGTATTTATTGATTTCTATTCTGTTATGTATGTATTTATTTATATTATGTTATGTATTTATTTATATAATTTATTTGGTTGACCTCTATTGCTTTATTCATCTGTTATGTTTGAGAAAAATATATGTATGCATCAAAAAGAAATGCTTACTGGGCTTTTCTCTTTCTCTCCTTTTTTTCAATTTTACAATAAAAATACAAACTGGATATCCAGATCTTCTTTTCCATCATGTCATGCATAAATACACACAGTGTCACATGGCTGAATAGCAACATTTTAACATTGCAATGTTAAATTCAAACATGCACTCATTTACCAAAACAAGCATCACATGAGAGAGAGACGACAAGGAAGCAGTAGGCTAGCTAGTGTGAACAGCAACTGTCATGGCTGCCATAAGAGATTTGTCAGGTTATTACTCAAGTGCTCCAACATTATCAACTTTAACTCCAATTCCGGTCATGAATGAATTGTGATAGTCGCTATGCACCTTAAAAGGATCTCACCTACACCATGGCAAGCTGCCACTGACAGTAACACCATCCTCTTGCTGTGAGGTGCATAGCAGAGGGAGGCAGCTGTGTTGAGTTTGTATGGCGAGGGTGTCGACAGAAGGGGGAGGAGAGGTGTCCAGCAGGGAGAGAGAGAGAGAGAGAGAGAGAGAGAGAGAGAGAGAGAGAGCGGTGGAGGAAGGGAGGACTAAAAAGTAGAACCACTGGCTCATGAAATAAATTGGCCCAATTACAATAAAGTGTGGGTCTTGGTCAGTGTGCAAGCCCGGCAGTTCATCTTTATTACAATCAGTTAATGAAAATCAATCCTCCTCCTGATAAACTCTTATCTGCACGGCCTCAGTGCGCCCCGTGTGCTGGATGATAATAAATTAGGGTAATATTGCCTTTGATGAGGGAGTGAATTGCAAATTATTGTAACTTTCCAAGATTTATGATGCAGATGCCTAATATCCGCTCAAGGTTTTTTTTTTTCTTCCTCTTTTTTTTCCCCTGGGCTTGGAGGTGTGGGGGAGCCATTTGTAAAAAAGTTTAGTGACATTGTCACATTAACAAATATATACACTCACCCAGCAGGCAGAGTCCTCGGCAGCCCCTCTCTCTCTCTCTCCTCCTGCAGTATTTCAGGAGAAAGTGTCCTGATACCATTTAGTCTGATAATACCATGCGATTAGCGTAGTCAATCCACAGGGGGATGTCACCTAATTGGGGGCAAGTAGCCATTAATTTTTCAGTGAGTATATCATGTTTAAATATAGTGCTCAGTGACGGCAGACTTCAGAACCAGAATCTGCTGGGAGCTCAAGCGCGGCTCTGATTATGCATCAGGTACAGTATCTCCCTTTTAAACAAACAGTTGCATAACACAATTCTGTCTTATCTACTCCTGGAGGACACAAATGTCCCTGCGCATTTTAGTCAAGTCAGTCAGTCCTATACCCTGGTTCTTATTTTAGGCAACATCAGGTGGTTTGACAGACACGTACAAAACACTCATTTGGATGCAGTCGTGAGGTGACTTGATACAGTGAGTACAAGCATGCTAATTTACTGGTTCATAAAAAGTGTAACATCAGCAACATTTAAATACAGATCTGCCATTTGCCCACACGTGTATGTAAAACTATGAGGCAAGGAACAGGCAAATGTTTAAAACAAGACCAATCTAATTACATACATTCAGAAACATTGAAGATAGTGCATTTTGATTAGATTCGGATAGAGCATTTAATGTCTAAGCCCAACGCCTTAAGGAGAATAAATTATTGATCCAAGTCTCAAAAGTCCACAATAAGTAAATAAATGAACAAAATCAATGAATCAGTGAATGAATCTGGTGCTTTTCCTATTATCCTAAGCACATTGTGTGTGTGTGTGTGTGTGTACAGCATATGATGCCTCTCCAGCGCCAGTGTTCAGTAGCCACAGGGATGCCGCCATAATGATGTAGCTATTTCTGCACCTCCACACCTGGCACATGCTGTCTATCTGTTAGAGAGGTGAAAACGGGTAATTTGGCAAGTGGCAAGTGTGTTTGGGACCATTTAGCGGCGCTGAAACACCAACGTGGGTACCAGGGCTGCCACCACTCTTTCCTTTTCAAGGACCTCACAGCAGAGGACGGACAATAAAGAATATCCTCACAACAAACCATACCTCTACACACTGGATGCCCCACTTTCTCTCTGTATGTAAAATGTGGACTCAATGCAGGGACTAATTATTATTACTTTTCTTACCATTTTGATTACTGTTTGTTATTTTATTATTTGTAAAGCACGTTGGGTCAGTCCTGTTGTATTACATGTACTATAAATAAATGGACTTGACCAGATTTGTGATAAGGATGCTGGGGTCATTACAGCCAAGGAGAGCTGGGCCCTTTGGTCTTATGTCTTACACAAAGGACAGCACTTGACTGCATTGCTGTTGTGTTCCCGTCATTGCAATAGGACACCAAGGCCCGTGTATCCTTAACAATCCCCTACAGCACACTGCACTGAATTTTCAAGCAGTACATTTTTAATGAAAAACAAGAAGATGTGTTCTCTGTACAGTCCCTCAGAAACCAGTGGGGACTCAGTTAATCTACATCCAAGCAATGGTCAGGCTGTTACTGGGTACTCTAACACGGACTTTCTGTTTGTAGCTCAGTGGCTCCCAAAGTGTGCGGTGATTTGAGGACAAAATAATATTAGAAACCAGACGATGTAACAACAGGCTAAATTCTGAAAGATAGTAAATTGTTGGAATGCTGAAACAATACATAGAACTACACAAGGTTTAAGAAAAACCATGCAGCTGTTTTTCGTGTCAAAGTCAAGGCCTGCTATAAAATGTTTGGAAACTATTCGGCAGCTTGATTTTAAAAAAAAAAATCTATCTCCAGTTACTTCAATATCCAGTCTACTAAGAATGAATAGTATTTAGCTTTATAAAACCAATTAACTAATGCTAAGCAACTGTATAGTTGTGATGTTTTTTCTGGCAGTGAGTGGATTGGTGGGATCAAGGACATGCATGAAGACAGCCATCAATCTAACTACTAAACATCAAGGAGAGGGCAACGTCTGCACAGCCGATTTATCTTGCCAAATGCTCTATTAATATTAAATTAATTCCTCCTTGGTGAATATCAATCATTCAAGAGGGCCTCTTAAAATCATTAGCAAAATAATTGTCCTTGTTTATGAGAGGTGGTAAAGTGAGCCACTCACTGGCAATTTAGTTTTTCTCCTGCTACACAAGCAGGAAGTATTGCAATGCACAAAGGAAAGAGTTGTGGGAACATGCAGTTGCAGACTTCACTAAACTTTTATTTAAAAAAGTAGTATTGAAATCATCTTTCTTGCCCTTTGTTTGCTAATGGGCATGGGCAGTAAATGCTGTTTTTACATATATACTTATTTAGTTTAGTGGTCAATTTAAAGACAGTGAAATGCTCCACGATTAATATATCTGACAGTGTGCAAGAACCAGGAGTTGCAGTTTAGTAATGAACAGACCAAGTGCTCAGGTTCTGTACTTAGTTATATGTTGCTCTTGTCCTGCTCCACCAGTCATTGTTGAAAGTGATGAAAATGTCATGGAAGCAATTATTCACTCAGACATCACACTGCCACCTGCTGGACAGACTGCTGCCTTTCATGTCATTCTCAGCTGCTTTAATGGAGGGCAGTAAAACCTCATGGGTGACTGTTAGCCACACCAAGGGACTATTCCGTGGGTTAGCAGTGACTAACCTTAGTGGGTTAAAGCAAAGTGAGTGGTAAACCTCTTAATAGAAGATCCATGGAGTCATTCTCATAGCAAAACAAAGCCCCCAGGGCCCTTCTTTTAAGAGGTTTACCACTAACTCTGGGTTAACATTCCCCATGTTTGTCACCAAACCACACACTTACATACCCCCTGGGGTGTCAGGTCAGTTAACCACATTTAGCAATGACATCAGAAACAGAAATACAGAATGCAAAGTAAGACTATCTGCACTATATGCATGGGGAATACAAGCTAACAAAAACTGTGATATAACACTGGGCAAAGCTCATAACACTATTTTTAGTGTATGATCATTACAATGTGTGTAATAATTTAAATATAACTGATAGTTTACAAGCCCCCAATGGTAATATATAGCAGTGAATGGATGGGATTTTATGGGATGAATATTCCCCAGTCCATTTCACTTCCATATTAAGCCAGTGGTTGTAGGTTTTTGTGTGTGTGGACCTCTAGATCCCATAGAGAGCGAAGCGTCCCCCTCTCATAAAAATGTCAAGGTCAGACAGGTTACTATGTTTGGTGATATGGCAATGTTTAGTCATCCCTGACTCCTAGACTATTAGACCTATATAGGGACCACAAGCTACCTACACGCTTTACGCATGCACCTGTGGCACTGATTAGGTAGTTTCAAGGCTAACTGAGTTTCAGACGCTTGACTGGAGAAGGAAAAAAAATCCCACTTGTAATAGATATTTAGATTACAGATTTACAGATACAGATTACCGATAATAAGGTATTTAAACATACACAAAACAGCTCAAGGCATTTAGGATGTAATAACCTCCTGCAAAAAAATTACCTTGTCTTGTTTGTGTATTGGTAAATTAGAGGGGAGTTCTTTTCATTAATAGCGTACCAGAGTAGTGCCACCTTTGTTTGCAGACCCCAACCCTTTTGTATTAGGATCAATGATCAACATTTTATTCAAAAAAGTTATTTCATTGTTTCATTGTTATAAAGAAAAACAGACATAAAGTCAGTGTGCCCAACACTTTTAATATGGAAGGGGTTACAATGTAAAACATTAGTCCACTTATAATACGGATTAAAAAAAAAGTACTAGATCACATCATATGTAACACACATCACAGTTAAATCATCTATACACAGGCAAATTTACACATTATAAACACATATATACACTCTTTCAATATATTATTATATAAAGAATTTGTTTCTTTACCTTAAAACAATGAAGGAAGCAGAGCAGCTTGAAGAGGGAGTGTTTTCTTTTGTTTTCTTTTTTAACAGTTGTAAACGTGACAGATCTTTCCAAAGTACCAGCATCACCAACGTCAGAACATGTGACTATAGGTAGCATTTTCTAACAGTTGTTGGGATCCCATCAAACATCAAACTATCATACTCACAATGCCAAATATATGCCGTTTCCATTGGGTCTCAGAGTGTTTACCTGCAAGTAAGTGCCTTACAATCATCCACACACGGCTTACACATAGTAGGGACCAGCCGGTTGGAACGCCGGAATGGAAGAGAGAAAATAACAATCCGTAGTATTATTTTGTGATGGTTTGCCTCTACCACAGCTGTAGGATGAAGGGCAATGTGTAGTGAAGAGTACCGTTTGTGTTTACGTGTTCTGCCATCTGTCCATGTTGGCCTCAGATCAACACACACCTTTTAAAGTGTTCTGCATAGCTGCCTTTACAATCCAAGGAACCCATGCAATTGTTAGCGTTCACAGTCAGGCTAGTGTTTTTGTTTTGATATATATTTATACTTTTTTTTTTTTTCTAAGTGTTTACATATCACACAGAAAGTTGGCAGATGGTAGCAATGAAAAACAGTCCATGTGCTTCAACTTAGTATAAGCGTTAGTGTTTTCCCGAGCTCTTCTCTTCCCCTGGGTCATCAGCTGCTGCAGCAGCTCAGAGAGGAATCCTCGTAAAAGGTCAAGCCCAGGCCCAGGGCAGTGTCGTCCACTCTCCCGAAAGCATTCCATCCTCAAGCTGTCATCTCGTTGTCGTCATCGTCCTCCTCCTCCTCCTCCTCTGGTCCATTTTACACAAGCAGCAGGGCTGCTAGCAGAGTCAGGAGCAGGAGGGTGTGTGTGGTGGCCTGGGTGGCCCAGGCCGAGTTCTGCGCCCCGGAGCCCTTGGTGTCCCTGCTGTTGGGCACGTTGCTGGGCGTCCAGGGCGGGGTCTGCTTCAGTCTGCTGGGGGGCAGCGCCTTGAGGTCCTCCAGCGCCCCGAAGGCGGCCATGGAGAACTCGGGGTCGCCGGTGGTGAGGAGGTCGAAGACGCACGACTGGAAGTAGACGTCCTCCACCTGCAGCGTCTCGCGGCACTTGGTGGTGGCGCGCTCCACGCTGTAGGCCTGGTGGGGCGGGGGCAGGCCGGGGCGGCCCTGGGGGACGCTGGGGGGGCCCTGGTGGTGCAGCGTGTGCTCCTGGATCAGCTCGTTGCGGGGGCAGCCGCGCAGGCACAGCTGCAGGCCCCCGCTCTCCTCGGCCGGCTCCAGGGCGTCCTCCGGCATGCGGATGGCGAAGGTCAGGTAGCGGCCCACGCGCCGCACAATGATGGACGTGCCAATGTGGCGCGCCTGCAGCCGCACCTGTCGCCCCCCCGGACCGCCGCTCTGCTCCGAGATCCACAGGCTGCCCGCCTCGCTGCCCCCACCGCGCCCACTCCCGCGCGTACCATCCTGGAAGGCTGAGGGGAGGTCCTCCGTGGTGGCCTGGTAGACCTTCTGCTCCGTGCAGCCCTCATATGCCTTAAAGATGACTGTAATCTGGAGGAAAAGTAAAGAACTATGTCAGGGATATCAAAGGCAAAAGTATACTGAAATACACTAAAGACATTAAAAACATTTAGGAGTAACAACACACCATTCTGAAGAATTCAAAGACCAAAAAAATAATAACAGTCAAGGAACCAAGCAATGTCTTCCATTTAGCACCACAATCCCATCTGTCCACAGAAGACCACAAATATATCACTGCATGCTTTAAAACAATTTGTACGACTTACAGAAATGAATATGCTATAAAATCTCATATGATCTACCTGAAATTTCAACAAATGTGCTCTTCAATTAGAGGAAATGCTTGCACAAATTCAGTCAAAATTAGTCCTAAACCTAAGCCTAATAACCTAGACCCAACACCCATTATTCGACATAACCACTTGAACAACGGACAGTCCATGTTGGAGTCGACAGAGGCCAGTACAGGTGGATACACTGATGGATGACCAAGGGTCAGATTAGGCCACTGTAGCAAACTCACACTGTGTAGTCCATCAACAAGAGCAAAGGGCAGATGCACTCATGTTAAGTAGAGTCCCATTCATCAACCAGTCCTTACCCTTCCCTTACGTTACACATTACCTTTAACTTAAGACATGATCAGTGATTAAGGCCCATGTTAACTATGTGTTCAGAGGACTGTATTTGCATACCAAGTATCTTCCTGCTACTGTCACACACACAAAGAGTGACCAAGATGCACTACGCATTTTAATCTGGCACATAAACGGGTGACAACATAATGGAACACCAGCACAGAGTGGCTGTACACTGTTTGCTGTGTGTAAAACAGCAGGGGGGGTGGTTCAGTGGAGACAGGCTGGGGATTTCTCATTAGGCGGAGGAGGAGTGGCGGAGGAGTGGCTGGGGAGGAGTGGCGGAGGAGCTGGGCTCTCACCTTGCTGGTTGCCGTGGCGCTGGAGCCCTGCACCACGGGCACGTTGGTCACCTGCACCGACAGGAAGCGGTTGTCGATGAGCGGCCAGGCGCCCTCCACCTTGCACGTCTGGAACTCGTCGCGGAAGGTGCGCAGGTGCGGGTCGCCGAACAGGCCACAGTGGGCGTACTTCTTGTGGCGGCCCGCGGGGCCCTGGGCCAGCACGCGGCTCTCGTAGTCGCACAGCTGCGCCGCGGCCGGCCGCTGGGTGCTGGGGGCTTTGGCGGGCGAGGTGGGCCCGTCGCTCGAGCAGTTGTGCTGCGAAAAGAGCTCGCGGATGCTCAGCAGCGCCGCGTGGTAGGTGAGGTCGCCGTGGCAGCCGCGGGACGTGCGGCGCGTGCACAGCGAGTAGGCGCGCAGGGCCGTGCAGTAGTCCACGTCCGACGCCGCCACGCCCTCGTCCTGCAGGCCGCCAGAGGGTGACGTCGAGGCCACATACTCCGAGTTACAGCGCTGGATCCGACACTGCTGGCAATATGCTGAGAGACAGAGAGAGAGAGAAAGAAAAAGGGAGAGAGGGCAGATGTTACACATTTGTCATCACAAAAGTCTCCCAGAGAAAAAAGCACTCTTTGAACACACAAACAAGTTTCCTTTCATCCATATGGGCTGTTTTAATTTTGCAGTTCTATACTCTCAGAGTATAGAACTATATCTCTTTTTTATATAGAACTATACCCTTTTCAAAATGAAGGTCTGACAAACAGGAAATGAGCTTGAGCTTCTGGGGGGGGTGGGGGTAATGGTGGTGGCTGGGAGCTACAAACCGGCTGCAAGCACAAATATTTGCTCCACAGCTTGCCCTTGCTACACTGGCGATCCACTGAGACTACACATGTACAAACCCCCGATCCGAGGAAATGTTGCCTCCAAACACTGCCGCGCTGAAAGAAGTCAAGACAGTTTCATCGATACTGTGGGCTCTCCCTTTCCTCCAGAGCTGCATGTTTACATGGACACAGTGGGAAAAGTTGGCAGGAGTTCTCTCCTGAATCACCCAGCAATTCTGCTCCCTGAATTTAATTTTCTGAGCCTTTCTTAAACACGTGTCTGCCATTTTTTTTTCTAACCGCATATAGTGACTGCAGAGCAGAGCACAGTGACATCATCTGGTCCTTACCAACAAAATAACTGAATTCACTAAAGTAAACAAAAACAGTTAACAGAGGTAAATATTTTGGTTGATATGTTGTCATAGAACCTGTGGATACAACTGGTATCCTTTTAAATTTGTTGTTATTACCTAACAAGTGATTCAGTGTTGCTGCACTAAGACTATAGCATTGTGTAAGGCTATTTCATGAGTTTTACTTTGGGGCTTATGTGTAAAAGTTCTGTGCTAGTTAATACAATTAAGTTTCAGATGTCAAATAAAGACTAAATATTAACATGAATGAATACACCAAGTTGCGACTGAGATATTCCATGTGTTAATGCTGGAGTTCAGCAATATCCAATAATTTAAATAGCTTAGAATCACTTAATAGCTGTGTAAACCCACAGAGACAATATTTGCAAAAGAAAATGGTAAAAATAAAACAATGCAGTAACATTAGAATTAGAGAAGTGTGCTGAACATTGCCTCACCAAAGGCGGCAAGTGTATGATTGCACTTTTGATAAAGTGGACAGAGTCTGACTACTGTTAAAGGTTACACTCGATTTTACTTCTTCTGGTGATGAGATGAGTCCTTTGAAGGATAACTGTTCCTTCTATGGAGTCTACCTATGGACATGAGACAAGCTTTCCACTCCTTTTTATTCATCTTATGTCTTGCTTTTCATAAGCAAGCCTCCATCTGGAGGTCTGTGCTACACAGGCAATATACAGGCCTAAGCATGACATCGGAACAGTGTTCAGCAGCTGGTGTGAAGAATCCTACAATCCTAAACTTCACATAACAGCAATGTGAACCACCAAAACATTCCCTGACTGAGTCACGATAAATATTTTTAAATAGTGCACTGCACACCAGTGACCAAAAGGGAAAAATAAACAACGATTTATACATTTAGAACTTTACTTCTTTGGTAGCTTAATCAGTGCAGAACAGATGACGCACTGTGGTTGAAACAAGTGACAGCATGTCATTAGAGAAAATTAAATTGTAAACGGAGTTGGAATTTTTTTTTTTTGGACATTCGTTCATTTGCACGCCCCTCTGAGAACACACTGTAGCTTGCGAATAGCCAATAAACAGTGGCCTGAATGCCCACAGCTGATGCTACTGCAGTTGGGCAAGGGTGGATATTGGAGGTGATGTTTAATGGTCAATCATCATGTTGCCTATAAATGTGAATAAAGAACATCTTCTATTTAGGAGAAATCTTTTTTCTGACTGAATGATTTATTAATGAAATGCTTTCCAACAGCTAGGCAACAGTGGAATAACAGTGTTCCAAAATTCCTTTTAAGGGACTAGAGTATTTGACTGCCAACTGAAATTCCATAGTGAACAAAAAAAATAGAGACATCTTAATACACCAGCCTACAGTAGGCCAACTCACAAACTAACCAACAGCACAACTGACTAGGCCTAATGTATTTGCATAATACAACTGTGCTGTTCTTCAGCAGAGGTAGTTCTGGTCAGAAGTGTAATCCAGACGCAGCCACTGGAGGCTCTCACAGCATGTTAGTGCTGGATCCTTGACTCGACAGATGCCAGAACCATTTATGTGATAGGCTAATCATGGGATGCCCTGCTGGTGCACTGAAATGCATGGGCACCACATAACCATTGCATACATTGTATGAATCTCTCTGCATCTATAATATCTATTAGGAAGCATGGTGGTTTAAAATAAGTCTCCAGACAATTTTAACAGCCTTTGGCATCTACATATGGTCAAATTTGGATTTTCATAACTCTGACATGCTTCAAGAATAATGCGATAAGCCTTAAGCAATACAGCTATGAACACTTAAAGTATACCTTATTCTCAGGATAGTTTTGTGGTCAGAGTAATTTATTGCCCTCTACTGCCAGGAAAGAGAACCCTAATTTCCATGAAAACATCATGAAGTCGGGTCATATTTAGTTTTACTTTCACACATCTTTGGGTTGGCCTGTATGGAGAATTTGGAAAACAGGGCCAACATCATTTTTATGAAAAGAGGGCTACTTACACGGCCAAATTAAGAAAAGTAGCTGGATGAAACGGCTTGAGCAGTAAATTACCAGTTTCCTTTAGAATTACTCGGGGATGCATAGATAGTTTAGATATTAGTCTTTTAAAAGTAAGCTGAAGCACTCTATTGATATGGGACATGCAATCAGTCGACACATAACTCAACAACAAACATGTAAACAAACAAATATAAAGTAAACAACATAAGTTTGTTTAGGACCACTTTTTCATATATTGGTGAATTTAAACTGTGTACACTAAAACAGCGCAACTAGCCTAGTAAATCGATTCGAGTAAACCTGTAAGGCCATGGTTGAGGAATTGCCATCCATATTCACACTTCAATTTGTAGAGCGTCAGGCTGCGATTGTACAACTAATCGTTCCATTTTCCATAAGCAAGAAACATTCCACCTGGAAAGCAACGAGACAGCTTAACTCCAACGTGTCTGTCCTAAACAAGTTAGTTAAATAAAGTATGTGTTAACAAACATCTCGTGAAAGGTAGCCGTCATCCTGCCTTGTTACAAACTCGTTGTAACCAAGCCTTCAACGCAACAGAAAAACAAGAGTAAAAGTTTACATTAGCAAGCTGCCCGGATGCGTTTACGACTTAACTACAACAAAGAGTGCAAACTTAAATGCGTGCATTTTCGACGGCCTTAAACTGCAATCCGCAAACTTGTATTCTACGACATGGTAATAACTTTTTACCGAATACGTCGTAACGGTAAAAACTTAGCTGGCTAGCTATTAGTAGCTGGCAATTCCCTAGCAGAGCAAATGTCGCTCACTCTGCTAGCTAGCTCGTGACTAGGATGATGCAGCCAAGGTACCAAAACGATACAGCAGAGGCGTTAGCTTGCTAACAGACATAGCTAGCTTAAAGAGAAGGGAGAGCCACTATACGATAAACGGAAAAATAAATGTACGGTAGGCGTTTTAATACAGATAATTTTGATCTTGTCGAGTCCACAGTCATACTCGTTAATGTAACTCAGGATACAACTGGCCAACAAGCTCAAGTCGGCTAACACGCTGCGGGCCATGGCTAACTCGAAGTTCCATGACTTCATGGTGCGGGAAATGTGTTTTCTATGCAAGCGAGTAAAACGACTCATAGCGTAACTTACCTGGTTGGAACAGCAATGAAAGTAAAACCATCATTAAAGAGATCCAGTTCCAAAGCTTCCGCTTAGCCAAGTTGAGAGATCCGCTTTTCCCCATGCCAATCCATTCAGTTAGATTGAAGTTCTTCGACTGCTGCTCATCGGCGTTGAAGCTGCGGGAAACCAGACTAAATATTTCATCCCTGCTTCTGGCATTGTCATTCAGAGAGGACTACTATGTGCTCCTTTACATGGGAGGAGTCTGGCGGAAACCAGCCTTCACATTTTGTTTCTGACCAATGAAGTAGAGATGCATTAGTATTTTCAACTTTTCTTTCAGACAAACTTTTACTATTATTATTCAGCTGAAACAAAATAAAGATAACAGTTGTGGAATGAAGTGAAATCATCAGTCGAAACAACAGGGGCAGTATTGATGTGGATATGTCGCCCATTTAAGAGAAAGATCATAGTTAAGCATTATATTGGATTCTAACCAGTCTGTATTAAACATGGGAAGTTAGGTATCACACTATAAGAAATTTGACCATGGGAGATGGGGCTACTGGAGATTAATCCTAACATTTTTCACACCCATGCTTGCATAACTTGCAAACCCTTTTAGAGTGTTTGTAAGAAAAGGGGGGTACACATAAACTAATAGCAAAA
The DNA here is from genome assembly GCA_030347295.1 of Setipinna tenuifilis. Taxonomy (NCBI): domain Eukaryota; kingdom Metazoa; phylum Chordata; class Actinopteri; order Clupeiformes; family Engraulidae; genus Setipinna; species Setipinna tenuifilis. The sequence continues at coordinate 13,037,352 of CM059276.1, read as the reverse complement.
TACAATAGTCTTGCAATAAATTCTTATTGATGATGAGTTACTTTGAAACAGATGGAGAGGAGAACATTATCTATTTTTTCATAAACTATTAGAGTAAGCTTACAATTTTTTCTGCATGGCCTCACTGTCTATTTAAGCCCAGCCTTTCTTTAAAAATGCATCTCAGTGTATAGCGTATTTAGGTAGGCTGTGGCAAATCTTGAGTAGACTGAACATTTTACTACATGCTGAAGTGCAATTTCCTCATTGCTATGGCCAGAGGACAAAGCCTATGGTATGTATTTTATTAACGTATTAGCCTATGTGTAAGTCCTTCAAATTCCTTTTTGCTATAAAAAGTAAAAAAAAAATGCTTTTACAACTAGTGATATGTAGCTGTAGCACCGTATTTACATATTGCTGCAAATGCTCTCTGTTTTAGGTGTTGCTGTTATTTCATTGTTTCCAGGCCCTGAAACTGTAAACATGCGTATGCATATTCGTAATGAATCAAGAATCAAGTCAAGAATAGTAAGACCTCCATACTTTTACACTTTATATTCTATTTCTACAACTAAATCATAAAATGTATCCCCACCTTTGGGATTTGAACATGTCAGTCTCAGTCAATAGGAAAGTTTATACTGTTCACTGCGGACTGGACAGAATTTTGGGCTAGATTACTCTGCCCTGTGTTGCCATAAAAAGCCTTCGCAGGGAGCTGAGTCAGTCAGAATCGCCCCCTTGGGTCCAGCACTCTGGTGTTTGTTCAGCTAATTATTGGGGCTCAATCTGCCATGCTGCCTCTTTATCTAAGAATACATCTGGAGTTTAGCACAAATGCTAAAATATCACAAGAGGCTTAAACATGATTGCTGGCACCTTTGAGAGGAAATTTCTGCAAAATTTAATTATCTTACCTTTCACAGTGGTGCTTTTCACTCGTGGGAAATAGCATGTTACCTTTAAAACAAATAAAATTATTAGAAATCTGTGATAATGTCTGAATATTACAACACACGATCAAAATAAATACTTGTCAGACATGCTAGGTTGAAAATAACTCTCAATTTTTTCTTGCTCGTTCAGTAGCCGGCCCATGGATAATAATTTACAACCTGGTGTCAATAGTTTTAATTACACAGATGGCTTGGTCTCATAGTGGGATTCAATGCAGTCATTCATACTGTTATTAGCACATCTAATTATCCTGCCAGCAATGACTTCTTTCACTGAAGGGAAAGGTAATTCATCTTGGACTTCTACAGAGGTGTTGGTAGGATAAAAAAAGGAAAGAAATGAAGAAAGAAAAGAAACTTTTTTTCTGTGCATGGTTCAGTGACGCAAACATGTTATTCATTCAGGTGGGCACAGGATGAGAGCATGCATGGATGAATGGTCTGTCGGGTGGATGGGAGAATTCTTTATATGGAATATCACTATAGATGTTTTGTCTGGGCTGACGGCTGGAGAAAGAAGCCTTTCTTCTCTCGCTTCTTTTGAGCATATTCCGTTGCATGACCCAGCAAATATACATGTTGTGCCTTCCCGAAATGAGGCAGGGGAGAGGAGGGGACTGGGTAAAGAAATTACTGGGATGAAACAGGTAAACGAGGAAGCCAGAGCATTTCAACTGACACTGGATCATTTGTTCTAATACAATAGAAGAATGAGGTCAGTCTGGTAAAATTAGCCATCCAACTCATGGCAGACCTGAATGCCAGGCCAGTGAGAAGGAACGGCTGGTCTCGTTTTGTTGTGCTGAAGGGGCGAGTGTAAAAAAAAAAAAGAGACTGAGGGAGAAAGAGGGAAAGGGAGATCAGAGAGGAGGGAAACTTTGGTATGTAGTGTTAAAAAGAGAAAGATCTAAAAAACAAAAATCTTTCATATGCAACACTTGAAACAGTAAGAATAGGCAAGGAGGCTTAACATTTCCAAACAGTAGGAAAAGTAAATCTACTAAGCCTGTGAACTTCTAATCAGTTGTGAAAAAGATAAACAACAAAAATCAAAACAATGTAGCTGAAGTGTGTGCAGGGGAAAAGAAAGGAAGAAAGAGTAAGAGAGAGAGAGATGGAGTGCTGGACTGCAGGATAGACGGGTGGGAGGGAAGAAAGCGAGAGGGATTGAGTTTCCCCTGACTGTGTGTCTGGGCAGCTCCATATGGTCCTCATTAAAGTCCTCACACTACGGGCCTAGCCCAGCACCAGGCCTGCTTGTTTTTGTTATTAGGCCCATCACACTGCGGTCTGGAAGAAAGCAGAAATCATCTGGGCCACCTATAGCCAGGTCTGTCATATCTGGGCTGAGACAGAAAAAAATGCTTTATAGCCAACATCTCAAACAGCAGTAGTTTAAATTATATGGCTAGTGCCTTTATGTCGATATATAACATGTGAAATTAAATAGTGAAGACAGAATTCTAATTTTACCTTGTTTTCATATGAGGCAACTACTTTTATATAGTATGTTGTTAAATCGATATATTATTTTTCCCCCAGAGCAGTGTTTACATAGCCAGCATTACTGTGTTATACAGCCAGAGGTAATTTTAGGGCACTTTGTTTTGGTCAGACGGGTAAACATATAGATTTCGTCATCGATTTGATCATGTTGTAAGATGTAGAATCGTGCTAGTGGTAGGCACTGACAGATGGTGTCACAGAGCAGATAGCCATCACCGAGGTGTCAGTCACCCAGGACTCATCCTGATAGTATCTTCCCCACAGGGGCCAGTTTTAACCAACACCTTACAAGGCACATTGGAGAAATCTAACATCTCGTGGCGCTCAACAAGTGATAGTGAGAGTAAAAGCCTTGAAAGGGGAGCTTCAGATCTCATGATTATTCTCATTACCTTTTAATTAGGCTGATTTATTTTGTGTAATAATAAACGTAGCGGGAGCAACGCAATAAGTCCATTCGTTTCAGCCTGGCAGTGCCCACCCACACATTCTTCTCTACATCGGAGTCTGGACATTCTCCAGTGAATGCTGTTTGGGTTAAGGGTGTCGCCACTGAGCGCTGAGTGTCAAAATTACACGGAGACTGATTGTATAAGCTCATAGCTAAAAACAAGCTTCCGATATTAAAACTTCCAATGGCAGGCAACAGAGCTAGTTGGTAAAACAAACCCAGCGAGGTGAGAGGCCGTAACACGTTTCTCCCATGAAGATACGTCTACATTCGGGTTTTTATTACTTTATATCTGCAGAGTGCCTGCACAATTGCATTCATTTTCAGCATCTTTGTCAGTCCCTGTTGTAACTGGATTTAGATTGGCATTGCTTCTGTCTTGTCATCACCTGAACCACTACCCATAGCAAATCCAATCCTGGCCAATCCTCCTCTCTTAAATTGAGAATTTCCAGATTATACCTGCATTCAACACTGGATGGTTTTAACTGTCACTCACTATACAGCTTGTGAAAGTTTTATGTTATCATACAGAAATACATTTGATGGATCATGTTGTATGTGAAGCCCTTTCTGTTTCTTATTATTATTATTATTATTTAATTAAAATTTGTAACGTATCTGGAATGACAGGGAAAATAAAGTGCTTAGACCAATGGATTGTGATGTAGCTCAGTGTCTGTATAATTTACATACCTCTGAAATTCTCTCAAATTCATCATCTCATTTACAGGATCTTCTATTCCAAGCAGGGGAGCCTGTGCTGGGATTTGCAAGTGCAAATGTGCCTTGTAGTTTAGAGTTTCACTTGTTCTGATATGCAACATTATGTGTTGTTCAGCATGCTGAGAGAGCTCTAACCATGTTCCCTCCAGCACAGTAAAGAAGGGAAGGATGTAGGATGGCTTCCATACAGGCCAAATCCCCCATCCCCCCTTTTTTCTTTCTTTCTCTCTTTCTCTTTCTTATTCCCTCTGTCTCTCTGTCTCTGTTTCTCTCTCCCCCCTCTCTCTCTGACACACACACACACACACACACACACACACACACACACACACACACACACACACACACACACACACACACACACACACACACACACTCACACACCTGCTCCAGCTACTTTTCCAGGCTCCTCAGCTGCCTTGGGGCTCAGAGGGGGAGCAGTCAATGACAAAAATGTCCGGTCAGTCAGTACCCATTGTACATTGTTCCAGCTCTCTGTGGCGTATTCACTCCTCTTGGTCAGATGGCTGCGGACATGCAACAGAGACTAAAGTATTACTGCTTTATTAACCTGCTATTAATCAGAGGAAGAGCTATTTTATTACAGTTTTGGCTACAGGTGGAAGTCAATGAATATTGTTGTTTTGTTTTATAAGGCTGCCTCAACCACTTGTGCTTTTTTATGGTTTAAAAAATATTGTTGCATGGTACTTGCACAGGCAATACCCTTTTGGGAATATGATGCCCCGAAATGGTGAATATGATTTATATGTACAATGGCATCAGACATAATGTAGAAGACACATAGACCTTTGTTCACATGGGTCACATGAGAGGGAGGGATTCAAATATTGAATGCAAGTTTTGTTCAGTTGAACTGTGCGGCAGTTTTACGATTAATTTAAACAGTTGATAGTGGAGTAGAGAGAGAGGGGCTGAGCTGACACAGACCAGGACACTCAGAAGCACTCGGTGCTAAGGTTTCATGTTGTTCTTTGGCTCCAATAAATTTGGGCGAACTCACGCTTTATTTGATCTCGGGAAAATAATAGCCCGAGACTGAGAATAGATTTACAAGCAATAACTCCGCTTATAGAACCGCACTCTGGAACGGCGCCGGCCTCACTCCGGGCCAGATCCGGTTTTGGGGTTGGCAGGTATTTGGGTCATGAACCCAGAGTATAAATTCAGCTTTCTGAACACCACTCAGCCATGTTTACACAAGTGGGGCTATGCACCGCCACCAGTCAGACTTGGGGGACATGCAGTGTAGCCATCAGTGAAAGCGGGGATGAACTATTTCAACACGCTGCACCTGAGGCAGTCATTCATTCAAGGCCCACAGCGGTTAGCAGAAAGATCTGCTAAGAGCAAACCCCTTTCAATTCAGTAAATATGTTAATCATATATTGATATTCTTATAATAATGGTGCAGATTTTTGTAGTTCTAGAATAGACAAGACAAAAATTAAAAATAAATTTAGAAAATTAAACAGGTGAAAATGGTGTTATGTCAAACACTTAATATCTTAAAACACTACTGTCTACTGATTTTTTTTTTTTTTTAATGTAAAGTCTAACAAAACACAGCTGATAGAAGTTCAGTTAGCTAGAGCCCTTAGCCATGGCTACTGTGAGCGTCTCCAAAGAGACAGAAGTAAAGCAAACTTACCTTGTGTTTGTGATTGTGGTGTGTGTAGCATGCAGTATGCAGTGTATAGGACAAGCACAGATCTCTGGACCCCGCACCCCAGCAGCTTCAACAGGGCAACTACCACCTCAGCTGCTACACACACAGAGATGGCTGAGAACTAAGCCACTTGACAACAGCTGTCTTTTTAAAGAATCGGCACTTTGATTAGCAATGCTGCCTAAATCCAATATAACAGGGCAGGGCAATTACAAAAAAAGAATGAAAAAAAAGATTGTGTGTGTGTGTGTGTGTGCGTGCATGTGTGCGTGCGAAGGTACGTGTGTGTGTGTGTGTGTGTGTGTGACAGAGAGAGAGAGAAAGAGAGAGAGAAATAGATGGAAAGACAGAGTCAATCACCCTGACATGCATGCTTGAAAAAATGTCTCACACACCCTCATTCACAGACGCTCATTGCTTTGACAACATGTGTCGCGGTTGGACCGAAGCCCGTATTCTCCAAAGGCCACAGAGACAGGCAGACGCAGTGTTGTAGGGGTCCAGGCTCATGAGCACATGTAACACAGTGGAAAATGAATGAGCGCTCTGTCTGGTATTATGGACTTTAGGGTCCCTCATCTTTGCCTCACTGACACCCCACTCCCCCACCCCACACCCCCACCACACCAAAACCACCCCTCATGCTCTGCTCACACCCCAACAAGCCCACTTCTTATCCCTTGCCCCCCCCCCCCCCAAACCCCCCTCCCCCAAAACCCCACCACCACCAAGAAATAAGTGTGTGCATTGAAAACTCTAAACTCTAAAAGACAAATGAGTGTCTGTGAAAATGACAGCGCCAATGTTTAAACCATCTAGCAAGGGAAAGCATCATCAAAGACATGTTATCGCATAAAAGACATGAATCGTCAATTTTTGGAATCATATCGTCATCTAGATTCACTGTCCGATTTAATTTAACTAAACCCAATCCAAGCCTTCTCTGGATTTGTAGATTTCTTTTTCAATGCCTATTACGTAATTACTTTGAAGTAACATAAGTTATTTACATTGGTGTGGGTTCTTGTAATATGCTTTGCATCTATGGTTGAAATTAATCTTAAAGAGTTGTTATTCACATGGATTAATGACAGTGAGAAGAAGAAACAGTACTCTACTCCCAATGTCTTCATAGATCTCTTCCCCCTTCCCCTTCTGTCATCTCTTAAACACACCTCTTTAAAACCTTACAAAAACAAGAGTGTGTACAAAAAAGAAAGGAAGAGATAAAACATTTCTGTTTCTTTTCCATATAAACAGTATGTTCCCCTTCACATTTTAGAATTCTTTGAGAGGATATACGTATTTATATTCAATCATTTTATGACACGGTTGAATTCCTGCTGAGATGTTAGAACAAATTCATTGTTTACATTTATGGATACACATATTTATGTATACGCACATTTCCCAAGACAAACCTTTCAAAAATACAAAAGATGATCTGCATCTTAAATGTTTGTGCTGGGTGCAGTGTGTGTGTGTGTGTGTGTGTGTGCGTGTGTGTGCGTGTGCGTGTGTATGTATTTGTGTGCGTGTGTGTGTGAGGGAGTGCCAGGACTTTCTACAAATGGACAGCTGTTCAAACAGACAGCTGCAATAGTCATTCATTCCAATCGTGGTGATTTAAAAATCAAGTCAATGTTGTTTTTAAGTTGATCCATTGCTATTTCAACTTGTAATCCTCTCTCATGGTCTCTCTCCCTCCCTCACACACTGTATTATTTCTTTCCAGAACACACACACACACACACAAACACACACACACACACTGTTACACATTCACTCTATGATTTCTTTCCAAAACACACGCACATGCACACGCACACGCACACGCACACGGACATGCAGGCACGCACACACACACACACACACACATGGCCAAATTCATAATGTGCGTTAATTTGACAGTGCAAAAGACTATTGATAGCATGTAGCGGCGCTCCATGGCGTGGCACACATTGTTTCCAAAGCCAAACGGCCCAAAGTGCAGGAGCATGGCACCATGGGATTAGGGCCACTACTGCACCTAAAGCCCAGCAGGCCTGTGTAATCTCTGCCTCGCTGCGCCAAACATTGTTTCCACATCTTTTTACTGTGGTGGCATGCGGCCACCCAAAGCCCCTATGGCGACAGAGTGTGGCATTGAGGAGAGGGTTAAAGTGGACTGAGGGATGCAATGCCAAACTGTACATGCATCTGTCTCTCACACATATCGACACACACATATACGCACATGCATACATACAGAGACACACATATGTGCACACACACACACTCACATACTTACACACACACGCACACACTTACACACACACATGCGCATACAAACAGAGACATGGATACACAATCATCCACCAACGCACACACACATACATATGCACACATACACATACACACACAAACACACACACACTCACAGACACACACACACACACACACACACTCACGCACATGCATACCCACACACAATTACAACATGTCTCCAGTTGTTCTCTGCTCTCACTGCACACAGCAGGTGTTGAGCGGACCTTGGGCTGAAGAATGGCAAGCAGGGGGAAGGGGAAGGGGAAGGGGGAAGGGGGGGGGGGGGGATGCGGTGTACTTCAAGAACAGCATTGCTATTGTTGCAGACATGGGTATTGTCCTAAAGTAATGCAAGAAAACCTCAATGTTGTCTTACTACCACACAGTACTGTACTAAGAAATAAGGAGTGCAAAGTCAAGGTAAAACCCACGAGAGATACTCTGAATAATGAGGCATTTTATGTATTCATATGAAGCACATTAACCCGAAGAAAGAAAGTTTTTATTCTTTTTTAAAGAGGGATCTTACATTTTCATGTGTTTTAGAGCAGTGATTTAGCTGGGAAAGACATGTCTTTGCAAATCATAATGGGTCATTCCTTCATTCTTTGTCACTGTAGTTGATGTGTCAGACGTTAACTGTCATGTACTTATCTGATATTCTACAGTTTGTGTGGTTTTTTTTTTGTAAATCAGATCTGACACTTCAATACATGTCATGTGGTCCAGGTTCACACCTCTGCACTGGTATGTGCAGACGTCTAGGAGCTGAATCAGTCCATCTGTGCAAATGAAATTAGCAGGAATTTAAAGCATACCACCTCCATCAGCAAGTTGATCTGGGATAGCATGTAAATAGGACAAACAAATGGCCACACCAGCACCGAGGGAAGCAGTAGCAAGTCAGTCTTTTTAATCAGTACACTGCCGGTTGCCCAGTGAAGGTACAACAATGATGAGATACCTAATGATGCGATCCCCTCTGCCTGTGGAAATAGACAAACACATCAAAGGCCAAATGCAAAAGAAAGCACATACTTTGATGCAGAACCATGGCTTCCGTCAACAAAGCATTCACAATATCAAAGGCAAAACTTGTCTATTGTGCCCTGTGAATGTAAAATGTTGGGTGAACATACTAGAAATTGGAATAATTCTTCAAAGCCACTGGAAATCTAAAGTTGCAAATGGCCTTCCAAAGAGTAATATCTCCATGCTGTATGTGTCTGCTGAGGCACTGCATAAGCTTGGCCTGTCTGCCATTTGTTTTACTTTTCTGTTAACTTCACAACTTCTCATCATGTACTCTCCATTGGTTACCTCTCTGCTTCAACTGCCATAATCATTACAGCATTTTATTTGCTTATATATGATACATTTTCCATGTGCATGTGGACCATTAAAAATAAAACATATTGGATTTTTATTTGTTCTTTGCCATTTCAGTGTGACGGCCTTGCTCGCACATCCTTTTGCGTGAGAAGAAAAGAGTTAAGTGTCTGTTCTCGATTGTGCGCCTACTCATCTGCACTGGCAAAAGGCAAAGACTGTGATGAGTCAACACAACGTTTTTAGAGTGAGACACCTTAATAGCTTTACCACGAGTGGTTTTTGACCACAAATAATGTCCACAGTCCCGTCGCAACGCTCTAGTTATCCCTATGAGCAGTCAAATTTGATGAAGAGCAGTTTTCAAAGTGGTGCACCAACATATTGAAGCATTTAGTGTGATGTTTACATGGACATAAACATATTGTATGCTGCCACCAAGACACTGTCAGCAATTTATCATCAAGACCATAACATCATTTTTTGGTAAAAACAAGTATATTAACAAGTATATTAATAATGACATTGTCTATTGACAATTATTTTGTTCTCTGAAAGACAACAAAGAGAAGCTACTTCAGAACAAATGCCAATGACTGTCTGACTGTCATCATCCCACAGCAGTAATGAACAGAGTCCAAACAATCCATTCTTAGTCGCTAGCGGTGGATGACAGCTTCAGCATGATGTGGCTGCCACGTGGACATCAGACATCCTGGGGAAAAAAGGAGTATGCAAGACCATTGCACATTTATAAACACACACACACACACACACACACGCACACGCACACACACCCATACACATCACACACATGTCACACACATGTCACACATATCAAATATTTTTTAAATAACACCCCAAGGTCTGTCAGGAGTTTTGTGATGTGGCCAAGCCTATGATAAGCTGATGACTGGAGAGGCTTTGGGACTGGGGTGGGGGCGGTGTGGAGATGGAGATGGAGATGGAGAGGAGAAGAGAGGAGAGGAGAGGAATGGCTCACCATCCCCTACTCCACACTCCTGTTCCTTTCATCCAGCTCGTAGCCTCACCGAGCCCCACCTGGGCCCCTGGATGCTCCCAGATGTGCACGGCTCTGTGATGGCTGCTGTCGCTGCCCAGACAGGAAATGGGAAGAGCTGCCAATCACTATGATATATGAGTGGAAGATGGGCCTTTCCCCGGCTCCCCCCGCTATGAGGGACCTGTCATGGCTGATTTTCTGGAAGAGCTGGCACACAGCTCAGTTCAACTTGCTCACACAGACAGGGGAAGGCTGCTTGGAGGCAGAGGATGTCTGTTGGTGTCTCCCTCCAACATAAACACAGAAAAAAACTATCACTATTCATTAGATGTTAGACTAGTGCAGGATATTAAATTGGTTTTATCCAAATGTGTATTATTTCCAAGGATTTAAGATTTAAAGGCATGACAAAAAAATGACACACACACAGTGATTGAAGAGCTTACGTCTGGTGAAATGAGTGCAGCACTCAAATCCCAGATGAAAGCGAAATAACTTAAATATATATATTTATATATTACTTTTAAAATAAGCCATGTCAGCCCATGCATGCAAACAGAAAAAAGTCCCAGAGTTAAACATTCACATTAGCAGCAGCAATTTTTTTTTGCCTTTGCCTTTTTGCATCCTGGAGACTCATGGTGCTCTGCTGGTGTAATTACTAAGGGTCATGTGCACTGGAAAGCAGAGCGGGGCCCAGTATCATCAAAGCCGGAGCGATCACTCACTGGCCCCTCTCTCCTCGACAGGAGAGGGGAGAAGAAACACAAATACACATGAACAAACACGCAGGAGGAAGTGGAAGGCGAAGCAGATGTGATGGTTAAGGGCTGCAGATTTGCGGGGAGGGACAGGAACGGTTTCCCCCCAAACACACACACACCCCACACACACACACACACACACACACACACACACACACACACACACCACCACCATCAAGAACACAACCACCTCCACCACCACCTGCTAATATTTAAAAACAATGGAAGTTTGAGGGGGGAAAAATATATTAGAAAAACAAGGGGGGGAAAAAAACAGCGATGACATCATGGACTTGAGGCAGGGAGGGGAGGGAGCTATTAAGGGGCCAGTCTGGATTTTAGGTTTGAGGGCAGGAAACTGCGCAAGAAGGAATTTGAGACCTTCAAACCTCTGCAGCTGTGTTCAGAGCTTTACCCCAACAATGTCTGGCTCAAGCCGGCCAGCCAGGCAGCCATCCTCAGAGAGACCACCACCCTACCGGTGCGAAAGACCCTTGTGTGTTTTTCTGACTGCATTCAAAGCAGCAAAAACCATAGACAAACTTCTGCTTGTTTTGATCGATGTGAAGCAAAAAAAAAAGAGAACCTCTGCTAAACATTTACTCGAGTAAATGACTTCATAATGTAAACCTTTCAAAACACAGAGATTTCACTTATTTGCAATACAGACCACTGCTTTTCATTAGGGTTACTGTTATTAACTCTTCATGTGCATCAGCTTATTTATCCATTACCACAGCAGCAAGCAGCGGGAACTGGGGATGAGTGTATAAGAAGATAATGCATCACTCATGTGTGCGTGACGGGGAGACACAATATGAAAATTGCACAGTTTGGCACGTGATTACAAAGATCTGTAGTCTGCCCTGATGTGTAACTCCCCGAACCGGCTCTCCAGAATCCTCACATAAGAGATCAACCAAAGAAGTGCTGCATTGCCTTTTGAAGCCATAATCATTCGAGTCTGGGTTTTGTATGGGTGCCAAACACCGGGAAACTATCCCCCCACATCTTTTATCTCCCAGCGTTTAAAGTTGCCAGATTGTGCAATCCTTTGAAATGCGCAGCGCTGTCATGGTCGTGCATTCATCTCCGTAGCTTTCAATTAGAAACCCGCGGCTGCTCCACTGCTGAGTGAAGCGCCGAAGAATGCTCCGCCGGGAGCCGGGCCAAAAACATCACCCACGCAGCCGCTGGCACCAGAAACCGACCTGGCCCGGTTCTGCCCCAAATTCCCCCCCCCCCGGAACTGGAGTGGAACCGGACCAGACCAGAGCCGGGGCTGCTGCTGCTGAGTGTGTGTGAGTTTCTCTTCACCGCCCCCATCTGGTGCCGCCCCCCCTCCCCAGATAGGAAAGATGAAGATGAAGCGGGCGGGGGCGCATCTTTTCCCCTGCATCACCCCCCCCCCACACACACACACACACACACACACCACTGCCCTGGGCTTAGCTGCACTACTCTCTTCCCTGCTCTGCTCCGCTCTGCTCCACTCTGCCGCGCTGTGCTGCGTCGGGGAGCGAATGTGACACTCAGCAGAGGGCTCTTTGTGCCCAGATCACTACCAGATGGGCCCGGCGCGTCCGGACGGCTAACGGAGCTGCATGTGTGCAATTTTGGGCAATTTGTCAGATTTCAGGGTTCACTCTGATTCTGCCTGATAGACAAATAAAGTGCTCGCTACGGTAATTCGAAACATACCGCGCCTCACCCATGCGCGGATCTCATCCTTTAGACGGATCTGCTCTGAGAGTGATGCATGCTCGGGGAGAGGAGAGGAGAGGAGTGAGCGTTCATGGGGGCTGATTGACCACCCAGCTACACCAAGGCCATGTGATTCCGCATTACTCCATATTCTGAAACCCAGTCAACATGACCATCACTGTTTCCCTTAACTTAGGTGGGGGGGGCGGGCGGAGAGAGAAAGAGAGAGGGAGAGGGAGAGAGGGAGAGAGAGAGAGAGAGACAGACAGAGAGAGACAGACAGACAGAGAGATAGAGAGAGCAAGAGACAGACAGAGTGGGGGGGGGGGGGGGTCAGTGCAAGTGTGTGTGAGAGAAAAAGACAGGCAGATGGAGAGTAAGACAACATTTACACACAGTAAATCTATCATTAGTGCATATGTTAAAAAAGACACAACCAAAACATGCTCGTTGGTAAATAAATAAGTCAAGCAGCCAGTTAATCTCTCTTTGGACACCTCATAAATTAACTGACAGTTTTTGGCCTCTGTACCATTTTATTTGTGTGCTTTTTTCTTTGTACCCCCGTTCCCCACCACCACCACCACCACCACCCCCCCCCCCCCCCCCACACACACACACACACACACACACACACACTCCTGCACATACACTTCTTGTCTTTTTATACAATTTTTTTTTTGAAAAATATAAAAGACTAAGAGCCTGAAACAATAATCATATTTTCCAAGCAGCCAGGAGGGAAAGAAAGTATCCTTTGTTGCTCGGACCCTGTTTAGGCCTCTTTCATAGGAAATTGAGTGCAGTGTCTCGTCTTTATGGCAAGCTTGAAACGTGTCAAGTCTTGGGATGGGGGAGGGAGGGAGGTTTTGGTAACAGTGCCCCTCCCCCACCCCGAGGCACACACTCACACTACCTCTTACCAATTCCATAGCTTCGACACTGAGCATTCCTCAACTTTTTCCCCCTGCTAACCTGAACATACTGTACTCTAGCCTGGAATAAAAGTGTCACTATTAGGAATGAACACAGTTAGCATTTTTTAACCAGGGGAAGCAGACATCCATTGACTTTTCCCCAAGCCAGAACTCCTTGCCTCTGTTCTCTTTATGTCCAGTCTACCATGTCTACTGTGTTTGGTTTGCTAGAAGGCAAATTAGGTCTTCTTAAAACTATCTTGAGTATGCTACTGAGGAGACTGGCTTCCGGAAAAACAGTGATTTCCTTGTGTCAGTGTGTAATACAACCTACACAAGCCGGTGATTCCATTAAGCGCATGACTGGGATTGGAGACCACAAACATGTGAAGGGCATTGGAGCTCTAACTCAGTATGCTCTCAGTGTTACTTATGACATCTTTTGAGTTTGTCAGCTAATTGAGTTAGCATGTCTCAGGACTGCTATTTGTCTTGACTAATCTTGTTTAGTGATAAAGCCACAGCTACAAATTAGTGGTGCGCTTACCCCCGGATCGCTACACAAATGTTTATTAGTGCAATATCACACACATTCAACACTCAACGCTTCATTTTGATGTGTAAATTCTGTCACTGATCTGTTTACACTGTATCAACATAGGGCTCTATAATTTGGCACAGACTCAGGGCATGGAAATGGCTATACGGGGGACCATGGCAGCAGGACCAGTTGCCCACAGTACGTGATGAAGTTCATTATGATCTCCCCTCTGACCTCCTATTTGGTCCTCAAATTAGAATGGCTTGAAGGTGGTCTGCAGGATGTTTGCTCAATGACACGAAGACTTCTGGACCAATTATCCATTTCCTGTCATAAAAGCAGTGTAAATGTAATCTCACAATGGCTAAAATGACATACTTACTAACCAGGTTTGTTTACTGTAATAATGTTAAAATGAGCAAACATCGTTGTCAGTCATAAAGTATATTTCAAATTAAACCAAAGTTTAAAGTTATTTGTAAACTTGGGCCTGCCAGTGCCACCTGTAGTAGACACCATTGGGTCATTGTCTACGCACATTTTCAACTGAAAAATGATTTTAATCTTTCTTTTTAAGTTAAAGATTTTGTTTCAACAGTGGTAATGTCAGCAACATAAAAGTGAAACTGATAACCACATTATGGCTACCAAATGTAGCCAGTCAATAACTGGGGGTGGGAGTGTACACCACTAGTGTGCACAATTAAATAACCTAGGTGAGCGTGGACGTCATGGGAAAGCCTAAAGTTGCCCCACATGCATTCCTTAACTATCCAATAAAGCAGAACAGAGCTATCTATTCACTGCTGTTACAGGCACAAAGCTAATAATAAACAGGCTAACACACACTGGCTCCTTTCAAAAACCTGAGGCTTATGCAGTATGTCTATTGTTATTTACTAGATGTTTAAAATTTACAAGATCCATAAATGAAAAAAAGTTTTTGTTGTGTTTTGTCTTTTCAAGCCACTTGCAGTTTGCAATTCATTTTGCTATTATTGATGTTGTCTGTGTCACACAAACAACTTCGCCATTGTTTTGAAACCAGAGTACATTTTGTGCAATAAATCAAGATGCGGCCCTGTCCTCATACTTGACTTTTTCACTGGGGGGAGACACTGATTTACCTTCTTTACAGTTTTCTGTATTAGGCTGTTCAATTTAAGTTCATGTTACAAACGAAACTCTTGTTTTTTTGTAGTAACAGGGAAGAACTGTGAGCTCAATTTGCGTTTGCTAATAAGGGGAACTCTCAACACCCCTCACAGTGTGGAAACTGGCAAAGTGTTTGTAGTGTGGATGCAGAGAACCTTGTGCATGTATGTATGTAGGTATGGTTATCCCTTCAGGCTGTACCTCTCTGAAGCCCAGCATATTGCGTTGCAGTTAAACGGCTATGGTGTTTCTGCCCTGGAATCTGTGGGGGTGTGAGAATGGGTGCAGTGGGGCTACGCATGTTAGAAGCCAGGCTCTTAAATGGTGCTGTGTGCGCGTGTTTATACCATTACCCCCCCTCAGTGTGATCAAGGACTGTAGTGAACTAATGGAACTCTAAGGCTTGGAGAACCTGGTTGGTTCTGTTCAACACTGACAGCCCACAGAAAGACAGAATGTTAAGAATCAGCATAGAATAAAACACTGTATCTAGCGTGTCGAGAGACATTTGTGTGCGTGTTTGTGCCTGTATTACTATAGATTACTATAGAGGTATGGGGCACATCATGGCTCTGACTGTTAGGCTGTGTGCGTGAAGGGCCAGAGCAGCTGGCTGGCACCGTCTGTGGAGGCAGGACCCCCCGCCATTTTCCAGCCTAATTTTCCCACTGGACTGGAGCTTTTGTGGGCTGCCCCAGGCGCCCTGCCCTGCCACTGGCTGCGCCTGCTGGATCTAGTGTTATGTCTGCTGCGTTTTCTTTCCACCGGCTTGTTTTCGCTCCGGTAATGCAAAACAAATTCCGGATTAATACGCCACCCAGATGGCGGGTCGGCTCCGGGACACACCCGGGTCAGATCAGCACCGCGGTCGCAGTCGGCGGCCATCGTGGGCGTTGTTGTTTCTCCCTCGCTGCCATTTTTTTCTCCCCAGTGTCTCAGACCACATGGTAACCCCCCACCCCTCAAAACCTCACTGTGCGTTTGTTTTTCCTTTTGGCTCATTTCCCGCTATGCTGGCTGACAGGCGTCCATCAAGCCCAGCACTCCTCTGCACGCTACAGACCCGTAACCTCTGTGAGGAGCATCTCTGCCATAAATGGTCATTCCATTTGAAACATCAATAGGCTTCAAAGCTGGACTGTACAGCTAGTACAATTTGTGCTTTGCTCTCAAAGCCTTCTGCAGTCCATACTGTAAGGACAGATGGACAGGCGGACAGGCGGACCGACAGACAGACAGACAGACAGACGATAGATAGATAGATAGATAGATAGATAGATAGATAGATAGATAGATAGATAGATAGATAGATAGATAGATAGACAGATAGATAGACAGATAGATAGACACCAAAGGAATAACACACAAAACAGGTGGAACAGTTCCATTTTCTTCGATGTGCTTTCTGCTGCTCAAACCGTTTAAAAAGCAAGAGTAGATTTATGGAGCCCTGTTAATTGCTTAGCAGTTCATATAATGGAAAGACCCATAGACGTGAGCTGGTTTTCGCCTCTACTTTTCCGCTGGAGGAGTGCAACAGACAGCCGCCGCCTATAATGAGTGGGAATGATAATAACTAATAACATTTAATTGGCCTCATTAAGGAGCTGCTCAGAAAACAGGAAAGTGGGCGGGGTCTGCAACAGAAACAAAAGGCTCAGTATGGCTCAGTATGAGTCTTTAGCTGGACTATACTGACCAATCACTCTGTGGAGTGCCTGCCATCCTATCTCTCTCAGCATTTGGTGAGACTACTTGACCTCCTTGAGTTGCAGAAAATCACCTCACCAGTCCAGCCAAATATGGTTACATGCAGCTTGCCTGCATCAGCGACCAGGAATGGCAAATACATTTAATATGAATACATCCTTACTATACTGTACTTGCTGGCAAACTGGGCTACAGTTCTATACATTATGCATAGATCATATGAAGTTGACCTGACCCACAAACTATATAGTAAGGGTGTTGGTGAAACACCCTTACCCACAGCCTTTCAAATGTATATCTTAAAACAAGTTCTTGTAAAGAATATGAGAAAAAAATGAAACAGTATATCAAATAGTAAATAAAAAAATCCACCAGAACACAGGATGTTACTCTGATAACCATGGTACATCTGCCATTTATTGTTCCTGTTATCGATAAACAGATATGTTGTGACTTGAGAAAATTGTTAAATATTTGACTGAAGCAATGGTCTGATGATGTTGGGGAATCAGTTAATTACCAATCTGGTTTCCTTTTTTGTAAATGACAAAAGAAAATCAGCTGGTCAGCTCTACAGTCACACTATGCCTCAAAATAGCCAAACATGGATTGATTATATGAGATAGTCATGCCTCAAGTAAATCAAAGCACTGGTCCGTAACATTGGTAAGAAAGATAAGACAACAATAATCATTTAATACAGATTGTGTTGTTCAAGATTGTTTTTATTTTTAAGATAATGAAAAGCAACAGCTCTATCTATTTCTTTTGATTTCTGATTGAAAGTTTCCATTTTTCAAAGAGATTTAGTGCTTGAGCCGTGATCTGTGGACATTTGTTAAGGTATTTGAGTGGAGCAGAATGGGGATGGAGGCCCAGGCTCAGCGAATGTATGTGTTAGTAATTTGGGACGTTTTGGGGGTAGGGGGCCTGAGCTCCTCCAATGCAGAGCTGAATTCCTTTAACATATGGCACGTCAGGAAAGGGGTGGTTGACCTCTGCCTCTCCACAAGTCTCTGGAGACTAGCCTAGCTCAGGCAGCACAAGAGATCCGGCACAACCGTTCGAACTAATACTGCTTGCAACTGCTCCTGCCATAGTAGTGGCTTATCTTAGTTATGTTTTCCCTCAGCTATCATAGAAAAGATCTCTTTTTTTCGTCCTCTCATTTTTAAAAAGAAAATAAATTACATTTTCTTTCTTTTTTTTTACGCTTATTTTCAGCTGCTGGTCTTGCCTGATGCTGTCTCTCTTCCCTCTACGCATTAATTCAACACATGTGATCCATTAAAGTAGATAGAACTGCCAGAAAGCACAGGAAGCTCTCAGAAATGTGTTGCTCTACTTACAAGTGTTTCCAGGGGCTGTGGATTCTTAAGCTCATACGACATGCAGCCAACAAATGACCAGACGTTCCTCAACCCTACTGTTGTCACCGTTGATGCTGAGGTAGAAACATTTGTCACCTGAAGACTTAGAGATATCATAGGTAGATAATAGATATAAATCATAAATCATAAATCATACTACACCTATAATGTTATTAGCTTGTGTAATTTTATGTCTTACATAGCTAATGTTCAATTTAAAGTGTCATATATTCAACACTTTAATTTGCAAAAAAAGTCCTCTCTGATTACATGTCACATGCAAAGATGCCCTTTTATCACCTGTTAAAGAATATTAATGTTTATGTTAGTGCATTGTCCATCATAGGGAAAAGCAGAGACCAATCAAATGATTTGCAAAATACAACTAATAATGTAGCATAGTAAGAAAAAGGCTACTTTAAAAGGATAAACCCACCCCAGTGCCATTAATGAGTTAACAGCCGTCCGCTGACCGTCAAACAGGTGCATTGGTCCAAACACCCACGTCGATCCATAATTGGTGGTACCACAGATATCAAAGACAACCAGTAACGGCCAGGGGCAATAGATCCTGGGGGGTTGGGGGGTGGTGGGGCAATAGAAGGGGTTGAGGGTCAGGGTCAGGGGGATGGATGCACCCTGATGCAGCTCTTTTGTGCCACCTCACCTCACCCACCCCCCCCTACCCCCTCGTGAAAGAGGCAGTGTGTTGGGGTGGGTGATGGTGGGACTGTGCTTCTCCTCACCCAGAGACCCCTATGGGAAGAGAGCGAAGCGCGGCGGACTTGAGCAGCGGGGTGAGGCCGTCCGAGAAATGTGAATGGGACAGCTGCACGGGGGTGAATAGGAGGTCCCTTTGTGTCCTGCCAACAAAAAAATCTGTGACCAATTATCTGTGTCTGTCTCCCAAGAGGAGCTATCTCGGCCATGGCAAGCCAGGGGAAGCACTGGTCAAGGGGCTCAGGGGCAGGACGGGGGCAGGAGGAGAGGAGATGGGCTTTGCTGATTTTTAACCCAATCCTTCCTCCGGCCGCTTGAGTAAACTCACATGTGGTGCACAGCTCCAAGCTCCTCACCTTAACATTGGTTTCATGGCTGGAGAGGAGAATTTTAACTTTTTTTCAGGTCTATGCTTGAAGCAACAATTGCCATCAGACTCTTCTTTGAAAAGCCAATGCTGAAATAAATTCATCCTGGTTCTGCAGAGTTAAACAGGCAAGCAGAAGTAACAAACCTATCCAAATAGCAGTCTCATAGAAAATAATTATATGAATGTTGTTTTTTTTTGAGTGTGGGTGTCCGCAGACACACGGAAATGAATGGCAAATTAAACAAAAAACCCATTTGCAGCTGTTTGCAATCCCCACTGCCATCACTGAGCATTGGTCACATTTAAAAAGCCTAATATGGGGCTGCTAATAGCAAAATGGCTCCATCTCCTAGGGAGGTGAGGATGGGGGAGCTGGGCGGAGGAGGGCCGGGGGTGACGGAATGATGTGTTCTCCTCCATATGCTTCACATTAAGTTGTAATTGGAGATAAAAAGCTGTGCGTTTACCACAAAGTAAAGCCTTGTTAAGTATACTTCACTGTCTCCACAGAGATCAGTCATCCCTGACAGTCACAATTGGCACAGCAATAATCACTAATGTAATTGCCAGGCCACTTACATTATTTCATTCATTTGGGAATCAGAGACAGCCTGACACCATGGCCTACACAACACAAAAAAAATAAAAAAGTTCATCAGCACAAAGATGCATGATTAACCTCTTTGGTTAGCCCTTTCCCTCTTTCTCTCTGAGAGAAAATATGCTTTAATGTTTAAAGCAGTGGTATGTAAAATACCATTATTTTCCATGACAGTTGAACTGTGCTATGTGGTGACTTGAAAACTGGTGCAGTGTTAGTGAAAAGGTGGAAAGGTATGTTGTAGATGACCTTTGACCCGATGGGGGTTGGGTGTATTATTGAATAGGGATAGAATAACTGAGCTGCCGATGACCCCGGTGTGACCTTTCCTTTCGGTCCCACATGGTTGCTAGTAGTGATGGCTCTAGTTGATCTTCACCTGTCAAAGCAAGACTTTGACTAAAGACTTGCAGCTTGAGAGGAGGAAAGGAAAACAAAAAGAGGAAAAGAGAAAACAAAAGAGCTTACAAAACTATCCCCTCTCCGGCATGAAGACAACCTTTTTTAAAAAAAGAAATGGATGAAAAAGAAGCAGAATAGCAAAAAAGAAACAAAACCCTCATGCTAACAATCCATGCCCCTTTGATGTAGTGTGCATTTTGTGATATCTTTAATTTATTCTCACTTTTTAAAAAGTGTTCAGATCTGCCAGTCAGCTTATCACATCTAACACGAAGATATTTCTAAAGAATTCCTCATCTGGCAAAATGTACTTTGGTTTACTCTGTATTTTTGAGATTGCAGCCTGGAAGACCTTCCTCAAACAGGAAGGCCACAGGTAGCGGTTGAAAGATGACACAAATTCTTTTAGCAGACACCTTTTCTTCCCTCTCTCTCTCTCTGCTTGCCTTTGTTCCCCTTCTGTTTGTTTGAAGGGGACTCTTCCCTACCTAGACCTGCTAAAAGCTCACAGAATTAATGTAGCAAAGTGTTGACTTTAAACTGTCAGCCACAGGCCATAAAACATCTCACTGGGGGATGTGGGCCAATGCTAAAACATAAAAGAAACACACATTGTACAATTGACTTTTAACTACACCACACTACAAAACTCAAATTACCAATAGAATTGCCATAGACTGCCAAGCATTTTCGGCAGTTTTTTAATGCATTTATAATGATTATTTTATGCAGTATAATTAAGTTCATTTACTTTTCATATATATATATATTATTTTTACTTAATAACCCAAATGCCCTAAGTTTGGGAATGTTGGATGTGAATTGTTCTGCACATTTAATATATGATCAAGTGCATATGTAAGAAAGCACATTCATCAATATTATTTTTAGTACAAATAGATGACTTCACATAATTAAAATAGCATTAAAATGTTTACAAGCAAACCACAGTACACTTCATCTGATTCAGTCTGGGGAAAAACCTGAATTCATCAGTCTGTTGGATAGTGACACAGACCCCTGAAGAAAGAGCCAATAGTCTTTACAGTTCTGCCCAGAGAGCTTAAGACCCCCTTCTGAACCTTTTGAAGGTTAGGAGTCTAACATTCCAAGCTCACCCAACCCCCTTTGCCATCCTTTGTCGAATAAAAAGACAAATTTGGCCCGGGTCTGATCCCTGGAAGCTCTATTTGTCTTGCAACAGAGGTTATGATAATAACCCTCTACTTCACCTCAGTTGTGGATTGGCTAAAGCTTAGGGGCTGGGGGTCTTCATGCACAGCTTGGGTTCATTGTCACTACATTGCACTTGGGTGAATAATTGCAGCTTGAACATTTTTTATCGTCTTGTCTGCGGTCCAGATCTAGTTCTTTGTGTTGGAAGAGGAGCGAGGCGCACCACCACCATGACTAGGTACTTCCTGGTGTGCAGCGTCTGAGAAAAAGCGAGGCGCTACCTGTTGCACAAAACAGTTCTGCTATTATGCGTGTCTTCCCCTGGGGAGGAGTGTGGAGGCTGGACTGCTGGTAAAAGGCTTGGCTCTCGACTGAAAAGCACATCTGGTCGAGGTTGGAGTTGATTTTTAAGAGTGCAGATGCTCTCTTTGCTTGTGTTGGGGAAATTCTCTCTCCCTGGACAAAATGGCGGAAAATGAGATTTGCTCTTTGTTCTCTGTTTACTTAGTTCTTTGCCGTTCTTTTCCCTCTGCCATAAATGATGCAAACACTTACTGGAACACAGCCTATGTGACTGCAGTAGCTCTCTTGCAGAATAAAATGGGCTTTTTAACCTGCCTTTGTTCCATTCTTATTTCTGCTTAGTTCACCTCTTTTTCCTGCTACTGTATGGTCTGTGAGATTGAGCGTGCTCCAGTTGGCTCAGTCCCTCTCTGATGTTGTCAGAACAGCACTGGTGTGGCATCTGGCCTGTTGACTTTGGCTGGATTGTCTCTAGAGACTGTCTGTGCTGTCAGTGTATCGATGGGGTGGGTGGAGGTTGGGGTTTGGGTTGTGGTTGGGGGGGGGGGGGGGCAGTTAGGGGTAGGTGGGTGGGTGAGTTAGTTGTCGTCTTTGCTGCTGCTGCGTCATGTGGGCCTGCTGGCTGCCTGCTCTGCCCACTGACTCACCCACTTATTACTGGCAGGTACCACTCTGGAACATTCTGACGTATGGACAAATACAGCAATGCAGCTCTACCACTAGTTTACCTAAGAGTTACTGTGTTTAGTCAAAGTCCATAATAGCTAATATCAGATGGCTAATTTTTCTCTGAGGATATAACCAACGTTTATAAATGAACTGTAAAAAAAGAAAAAAAAGAGGATTCAATTAAGTGCACTGGCCGCCTGTTACATGGCTGAAGTTTTTGGTTTTTCATAAGCTGGACCAGCCATTTTCTCACATTTACAGTTCGGGCGCTGGTACTGCAGGCAGTGAAATCAAACCTTCAGATGTTAATGTGCAATTAACAGG
>CM059276.1:12927155-13009655 GCA_030347295.1 Setipinna tenuifilis | reverse complement strand
ACATCCATATTCATGTGAGTCAGTACACGTGAATGTGTGCATGTGTGTCTTTGTTTTTAGTGTTTGTCCAATGGTTTATGAGAAAATAATCGACAAAATAAAGCTGTATACATGCACTTATTGAGACTCTTGGTTTATTTCATTTTAACAGTGCTAAGGTGTCTAGGCCCAACACTGTAACCCTACAGAGTAAGGTGTGCCCAAACATTAAAATACATTAAGCACATTCTGTTTGTAGTAAGGCTGTCGCATCATTTGTACTATATCTCTTGAAATCAGTGGACATTCAACAATACCATGATGATATAGACATAAGAAAAAACAATGTCATCAGCAACTTATTTGATAAACAAGTTGAACAGACTTTAAATACAATAGCATAATACCACAGACTTGAAACACACACAGTTTGCAAAAATCTGATCTGTTAAATGAAGCGGATCGGAGCTCAGTGCTCAGATGCCTCCCAAATGACCATAACAAGATTTGCAGACGTAAACTGGTGGGCTTTGGGGGAATTGGGGGGTGGGGGGGTGGGGGGGCGGGGGGGCGTCTGTTGTCTGTCTGAGTGTCTCACTCCGGTGATGTTTGTATTCCCCTCCGTCACCCCACCCTGCCCCTGCTCCTACACCTCCACCCGTACCACAGAGCAACACAGCCGCTCGCCTCCTCTCCAAATGAAATTCTTTGGAAAGTCATTTTATATCACCCTTTGAACGTGCATTGAACTGTAAAACTACCCCATTGGAAACCAAATAAAGGGAGAGGAGAGAGAGCAAGAGGGAAAGGGAACGAGGGGGCTGGGGTTGGGGTGGTGTGGGTGTTGGGGTGGGGGGGGGGGGTAAGGAGGAGAATTATAATTCTTTGCAGGCCACTGGTATTAACCCAAACACCAGAGCTGTCAGCAGCTTAGAAAGGGAGGTGCGAGGGGCAAACATTCAGTGTTAATTGGCACTTTGTACTCTCAGAGCCCTCCTTTTGTGGGAGTAGCGGTGGTGTGGAGGCGGGGGGAGGAGGAGAGGGACAGAGAGAGAGAGAGAGAGAGAGAGAGAGAGAAAGAGAGAGAGAGAGAGAAAGAGAGAGAGAGAGAGAGAAAGCCGGCTCTTGTTCTTGTTGGGCCTTGTTGAGGGTGTTTACGGTTCACTTCTTATCCTTTGTTAATTGGACTCCATGAAAAAAAAAGAAAAAGAAGAATTCATCTCACCCCCACCCTAGCCTACCACCCATGCTCTCTGAACCTCTCTCAAAAAGTCGTATCAGTTAGGCAGAGCTAAATCACCAGAGTACACCAACATAATCGTACATGGGTCTTCATTAGGTTCCAATAGATCAAGACCCGATGAGGAAGCCGCTGTGCTAGTTTACGACTTGAATGCATTATGAGGAAAAATGAGGGGGAAAAGACAAGTGCATCTGACAGCCAATTAATAGGATGAAGTTATGCAGTGCTTTGGCTGTGCTCTGCATTCATTTCAGTGCTCCGATGAACTCTTGTATGTTGGAGCAAATAGGGTGTCATGCATGTAATGGGATTCTGACTAATTTTCAGGCTCTTCTTAAAATAATGGTCACTAAGTGAATGTTTTGTGTGCTTATGTACATCATCCCCCCTCCCCCCATTACTAAGACCACCACCCCATACACCACACATCTCCCTTCTACAAACACACAACTCTTCACCCAAAAACATCACTCCCCAACATACACACACGTGCACACACACACACACACACACACACACACACACACACACACACAGGTTCTGTGAACTTATTTTACATGAAACTCTGAACACCCTGTACACCCACACACACACACACATACAAACACACACACACAGAAACACACACACACACACACACACACACACAGACATATGCTCTGTCAATCCCTATCCTGGAGGCAACAGGAAAGTACTAGAACTGCACAACAACAGCACCCTCGGGGCAGAGAATGAACTCTCTCTTTCTCTCTCCCCTTCCTCTCAGCATCCGCCTATGTTGTTGAGCACAGCGAGGCTCGCCTAATTAGACAGGGGGACTGAAAGGGGAAGGGGAGGTGCAAGTACAGGGTTGAGTTGGGTGCGTGCGTGTGTGTGTGTGTGAGAGAGAGAGAAAGTTTTTGTATGTGTGTGTGTGTGTGTGTATGTGTGTGTGTGGCGGGGTTTCGCGCCTCAGTGTTTCGCGCAAAATAGGTTCACAGAACCTCTGGCCTCGCTCCTCTTTGGGAGAGTGGTGTAAACAATAAAGCGGCTGAAAGGACACAGGTGTCAACCATTGTGTCGCCATGAATAGGGGTGGTGGGGAGCGGAGCGGAGGGGTGCGGCACAGCACCACCGGGTGAGGGGGGGGTGGGGGGGTTGTGCGGGGTGACACGCGGATCAGTGGCTCTCAGAGGGCCTGTGCGTATTCAACAACTCCATGTCCAATATTGCACTCCATGTCACCTCTCGGCTCATCACTAACACTACCACTTCATATTTGTGTTTGCCAGAGCTGCCTAATTGGATTTTGTTAAAAAAAAGGGGATTGTATGACAATGGTCTCCAAGCCAGTGATTAGACACAAGCTAGTAATGCAGAGAAAAAAACAACCTCATTGTGGCACCTCACACTTCCCATACATTTAAGTTGGGTTGTGGATATGTTGTTCAGTGACAAGTAGCTAAAAGAATACATTTAAAAGATGAGAATAAGCTAAGCTATATTTAAAAAGCTTTTGTCTTGTGATAAGCTGTTTACACAGCTCTCCGTGTGTTTGTTTGCTTTTGCTTTTGGCCTCGTGTGAGGTGATTGCTCAGACATTACCTCACTTGTATCCTTCTTGGTTTTGATCTCACCTGGCTGCATTTAAATTGGTCAGTGTTACTCTAGGGCCACTCCCCACGTATTTTAACTGGCTACCAGTTTCCCTCTCCTTGCATCAGCCTCCTATATCAATTGTTATTGGCTGTTCAATGTTAATATTATTTTTTCATTTTCATCCTCACTGATAGCCTGATTAAATGCTACTGTTTCACACTTGCTTTTTAGGGGTGTCATAGTATACTAACTAGATGTCTGTCTGTCAATCTATCTATCTATCTATCTATCTATCTATCTATCTATCTATCTATCTATCTATCTAGACTGTCTGTCTAGAAATATTACAAAAATATTATAATTAGATTTATTGCTTATGTGATAGGGCTAGATATAATATACATGGACAAACTGATTGCACTGATACAAGTGTCATGGTGTGTATAGTTTCACTCACTAGCACTCCAATTCATTCATCATTGTAAAAAAAAGAGACATATACAAAATACGAGTGATGCATCATTGTTGGCAAGTCTCTGCAACATTAGTAAATCATTCAATGTTTGTTCACATATGGATATGACACCCCCCCCCCCCCACCAACACACACACACACATTAACTAACTTATGCTGTCTTTGTGCAACTAAGATAAAAAACACACACACACAAGTGCACAACTGGCACAGCTGGCAAACAGCTGATATTGTGGACAATGGACAGTGTGGGGTTTGCGCGTGATCTTGTCTCAGGGAACGGTGTGTGTGTGTGTGTGTGTGTGTATGTGTGTGTGTGTGTGTGTGTGTGTGTGTGTGTGTGTGTGTGTGGCAGGGTGTGCCTCGCCTTGCCTCGCCTTGCCTCCCCTCTTCCCTCTCCGGCTCCACGCTCCGCTCTGTGCTGATGCTGGCTGAGGGCGAGGGGATTTATTACCCGGCATTAGAAGCACTAATCTTTTGCAGGTGTTACTGGCTGACATCCCAAGCACCCTTCCCTAGGAGGCCCCACCATGTGTGTGTGGCGCTCAAGGAAAGGAGGAGGGGGAGAGAGAGAGAGAGAGAGAGAGAGAGAGAGAGAGAGAGAGAGAGAGAGAGACAGACAGACAGAGAGAGGGGGGGGAGAGAAAGGAAAAGGGGGGGGGGGTAGAGAGAGCAAGAAGATGGAAAAAGACAAGAACACAGGAGAAGAGACAGATGAAGAGGTGAAGGAAAAAAGAGGTGGTCAGAGAAAAAGGACAGGGAAGACGGAGTGCAGAAGGCAAAGGAAAAGAGAGGGGGCAGAAACACAAAGGAGAACAGCTGAAGAGAAACACAGCAGGAAGTAGAAAAGTATGAATTGCTTTTCATATATTCACTGGAGGACTGCAGGACAGAAGTAGCTGCAGACCTCGATAACAAAAATGTCATCTTTTTATTATTTCTTTCTTAGAGATTCGGTTGAGACACCAAATTGTTAAATCGTCAGATCACTGGAGATGTGTATGTTCCTGTTGTACTCATTCATGTCATTGCATGGCATCAACAACATTATTTTCTGATTTTGTTTCATGTGCAAATGAATGCTATTAATGCAACCGACTATCATATAATGTAGCTGTACAATTTGCCTGTTCTGAAAAAAAAAAACATCCCCACCCACATTGAGAGAATCTGTCTCGAACATCTCTGAAAATGCAAAGGCATTAGGTGTTTGCCTTTTATCTAAGTAACATCAGATGAGACATTTCAAACCAGAGGGCTTCTCAAGGTGACCCGAAAATACAGAAACACTGCCATCTTGAGGACGCTTAGTGTCATCACATGTAAACCTCTTAAATGCAGAGAGATGAATTTGAATCACATAACAGGTACTGAATTGTAGATTTTAGGGTGATCTGTTGTCAGAAGGGGAATATAACATTCATAAATATTTTATTTTAGTAGTGTAATATTGCATGTGACTAGAAATTAACTTAGTTTACTAAAAATGCCTCCATTCCCTCCATATAGGGATCAGATACTTTTTGCCTTATTTCACTGTTTAAATAAAAGGTTACAACCATAAGCTCCATAAATTACTACATAATAGCCTAGAAAGGACAGAGGACAGCTGCTTTTTCATAGCATCTTATGGTCACTGTCGGTGGTCCTACACATTTGGAAATAGAGGTATGAGTGAGATAAGCACTTATAACAGTGCTTTTGCACGGCATTTGGCTGATGCTCTTAACTAAAGCAACCTACAGTGAACTAGAACACAGGAACAGTCCCCCTGTGGTTAGATACTTTGCTCAGGGGCACTTCGGCTGGTTATTCACTCCCCCACCCACATTTTTTCCTACTGGTGCAAGAATTGAACCTGTGACCCGCCGATCCCCAGACCAACTCCCCAACCATTAGGCCGCAGCTGCCCCAGTACTTTGAAAGTAACCCCATAAGAGGCTACACAATGCAGCCACATGTTTTACGCAGTGTTTTATATAAATAATCAGTTAACATTAGAAGCTCCCCCTCCTGCCGCCGATATTCAAGATCTGTTCTAATCAATAAAGTTCAGGTGTAACAGAGATCTGTTGTATCAAGTGTTCCACATTAACACAACCAACTACTGTGCCCCTAAAGAGACATGGGGAAAGACAAGAAAACAAACGTTTCTGATGTGCACCAAAAACTTTCTGCAATGTTTTTTTTTAGTTCTAGGAAGTTTTTGGTGCGCACCAGAAAGTTTTATGTGTACTGAGCTTTCTGGTCCTGACGTGAAACCGGAAGCAATCGGTAGTTATACTGCCCATGATGATTGTACTTGCAGCATGGCAGCAGAGAAGGATGTATTAGCTTTCCTGAGAAGACTAAATAATGTTAAGGAGCCCCTAAACAGACATGGGGAAAGAAAAGAAAACGCAAAACCTTTCTGGTGTGCACATCAGGGTGTCAGGCTTTGGCAACTTAGTTTCTGTCAAGGCACTTCCTTGTTGCCATTTTCCAGAAATGTCCGCTACCATTCCCCTCATCATAATTGGTGGGCTCTCCCCCTTTCTTCTACTAATGCTCTCCCCTTTTAGCTCGTGCAGGAGTGTAGTGTTACATGTGCATGTTAAAGAGATACTATGCAACTTTGAGTGCTTTTTCTCAACAGAGCTCCACCTAGTGTCTCTCAGTAAATGAACACTCATTTACTCATTCAAATGGACTGTTTTCCTTTCCCCTCAGCCTGTGCATGCGTTTTCAACTGAACTGATTAGAATAACCAGCAAATACCAAAGGAGTTATGTCCATTGAGGTAAAATCTGAATTTCATCTGAATTTAACGTGATCCTGCTTCTTGTGATATTCAAGACTTTGGGAGTCAGAGACACCCAGATATTGCAAACTTGGTATTCTGTCCACAGACAGCGGGGGCAGTTGACAGAGTCTTTATTCACCTGGTAACGACTGATTTAAGTATCTATCGATGTATGAAGATGAGTACTTAACTTGAAAAACGTACATAGTGTTGCTTTAACGGTAATATATTCATAGGAGACAGCTACTACACTGCTACGCAGGTGGATTTCTGTCCCATTCCAACAAAATTCCTCCCAACTCTTACTAAAAATCATCTGTCTAATCCCCATCCCGTGACAGAATGTTTTTAAAATCCTGTTCAATACAGTGTATACCCAGTTCAAGCATAAGTTTGTCACATGAAATGTAGCATGCTGCTGATGAAAAAATAATCTAACCTTCCTTTTGATGTTGCCTTGTGGCTGTTCCTAACTTGCTCAAGTTGTGATCTTTTTTATCCACATATAAAATGCATGCTTCGGTATGCATTTGGCCTGGCCCTTTTTGTAAGTCGCTTTGGATAAAAGCGTCTGCCAAATGCAATGTAATGTAATGTAATGGATATGTTCGGTGGAAGCCTATTCTTTTTCGGTCCTATGCTGCTTGTCTGAAATTAACAGTGGCAAAATACAACGAAATGCATTTAGCATTTTCACGAAAGCATTAATTATACCTATAAAACAGGCAAGCAGGTCTCCCAAAAATAGGCTATGGGTGCCTTTCCTATCGCTATACTGATTCAGCCATAGTTAGGTGTAGGCTATACAAACCACACTCTTGCTGTCAATCATCTGAATTATCGGTCAGATAATTCCCAACACCCAACAAAGAAAAATACCTGTAGTATTATGGAGTCTGAAAAGAAAGTAAATGTTTGATTCAATTAAATGCAATGTACATTAAATGCAATGCCAGGAACACAAACAGGATAATTAAAAACCCTCCTGTCCCTATTATAAAGTCATTCATTTTTGGCTAGCCAAGCATTTCATATTGAAATGAATGGGGGCAGGACTTCCTTACTTATTCCAGTTACCTCCATTGCTCACATGAACGTTTCTTAAACTTTCTGGTGCACACTAAACTTTCATGTGCACACCAAAAACATTTACGTTTTATTTTCTTTCCCCATGTCTATTTAGGGACCCCGTACTCAACTGCAGCTACAGACAACAAAACAAAAGATGTGTTCTCATGAATACTCTGCTGAGTATGCTGATGCTGTATGTAGAGTTTTATCCTTATGTGGCCCACACTACCACAATACATGTCTTTACATGGATTATTCATGCAATTCAGATTATTCATGGACTAGGAATGAACTGCTCTGAATGTATCTCTTTATGAAGTCAGTTCAATAGATTTATCTGTCAAAGGAGGGGAAAACTATGTTTCGGCATTTTTACACATTTCATCAAACCACCCCTGCGGCATGAACTCAGGAGTATATTTTATATTTCATACACAGCTATTCAAAGTAACAGTTATACAGACTGTATTGTATGATGTAGGCAGGATACTATACAATGTTTTCTTACATGACTTCCTAATACAATGCAGTGACTGAGGGAACTGATATACAAACATGCTGATGAACTTCCACATCCTCTGTGGTAATGGTAAACTGTCACATACTCAACTAAATACATAGCTTTACAGACCATACACTACCAAACATTTTTTAATAATCCCAAAATGATTACTCAAGGTATAACTTTCTATTTCTATAAACATGAACATTTTTTGCACCAAATAATACACAAATGGATTGATTTGTTGCAAATAATTACAACACAATTACACACATTTAAATTAATTATTAAAACTTGTTACACATATAGTACATTTAAAGAAAATGTTTTTTTTTCTCAAAAGTAAAGTACGCCTTGTTTATTCTTGGATGATTTTGTGTAAAAAGAAATATTAAAATACCCGCAGGTCACTCTGTACCCTACCCAAATCCATCTGCTGGAACCACATAACAAGTGATGTAACCTTTATCAGAGAGTAAAAGCATTTTTAACAGTACTAAAATGGATCAGTACAAGCCCTTGGGTGGAAACTTGTGCTCTGCATGTGCTCTTCAGTTTCATAAGGGGGCAAACCAGTTCAGCCATCCTGATTTGATTAGTTTTGTTAGGGGTGGGGGTAGGGGGGCACATGTTACAAAAC
Source organism: Setipinna tenuifilis (assembly GCA_030347295.1). Lineage (NCBI taxonomy): Eukaryota > Metazoa > Chordata > Actinopteri > Clupeiformes > Engraulidae > Setipinna > Setipinna tenuifilis. Next base: position 13,001,385 of record CM059276.1, on the reverse strand, counting down.
ATGGTTATCATATTATAAAATTAAAGGTTACTTCAATTGAATGGCATGAATAGCAATATCATTTGTATTTTAAAATGAGCATTTTAGACTCAAATATTGCATATGACACAATCAGGATAATCAGGATGAGGATGAGGTCCACAAATGTTATGATTGGACGCAGAAACATGCATGGGTTCACTCACGTTTGTAAAAGAACTGTGGCAGCAACATGTAGAACATGAAACATTATTTAAAACATACACTTTATATTTCATACACAACTATTCAAACTCTGTGTTATACAGACTGTATTGTATGACATAGGCAAGATACTATACAATGTTTTCTTACATGGCTTCCTAAAACAACGCAGTGGCTGAGGGAACTGATATACATACATGCTGATGAACTTCCACATCCTCTGGTAATGGTTTTTAAATCCCAAAACTTGTATCCAAGGTGTAACTTACATTTTCATAAACATGTTTTTTGCACTGTAGCGTAGGGGAGAGAAATCACCCCACGCGGCTTCAAACCCAAATCTCCAGGGTACCAAACATGTGCTTTGACCACAACGCCAAAGAGCCAGGCTCACTGGCATGGCAGTCAGAGCACACCCATAACCCTAGTGATGGCACTCTAACACATGCACCAAGTAATGAAAAAAATTAATTGATTTGTTGCAAATAATTACAAAATAATTACACATATTTAAATTACATGAATAATGTAGCCTAGTCAAAACTTTTTAACACATAGTATAACTAAAGAAAATGCTCCTTTTCTCAAAAGTAAAGTAGGCCTTGTTCATTCTCGGGTGATTATGTGTAAAAAGAGATATTCAAATACCCGGAGGTCACTCTGTACCCTACCCAAATCCATCTACTGGAACCACACAACAAGTGATGTAACCTTTATCAGAGAGTAAAAGCATTTTTAACAGTAATAAAATGGATCAGTACAAGCCCTTGGGTGGAAACTTGTGCTCTGCATGTGCTCTTCAGTTTCATAAGGGGGCAAACCAGTTCAGCCATCCTGATTTGACAATTTAACATGTAGAACACAAAACATTACTTAAAACATACCATACCAGTGTTATTATACAAGTAAAAGGGAGTAACAAAGACAGTGCCACAAGTAAAACTAATGGTGTGTTCATGAGAACCTGGGAGAAGGCAAAAAAGACTCACAGTGGCCACATCGCCACTGAATGTCAGTTGACTTTAAGGGGGCGGTCCCCTTTTGGACATCACTCAAAAAAAATGTATTACATTACATTACACAATTAGCAGACACTTTTACCCAAAGCTACAGATATTCCGTGGAAAACAGAGTAAGCAAGAGCAGAACAAAGTAGAGTACAGAACAATCAGGAGCCTAACAAAGTACATGACAGTGCTGGTAAGCGTTGTTAGGAAGGGAAGTGGTCACAGAAAATAACATCTTTCAGGTGTTTCTTGAAGGTAGAGAGAGATGATGACTGTACTCTTGTAGCAAAATGAAACAAAAAATGTACTTGTTTTATGCACAATTGTTCATATACAAAACAATGCACATCACTATGATGTTATGGTGCCTCTCACAATGAAAGGCCTTTGATACACAGCACAACATCACATCTCAACCTCAAAGAGAGGTACCCTGTACCCATGTGTGTTCACAGTTAACTCAGACACAGGTGAGGTAATAAAAATACAGAACTAACATTTAACATTTAAAATTTAGCCTTTCTTTTAAAAAAATCTTCTAAAGAGAGATTTTGCAACTAACAACTACTAATTCGTCATCTCCTAATGTCTTTAAATGGTTGTAGGTGTCCTCTTCTCTATACCTTATAACTGTAAAGTCCCCGGATGACCATGTCACTGATGGAGGGAAACCAGTCCTTAAGATTAATCAGATAGTAGGTGAACCAGGGGTAGAAGATCTCTGACTGCCGAGTCACTCCGGCCTTGATGATCTGCAGGGCAGCGTCGCTTGCCGGATATGCCGTCATGTTGGTGTACCCCCTGCAATCACATCGAACAGCTCATAGAAAATGGCTTCGAGCATGGCCCTGAGCAGTCTGATCCATGTGCTCTGGGTTATTACATTCCGTCACAGAGATAATATGTTTTGGTATTCTTTTACTTTGTTTTTTTAATAGCTATTATTATTATTCATAGCTATTAATAGTATTGTTGTTGTATTAATGTGTACATGTATGTATGTGTCTGTGTGTGAATGTATACTGTATGCATAGGTATGTGTATATAAGTGTAAATTATAATGCTTTGGCCCTTTTTGACATGCAAATACAGCAAGTTAAGTTGAGTTAAAAGACTGGAAAAAGTGGTTTCAGAAAGTGCTTTCAGTCCTGACTTTGTTCTGTACATTCACTAAACCAGCTGTGTTTCTTATAAGCACAACTCTCCAGCCAGATAGATGAGAGTATAATATGAGCAATGAGAGTATATAATGACAATAATAGTGAAATCAAAAGTGCAGAGGTAGAATTAGTGGTTAGATTTTTACCATTTCATGCCGGGGTGTCCACCTATGCCCATTGATATTTGTCACCAAAAAGATTAAAGATACTATTTTAAAAGTCTGTGTGAGCTGAAATAATGTATGTGTTGAGGGGCACGGCATGCCGATATTGACCTGAGTATGTCAGGAAACTTTGAAACAGCCAACCTGACTTTCTCCATTGCAGAATCTGTGTCAATTAGCCCAAGAGTACAAATGCTGACTGTCACATTGCTGTTCTTCATTGCCAGTTCATGCTGCATTGTGCCAAAGAAGCCATTCAAGGCAAACTTTGTAGCAGAATAAGGACCAACAAATGGAGAGCACATCCTTCCTGTGAAAGAAACCAAATGTTCAAATCTTGTGTAAGCTCTAAATTATGAAAGAAAGTATGAAATCTAAAAGGGTGAAATCACTTCACTGTGACCAAACAATCTTCTATGATCTTTTATTACAAATTATTTATACTGGATCAGTCTGGATGAAGCCAAGTCATAGTCATTAGTCTGCTCTATATTTAGATGCTGAAAAAACTAGGGTGCTCTGGCAGACTTTAAACATACAGGTGCTGGTCATATAATTAGATAATCATGAAAAAGTTGATTTATATCAGTAATTACATTGAAAAAGCGAGACTTGTATATTATATGCATTAATTACACGCACACTGCTATATTTCAAATGTGTATTTCTGTAATTTTGATGATTATAACTGACAACTACTGAAAATCCCAAATTCAGTATCTCAGAAACTGAGAATATTACTAGAATAAGACCAATACAAAAAAGATTTCTAGAAATGAAAAGTATGAACATGAAAAGTATGAGCATGTACAGTGACAGCTGAAACCTATGTCTTGCATACATCTGTGTGTGGCACTGACTCCAGCTGCAGTCCACTCTTTGTGAATCCCCCCCCCACACACACACATTTATAGATGGGTTTTGTTTCACAATCTTCTCCAGGGTGTGGTTATCCCTATTGCTTGCACACTTTTTTCCTTGCACACCTTCCTGTTTTGAGTTAATTAGCTGATTAGAGTGTGGCAGCAGGTGTCTTCAATATTGAACCTTTCCACAATATTCTAATTTTTCATTAGATGTCAGTTATAATCATCAATATTAAAAGAAATAAATACTTAAAATATGTCAGTCTGTGTGAAATGAGTATATACATTATACAAGTTTCACTTTTTGAATGGAATTACTGAAATAAAAAAAAAATCTAATTATAAGACCAGCACCTGTACTGACAAATATCCTGGGGCTGCTCATACATACATTGAATTTCACATTCAAGTCAGTCTGGCCAATCTGCCTATCCTCGGCTGTTCCTGGATCACAAATGAAATACAGATGCTTTGCTTTCATCATCGGAATCGGTGGTCTGATTGTGGTCCAGCTCTGTCCAGTAGTACATAGAGACATTTGAAAGACGCCCGCTGATCCTGCCTCTGAGAACTTCCTTTGTATGGGAAATTTGCCTATGAGCTTGGTGCGACAGCCAGTCTAACTGACAAACCCAATTTCACCCAATATCATGACACATGTCATGACACCCAATACAATGGCACATCTGAAACAGTGATGCTTTGTTAAAGGGACACTGGATGCCTGTTCATGATACTTATTTTTTAGGGTATGCTAAAACAGGTTTACATGCTTCAATAATCTAAAACACACTCTTTCCTGTGATGTACAGTTCTAGTTCGCCTCAGACAAAAATGTAATTTGTTCTGATTGGTCAGTAAACAAAGCTTTTAATCCTGCTACAATTAAAACAAAGTATAATGACATTTAGATTGAAAAGATGTATGCTTTGCTGCAAATGGTGAAAAAATGTACCATACATACCAAGCATAGAGGAGACCACTATTATTGAGCCTTTACTTTCCTCAAGAGTTGGTATGGCCTTCCACGCCATCTGCACATAGCTCAAGAAGTTTACCTTTAAAAAATGAGACCACATCAGTATTTCAACTTTGCCCCTCGTGTATGTTAAAAATGTTCATGACCAGTTAGGTAATAAACTTTTTTAAATGGCTTCAGAAGTTTACCTTTTACAGTCCCTGTTTAACTTTTCCATTATGTTAATGTTAATGTAATAAATTATATATAAAGCTAACCCTAGAAAGGAGGTTTGGTATACAAACTTGTATAGCCACATACAGTAGCACTGTGCTGCAGGGAGGACTCTACTTGTTAGACTACCAGTACAACTCAGAACTTTGTTTCATGTAGACTTTTTCAGATGACTCTGCAGTGATGGAATTTTAGAACTGCTTTCCATAGTTGAAAGTTTTGACAGAATGAACTCATACTCCGCCAGCCAATCAGAAAACAGAATTCAATTTGTCCGACCCATAAAGTGAAATAACATTCCCTACCTGCATTAGCCACTTAGTATGTTCAACATCTCCATCCCAGAAGGCAAAGGGAGAGGGTCCTATGTGATTCAGTATGAGGAAATCCAATCCACCAAGCTGCTCTACAGCAAACCTCACTACTTCCTCTGGGTCAGATGCCACTGACATGTCTGCTGGGATGTACACAGCTTTCTGGGCTCCCAGAGTCAAGCATTTTTTCACCACCTAGAAAAATATATATATATATATTTATATATATATGAAACCATAAAACCATGAAGTGAACTTGATTTATGGCTACATTTCAAATCTGCACAGACAGGAAAGAAAGGGAGATCTATTTCGAGTATTTTTGTCATTAATAGGATATTTTAGTAACATGTTAATAACCATTAATAGGCTGTCCTAATACAAATCATAGGAACGCTGACTACAAAAAGTCTGGTTGTACAACAAAACTTCAAATCGCATTTCATTTCAAGAAGTGTAAGAATATAGATTAAACTTGACACAAAATATCACCCTATGAGTCCACTTACCTGCTCCAGAACATTACCTCTCCTTGCAGTGACAACAATTTGCGCACCAGATTTGGCGAGGTGGTAGGCAATCTGCTCCCCAATGCCAGTGCTGGCCCCAGTCACCAGGACCCGGGTCCCCTTTAATGACTCTGAAACAGGTTAAATAAACTCATGACCATAAGCATGTTACTAATACTGAACAAGTTCTCATTTCATCCTGTTAAAATGACCCTCTCTTTTCAGTGATGCTTTGTTTGCAGGTGGTTAACACTCAGTCACTACCATTTTTTTAATCTTTACACACAAGGATGTTGTGTGTAATGTTATGTGACTTGTAAGACATCAGGCTTTATTGTGGTTACAGTATAAAAATTAAAATGGGTTTTCATACAGAAGATTTCTTTGAATTTGAGGTTTGCTTTTGATAGGACTTCGATGATGTGGGTCTTAACCTAGACCTATTTTCTGATTATTCTGGGTCCAATTATTTGCCCCAAAATGATCTAAATTGATTGAGATTTTAAAAAAACTCTGACCCAACAAAATGAGAAAGTGGGTGGGACCAGGTTTTAAAAAATCCGGATCTGTCCCTTTAATGAATAGCCTATTGTGTGTAATAGTGTGCAAACTGGAGTCATAATTGGGTCAAAGTAATTTGACATGTTCATGAGCATCAAGATGTCTTCGCATGTCATCATCTGAACTGTCCCTTTGACCTCTGATGACATGGCTTTTATGCCCAAATAGGCTTGCCTATATGGTGATTTTGGTAGGCTATAATATAAAATAAGATTAATTCACCATAAATACTGCTATTTGTGTTCTTATATTTTGGGACTAGCCTAAAGACAGTTTTACAACAACTGTGTAAAAGAAGCTTGTCGTTTAGCAATTACAGGCCTAAATACAAATAAATCTGTTCACTTTGCAGGAGAGAGTTATACAGCAACATCCATAAGACCCATGAGGAGTAACTCGACTTTTCACTGGACATAGCCCAAGCTTACTTTTAATCAGACAATCTTAATAGCTCATTCAAGGGACCCATTTTTAGCTGAGCAAGGTCCTGATATGCTGGTTAAATAATTAATGCAAACCGCTTCACACTGCGTGGACAAAAACCTCCTGGGAATTGTCTGCGCCCTGCACGATTCTTATACGGAATGACACGAAACTCGATTAGTGTACACCCCAATACCCCTGCGTGGGTACCAGACACGCAGTTCCATCATTGCACCTGTCACGTTAACGGCTAGAGCAGGTTAGACGAGCTGCAAGACGTCGATAAACATTGCAAGCAAAGTGAGAAAAAACGTGTTTTATAGGCTACTTACCAACGCTGAAAGATGGTCCACTCATGAACAGTGCAAATAAAGCTGCAGTAATACCAACCAATGCAGAAAGTTTTAAATAAAGCCCCATTTTCGAATTTCAGAGGGCCCACCACGTCCCTATCCGACTGCGCAAGACAAATAAAATCTATACACGATTGATTTAAAACCAACACTTTTACCTTAAACGCAGTCTAGATGTTCTGTATCACTAATATTTCTTAGCTCTAAACGGGTTGAAGCCCAAGCCTAAAGGAGAGATCCGTCAGGCATGCCTGAAGAATTGTGAACTTACTGTTGCAGCTTAGGCTTAGCATGCCATTGAACTTTAAGCAGGCGGAGTCTAGTCAGTCTAGTCAATGACGTTTTTTTTATTTGTTGAAGTTGAAGGCTATAGATGGGCAGCCGCAGATTATTATTTTTTATTATTGTTTTCCTGATTTATTTTTTTTTTGTCATCTTTGCAATAGGCATGTGTGGTTTATAGATGTATTTAAAAGTTTGCTCTGTCTGCTTTTGTTTGTCTGTCTGTTTTGCTGCTGTGCGCTATTGTTTGTTTTTTTCTACTTTAAGTTTTAATAGTTTTGACAAAGACACTGGTAGGCCACGGCGTGTGAGAATACATTTTACACACTATGCAATTTAGTCCTACATGTTCGTTTGGTCATAATGAGACCAGTACAGGTTGAGCGGGAAGTTTTCTTATTAGTAGCAAAATGGCATACCAGTGTAGGCTGCAGTGTTATTTTATGATTGGCTATTTACAAGGCGATTTCTTTTTTTCGACCACATGACGAATCTGCTGTGCTCGTTGTGCAGATAGTTGTCAAACTTCCATTGCTCCGTCCGGTGTTGCTGTGCACTCATGTCCTTGTCAGTGGTAGGAGGAGGCTGGCTGGTTAAGACTCGTCCATTGATTTTGTAGCAGACTTTGCTGCATTTATCTGAAAATATACATTTAGATAAGTGTCATTTTACTCTACTATGGCGGCCAAGATTTTGCCTGTCGTCAAGTAAGTCTTCTGTATGTCTTTCTTCTGTAGGCAATGTTAACGTAAGGTAGCTTAGGTTAGCAAGCTGTCAAGGTGTTGTTAGCTAACCTCTGAAGTCGTATGTTTTGTATAATAGAGACATGTGTAACGTAAAAACTCGTAAATCTTGGCCATTCCGAATATTCACTCCGCCTAATACGTGAATGTCTACAGTAAACTGACATGCTGTATATGTGAACAGTTAGCTAGTGTTTAGCAGGGCTAACTTACTAGCCCAGTGGAGATGCTAGTCATCTAGCCCATTGACTGTACAGTCTATGATCTAGCCTGATTCACCACGATAACGTTGTCACTGATCTGGATAAGAATGCTGCTAGGCGAATTCATCACTGAACTAGATAACTGTGGTAATATAAGTAGTTTTCAACAAAGATTTAACAGTCATTAAGATCTGCTTGACGTGCCAACACATTTACTGTTTGCAACTAACAGTTCAGCTCAGCGTTGTGATGAAACACTTATTTTACTCATGTGTAGAACAATATGATTACTTTGTCAGTACACGTTTTCAGTACATCACCTTCTTAACTGAACATGAACTTATGGTGTGGTTGAGCGCGTTGCTTGTGTTGTGTGTAAAAATATTGTGTCTGTTCATTTCCCAGGCTCGCTACGAAGGTGACCATTGCAGGAGGAGCTATATACGTCGCCTATGATTCTGGCCTGTTAGGCAGCAGCGAGGAGGGTTCAGTGGTACTTGGGAAGGCAAAAGCCGCCATCCCACCTGCAGTGGACGAATGGATGAAATACTTTGGACTGGAGGTAAAAATAAATAAATAAACACATTCAAATATATCTAAATATCCCTAACCAGCATTATCTAAGAACTACTAAAGGTTAGCGCTCCATTGAGTGCAGACCATAAGCTGCCAAATGGCATTAAGGCTTGAGTGGTTACATCATCGTTACAGGGGCGCGTGTTGTATCTATAGTACTGCATAATAATACAATTTTAATCATAAAACATTAAGCAGAGTTTACAAAACTAATGCATACTATTAAAAATATTTCAGTGTACTCACTGAAGATCATGATATATTTGGGATGGTCAAGAAATAAGCACATGGTGCATTTGTAAAGTGAGATGGTATGCACAATCATTAGTTTCACTACCTTGATGCTGAGTTCGCCATTCACTGTAGCATTATTTCTGACCAGGGGGATTTAATGTTGCAGGTGTGCATGTGGTTTGTGCGTGTGCACTAACCAGCCTTATTGTTTACTGTCTTCCAGTTGCCCACACCACCTAAAATAGAGTTCTCTCCTCTCCAAGCGTGGAACTCTGGTAGGTGTTAACCCACATTTGGACATGCTCTCAGCTTTTGTGCTACTCTGTGAGCTGTGTGCATTTGATGTTTTTAAAATCTTCTCTCTCTGTAGGAGTCCAGAACTCTATCCATGCTCTGTCCGTGGCTCCAACCAGAGCAGGCGAATACACCAGCCAGGGTCTGCAGTATGTAAAAGACCTCACCAAGTGAAGTGAAGTGAAGTGAAGTGAACTGAAGTGTTTATTTTTTTTCTATGCCACTCACTTATCCAATCAGGTCACTGTTGCCCCCAAGCTTCAATATGAGTCAATATGATCTCTTTATAAAGCCCCACTTCCACTTGATAGTGTACAAGTGGTTTATTTATAATTGAATTCATTGAAGACTTGTGCACTCAGACTTGATGAATGCATACAGTACATTCATAGTATTTCTGTTCACAATCTGCCTTGTTGAAAATTCATGGGAAAAAAGTCAGCTGTTTCCAAGTATGAAGTTTATGAAGCTGTTGTTTATTTAAATCCACATGTGTGTATTGTTATCACAGTTTTATTTATCAGGGAATGTTCAGTGGTACAGTACATGTTTGCTTTATTCTAACTCGGACATGGGTAAATCTCCCAACCAAAACACATCATTTTTTTACAGCAACAAATCAGATTTATTTTGTAAATAACCAGTAGCTGTTGTTTTCATGATTAATAAACTTTATCATGTCAGATACAGACGTAATATGGGTTATTCTTCAAATACTTAAAAGTTATCTCAGCCATGAGGAGTAAGCTATGAGGGTGAAAAGTGATTAGAGGCCATGCCTTAAAAGTTACGTAATGCATATCTTGGTAATGGAACGACAAATCACAAGTTTTACAAAGCCAATTTCTTCAGCTTCATCTGTAGAACTTGTGCTAAATTCCATGCAAATGGAGTTACCAGCCTCGAAGGAGATAGATTTGTTTTTACAATATGGTGTAAAAAATTGGTAGGCGGAAATGGGCTTGGCTGTGTATATTTAATACAGGACATTCCACGAAACAATTGGAAATTGGAAATATTGAAAATTTTCACAAGGGTTCCCAAGATATTGGCAAAAGCATAAACAGGGTTATTCTAGAGCCCCCTATGGACAAAAATGGGTAATTTCGGAATTGGGAGACTGCACTTATTTGGGACCAATGGTAAGAAAAAAAGTGGTGTTTGTATGTACTGTATTGTACTTTTGCTGTAGAATGCCTTTCTGGACAAATAATAATAATGAAGTACAAAAACAATAGGCATCCAGTACAGGAGTCAACAAACATATTTGATCACTCCTGGGTCACCTGTAACTTTAGTACATTAAAGCCACACTGTAATAGGACTTTGTGTCCTTGATTGTCAGTCGCTTTGGATAAATATGTCTGCTAAGTGTAATGTAATGTCAAATAATGGCAATGTTATTACTACCAATGGAATTTCATTATTTAGACAGATGTCCCTTGAACTCTATGCAGTGGACAGCTACACTGTGAATATTAATCACACGCTGGATTATTGTCCATCCACTTCAATCACCAGACTGCCCCTCATTGCTATAACCTAGCTATCAGCCTTAGCTCTGGTAAAAATGACAGTTGAATTTGCAACAGTTTATCACCACCCTCAGTGTCGTTATGAATAGTCACAGTTGTGGTGGGTGGTGACATGATTGGCATATGCTACACCCACCATTGTGGTCTTACCCTGGGTTTAAATGTGGAGCATGACTTAAGTGTCTGCATAGGCAGTGGAAGTGAGGAAAAAAATATGTATGATACAATATGTATCATATCCTGTCCAGCAAAGAGTCTTGAAGGAAAAAGTGAGTATGTGAGTGTTTTAGATGATTAACTTGCATGAAAATAAAATACTAATAAAGAATTATTTCAAGCACAGTTTTAAAAATGAGCATTTTATTAAGCACAAAAAAGTTAAGCACAAGAAACTTAAAACTTGAAGCATTACTGGTGCTATAGGATCAGTAGCGGCTCGTGGGTAGAAAAAAAGGTAGGGCAGATAGGCTGATGATGACCGAGTTTATTACAATTAACTCATAACATGCACTAAAGAGCGCGCATGCCACTATCTTTAAAAAACAACCTTGATGGGGAAAATGCGCGCACCTACACGCACCTCACCCATGCCTACGCACAAAATAAAGGGAAAAGGAAAAACTGTCACGTCAGAAACGCGAACAGGGGGCAAAATTGGTTTACTGGTGGAAAGTAAATAATCAAAAACATTGTATATCATGCCTGAAGACGCTATTTGCCTGAAATATATGTGTGTGATTAAGTAAAACTTGGTTTTTAAGTGAATCGTGGTTAATTGTTTGCAAGTACAGGCAGGCTTTTGGCAAAAATATCTTATAATTTATATTAATAAAGCCAAAGGAAATCTTGAAGTAACATAACTAAAACCCTGCCTTTTGTTATTAATGTACTGTATCACATTCGTGCATGATGTGACATTTATTGTCGCTACATGGGCAAAGAACCGTAGCAGTAGAGTAACTTGTAATATATATATATGTATAATTCCTAAAGGGAAACTAACGTGAGACAAGCGGACTGTTTCGAACACACACACTGTAGTGGAGCTGTGCTGTGATGTTAGCATTCTCTAGCATGGCTAGTTTTATAGCACAACTCAGATGTGACTTGCTAGGCTCGTGTTTTTCGCCTTTTTTGAAAAAATGCTTCATGTCACACACACCTACACTGCTCCAAATACCCCCTTGTCCACCCATGACAGAAGAACGAAAGAACAGGCATGAAAAACAGAACATTTTATTTCGTTCTGGACAACCATAGAGCCAAGGCTTTCTATCATACCACGAACGTGAAAACGTCTGATTAAATGACCTACCCTTGTCCTTCGTTTGCTAAACGATATGTATGTCTGGCTTATAGGGTCCAAGACTTCATACTGGCAATTTAGTTCCTATATCGAGTCCCTCGAAAGAGTTCTCCAAGAGAAACTCCACGCTATTGCAAGCATGTTTGGTCGCCATGGTTTATACTACTGACTGGGTGACGTGCGGAGTAATATACATAGACAGTAGAAGGCTGACGTACAGTGAAGGATCTTTTCCGGGTAGGGCAGAATAAATTCTGCCCCGTGGGCGTCTACAAACCCGCGCTTTTTCCTATGGCTTTTTCTGAAGTGTTCTCTGCGTCTGCGCACAGATTTACATAGACTGACAATTGGGAGCAGGGGCAGAGAGATACTCTGCCCCTCTAGTGATAGAAGTCAACGTAATAGCAGCTACAGTGTGGCGGTGATCAAGACAAGCAAGAAAATCGGCAAACTTTTCTCTTACAAATTATTAATAATGTTTAACAAAACATAACAAGATTCTCGTTCACATTGCATTTATAAAACAACATTTTATTTACTATTAATCAATGGATCTAGTTTTCTTAGTGGAGGAATCTTTGGGAGGGCTCTGCCCCACCTGCCCATATGAAGCAGCCGCGCCTGTATAGGATAAATACTAATCAAAAAGAAAAGAAAGGACAGGACATCCCATGAGATGACCAGCCCATTGATGTGGCAAGAAATAAGATGTAAACTCAGACCAAAAAGAAGATGCATGATTTAAAAATGCAGGTCATTAGCCTAATCCAGTGTACATTTGTGATTTTTATACTGTGTAGATTCTGCAAACTGTCTGCAAACAAACTGTCAAGCCATATCAATTCCAGCTACTAAATGCATATATGATTAAAAAAAACTAAAAACAAATAAAAGGCTATCTAGCCAGATGCTTGCCACATTTTTCAATATATGTAATCAAACACAATAAGCTGCTATCAGAAATGCTGAAGAACATAAGGGAGTGGTGCAAGTTAATTGTCTGTTAAATTAAAACATCATTAACCTTCAGCCACATTGGGGACTTGTACCTTTAAGAGTTGGCTTTCAAATGTTTCCTGATCCAGGGAAGGAATTTAGAGATCTGAGTGTACACATTGGGAACGTTAGGGTAGTTACAGTCTCTCCTGAGGTTGAAAGATACGATACCAACAGCCACATTATCGCACACCAGTGGTCCTCCTGAATCACCCTGCAACCACACATCAACAAAACATGAATGCAATTAGGTCTTTTTCCACTCCATGCAAGCACTGTGTGCTTTATAATACAATATAAGTGATATATCACTTGTGTATAATTACAGATATAAATATAGCACACTGACATTGATTATTTACCACTGACAAAAACTCCAGATGGTACAGATAGAGTACATCACAAACCTGGCATGCCCCCTTCTTGGTTTTGTATCCTCCAGCACAAATAACATTCTGTGGCAGAGTGACTGTTGCTTCCCTCCACACGTCCCTGCATTCCTCTGTGTCAATGGTCTTCACATTTACAACCTGAAGGTCCTTTGGCTTCTTACTGTCCTTTGTGACACCCCAACCTGCAACCAAGCACTCTGTGGATGCCTTGGCTGGTTTGTCTTTACTTGGGAGTTTAATTGGTTGCGTTCCTTTGCCTGATTTCCTGTTCTTTAGTAACTTCACATAGGGGAAAAATTTAGAGAAATATTTGTGAATATTTTCATATCAATTATAGCCTTGAGGGTATGCAATTTTTAATACTTTTTAATGCCAACCTTCCAAACATGCAAGTGGATGATAAATTCTACCTTTAAGAGCATTATGTCGTTTCCATTGAGGGTGGTTTTGAATAATTCATGCTTAATCTTGCGTTGAACTTGGCATCTTTTTACATCTCCATTTATGGTGTGTGTGCCAAGGACAACAGTCATCTCCCCACTGTGAAAAACATAAAAAAGAAATCATAAATCAATAGCAGCATTTGAATATTATTTTTTTCCTCCCAAAAATGCTTGCAGAAGACTAACCTTTTGTCACAGTGTGCTGCCGTGAGCACAAAGTTGGGGGCAATGAGGAATCCTCCACACCTATGTGTGCCATTAATCTGCACCGATGCCATGTATTTCAGGGAGCCATCTTTTGCTTTCTTTCCATTGATGATTTCATGTCCAGATAAGGCTTTATTAATTAAACATTGTGCAGATGTAAACATGTATTAGTAAACTAAGCAATGAAATAGCTCAGCCATAAAAGCATTCCTTGTTTGTTTTTTTGTTTGTTTTTTTCAACTCTTTTAATAAGGCTTACCTGCATGGGCTATGGTCAAGGCAGTGAAAAGAAGTTGTAAGTGCAGGACACTCATGTTCTTCAGTTGTGGCCGTTGTACACATAGATCAGTTGCAACAGAGCTACTCATATTTATACGTGTGACACATCTGCTGTGGTTTTTTTCTGGGGCACCAACCACAGAGATGAAGCTCATGCTTTGAGTGACAACAAAATGCTTGTAGACCTTTATTTGTATGAAAAAAATGACCACCACCTTGAAAGGACGGACAGACCTGGACAGAGATTGATTGGTTGATTTATTTATTTATTTGTTTATTTATTTAAGCATGGTGTGTTGGCACACATAACCCAGTCAACAGGTAAAAAATCACCATACTTAGATTTCATGTAGGTGGTGAAGAGCAGGGACCCTCTTCTCAGAAATGAGACCACCTCATTTCTCAGTTGCTGCAAAGATCTACGGGTAGTTTTTTAACATATTGTGGTTGGTAAAGGCTGACTAAGCGCAAACTATACTGAGGGCTAAGCTATTGGCTATTACAAATGGAAGATTCACAAACCAGAAATTCCACACACCCCGTTTCCATGATCTTAATCATCTTATTCCATCACTTCTAGAGACTTTCCAAAATGTGAAGGGAACTCTGATTCTAATTGTGAGTCAATTTTATTGTCATTGCATATGGCACTGGCCTTTATCACCGGTACATCAACATCACCAATCATCTCATCTGTACACCACAACTGGTGCAGATGTAGACTTGTTGAACTTTATTCTCTCTCTCTCTCTCTCTCTCTCTCTCTCTCTCTCTGTCTTTCACTCTCTCACACACCTACACACAAACATGCACACACACACACACACAATCCTGCAGCTTCTAAGTCTGGTTCTTACAAGGTGTGAACCCTGCACTGACACAGGTTTAAGTGCAGAGACATGCATGTGCACATATTCTCCCTGCAGCCCTCTGTAGAATGCAGGTGAGCCTGAGATCGACAGCAACTGTGTGAAGGCTACAGTTGTTAAAGAGATGTGCACACACGCACACTCACGTAGATTCACGTACACTCACGTACACCTCATGTCATGTACCACAAAGTTTGACCATTCTGACCAAGTCAGTGCTCTGGAAATCTGAAGCAGTTCTGGCTACTGTCAGTTGTTCCACATAGAAACCAGGACCCGCTTACACTCCCCTCAAATGCTTTTTTGTAAACCAAAGACTGGGTTGACCTTTTTTCTTCTGTATGAACTGGACTTTAAATTCTAGGTCATTTGAAGTGTGAACCTCCACTCCACACTTACTAGTGTGCTGGCTTGTGAGTTCAAAGTTGGATTGTCTGTTGTTGGATTGTTATGAAATATTTTACAGTTATTAGCACTTTTGGTGACTTAACCTATTTCCTCCCTCACTGCGACTCTGCTGACAGACTTCTGATTTCCTGTGAAGACCCTGGTGTTTGCAGACCCCTGCATCAAAGCTGTGGTCCCTCAAGCAATGACACCAACCACAGGAGCCAATTCTGAGCTATGATGTTCTAACCACATGTTTCCATCCTATACCTTTGAACTTTTGCAATTTTGCTGTGTCAATGGTTATTAAAACATGCATGGTGAAGAATTTCATGTGAAACTGACAGCACATTAGAAACACTTTACATAGTAATGCCATTGCTGGCTTGGGCACTTGATTTAGCTGAGCCTGGGATCGGCAGCAACTGTAAACCAAAGGCTGGCTTGACGTTTTTTCTTCTTTATGAACTGGACTTTAAGTTCTAGTTTAAGTTGAAGTGTGAACCTCCACTACACTGTTGACTGATACATGTACCTGTAGGAAACAGACACAGTTTTTATCTGAGAAAACTTTTTTTTGACCTAGTTCCCAGAGGCTCTGTGGTACTTACTGTTCATTGCATCATAACTGGTGATCAGAGAGTTGGCATAATGTACCCATCAGCAAGTTACAGACAGACACAGATTCATTGTCATTCATCTAAGAACCTTAAAGGCATGTCATAGCACCCAGACAACAACACGGAGACCAGGCTATGGGTTTTTGAAATTACTGCTAAATAAAATCACGTGTCATGTAGTGCGATGAGCAAGCAATCTGATCTCCAGTCATCTCTCAGTATGTGACTGTAAGTAAGGCCACCACCGCATGATACTTCAATAAAATCCTCTGGTCCTCCTGTTTAATGTTATTTTTGTGCTATTTAAGTGTCCTATTGTGCTTAAATTATGTTTAATTATTTAAAATATTGCTGTTTAAACATCCCATGGTTATCCAAGGCTGGCAAAGATTCCTAGATTGTCTGCTTTAGCAGCATGTTCATCCCATCCAGTTTTAAATCCTTTGAATGATTTATGGATGATGTATGAATTACTTTGGTTTTGAACAAAATATCACTTAAGTGTCTCTGTTTTATATATGCAGTGTATAGAACGATTGTTTTTTAGAATGAATCACAGAAAGAATGTCAGTGCATATCAGTACATAGCATCAGTTATTTTGTCAAGGAAGAAATCTGTCTTTCTGTGTATTGCGTGCCATAACCTTGCTAGTGTGCTGGCTTCTGAGTTCAAAGTTGGATTGTCTATTGACTTGCATCAGTGCAATGTAGTCTCTCTGCTACAACTATCTGCTACAACCATCTCAGTGATCAATGTTTCTCATGGGGACAGACTTCAGAAAATAAGAGTAAGTACAACCTGCATTTAAAAATGTTTGTAAAGAATACACAAACTCCCAATTCATCATGTACATTGTGATCCTGCTTTAGAAGAATGATTGATAGAACCAGCAGGGGATAGTAAACTTAAACTCTTGTCTATGATGAATGGGGTTGACGTTTGCGGTGGAGAATGGTCTGCTTTCTTGACATTTAAACAAGGTTGTGGTTTTGTATTGCTTGACTGAAAAGTATCTCACAGACACTTGTGTCTTTTCTTGCATTCTGCACTCTACACTCCTTTACAGGTGGCAAGTTCAGAAGTGGAACATTAGTTATCAGGGACAGGTATACAAGACAGGTAGTTCATCCAAATAAAGAAGTGATTGCAGACCACACATTGTACATAAGCACAGTTTTATTGTAAACACCAATACGTTCAGTAATAATACTGTTGGCCGAGGGTAGTTAGAAAAGATTTACATAGATATCACAGATTATGAAGACACTCAGAGATGACATTTTCATGTATGTTATGAAATATATTTTTTACAGTTATTAGCACTTTTGGTGACTTAAGCTATTTCCTCCCTCACTATGACTCTGCCGATAGACTTCTGATTTCCCGTAAAGACCCTAGTTTCTGCAGACCCCTGCATCAAAGCTGTGGTCCCTCAAGCATTGTGGTCACCCACAGGAAACCATTCTGAGCAATGATGTTCTAACCTCATGTTCTAACCTCATGTTTCCATCCTATACCTTTGAACTTTTGCAATTTTGCTGTGTCAACAGTTATTAAAAGATGCATGGTGAAGAGTTTCACATGACACTGACAGCACATTAGCAAAGCTTTACACAGTAACGCTATGTGTGGCCTGAGCAAGTGATTCATTCAATTTAAGCCTACAGGCACAGTTATGCAAAACACCTTAAGAAAAAAAGTAACAGCAACAAATCTATTAAGATTAGGCAGCAAGTAGAAGATTATTGTATTTTAGCATTTATCTAATTTCTTCAGTTCTTGGGACTCTTCAAAATACCGTTGATCCAGGGCAGATATGCTGATACTCTGGTGTAGACATTTGGCCTTGTTGGCTCCTCACAGTTGTTTCTTTGATTGTATGACACTACACCCTCAGCTTTGCCTTTACACACCAGAGGACCACCTGAATCACCCTGTAACAGACAGCAGAAAGGATGCAGCAACTGATCGAGATAACAAAATAGGCAGAGCCAGTCTATTATGTTCTAAAGTTGTTACTGAGTCTTTTTAAGCTCATGAAATGTATTTATCCATTGTCCTCTGTAGGTGCATAAATAAACTACACACTGTTGAAGCTTACCTGGCAAAAGGCAGCTTTACCACTTGCACACAACTGTTCTTTGGAGAGCTTGGAGAGCTTTTTCCATTGTTTCTTACACTTCTTTCTGTCTGTGATAACCACATTAGCCTCGAGAAGATCATCATTTGCAGGCCCCTTGGTTTTCTTTGCACCCCACCCAACCACGCTACAATTCGATGCAGCCTTGATGTCTTTGTCTTCCTCAGGAAGAGGTATCCAGTCTACAGCACCGGACTTCTTTAGTCGCTCTTCAAGCTGTGCAACAAAAACAACAGCAGTGACTTACAATGTTTTTAGGAATAAGTAAAGTTTGCAGTGTAACTTTAAAAAGATTGAGTCAGTATGTGGCATTTTTGTAAAAGAGTTTAGCAAAAGAAAAGTTACAGTATTGCTCTCTACCTGTAGAAGTGCAATGTCATTCTGATGTGTTTTAAGATTGTATTTGGGATGGATGTAGTAGTACTTCACTAACTTCCTTTTCCCATCCATTTTCTGTTTTTTAATATTGTGGACCCCTACCACAACAGTCACCTCTGCCACAACAGTTATGTTCCTGCCAAAGACAAAGAGTAGAAAAAGGTATGCACATTTTCAAGTTGATAGATTTTCATCATTTTATTCCAACACATATTCCCAAAGCTACGTAGCTTCTATGGAATGACTTAAATCAGAAGTTGTGGAAGCTATGACTTACTTGTAGATGCAGTGGGCTGCAGTCATGACAAAGGATTCATTCACCAGGAACCCACCACAGACATGTCTCTCCCCCTGCTGCACAGACACCATGTAAAGCCTGGAGTCGGGCTTCACTTTTGTGCCATTTATAATGCCCATGTACCCGCCATGCACACCTACCAAACAGAGTGATGGTGGATATCACACATTTGTTGGCTCTTATACCCATCAAATAATGAGCCTACTGACTAGTACATAAATGAGTCATAACAGTATAACAACTTGTCTTTGTTGTGGCTTCACTGCAGCATTATTCTAGTTTGTAAATAGCTGCATTTTAAACATGAAAGAAAAAGGCATTATAATTAATAACAGAATAGACAGAACAGAATTAAAAAATAATATATTAATTATTTGTACAAGTAAATTAGTGAATAAAGACACTATAGAATCATGTTTGACAAAAAATGGATATTCTCTTTGACAATAAACATCTTTACATAGATAGGCCTACTTACTGAAGAAGTCCAGCAATGACAAGAAAGCCACCAGCCAGAGCATAGCTGCAGCGGCCATAACGTCAGCAAGCTCAAGTGACAGAGTCTTCACTGAACCACAGGAGGTAGGTCACAGGCAGATAAACTGCACCCTTCAAATCTCTCACTGCTGACGGTATCTACCTTATATGCGGTATACGCAGAACTTCCATTCGCCTTTATGTCTCCTCCTCTCCAGCATACACACACACACACACACACACACACACACACACACACACACACACACACACACACCCAAAAAGCCACCGACCCTCACTCACACACTCACACTCACTCACACACAGACACAGACACAGACACACACACACACACACACACACACACACACTCACACACACACACACACACACACACTCAACTTGTGGGGATGACTGTTATGGTCAGTTGCATTTCTGACTAACTGAAGGAATGAATGATCTAACTTACTCACTCTTTTTCTTATTTCTCTGAAAACATTCTGACATGTCACGTCTTCGGAAACCACATGAGAAATGTATGAGTACATCAGCAAAGCCACAGGGTCAGTTGTGTCAGACTTTCAGTTTCAGTCTTAACTAGTAACTTGCCAATATCTGGCTCGCATTATGTTTAGGCATAAATCATGGCATGTTGCTCTTTTTTCTGTGATGTAAAAAATCAACAAAAGTCTTAGCTAAAAGGTCATTTTCTTAACTTTCAGACACAACCACCTAACACTTGTGCTTATCATAGAGTTCACATGGGTTTAATTGAGGTGATATCAAAAATATAAACTGAACCGACATGTTTCTCCAGAATGTGCTTGTTAATTGAGAGACCATCATTATGAAGAGCATATCTCCAAAGTGGTGGCTCTACAATGCTTTTGGGAAACAAAAACTCCCCTAAGCATTACGCAAATACACCTGTGCCAAAGTAGTGCAATCATTAAACCAGAAGATGGCGCTGTAGCCCATGTCTGCCGTTGCTGTATCCTGCTCAGCTCCTGCACAAGGTGGCTTAGCTATAGAGACGGCAGCTGCCCAGTGATTTCACATTATACACCAGGCAGCAACTACAGCTACAGTTCTTTAATTGAGCAGTAGCTCACCAGTGCAATGCCACAAAAAGTGTCATGAGAGATGTTTTCATGTCATAACTTTCCCAAAAACAGTTACTTCGAATAGT
Organism: Setipinna tenuifilis; assembly: GCA_030347295.1. Classification (NCBI taxonomy): domain Eukaryota; kingdom Metazoa; phylum Chordata; class Actinopteri; order Clupeiformes; family Engraulidae; genus Setipinna; species Setipinna tenuifilis. The sequence continues at coordinate 12,980,804 of CM059276.1, read as the reverse complement.
GCCATAGGGATCCATCAGGAGGTGTCTGCGACCCTTTAGCTATGAAGGTAATGCAAGGCAAGGCAACGTCATTTAAACAGTTCAATCCATGTATTACAGTATTTTGCAAGTGACCAAGTAAAAGAGAAACCAGGCCTGTCTCTGGTGGTATGCGTCAATGGCCAACAGGGGTGCTGTGTTAGGGACAAGGCTAAAAGCCCAGCATTGGCAGGTGGCCCTTTTGAGGACACTAGAACCTTCTTTTTTATTAAGTTTTTAATGTTAATCCCCTTTTTTGTGTGCGCCTTAATTCAAATTAAAGTTACATCTGTGTTGATTTTTTCTTATTTTGTTATTTTTATTATCAAGACTGTCTGTGATGCACCAGATGTACACAAAAGTGTGGTGGATCCACACATATTTGAAATTATACTTTACTTTATTTATTGGTTTTATTCATATTAATGATAAGGCAGCCCAAAACTGTATTCTCTGCTAGGGCCCACCATTTCTAGTGGTGCCTCTGAACATCCAGTGTGGATCTGTACCAGAAGAGGGCCAGGCCGGCCCCTACTGTATGTCAGCTGCTGTTAGGGACCCTGTAGGCCGGGCTTCTACTTGCTGACCGACCAACCGACCAGCTCTCTCTTCCCCTCCTCACCCCCTTCTGTGTCGGCCCCAGGTCTGCCTGATGAAAAGCCCCCTAATGCCATAATGGGCCTGCTTAGTGATGAGTGTGTGTGTGTGTGTGTGTGTGTGTGTGTGTGTGTGTGTGTGTGTGTGTGTGTGTGTGTGTGTGTGTGTGTGTGTGTGTGTGTGTGTGTGTGTTTGTGTGTGTGTGTGTGTGCGTGTGTGCACGCATACATGCATGTGTTTGTGTTTGCACACACACGCACACTTGTGTGTGTTTATGTGTGTGTGTGTGTGTGTGTGTGTATGTGTGAATGTGTGTGTGAGTGACATGTCACTGAGCTCTTCCTCAGACAGTTACAAGTGTGGAAAGCCTGGAGGTGGGTGCATTTTGCACTAGCAGAACTAACAGCCCCTCCGCTGTTTTTCAGACCCAGTCCAAAGCAAGACTTTTCCTCCATGATGACCTTTTTCAAGGTATACAGGATTAGAATACTCTATAGAATGGAATAGTCTTCTTGATGTGATCCCATGTGACCAGTGATTTTAAGAAGTGGTAAACCAGAGGGAGGGATGGTGGAGCGTTAGGAAACACTCCTGGCAGTGCAGTGCCATGTCAGGGCAAGCCGATCACCACCGATGTCCATCTAGTTCAGAGAGGAGGACCTCTGTGGGAAGAGACACACACGCGCCCCGAGCATGTGCCCCCTCCATGTGTCCTGGCGTTAGTCTCCATCCCTCTTGGGACGAGGAGAGGCTGCAGACAGACTGTTTTATTTCAGCAAAGCCTCATATTTATATCAGCACTGGAAATATCTGTCGAGGGAGGAGGAGGTCTTCGACCAGCACATCCCAACCTCCCTCATCCCTCATCCCCATCCCCATCCCCATCCCCTCGTCCCTGTCCAGCCAAGAGCATCAGCGTTTTTTTTTTTTTGGTTCTTTTTTTTTTAAACATATTTTTAGGACGATGCTGACAATTCTTGACAGACGAATCAGACAGCCCCAGAGTCACAGACGTTTTATATGTCCGATACTGCCTGTGGACCAGGTCCAAAATAAACTTCTCTCGCCGCTGCTACACAAGCTTATTTTTGAAACTCCTGAGAGGGGAAAAGGAGGTCCGTGATGAAAACCTAAATTTAAACACTGAAAACGTGGAAAAACTTGAGTGCTGAGGGGTGAACACGGCATCGGGGCCAGGGAACGTGGACGAGAGCTGGTTTAGCGTTAACTGTACAAAAATATCAGGGTCAAGATGGGTGACAAAAGACAGAGCCAACATAGCTTCTCTTGCATTAGCTTTTACACACATGCACAAACACACATGCACACAATCAAAGTCATAATCACAGACACACACACATGCACACAATCAAAGTCATAATCACAGACACACACACACACACACACACACAATCAGAGATAGACACGCACACTCACACACTGTGGAGGGTAGAAAGAAATGGCTTTGGCTCGTCCCGGGCTTTGCATGAACCCATCCTGACTTATGTGTTTTCCAGTCACCAAAAGCCAAAGACAACCTCATGATGTTGACTGGGCCCCGGTCCAAAACTACAGCCTGCTTCAGTTGGCCCATCTCTCTGGCAGAGGGGGGCAGCCACCCCTCGTCTCCATCATCCCATCAAACGCCCCCTGGCCCCCAACCCTCCTCCACCGTTACCCTCGTCAACACACCCCACCCCCCAACCCACCTCAACCCTCTTCAACACTCCTCCACCCTAACCCCCACCCACCACCCTCTAACCCACCTCAATCAACCTCCACCCAAACCTCCATCAAACACCCCCCCTCCATCCTCTCTTCACCCCACTGCCCGTGGCCCCTGCCCATCTTACAGTGTTTGACTCGCCCGCAGGCATGCTGGGAATGCCAAGGGAGCCCGTTGCTGGACGCGTCCCTGACGGAGCGGCGCATACCTCAGGCCCTGACACAGACGGGTGAGCGGGCGGACGGGCATCAGTGGCGGTGCGTGTGCCGAGCAGGCGTCTCTGTCTCATGTCCGTCCAGTGCCTTCAGGCCGTAATCCAGCCTGTGATGAGAGGGGCCACTCTGATAGATCTGCTCCCCACTGCCAACTAACATGGAGAGGTGGACAGACCGAGACGGGAGAGAGACAAAGACAGAGACAGAGACAGAGAGAAAGAGAGATAGAGAAAGAGCGAAGGAGGCAGAAAGACAGAGGGAAGAACAGAGAGAGAGAAAAAAAACTGAGACACAAAATGAGAGAAAATGAGATTTAAACACAAACAGAAAGAATGAGACGGTGGTGGACAAGAGAGAGAGAGAAAAAAAGGAACAGTGAAAAAGAAAAATGGAGAGATTTAGAGAGAAAACAGAGAAAGAGATATACTAATGGACACAGGGGAGGGAGAAAGACAGAGGGAATTTGCCCCACTGGAACAGGGCTTCTTCTGAAGGTTACCGATCATAACTCACTTTAACTGCTACCATTTTGAGTTCTATGAGGTGGAAAGTATTTCATTGCTAGCATTTTGTAGGTAGCATACAATGGGTTCCAACTAAATACTTACTGGTTAGCTACATATATTAAAACTACTTAATTAGTGATATATTAGCACCAAATTGAAAGCAACTGAGAAATTCCAAAAATTGCTTTGAATGTGGAAACTGTTCAAATTCAGCCCTTCAGCAGTACGTTTCCTAAAAGATCAGGTCTACACACACACTCACTCACACACACACACATATTCACAAACACACACACACACACACACACACACACACACACACACACACACACACACACACGCACATCCATATAGGCACGCACACAGATTGCCCCTTAGGCCTATTCAGCATAACAACTCGGGCTGTTTTTGTAACAAAACAAGACTAATCCCAAATTCAGAGAGTTGTGAATGGCCCTGAACAAATGGCAGACAAATGAGAGGGATTAGAGGGCCAGTGAAAGACTGAAGGGCCCTGCCATTGATCTGCGGTGGTCCCGCGCTCTTTCAAGGCCTCTCTGGCTGAGGAGCCCGCTGGGCTGCAGCACACTGCACCCCCCCTCAAAGCACTGCACCACTCCGCTCTGCATCACATCACTCCTCTCTGCTCCTCTCTGCTCCTCTCTGCTCCTCTCTGCCCTGCTCCTGTCCGCTCTGCTCTCTGCTCTCTGCTCTGCTCTCCGCTCTTCTCCGCAGGCAGATGTCCAGCCACTACAATTTAGTCCTGGAGGCTACGATCATTTATTAAGCTTTGTGCAATCAAAATGCTGTCTCTCTCTCTTTCTCTCTCCGTGTCTGTCTCTGTCTCTCTTTCTCTATGTCTGTCTTTCTCACTGTCTCTCATTTACACTATGAAATGTAAGTAATTTGATTTACACTACCAAATGTAATGTAATGTATTTCTTTATTTGGCTATTTGCTAGTATTTGGTCCCAGTTTTTTTTTCCACCCAAGGCCAAGAATTTCTCGTACTATTACAGTAGTTGTGTATCTTCCATCTATTATAGACACACCGCTCCCACAAATATGCTCCCACAGCGTGTGTGGTGTCTGAAGCAGATGCCTGAGACAGTAATGTGTCTTACCTCAATAGTAATATGCTATCTGAAGTCTCACAGCACCGTCGGCCAGTTGCTGCTTGAGTACCCCAATGGGCCCCTGCCTCAGAGTGGTGAGTTATTCCCTTGTCTTCCTAATTATTTTGAAGACACAAGATTAACATCTGTCCCTCATAAGTAGTCAAGTAGGCCAAGTAGTTTCCAACGTGGAATTTTAAGCTTTTTGGCGGTAACACGACCGCGAATGTGACCACAGCCATCTGTTTATGTGATTGTGCAGTTGAAGGGGGGGGCAAACCACGCCGCAAGCGTCATTATAAACCACCATAAGCACTCCGGTATCTCTTTAAGCCACGGCATTCAGGGCACGTCAGCTTCAAAAATGTGCATTGTCTCTTCCCTCCTGACAGCCCTGACTCTTTAAGAGGAAACACCTGCACGCAAGCGCTAGTGTGACACTGGACTGAAGATGTCCCTGCTGCTGCAAAACGTATCCAGGCCCCAGTGCAGTTGCGTGGCTCTTTGAAGCGCTCCCCACCTTGATTTTCCATAACGTTTTTGGGGGTTTGCTTGTGATCAAAGCCCCCGTGCTTTGATCTCGCAGGGCCCAGCACTGCCAAGGGATCACTCTTGTCCCGCTGGCGAGCGCTCTGACAGGACAGTAGAGAAACAATGATAATTACAGGCTCCTGTTCGGTTTCGCCGCTCATCGAACAGCGGGCTGGCATAAACAGACAGCCTCACCTTAAAGCCAAGGGTGGGGGTGGGGGGGGTGGGGGGGGGGCATGGAATTCCTGAACTGTTACGGTGGGGGGGTTAGATGGGAGGGGTAGAGGGAGGGGGGCTGGAGTGGGACATTCAGACTTGTTGACGATAAGGGACACCACAGGGGAGCAGGCAGAAAATAGGATCAATTTGGGGGCTCTGCATGTTTGGATGTTGGCATGCCTTTGGTGACCACTGGCATGCAAGATTTCACATGCCATTATTTCTGTTTTTTTATTATTATTTTCAAAATATAGCTATTTGCTTATATTGAGATATTTGGTATTAAATCAGCTTGCTTAACCTTTTTGTCAGCATAACCAGATATTACATTTAACAAAGTGCTGCAAAATGTGTCCAGGGCATGCTTTTTTTGTTAGTATAGTTGTTTGCCTAATGAAATGACATATTGTGTTGACAAGGAAACCCTGCAGAGGCAAAATGTTCATCTTGATTTCATTCCATATATCTTTGTGTGGGGCAAGGCCCGGCTCACAGGTAGGCCCACTGCATGGGCCATCAGGACGCATAGTGTCCTGGGGGCCCTCGGGATGTTTCCAATCATCCGACCCCAGCACCTGCCATCTGTGTTCCCCACACACATGTGAGACTGTGGGGAAGCCACGTGCCTGCATGGCCGTCCACATGCTGAACACCGCATGCTGTGCTGAGTGCCCAGAGTCTACAGCACAGTGGAATGGAGCATGACGTGTGTGCATGAAAGTGGTAAACTACTAAATACTAAATAAAAACCGTATGTCAATGAGTAATGTCTTTTTCATTAGTGTTGCTGTTGTTGTTGTTTTTTCTTTTTTTAAAAGAAACCATCATCAACGCCACGTCCAACACAATACCCACCTTCATCATCAACAACATACCCATTATAAATACCCTAAGACAATCATTACTGTGCAATATTAGTCAATGTGCAATAACGTATATATAATTGTGCAATATCATTCTCATCTTAAAACCCACCCACCGTTTTTACTTTTAATCTCTTTAACCCCCCCCCCCCCCCATTTCTTTACTCTTTATGTTGTCTTGCACTAGTATTTATTTTATTCTATGTTGTAAATCATCTACATACATCTTTGCACTGAAAAGCGAGTTGCTTTCAATGTCATTGTGCATGTGTATAGTGTACATTATACATGTGTATAGTGTCAATAGAAGGCATTCTATTCTATCACTATCGTCATCATCATCGTCATCATCATCATCATTATCGTAGTCACCGTCATCATCATTATCATCATCTTGTCATCATCTTGTCAGCAGCACAGAGCAATATCATTTTATGTCACAGTTCTTCTGTACATTTGATCATTTTAGTGTTTATTTGTATTCAGTTTTAGCAGGCTGAACAAAAGACACACAGTTGCTCCTCTGCAGTACAGAAATATGCTTATTAAACAGTGTTTGATGATCATCATCTCCTTGACTGACTGCACACACAGGAGTAGGCTAGCAAAACATGACACTCAACCAAAACACTGGGCTAAACACATGGGCACTTCAGCAAACATAAAAGGGGAGAGAAAGTGAAGCCTCACTTTCAACACAGACTGCCAAACATTTAAATATATTAAATATTCAATTTGCAACAGGCTGGTGGAAACATGTTGGTGTTGGTACAAGGCTTTTCAAAGGAAAACAGTCAATGCATGAAACAGCAAAGGGTCATTTCATTGTTTTTTGCGTTTGCCAGAGTCCCGTAGAGTACAGAGGGGTTTCGGTTTTTGAGCCTTTTTAAAGTTTTCGCCAAACATCTGTGGTGTTTTGGCCTGTGCTGACTGCCCACCTGGTCTAAAGGCCTGGAGAGGGAACTGACGAGGACATGTCCAGACGTATCCTGAGCCCAGTTTGTTTTACTTGTTTGTTTGTTCAGTTTGTTTGTGGAGGGCCAAACACTTGGATCACACAATCTCTCTGCTCTCGGAAAGGCGTAAAGAAGGGAGCTCATGCCGAACATGACACACCAGAGGAACTCCCGAGGAACTCCTGTCTTATCAGATGAAAGAGGAATCTCATCGCATGACTTTGCACTTAACAGGGATCACTGTTTCAAGCACACACATACACACACTAACACACACACACCAACACACACCCACACACCCATGCATGCATGCACACATGAAGACATACACACACAGTGATACACACAGTGAACTGTTTCTGTCAGAACGTCTCCATGGTGAAGCAGATAATACAGTATGCACTGTACCCAAGTCCGTCCACTGTCTTTCATATGGAGATCGTTTGAACCCACTGTCCCACATGCTGTCCATTAGATCAAATGGTGTGACATTTCAAAGAATCTTACTTGAGTTTCCAGTCATTCAATCCAGCACATACACTTTGGATCTTGTTTACTAAAACAGACTTTCTGATCTCAAGGATGTTAGAGAGGATAATCATAACATTTACAAGATAACCTTATTTTACACACGTTTTTTCAGCAGCCTTATTTTAAAACATCAGGCGTACACAGGGGCAGAGACAGAATAACTTAAAGGAACTCCACTGTGACCACAATAAGTATAATATGGTAAAAAACAAACAAACAAACAAACACAAAGCCCCAACAAATGTACATACAAGGGGAAAGGGCTTACCATAGTAACATCATAAAAGCATAACAAATATATAATAATAATAATAGTATCAACAGCCATGATGATGACAACACTAATATGTAAGGGTTTAGGAGGCCTCTTCGGGGGGGTGGAGGGGGTTGCGAGGAGAGGGGCGGGAGGCAGCTACGTGGGCATCATGGGTAGGAAGTGGGTGGAGGGGTGCCGCCTGCGGGCTTTGTGTCCCCGGCGAGGCTTGCCACGGCCGTTCAGCGACACAAACATCTGCCGGCCACCGTGCCGCCAGCGCAGGGAGGCGTACGTGTTGTAGCCGTTCTCCTCGATCCGCTCCTTAAACTTGCAGCTGGGGTTGTACCGCGACTGAAAGGGGAAAAAAAAGACCAAAAGAGAAAGAAAGAGACAGAGAGGGCAGACAAGGGCAGTGAGTGCAGGGCCTTTTGGGACAATCTGTCCTGACCTGCCTCAACAACAGAGGTCAAAGGTCAGAGATGGGCTCAGAGATACAAGTGCCCCGGATGTGACCCCCTGCATGGGATCCCATTCCAAGTGTGTTCACATGCAGTAATGACAAGCACTGCCATAAAGGCACTGATGACCTCCCTGATAGCACTCAGACACTGTGCTTTGGGCTTGAGTTGGTCCACAGCTAGGGACCAAAGGCATAAGACAGCTTCAGATTGTTCTTCTTCCCTATTTCTAGTTTAATGCGTTTCAAGTTCTGCTTTTGGTCACACCTCATTGGAATGGTCTAACAGATGGTACTATAGGCTATCCACCAATGCTGAGACTATAAATACACCATATTTTGAAACTTTAGGGGTGGGGTTAGATTAAGGTGATAAGTCCAAAAAAATCAGTAAACAAAATGAAACAGAGTTTCAGCAAAGCATCTCTGGTGTCTCTGTGGGCGAAATATTCATATGAAGTGTTACCTAGCTTTCTCATACAACTACCAACACCATGACTCAGTCAAGTAAATAGAGTAGAAGTTCAATGTTCGATGTGTTTGGAGACTGCAAAACTATATAACAAATATTTCTGATGTTTTTTTTTTCACTTCCTCTAATCAGCTAGATGAACAGATGGACCAGGCAGAGGGAGATGAAGTGGCTCCAGGGGGGTTGCCACCATAGGTGACTCCCAGGGATCTCCCACACAGCCCTGATACAGATAAGATCAGTCTACAGGGGCTCCTCAGGTGTACTCAGGTACACTCTCATCAAGGTGTGATTCAGGAGGGGATACTAAGAACTCGCCTTATCTGTATGTCAGGCTATGGAAAATGATGCTGTCCTAACACCCATCTTATCACAGTGCCATAAACAGGCAGCCAACATGAGAACACACAAAGCTGCTAAATGCTTACAGTGTTGCTCATGGGCCTTATACCTGCTACTGATAGTGGGAGGCAAAAGTGTGCTGGAGTTTTGATGGACTCCTTGTATACTTTGAGCTGTAGTGTCTCTATGAAGAAGCCATAAGGAGAGTTTTACAGTGGTAACACCCAGTTGTCTGGCTTGGAGAAAAAATTGCTATCATGCATAGTAGGTTTTTATGCTGATTTAGAAGGCAATAATTTTAAGGGTACTGGGAGAAACTGGTGCCCTGCTCATGACTATATACTTAGCAGATAGTGGTACATTGTTGTGAAGTGTTACATTTATTGAAATGTACGATAAGAGGGATGTTTTTAATGAACTCCATGTGACTGTGTGTACCCATGGTGGCATCTGTCCTAGTAACACATCTGGATCTACTCTGGCACATCTTAGGTTGAATCGTCTTGAGCAAGATCAGTACTGAAGTAAAATATTACCTGGGTCAACAGTTTACGAGCAGGTGTGTCTGTGGTTGGGGGAAGTGATTTTACTGTCTAAGGTGACATTTTTTTGTTCTAACATTTCTTTTAATAATGTCTGAAAATATACCCACCGATCCAAAGAGCGTGCCCTTTTTGGACATGGCTAAGTACAGCCCAGTGCTGACAGATTTGATGGCGACAACTCCCACACTGACAGATCGGATTTCCATCAGGCCTGGAAAAAAAGGACAGAAGACAGATTTTAGTTAGACTGGTGGACGAGTGGAGTTCCCCCCTTCAGAAGCTTCTCTCTCATTACCGATTAGGAAACCAGGCATCCGTACACCCGAGAGATGTGTATTTTTTTTTCTCCCCGAGACAAGAAAAAGAGTATACGCACGACAGTGTTTAGTAATTCCCTCAGGTGGAATTCCGCAAGACGAAGGAATCTCGAGAATAAACAACTGGGCCATTGCAAAGGACTGTCTGCTCTATAAAACCCCCAGTAAATCACCTGTCTAGTCAATGTAACGGGCAATTTTACGATTTTAAGATGCGGTCTGGTTAAAAAGCCCAACAGTGAAACGGCGAAACCCTGTACATACACTATTAAACCTCCATGAAAGTCTTTGTCTTTCCCTCGTGTTACGTGCCCATGCTTTGTGATGCAAATCCCCCATGCTGCCTTGTGTTTTGTTGGAGTGCATCCGTCCGTGCACCGGGGCCAGCGCTGCCATCTAGAAAGGAAAATGCATTATGCAAAAGAGGCGAGCCCGCAGAAAGTTCCAGTCTGACAGCCCGAGCAGACGCTGGCTCCCAAAGTGGAATCATAACACACCTGACAGTGTGCCCAGACGAGCCTCCATCTTGTTTACCGTCGGAGATAAAAGGGGGCTAATGGCCACCACAGGGCACTTAACTCTTCGCACCGTCCCCTTGAAAGAGGTGGTGGCCCCGAGAAATAAGGGTGTCTTGTGCTCAGTGATTGGGGACAAATTCTCTTTGGTTTGGTCTTGATCTGGCTTTAGACTACACACAGGCAAAACCAGACATATTGTCAGGTTGACAGACAAAACTGTTTTTCAAGATGACCTGGTGTCCTCCACTCTTAGCTGTTTGAATAGGCAGGTGATTACTGAGTGCTTGTGCTTGACGCTATTTTCAGAATCTCGCCTTGAAAGATACCCTGATGGGACGCACTATCTGATCTCACAACATGTTCTATATACCCAAAGGAGTCATCTTAAAAGCAAGAAAACAGCTCTCTCATTTTTTTCTAACATACTTTTCCTTCTCTCTCTCTCTCTCTCTCTCTCTTTCTCTCTCTTTCCCCCCCTTCTTTTTCTCTCCCTTCTCTCTCTATCTCTCTCCTTCCCCTCTCTTAGGTAGCCTTCTAAATAACCAAAAAAATCGCAGCAGTGTTAACAAATGGGCTATTGGCTTTGGACAAGGACTGCGCACAGACTAACACATCGAGGTGCTGAATGAGATGTTGACCCAGAGTCAGTGGGGAAATGAACCAGAAGCCACAAACACAAGACCCAGCAAGCTTCGGGAAAGCCACCCAAAACCGACCCTACCGACAACCCCCACGGAGCATCCCCTTCTGAAACGCGCGGGGCCAGTGGCGGACGAGTTTCCACTCCCATGCCGGGACTCCGGACAGGCTTGTCAGGGGATGAAAAATAAACGGCTCGCACCAGGGAGCGCAGAGCAGGTGCAAGGCTCGCCGCACGCCCGGCTCGGCTGTGTTTACTCGAAGGCCAGACGACGGGGCTTTAAAAAGGGCCCAAGGAAAAATCTAAAAACAACATTTACTTGGCACAGTGGCCACAGTTAATAAATGCAGTCAAACCAGTGCCAGTGCCAATGGTGAGGCCGGGCCACAGAGGGCTTGAGAACACCGTAGCCTTCACTCGCTCTCTGCAGGGAGATACACAAGTGGCCACATTTCCCGTCAATGCGACAGATTGGATTTCAAAAGCTTCTGTGGCTCATTAGAGGGGTGTGGTCGACGCTTGGGCCTCAGAGACACACACAGGGCACCACAGAAGGATCTCGCTAATCTGTACACTGGCTTCATCGCAGGCAAATGCCAGCCACGGGCCAGCACTGTTCAGCTGCCATTTTTGTTCTACAGACACACAACAGAAGCAAAAGCGGTCCTCTTCCACCCTTCATGCCTGTCAGGTGAGGTCATCCCATTCAGAGAAAGAGAGAGAGAGAGAGAGAAAAGAGAGGGGGGGGGAGAAGAAAGAGCGTTAAGGAAAAAAAAGATACAGAAGGTAAATAAACAAAGTGATCCCTGAGCCTCATTCTTCTCTTTCTTCTCTGCCACGCAACAGCCAAGAGAAGAGAGGCCCCCAATCACACAACAGCAGCTGCACAGGCTCAAAGCTCCAGCACCCTACAGCTGCAGCCATGGCCATGGTTACTGCCACAAACCCCTGTCCCTGCACCTCATCACTTTGAAGGCAAACGTGCTATTTAGCCGTGTTTGTTTACAAACACCGAGGGGTGGAGATGGTGGTGTTGGTGGTTGGTGGTGGTGGTGGGGTGCATGTGCTCACGGTAAGGAGCGTGCAAGCAGCTCGTAAGCAGTTAAGCCCAGCCCCGGTCCTGATGAGGTCTCACGGGGCGTTTACGGGCATCCTCCTCGTCAAATGAAAACTGCTGGTGCTTGAAAGTGCCCCTGCTACTGCCGCCACCACCACCATTGCTTAAGCCACTGCTAATGATCAGCAAGGGGAGCACAGGGAGTTAGGGAGAGGGCCAAGCAGCCGTGCATGACTCTGAGTGAGTGTCATTCTCAGAAGAACGTGCACACACACACAAACACACAAACACACAAACACGCTTACACACACACACATATGCATACACACACAACCACACACAGACAAACGCAGACACACACACACACACACACACACACACACACACACACACATACTCACACACAAGTTAGAGAACTGTTTGTGATCTTGAATGCAAATGACGCCAGTTATTATGGATTAGCCAGCAGGGTAAAATCAGTCACCCAGTGTCAAGTGGTTAAAAGGGGACCCCTTTTACGGCCCTAAACAGCCAAGTGAAGATGAAAGCATTCAGTGATGCACTAGAGAAAGGGCCCTTGAAAAGAGGTGAGAAGAAAAAAAACTTTTTTTTTCCTCCTAGGGTATCACTTTAGTTTGCTGAAAACTGAGCATGTTGTAGGATATATGCCCAATTCTTCTGTGTAACATAAAACAGCTACGACAATGGACTAATGGGTTCGACTCCTTTTAATGAAACATCTATACATGACAACATGGCTTCCCAGAGAGGAAAAAAAGATCTAAGGGGATGGATGAGGTGGGGATTTTGCCTTGTTTGGCCGAATGGCTCAGGCTTGCGATGCTTGAGGAAGCATCAACAAAAGCGGGTTAGGCCCATATTAATCTTAGTCCCCCCTTTGAAAATTCCCTCTATTGTGTCGCACGGCCAAACGGATGACTGTGGTATTCAAGGTATTAAGTATAACTATCTGACCTTACATGCTAAAATCCTCAGGTCACACCACTTGACGACCCTCCGGATAGCGTGGTCTGAATTTCACACATACATGAGCTACATGTTCACACATGAAAAGTGACACTAACACAAGCTATTGAACTCTCCAGAGTCCGTTTCAACCATATATAAAATAAACAAAAATGCATTAGGATATATATTTAATATTGCAAAGCTGTAATAGGTATTTGGTTTACTGTGTGGCAAACTGTTGAATGAGAGGAACAAAATATCAACTGAACTGAAATTTCGTCGCCTAATGACGCAATAATTCAAAGGCTTTTATTTTCACTCAGGTTTGAGGGCGATGCTGAATGGGCTGAGGTTTTTTTTTCTCCGTCACCCCAGACAAAATCTTTTAACCTCTGACATGTTTTGGCCAAAGCTGTCAATAAGCTGACACTGCTATTACAAGCAAATCCTGCTCTATACACACTTAGTCAAGTGTGGACTGACCATTTTTTTCATAATCTATGGGATTTTTTCTTCTTTTTGAGCAAGCCCTTTGCTTCGTCTTTATACTCTTTCTCTTTTTCTTTCTTCTCCCCTTTTTGGAAGTGAGCCCATCGTCAGATCATTCAGCCCTTTCTGACCTTGAAAAAAAAAAGCAAAAAAAAAAAAAAAAGCGAAAAGGAAGGAGGGAGAAAGGAGAACTCTCATGGGGTTCCTTTTGTCAAAATTATGGTTAAAGGAAGAGGAGGAGGGATAGGGAGAGAGGGAGAGAGAGAAAGAGAGAGAGAGAGAGAGAAACAGAGTGAGAGAGAGTCTCCTAGGTGCTAGTAATAGCGAAGGATAGGGGAGGATTGTGTAGAGAGGTGAGTTAGAGATGGTGGGGTGGGGGTTGGGGGAGGATGGAGGTGGTCATAAAATGATGTTGCTTTCAAACCACTCCTCTGTTCCCAATAAGTCTTTGTTACACACCTGAGAGGTGGATGGAGACAAGGTCTTCTTAATGACTAGGCTTTTTGTTGCCCCAAACCACCGACCCAACCACCCTACCCCCACCCCCACCCCCTCAACCCCAACCATCCCCCTGCACCTACAGAAAAAAAGGGTCCCTCCCACCACAATTAAAAGAAGGGGAAAGGGGAGACCAGAGTGAAAGAGCGAAGCAAAGATTTTTCCAGCTCTTTCCCTTTTCTTTTTCTCTCTCTGCCTCTTTAATTTCTTGGGTCGCCCCCTCCAGTAGCCCTCCACGGCCCGCTGCTCGGGCGAGGGAGAGCCTGGGAATCGGAGGGCTACTGTGGGGCGGCTGCTCTTGATTGACATACCTTTTCAATTATTTCACAGTTTGCTTGGCTTCTAAATGGAGAGGGCCCTGTTGTTTTTTTTTTCCTTCTTTTCCCTCCTTTTCAAAACACAAGCTTTTCATGTTGGTTCTTCGCTGCTGGCCCTAATGGCTGTGACCAGAACCTTTGATCTGATCTGACCTCCACGAAGCACTCTAGACTGGAGCATGGACCTGTGTGTATGTATGTGTGTGTGTGTGTGTCTGTGTGTGTGTGTGTGTGTGTGTGTGTGAGGCAGGAGACAATGGCGACATCAGTCACAACCACTTTGAACACCTTGATGCTGGTTTGGGAACAACTGTTTCAGGTTGCTTTGTGTAGCCTGTTTCCTAGGTTACACATCACCACATCTCAAACAAACAATGTTTAAACTAATGGCCACGCACACTTGCACTATTTCAAATGCTGCGCACTATCTCAAATGTGGCAAATATGCATTAGTGGTTTGTAAATGGTTTTCTTTCATGGGAACTATTTTTTATCAGTTTTAATGTAGTTTCAGTTTGTAAATGTACATAATGAATAAAATACAGTGACTATGAACTTTTTATCATATATTTTACACAAAAACATAAAGCCGTATTTATTGGTGGTATCACTGTGCTCTTGTGTTGACCTCCCATGTCAAAACCAACAAATTGATGGCCGCAGTGACTTTGTGGTGGCCGCCTCATCAGAGCACCGAGCCTTTCAAAGGTTAAAAAGAGGGAATCGGACAAAAGCCCCCTCTTGGCCCTTTCTAATTGCTTTCTTATAAAAAATGTAGGGCTTTTAGACCTCTCAAGACCCCCCACCCCACCACGTTCCCCCCCTTTGTGAGAAGCTTGAGGGAGAAACGGGAAGATTAGATGGAACGAGGGAGAGCTTAAGCGCAAGTTAGTTAACTTTAGTTTCTATTGTGTCTGAGTCAAAAATATAAATGTTTCAGAGACGAGTTCTCTGAGCGTTTGTGACCTTAGGCTGGCCAATAGATTTGCAGCTCCTTAAGTCCTGTAATTTTGTAAGTTGTTGTTATTCTTAAAATCTTAAAACATGCAAAATCCTGTATGAAGACATGCAATTGAAGGTATATTTAGAGCCATCTGTAAAAGTGTTCATTTAAAAAAAAAAAACACACACAAACTTTCAGAGACACACTCATGGCATATACTGTAAACATTAGCTGACTAACTTTAGATATGTTCCTGTGACTTAAATGTTATTTTGAGGTGTTCTCTCTGCTTTTGTTGACAGTGTACAAATGTATCAACAAACAAATATAGAAAATGGTTGTAGAGGGAGGGGATGGAGCTGTTTACGTAGTAACGGAGTAACTCCAAAGTCATTTCTATTTTCGTCAACAAAAACTATTATCACATTTTTTAATTAATTATAGCTCAGATAAACACCATAAAGCACAAAGCAATCAAATCAAACGCAATGCCATTCAAACAAATGTTCAACCATATCTAGCTCTGAAACAACAGTAGCTTTATTACCTGCACAACACAAACTAAATGCTACACTACTACCAAGGTCACCAACTGCAGATGTCACTCCTAACAGGTTCAAGGCCAATGGCGAAAGTTCAGGTGTTCCATCCATTCTATAAAAAGGGCCAATAAAGTATATTGTTTTACATAGGGAAATGCTATCCTGTTCTGTTGACTCCTAAAATATAAGACATACTATACAAATACGCAAAGTGCCTGCTGTCTTTGTAAAGATTCTATCAATGAAGTCTTATAATGTTAGATATCCACTTTCCCATAATGCCAATAACTTTCCAATATCTACCCGCCATTATTAGGGACTTAGCTCTTACAAAAAGGTGCCCAATTTCTTTTAACGATTAGATCTTTAAAAGATGCAAGAGCAAAATAGCTCCATTTTAGAGACTTTACTGTAATAATAATAATTCTCAAATTCTCCAATATAAGGAACTTATTGTAAGATTAATAATTCTGAAATCCATGTGCCGAGGATGTGATATCTCCTCCGAGATTAGGGCCTTTTTCTGCAGAGTGGCACACTGAAACCATATCCTCTATTAAGCGTCTGCATGGAATTTACTGGACAAAACGAGACCTTTACTGGACGTGTGGCCCTTGAGTGCTACAGCTATTTCTCCATCATCCAGCTGCAATGACAATCCACAGCTCCTGACATGGCGTCTCATTACAAGGCACTTCTTCATCTACTACCCCCTCCAAAAAACATTCGGTACTTCTAAATTTAAGCGCAATAGCCGTTCGATGGTGTTATTCATGGGGCTTAGTTGGGTCGGCTCGTTTAGCATTGTACTGTCTGGTACTGGTCCATTTCACCCAGCAGTTTACACTGTGTTTAACAGGCCTGTAAGCACCAGAGCTGGTGTTTCTGAAAGAGAGAGAAACAGAGAGAAAGAGAGTAAGAGAGAGAGAGAGAGAGAGAGAGATAGAGAGAGAGCGAGGAAAAGAGAGAGAGGTAAAGAGAGAGAGCCCAGGACACTCTTAGAAAAGAAGGTACAGAATTCTCTCTCTCTCTTTCTTTCTCTCTCCTCCCTTTTTTTCTTTCTCTTTCTGTCTTCCGCTCTCCATTTCTCACTTTCTCTCTCTTTCTTTCCATTTTTTACTCCCTAACCCTTGGTTTATACAAAGATACACATGCCACTTTTTGGCAAAAGTACTTGATACTTTGCTCGCATTGGCAAGTGTATTTTATATATAAGAACACAATGCACTGACTTTCCTCCAACCTCTCCTCTGATGCAGTGAAAACTAAATAAATAAACCCTTAGGCTAATTAGGCTAGCAGTGGGATTGGGATTTCTTTTTTTGTGATTGTTGTTGTTGCCACTGAGCTATTCCTGGAAATCGCTGAATTAAAATAAGCATTACTCTCAGTAACTGTTGTTATTTTTAGTGGTGGTGTCACTCTTCCCACACAGTAGAAAGTGATTAGGCCTGAACCTGATATACTCAGAAGGACCACTGGCGTCAAAGGGACATTCCAGAGGAGGCAAACTCTCACGACACCTCATAGAATACAGGTGCCTGTGCCGCCCCTAACAATGGCCTATATGTGCTTCATCATAAATAACTAGGACACAGGAAGTGTTTTTTTTTGTGTGTGTGTGTGTTTGTGTGTATGTGTGTGTGTGCATGTGTGTTTGTGTCTGTGTATGTGTGTGTTTGTGTGTGTTTGTGTTAGTGTGTGTGTGTATGTGTATGTGTATGTGTGTGAGCGTGTGAGAGACCATTTCTCCAGTGAGTGGCCCAGCCCGGGCGAACAACAAGACGGATGGTAGCCAAGAGAATGGGAAGAAAGGGCCCTGGCCGGGCTAATTCATTGCCTGCCCTGATTTCCCCCTTTGTTCCCGCATTCCAGCGAGCCCTGGGGTGGTAAGAACAGTGATGGGCGATAGCATCCCAGGTCGCAGGTGACTCTGGAGCTGGTCTGGCCCTGATTAAGGCTGGGCCACATCTAACATCGATCATGGCGTTCTCCGTTCTAACTGCACGTCAACGGTAGGGCACAGATCTAAATTATCATGCAGTCATGTCCCAAGTGTACAGGATGAAGAAGTACAGGATCTGTCTTTAAAAAAAAAAAAAATCAGTGACCATAAAATGTGGTGGTGGCTGGTGACTGTTATGTTACACTTATGTAGGTGGACAGGGAAATAAAAACTGGTGGTTTCAGTGATGAAAGATATGTGTATGTGTGTGTGTGTGTGTGTGTATGTGTGTGTGTGTATGTACGTGGGTGTGTGTGTGTGTGTGTGTGTGGACGGACTATGGTGGTGTAGGGGTGGGTTTACTTTTGCATCAAAAATCGGAAAAACTTTAGCAGGGCTCGAGGAAACTTGGGCAATGGCAGTGAAAGTAATACATTTTCAGTGGGTATTCGCTATTTATAAAGCACATATGGTTGAGTGATCTCGACATGATCTCTAAGAGAAACATTTTTCTGACAATGTCACACTGACTAAACTTTTAAGAGGCTGCGCAAAGCATTGGCCATGCCATCTCATAAACATTCTTCACCCCCTAACACAAAACACCTGTCCCTGGTTACGCACAGAAGTCTCTGAAGTCCGGCACTTCACCATATCGCTGCATATGACCCATTCACTTCCCCTCAGCTTTAAGGTGCAAATGGACCCTGCAGCCATTGCAGTTCCCTTACAGGGGGATGGGGTGGGGGTGGTGGTGGGGTTTGGGGGGGGGGGGGGGGGGGGTTCTGTTCTAAAGTAGAAAACAATGGTGTGAAAATGCATCTCTGTGTGCCTCTCTTGCAGTGAATGGCGCGCCAGGGCTGATGGGAGGCAAACGGGTGGGCAGGCGGGTGGGCAGATGGGCGGGCGGGCGGCTAAGCGACTCGGCGACTGTAAATGGTTCGTTGCGCAGGTGAAAGCCGATTCTCACACTCGCTCACTCACTCGCTCGCTCACTCACTCGCTCGCTCGCTCTCCACGGCCCAGGCTCCACGCGGACCCGACCCGACATTCTCTCGCACACACAATCACGAGCTGGTACAGTTTCAAGGCATTCGAGTTAGCCCCCCCCCCCCCCGAGTCCCCACCACAACCACCCACCACCACCACTGCCACCATCACCACCCCACACCATTGCCTGCCCCCCACCCCCACCCCACCCCCTTTTATGTGATGCTGAATAAGTGCTCCAGGGATTAGCCTGGTCCTTCAAAGGCCATTAAAGCAAATGACAGGTATCCCATTACGCTGCGGTGCAGTGACAGACCAGGTGAGGAGCACAGGGGCCACGCTGGAGAGCACGGGGTCAGGCGGGGACAAAAACGGTCGGCCCCGGCGAGACGCACCCCCCTCCCATTTCCACCACCCCCCCCCACCCCACTCCGACAGACTGCCTGCTCACTCTAACCATCGCACCCCATCTACCCCGGTACCCACCCCCCCACCCCCAACAACCCCGCCACCCTACCCCACCTCACCCCACCCCAGCAGGCACAGACGGCTCTCTCATTCATGAATAATGGCCGGCTCACGAGCGGCTCGCAGACTGGGGTTTGGTCCGGATAATGACCTGCCTGTGTGGCCCTGTGTTCTCGCGGTCAGGCCCCAACACTGAGGGGAGAACAGGAGTAGAGCCGTCCAGGAGATGGGACAGACAACAGACGCAACCGTGCGAACCAGAGTACAGAAGCACCAACTTGTCTGTTAACGTATGACGGGGGCCTGATCAGTCATTGAAGTATGTTAAATGGTTATATATACAAGTAGCCTCATAGTTATTGTACCCACTTTACAGGCTTGTTCTCAGTGTCATTGTGTGGTCATGAGAAAATGCATTTCCGGTGTCTGGGGCACATATAGAAGAGTTCCCTCACCCCCACTCAGACATCTCCTCTAGACAACAGGAAGTGTTAATAAGTGCTTCATTAACCAATTATTACTTGGAGATAAAGAAGACTTTTTTCTTTTTTCACTGTCAGTAGACCTCCGGTTAGAGGTGACCAATTACTTCCACAAATGTGACGCAAGCCGCCTGTGATTAACAAGAGCAGACACTGGCTGGACAAGCAGTGGGACGTTGCTGAGACACACACACAGACAGGACACATGGTGAGAACCCCTCTTATCACGACAGAGAATTATGTGTGACTCATCGTTGCAAAGTCCACACACACACACTCACACACTTACTCTCTCACTCACCACACCCGCAGAGGGATGGCTGGTTGCGTGCAGGTTGCACCCAAAGGCCGTGGAGAGAAAACACAGACAAACAAGGCCGGGATCCTCCTCTAGGGCAATCAGTTGGCGGAAGTCTGTGTTTACGATGGGTGGACTCCCCCAGCGTTTGGTCTCGGTCGGCGCACGTTTCGACTGTAAACACCAGATTCCTACTCCGAAAACCGTATAACGGAACATCAATCAAACCATTAACGAGCCCTTGCATGGAAAATTAGGCCACAATCACCCGACCGACGGACCCTCGGGAAACTTCCCGGCCTGAAGAGCACCCCCCACGCCCCACTCAGCTGCCCCCCACCCTGTGCCGCTCCTCCCCCCCAAACCCCCCCCCCCACCCAATTCCCCCAGAGGGGTGGAGAGGTGAAGAGGGTTAACGAAGTGGCGGTCTAGTCGTCTGGCCGGAGCCTGTGTGGCAGAAAAGGGCCCGAAACCCTACCCAGGAGGAAGCCTTTCTTCCTTTTAATCACGGAGCCAAGAGAACAAGGCAAGCATAGGGGCCTCCAAATCATGCATTACGCTCGTAACGAGCGAGAAAGCGGGGGGTTGGGTTGGGTGGGGTGAGGGGTGCGGGGTTGCGGGTGGAGATATCAAAAAGGCTGAGCACAGATAGTTACAAGCAGATTCGCCGGAGCTCTCGCTGATGACTCACGGCTTCTGCAGTTTCCTGGGCATTAAAGCGTGAGGTCATCCCTGGGTGCCATTAGGCTACAATGCGGCGGTGGCGGCTGTGGTGGTGGTGGTGGCGGCTGCTGCTGCATCTGCAGCTGGTTTTGGGTGCCCAGACTCTGCGCTCGGCGCTGACTTAAAACAGAGCCGAGGGGGACAGGGTGGGGAAATAAGGGAAAAATAACAAGGACTTGTTTACCATACCCTTACCTTCATCTTCAGTTTGCTCGTCGGAAAAACAGCGGTAACACAAACACGGCAACATCTGAGGCGGAGAGGGGATCTGTCAGCTCGAATCGTACGCTCACGCCGAAACACACAGCTTGTATTTACCATACAAATTATTACACATTCTTGCATTGCGTTTGATTAAATCACTTTAATTTCCTCAATTTCCTCATTCAAGACTTCCAAGAGCCCCACAAACAAGGGCAGCATTGGCTCCAGGGCGGGGTGGAGTGAGGGTGTGGGTGGGGGTGGTTAGCTGGGGCGGTCGCGGTGGCTGCATTGGAGGGTGTTGGTGTCGGCAGAGGTAGGGATAGGGGTGGTGGAGGTCTGCTGGAAAGGCTTTGGTGGCCAGTGGGGCAGCTCGGACGCAGGGTTCCGGTGGGTGGATATGACACACGGTAGCCTCCCTGACCCGGCCTTGGCCCTTTTGTATTTACATTATTAAAATGAGACGGGCCGACAGGGAGGTGACAGGCTGCACAAGAGGGAAATCAGGCGGCCTGTCAGGGCTGTCACTTGCTCCACTGGCCAAAGGGCCCTGACCCCAATACTATCCTCCACCAGGGGGGGTGTGGGGGTGGGGGTGGGGAGGGCACTGGCCGCCAACACCTTGCTGAGGACACCCAAACCCCAGCCAACCTGTCACCACCCCATCCCGTTCCACCTCTCGCATCATCCACATTGGCACCAGACCTGCCGCTGCTGTCACCATCGGAGCTCCAGCGACAGTGACTGTGACTATCGAATGCCTATTTTTTTGTCGTTAAATAAATAAATAGATGTGTATCTGTCTTGGGGATGCCTGGCCACGGATGGCTGAAGGGCCACAAGGGTGTTTCCAGCAAACTATTTTTGCCAGTGCCCCCTCACCCACCCATCCATCCCTGGATTCACCCTGTCATGACACTTAAAAGCACCCGGCTGGAACTACCCTATCTACCTGATACGCTTTTAGTGCCCCAATTAAATACTGTGGATGAACAGGCAGAACAATGGGGGGGTAAGCTCCATAGTGATAGCAGAGATATGATCTAGTGAAATGTTTTTTTTTAAGATGTTGTGCTCTCTTGCCACGCATACAATGTTGTTGTCCTCCCTTAGAACAACACAAAGCACCACACCACACCACACTACACCGTACACCACACCTAACATCGTACCACACTGTGCAAGTAGTTAGCCCATGTCAACTGTCCTCTGATGTAGAGGAACTTTTTCAGTTCATTTAGTGCACTCAGTGTGACACACAACGCACAATAACTCTCTCCAATAGTGTAGCGGTAACAAGAAAGGTGGCCAAACTTTGTACACAGATGTAAAAGAGGTGTGTTAACTATTCTTGATCCTTATCACACAATGAAAGTAAATGTTGTTTTGTAATTTTAAAAGGTGTAAGTGATGTTCACGTATGTTCAGTACACTACTGACTCTTTCTGTTTCTCTCATACACAAGTATGCACCCATAGGCACACACACACACCAGGCATCCAATTGCACCAATGCACACACACACACAGACACACACACACACACACACATATGACTCAGACATATATGACTCAGACATGAAATCAGCAAAATGTTATACAGACCTGTGACAGTGCATGTGGTTGTGGCGCACATGTCATGTTCATGTACATCCATGTACACATGCTTTGGCCTATTTGCCCCTCCTCACACAAATGCTGACAATATTAAATGGGGGATTAAGGGGAGGATACAAAGCTTTTGCAATCATGGCACCAGATGTAGAGCAGGGTGTGAAGGTTGATGATGCTCACACAAGAATAAAACACAACTCCCAAACCCATTTTATGGTGTTTTATTGATAATGACTCAAGATGAAGCAGATATCACTATTCTGTGCGGTTGTGTAACAACTATAGGTGTGCCACATCTGCACTGTACTCCCGACGTTAAGGTCAGTTTCTCTGCCACTGTCAAAGGTAAACTTTATAAGGAACATAATGGCATGGCTTTGTTCAAGTGCAGCACTTTTTTTACTGTATATTATATTTTCTTTATACAATTTCTAAGCTGGCTCATGAAGTAATTAATGTAAGGCTTCATTCCAATAAATACACCTTCAAACACAATGTTCAACAACAACACATTTTTGTTGTTCCCATATTTACACATTTTGTGTTAAATTGTGTAAAATGTCACATTGTAACAGACACATTACACTGTCTAAAATCTAACAGCATTTGCATGGTCCTTATCTTGACATTGAGGTATGTTAACGACAACAAAAACAGTTCCATTTTTCAGAAATGTTTTAGAGCACAGATAGTGAAGTCACTTAATGGCTCACTTTATGATATACTCTTTTAGGTTATAGTTGTCATTAACAGTTAAAGTGTCTTTCTCTCCTTGGGTAGGTACTAAAAGATAAGGTTTACAATTACTGAGTTCATTAGTTTGCCATTAGCGGGTTAACATCTAGTAAATGTAATTATAATGAGTACAATAACTTGGATGTGACCTACGAAAACACAATCTGCTGTCGTTTACATGAAAAAAAAAAGAAATCTGATTTTAAAAAACTTTCTTCTAGGCTGTGTGCAATGTAGAGTCAGAGGCTTGGACATGGTGCTGCTATCAGTAATTAATAGGCTTTTCAACAACACAGTTTCACTCATTTATTTCACCTCTCAACCCCCTTGCATGGTTAATGGGAATGGGACCATATCTTGATTGCAGAGGGGTACGGTAGAAAGCCTGCCTATCTATTATAGACATTGATAGGTCAACAACATCTCCTATACACCCACTTACGCCATCTCCTCACTAAGGGACTTCAGTGTGTCATTGACATGTTGTAGAACATGCTGTGGCCCAAAGCATGCATATCTGTCTAAATAGAACCACTGTGATTGGTGATCAACATTTGTCTCTTAACACCATTAATCAGGATGGTGATGTGATCCCCTGACATTTGTATTTAGTTATTTATTTATTTAAAATATGTAGCATGTAATGAAGGACAAATGCCCAAAATGTCAGGTTAATAAAAAATAGTTTGGGAGCATAATACCGTCTTGCGGACTTTATTTTTTTGTTTTATGTTCTAGAGCATGGCCACAACAGCAATTACTACCCTTAACATCCAAGTCAGAGTTCAAATGTACCCTCATCGTCTTGTTGTAGCACATTCTGTCAGAGTGTGTGCCATGCATGAGTTAAATGTCAAATGCTGAGTCGTGGTGAGAATATTTCCTTTGGCAGATGATGCCCAGCATATGGGGTTGCATGAGTAATATTTGCTGTGGGCTTTTCAGTCCCAGTTGATCTAATTATTACCAATTTTATGTTGTTTCGTACAAAAGGTTGTTATAACACCAATAACAACCATCCTAAAGACTTAATATGACAAAATATGATACAGGCTCGATGATTTTGTCCATGTGTTCGTGCTTGGCTCAGCGTGGACCCACACTCAAGCTGTTTTTATTAGGTAGCCACGGAGAAGTCCACCCCAAATGACACGAATCACAGGCCTCAAATGGTTTGGTTCAACTCTACCAGCTAGGCAAGGGAGGGCATTTCTCTGGTTCACTGGCTTTTAACAGCTCAGGTAAGGTTCCGCATCACTAATTACAGACATTATGCTCTTATGTCATTTGCCTGCGTGTAGAGTATGTGTTTGTATCTGAACATTTGTTACTATTTCAGTAATACATAGGCCCATGTACATTACAGAGGGAAGTATCAGTGTTATTTACTCACATGCAATGTTTTTGTGTGGGTGATCAATGCGGGTCTGATCTGCAAAGGGACGAATTTAAATTAGCCATGTATACAGGGAGTAAAAGAAAGCCTGAGGGAGCCAGTCAAGCTCAATAAACCTGCTGATGAACCCTGCTGAAGCAGAAAGGAGCCCGGGCCAGACTGAGCTGTTAGCGGCTAATTGCTACACTTTCCCCCCCCACTATTCATGATATCAAGCTACGTCGTTACAAGGCTAATTAGCGCGCTAGTGCCACGCTTCCCACCCCCCACCCCCAACATTCCCAGGGTGTGCATGTCTGTTTCATTGCCCCCCCCCCCCTCCCCTTTTCCTTCTTCACTGCCAGCAACAGCTGGCAAAGGATTGATTTTCAACATTTCCCACTAAAGCCAAGGCCGCTGTCCTCATGCGGAAGGATTAAAAGGCAGAATTCGTGGGATTTTCCCCAAGTTTTGGCACTAACGTGCTCAGTGAAGCCCCTTTAGATTGGGAGAGTCTTGGAGGAGAGCTTAGGGACACTCTAATGAGCCACTGGATAACGACCAGTCCCGCTGCTCTCTACCTTTATTGTGTCGCACAGGGAGGGGTAATGCCCCCCCCCTCCCCTCAACCTGCACCTACGGTTGGCTTCAAATCTCTTAAAGAGAGATAGAGCTTCATTTTTCATTCAGCTCAGTTCATTTACTTGAGTCAGGTAGTTCTTCCATTTTTTTTTCGATTCAATCTCCTCTCATTAGTAGTCTTTGAACTGTCCTTTTTGAGGGCTATGTGGGTTTAAATTGAGAAGAGCAAATTTGCACTACCAATTGTAAACATCATTCAACCTTATTTGACTATTACAACAAAAAATGGTAACATCCCATTTGCTCTTGGACAGACAGACCAGTCTTTGTCTGACCAGTATTAAGTAATTTCCACAATATATTCAACCGGAATGGAAGGTTTTCTTCCCATGGGGCCAGTGCCAAGCTAAACACACCTATGAAATCACAGCAAAGAAAAACACTAACATCTAAAGCAAGATGCAGAAAGGGAAAGGAAACTTGGTCAACATGACACAACTGCCTGTAAACACAGCTGAAAGCGAGGGAAGGGGTGAGAGGGGGCCTGGCACATAGCAAAAGCAGCCATGTTTTAATGCAAGTGACTTCCCTGCGTATGATTGTCGCATGACCTTATTTCCTTAGGTTGAACGCGTTGTCATTGCCTGGCCTCAAGTCAAACGTTTGATGTCTTCAACCACACACACCCAAAAACCAAAACAGTGTGGCCATTTATAGTCAGACGTTTTGAGAAAAAAATGGTAAGAAAAAAAAAAGAGAAAAGGCGTATGAGTTGGCAGGCCTAACAGCAATATTTCATGAGGAGCTGGGACATGAAAAATGAAAAAGAAAACAACCTTGGCCAAGCATAATCACCGAATATGTATTTCCAACACGACTGAAGCTGGCTGTGGCTGAAGCCGAGGGGACGGAGGGGGCGGAGGGCGGTGTGTTATGATTCGCCTCCTTCCTGACGACGGCTCGTAATCATCTGATGTGAGATCCAGCCCCAGCAGCTGCCAGGTTCCTTCTGCCTGCACTGACTGCTCGGTCATGACCTGTGACCTGGAACAGGATATGTCGTGTGTTTCGTTTCGTAACCTTTAAACCGCTGTCCCTCTCGGCTGTCACGACTCTGCAGCATAACTCGTCGTCTCGAGGAATGGAGGGAAAGTTTTTTTTTTTTTTTGTTTTTTTTTTGCTCGTCTCAGCCCCATGTTATTTTTGAAAACACCTGCTACGTGCCTCAGCCTGTTGCTGTGCTTCATCTCCCCCTTGTTCTCTCTTTTGGTTATCGCACACTGTCCATCTGTTTTGTGCGCAATTCATCATTTGAATATCTGCCTTGGCAGACAGATGCTGCACATGATCACATCTGATAAATAAGGTTTGAATTTTTTGGGGGGGAATAAAACTTCAAAGGGCCACAAAAGCAAAGCAGCAAAGCACTAAAAATAATAACTTGTGGAATTAACACCTGCATTTGTCTTACAAATACAATGATTGGTGAGGCTCTGACACAAGTGCAGCCACGATGCCAAAATAATACCACATTGCTTACTTATCACACGGCACAAGTGATTCGCCTGAACTTATTCTTTCCCTCTCGACTCCCTTTTCACCCCAGCTCTATTCTGGGCCCTTTGAATCAGAGCCTTTGCCTCTTCCCTTGGCTGTTCCAGACAGCGGCCCACTGGGATTGATACAATATTTTCCAACCTCAATTAGCCGAGGGGCCTGTTGACTAATTCCAACTGTTTTTGCACCTGAGAGGTTGGGAGCGCGGGCTGGAAAAAATGAGAGGGGGTTGAGGGCCGGGGCGAAGCGAGGCTGTCTGGGCAGTGCGGCGGTGTTGACAGACAGTCAGGGATACGACGAGGGCAGAGTGGGCAGCATCTAACGACACAGGTTCACGCTCGTCACAGACCCGATCGGTCGGGCACGGTGGAGCGCGAAGGCGAGAACAATAGAGTTTTCCTCCAGGGGTGGCTTGTGTGCAATGGATACATCTCAACCAAGCAGCCATTAAAGAAAAAAAACACGAGTGCTACAACATGTCATAAATCATCATTAAAAGCTACAAATAGCGTCCCTCACGGCTATCTTACTCAGTCAAAACACCATGACATACAGTCCTGGCGTGTCTGTCACTAATGTGGTCTCTTGTTGGCTGGCTAGAAAGCATGTGTCAAAGGACAGCCAGGCAGACACACTAATGAAGACCTAATTTGGAGGCATTGCCTCGGTGGCAGAAACCGCATCTCCAGGGGTTGTAGATACAGACACTTGCTGAGGGGGGGGGCGGGAAACTGTTATTACAAGAGCAGGAAATGAGAGGAGTGCGCTCGAGACATGCGAGCGGATTGCGTCCTCAAGCTGGTCTCTCTCAGCCCATGCCGTAGTGTACTGCAGGTTAAGCAGCTCTGACAAGGACCCTGGGAATGAAATGATTTACAAAGTCCAGCTTTATGGCGCACTAAGAAAAAGGGTGAAAAGGCTCCCTGGTCCGAGTGTGTTTGAGAAGAAACATTTGGTGATGTTCATAAAAGTCCAGGAAAACCTAGACCCCATACTGCTTTTATTATTACATCATGCACATGTCACCCTTAAAGGCTTTATGGCCCGTTCGTGATAGCCGCCTGTAAGATTAATAAATGTCACACAACCGTTTAAATTTCATCAGTGGCGAGGCACAGCTGTGCTCGCAGTAGCAAGAGCTTTAATGGGGGAAAAAAATCTGTGACTCACTTTCTATTGGAACGAAACCACTGGCAAAATACAAGTCAGTATTACTTATAACCTCCCCACACACAGACATACACACACACACACGCAAACACACCCCAAACCATACTCCAAAGACCACAGTGATGTCAGTTCGTGACCACAGTGACCCATGCTGACCTGGTCACTCCACATAAAGTCCATTTTTCTTCACCTCACCCAGCTTTTGTGCTCACCCAGAAAATTGGAATTTTCTGCGCCAGTCGTGGTGCTGACAGATAATGGCAGTTCACTTTGGGAGGTACGGTCACACCAGATTCCAGGCCACGGTGATTTCTCGCCGAGCATGGGATCGCGCTTGCTGACAGCCGCGGTGGTTTGATTTATCCCCACAGCCATTGTGCTAAGCATGCCCTGTGCACCTGCCATCTCAAGATGTTCAGCTGACGGACTGCCTGCCTTTATTTTTTTTTTGAAGTTGCCCCACACGTGAAGTACACATGGAGATGGCAGCTGGATGCAGCCTCCTTCTAAGCAAAGAAGCGCGGCAATGGCAGCCGGGTTGAACTACACAAATTTGAGGTTCAAATAGAGTTTCCTGGGATCATGTGGTTTTATACTGAGTAACCACCAAGGTCTGCCCAACAGAAACATAAATGCTGTTGTGGTTGCTTTTTTGCCCATTACAAATGGAAGACTTCAGTTAAGTTTTGACAACTTAATCCCTGTTGTAACTTAAGCTTTTCCCCCCCTTGCTTTCCCATCGAACTCCCTGGGGCCAGCCGATGCATAATGTCTTTCCTCAAATTTGCCCTCTCGTAAACATGCACTCCAGGGTTCCCATGAGCGAGGAACTTCATACACACTGCACTGGGTATTCCACTGCTTGCTAAGCAACACTGCATATCACAAACATAACACACACAAGCGAGTGCAACATGGACTGTCAGAGTTGTGCGGGGCAAACCTCCCCAAGATAAAACACAGCCATAAATGATAAGAGGAGTACGCGTAAGGCAGAGAAGGAGGGCATTACCTTGCAATAACTGCACACCTTTCCTGTCAACACCTCACAGAGAGACCAAGAGAGATAGAGAGGGAGAGACAGAGAAAGACAGAGAGAGAGAGAGAGGGAAAGTGAAGCAATAGTCAGGTCCACTTACTGTCAGCGTAGTTTTTGCGCCGGGTGCCGTCCACCTTCCCCGACTTGTCGATGCACAGGAAGAACTTGTTGGCGGAGTAGAGACGGCGCAGCCGCACGTCCCCCTCCAGGTGGTTGTAGCTGCGCGTGTGGCGCTCTAAAGTCCACGAGCAGTTGCTGCCCTTGGCCAGCACCTGCAGGGGATTCTGCCCCACACCGCCGGCGGGACATCCGCCCGCTGCCGCTCCGGCCACCAGGAGCAGGGTGACGCATGCCAGGCACAGCGACGCCGGGCCCGGCAGGCAGGAGGGCGGCGAAAGCAGCAGCAGCCCCGGCGGCCCCCTCCTGTGGGCAGTGCCAACGACCAGGTCAGGACGGAGAGCGACAGCGGGTAGCATCCATTTGCACATGGTGGGTCAGACTCCCGAAGTGCACCTTGCATGAGGCTGAGGCTGAGGCATGCTGCTGCCCAATGGGGTCTCGCTGCGGCTAAAAAACACCTCTGACTAAATAAAACGCTTTGGTTAAAGGAAGATCCCCTCTCACTGCACCCTGGTTCCAAACACTGACAAGGAAAGTTGCACTAATGCAAGGCAGGTTAATTTTTTTGTTATTGTTTCTCCTCCCGTCCTTGATTCACTGCTCGGACATTAGGTCCTTCCTCTCAGTACGAGGTTTCACATTTTGTAAATCCATCTTCCCAAAAAAAGTCAGAGGTTCTTCTGTGGGGGGGGGGGGGGGGGCTTCTTCTTTTTTCTTTTCGCTCTGTTCTTTTTCCCCTCTTTCCCTCCTCTCTTCTTCTTTTTCTTCTTTCTCTTCTTCTTCTCCTTGACTGGAGTCCTTTTCCCCCCTGCTGCAAGAGTAATGTCCTGATGTCCTCACCCCTCAGAGGTCTCCCCTCACTCACCGCTGGGGCAGGACAAGCTGAGTTTGAGGCTGACTGACCCGTGGCAGTCAACAAGCTGAATGAGGGCAGCAAAGTGACTGAGTGTGGAAGTGAGTGAATGAATGAGTGTGTGTGTGTGTTCATGTGTGTGTGTGTGTGTGTAAGTCTAAGTGTGTGTGTGTGTGTGTGTGTGTGTGTAAGTCTAAGTGTGTGTGTGTGTGTGTGTGCCTGTGTGTGTATGTGAAAGGCAGAAACAGACAGACGGACAGGGAAAGAGAGAGAGAGAAAGAGAGAGAGAGAGAGAGCAACAGAGAGAGAGAGAGGGAGAGACAGAAAGAGAAAGAGAAAAAGAGAAAGAGCAGGAGGCAGTGCTTTGAGAGAGAAAAAGAGACAAAGAGACAGAGAGAGAGAGAGAGAGAGAGGGAGAGAGAGAGAGAGAGAGAGAGGGAGGGAGGGAGGGAGGGAGAAAGTGAGACAGAGAGGAAGGCAGGAGCTAGTTCAGAGAGTGCGTCTGCCTGAGCCTTGCTGTGTAGCAGTAAATGAGTGTCCACGAGCTCTGAGCAGTCCCTTCCATGCAGTGGTAGTGGTAGGGTGGCTCTAGCTTGTCTTGCATTTTATCCTGGGCAGGACTCACTGCTGGAGAGCTTGAAGGGTGGGGCCAAGGTTATTCCAAATGGCTTTCATGCAAAGAAGTTCATAAAATATGCCCTCTCTGTGTCATTTTAATCACTCAGTTTCAAGGTACGTACATGGGTGTACATGCAAGTAGATGTTAACAATTCTTCCTTGATTAACATTTTTACAGTTGTATCGACATTTGGGTCAACGACCTTGTAAAAACTCCACAGCATACTTTACTGGAAGCTGTGCTGAACGCAACACACAGTTCATAGTGCACACATCATTGGGTGTGCCATGTAATAAATTTAATATGATATTACAATTGATTTTAATGTTTACCTCCCAGAGTGAGATGAGTTGAAATGTTTCTTCTCATGTGTTGGTGTATGGAAGTGTCCAGCCCTGTGATCCTGTGTTTGTACTATACTATAAAGCGTGTTTTAAGGTGTGTGTGTGCTTGTGTGTGTGTGTGTGTTTTGGAGCTCGTTTAAAAGCTCCTGGTTTCTATGATGTGTCCAGCCCAGGGGCAGAAGTGTTTAGGGGTGGAGGTGTGTGTGAGCCCAGTGTTTGTGTGCCCTCAGAGGATGACAGCCACTTCACACTCTTGTGCTTATTAACCCCCCGTCTTTCTCTCTCCTCTCTTCATGTGCCCCTCTCTCTCCCTCCCTCTGTGTCTTTCCCTCACTTGCTTCATTTCAATTTTTCATTCTTTCTTATTCTCCCTTCCCTTCCTCCCTCTCAATCTTTCGCTCTGTTTCACTGTCTCACTCTTTTCTCCTCTTTCTTCCATCAGTATCTTACTCCCTTTACTCCCTCTCTGCCTTTTTTCTCTTTTCTTGTTTTTCTCTCTCTCTCTCTCTGTCTGTCTTCCCCTCCTTCTTTCTCTCTCTCTCTCCTCTTGCCTTCCCATAAAAGCTAACAGACACTGATCTGTGCCACTCTTCCCTCTGCACCCCCCAGCTATTCCTGTCCACCCGCGTGCACTGCCCACTGCATTTCCTGGTCCTTCTCATCAAAGCCTCGCTCACCCTTCATCTACGCTGCTGTCATAAAAATCACAGTTCTTCACCCCCAATTAAACCTCGCCACGCCGTCGCTCCACTTCCAGGCACACTTTACGCCCCCCCCCCCCCCCCCCCCCAACCCACCCCACCACCACTACCACTACTACTACTAGCCATCCCCTCTTCCTCTGCGGACTCAGTGCAGACAACACAGTGCAGAGGGAGAAATGCTTGTCACTGCACTAGTCTGGGGGCATCTGTGCAGCCTTTGGGGGAAGAGAGTAAAGAAATACAGAGACAGACAGAGAGAGAGAGAGAGAGAGGCGGGGTGCAGGGCGGTAGATGTGTTTTTCATGTTGCTCTTGGTTACGTGTCTTTTTCCCCCTGTACAGGAAAAAAGATGTAAATACTTCCCAGGACGGCTGAGTGTTCGCAGCCTTCCAGTGTAATTGTTTTAGGGTGCTCAGGTTCTTTCTATCGGGGCCGTTATGGAAAACAATATCCTTCAGTGTCCTCAAAGAGATATAAGACTTTTGGTACACAGCTGGCTTTTGTTTACGAGTGCCAGGAGATGTGTGAAACCAAATACAAATATGCAATTAAAATTTTAATTGGACGAGATGAAACATCTATTCTAACACTTAGCCACATAATTGGGAGGCATTATGTGAAGCTGTGATGGTACACAGTGAGTGCTTGGAAGTTCAAATAAACTGGGCCACGGACACTTTTGAAAAGACCTGAATACCTTGTCCGTCCTCCCCCCCGAACGCCATACAGCGCCCTAATTGGTTTGATAATAGTGCGGGTTTCTCTTTGTGCATTTTGGTCAGTGACTAAAGCCTGCTGTTTTCCTACATGTAAATGGAGCCCTTTCATGGGACTCGGCCTGCACAGAGGGTATCTTGTGCCCCCTCCATCCTTACTCTCGCTGCCCTCCCCCCCTCCCCGGAAGTTCTAGATTTACTTCCTCTGAATTTTAGCGCAATTAAAAACAAAAATCATACAATCAGTCGGACGGACAGGCTAGTCAGCAATGGTTTCAAAGACGCCCTGACTCTTGGCAAAAGGTCAAGAACAAAGTGCTGTCACCCGGATGTCAAAAGTGCCTACAGATTGTTTCATGATACTATGAATGCCAACATGAGGTCAGTCTGAGAGGCTTGGGTATGGCCATAGTGACACACTCATTTTCATCACACAGACAGACCCTGTCCAGTTCGAGGGACTGAATTTAGACATGTCCATCTACTTCCGAGCTTTGGCTTCCTTAGTGCAGATCACAGAACTGTAGGCTATGGGTGACATTTTGCATTACACCAATACAGCTGCCAAATATAATGTTTCCTATCATGCAAATATTACATGATAGGCTAAACACAGAAAGATGTAACAAGCACAGGGTGAATTTTAAATCCAGTAGTAAGGCTACTCAGGGGGCTCCTGGTATTTAACAACAGAACTCTATCCCCATATGCACACACACAGGCACACACACACACACACACACACACACACACACACACACAAAAAGACCTCGCTTGTTGGGAGTCTTAACACCCTTCAATGGCTCCCTCCCTCTGCCTCCGTGAGGCTTTCAGTCCGCTCCCACGTTCATGCCGTCCGTCTGGGTGCGCCCCTGCACTGGGAAATCTGTGCGGCCAGGCAGGAGAGGAGGATGTTCACAAGCGAAGGAACCTAATCTTTCCCAGCAGGGATCCAAGCGGCTCTGTAAGTGTATGAATGGAGATAATATCTCTGTAATGAAGCCCGTTTTGTACCATCAAAGTCTTCAAAAGGGCCTGAAACTCGACCTCCCTCCTAGCACTGACAAACCCTCTGTGATAGCTCCTATTATTAATTGTTTTCTCTCTCTTGCTAACTCTCTGACTCACTCCCAATTTCTTTTAAGAGTTTTTTTTTACTCTTCCCATTGGTTTTTCCTGTCTAGTGATACTTATGTAGCACATGTAGGGTTTTCTTTTGTCTAATTATACCCACTGCTTTTAAAGAAAAAAATACAGTACGTATAAAAAACATGTTTATGTAATGTATTTGTAAAAAAAAAATGACCGAATGACTAACTAAACCAGCAAGTGAGTATACACATACTTGCACATAATATACATATTTTCACACATATGCATACATATACATATATGCACACATACAAATACACATATTTCCACACATATGCATACATATAAACATGAAAACAAGAATAATACAGTACATACATACATATACATAAAGTACATAATACATACAGACAGACAGTCATACACACATACATGCAAATAAATAAGTGTGTGTTGTAACACACACACACTGTTACTACGCAATAGTTTGTTAAAGCCTTCGTGTAAGTAGCTCAGTCTGCACCAGTTCCTTCTAGTGCAGGTGCTGCTGTTATCGCTGTGTCCCGGTACAGGTAAACATCCGTTTCTAATTTCGGACGCGGCCAATCCACAACCACAGTGGTGGCGACGCACAAGCAGGGGCATTTGCATGTTCTTCTTTCGTGACCATTGTGCTTTGTGGGTTAGCGAGGTGATAAGAAGAGCATCCGTATGATAAGATGCCACATTCTCAAAGATTCCCCATCTCCGCTCATCCTCTTCACGCAGTGAACACAGATTTTAGGCCGATACAGTGGACAGGCCGTACAGTCTCTTTAAAAAAAAAAAAAAAAAAAAGAATTGCACAACGTTGACAGAGCGATATATCATCTGGAAGTAATGCTTTACCCAGACGGCTGACATCAATCACACACTGCAGATAGACCCTAGATAATCTGCACGGTGATAAAGCGAGACCAGATCACCCTCTCAGATGTGGTTTTGCATGATTAAGGAACCATCAAGGATGTCTGTGAAGCAAGCGCCCAGCCCATTGCACACACCGAAACACTGTGTCTAATCCCATATTAAGGGGAGCAGCACTGGTGGAGGTGTGTGTGCGCTGAGCACCACTGTGCCTGTCTTTATGGTCAGGATTAGGGCTTGCTGGTGTCCCACACTGCTTAGGTGCTGTGCTCTCGCTGGTGTACTGTGTCAGTGAATAGAATGAACAACCTCCCCCTAACCCACAATGCCCTGCTTTCAGGTGTTAAAATAAAATCCCTACGACTAGGACAGTGACCTGCTGAATATCATCTGCATGTAACCATCCAACCACAGTCCAGATTGCTGGAATTTTTTGGCATAACATCTTCAAATAAAATAATACATTGAGAAATAAAATAATTTTTTATATCTGAAATTACATTGTAATTCCCCTTGCTAACTGAAAGTGGGAAGGATTCCCTGAGGCAGCTGAAAAGTTTGTGGGAAAATACTTTTGCACATTGTTCTCACATATACACATAATTTGATCATGGCATTATTGCATGGATCATTTCCAAGAAGGACATCTATAATTATAGTTTTGTTTTCACTTTTTGTAATGAAAACATTTTATTCAATGCACTGTCTGTGTGTATTTGGAAAGCTAGTGCAAATGTTGTAAAAATGTAATCAACATTTTCTGGAAATGGTGTGTTTGTCTGCACTATAAATTAGCCAGCCCTAAAGAATGCCTTCCTCTCCCTATTCATTCCACTGACGAGTGGCTGCACATGCTAAACCCATTTGCCAAAGTGAGTGTTTCACAAACAAAACCCCTGGCCCAGGTGAATTCACCCCCCAGCCCCCACCCATCTACCCCACCACACACAGACACACACACACACACACACCAAAAAAAATGTGTCCATCTGTAAAACAAATAAGTGACCCCCACATAGGTGTGTGTGCATCCCGTGGTGATCAAAGTGTGTGAGAATGGCAGTCTTGTCCCGGCCTGGCCATTATCAGCGGGCTGAATGGGTGTCTTCTCCCCTTTTGTCGGCCCGCTCATTGACAGTCACTCACCCGGCAATGACTGTCACACGGCCGCAAAGAGGCTGCCGCCGACAGGGGCCAGCCACATCAAACAAGCCTGTCGAGGGGGCCCCCGGCTTGTGAACCGTGGCAACAAACACCTTCTGATCCTCACCTACATCGCCGCAAAAAAGACACCCCCGTGTAGCTCTGATCTCCATGCCTGCCACCCCTAAGACCGTGCTGCACACTGCTGCCCTCTCACACAGCGGCCTTTTAAACTGTACTTAGGTGTCAGGCCCAATGGCAGATTCAGGGGATGAGGAAAGCCTTGAACTTTCAAACATGGCCAAAGACAACCATACTCCTTACGGCATAAGAGATCAAACTCTTAACTTAAACTACAATTTTAATTTTGGTTCTGAGGACAATTCTGCAAACAATGAATACTGATGATGGTTTTCTATACACTATGGGTCTAAGTGGGGCACAGAGGTTTTCATATTTCTTAAAAAACAAACAAACAAACAAAAAAAACAAAAAAAACGAAACAAAATACAGGTGTAGGCCTACATTTGCATAGTCTACATATAAGCAGCCAAAGGCAACTTTACTTTAAAACAAGAAAAACATATCATACCAATTAGTGCTTTGGTGAAGCCACAGTGTGAGTCATAGAAACAATCCCAAACCTAAAGCTGGAAGAAACTTCACTGATTATCAGGCTTGTGGCTAGTGTTTTGGAAAGCTCACAGTAACACCAGGCCTTAGGGGAAGAGTACGAGGTTCTCAGATACAAATTTTGTCATATTGATCATATTGCTAATCACAGTCTCTTAGCTGTCTATTCTGTCAGTGTAACCTGCTACAACATTTCTGGTGTTTGGAACCCTGGCATTGTAAAAGAGAAACGAAGATGAGCCATAAGCATCTGTAGCTAATCCACGCGTTGTTTCTTGTACAGCTAATTAAATAAGTGGGACTGATTTGATTGCCTTCAAACCTGCTATATGTCATGTCCCAACATTAGCCTACCTTACCGATTTTATTGGTGCTGTTCCAAATCCGTTTAAACTGTTGTGCTGACTGCTAAATCTATGCCCTGCTGTGCTGACTCTATGAAATCATCATTCATTAGCTATTCAGAGTTGCTTTCCCAATTGGTTGTTCTTTACTTTGCGAATTATTCTGACTGATACGGCTATCTTCTGAAGAACAGCTTATACCGCATCAGCTGGATCGAAAGAATAGTAGACTATTTTGTTTGATCTAGAGGTGAAATACTACCATCTAGCGGTGTTGATTCTTGCTCGAATCATTTTTTCTGTGTTGTTTAGTCTGGCCTACTGTAATGGACTCGATGTGTTGGTTTTCCAGTTGTCTTGTCTGAAACGACATGGCGGCCTTCTGTGAGGGATAATGCGGTTGCTGAAAAGTCTCATGTCAACATGTCACTCTTGAGACTATGTGCCTTCTCAACATGTCTAAAAAGCAGCCTGGTTGTTGATAATACTGTTCGCTATGTGCTCAATGCCAATCACTGCCTCTCCTGTCTCAGAGTTCGGGGTAACTTTGAAAAACGAGTCACAGGTGAGTTTACGAGTTATCTTGAAATGTCAAAGCTTTTACATATGACAGCATAGGTCGAGGGCAGCCTTACTGCAAACTCTTCAGTTTCTTCTGTTGCCACATTATTAAAACCCTGTGCTTAACGCGACATATTTAACAAAACAAAGAGTGTCTATCGATTATGCCATGTAATTTGTGAACCGGTTCAGAGCTGAAACCGTTGTAACCTTCTCGAACAAGAAGCAGGTGGCGGGATGTGGGGTGTTTTGCCTGTGACAATGGAAAGGCTTTTGTAACATTGCCAACGGTACATCATAATGTAGCTATTTCTTCAGCTGTGGTTTATGAGGTTTAAGTCATTAAGGTGTTTTAATGACCAGCTATAGTGTTGACAGCTTAAGGTTTGTTGTTCTTGCGCTGTTACTTCTGAGTATTTAAGGTTATTTTCATCTTTGCAGACACCACCTGGGTTTGTCGACGGCGTTATTCTGCTTTAATCCCAAAGAAAGAAGAAGGGAAGAATCGATTGAGACAACAGTGTCAGCTTGTGGATGGTAAGACGTTTGCTGCTGCACATAAATTAAGCTTACCAATAGGTTTCAGGATTGGTAATAGGCTAATCGCAAAGAAAAGTTTGCTTTTTACATAATTGGACCAGTTTAGTAGGCCTGTGCAGCCTCAAATGAGGAGCCAACTAAAGTTTTTACGTCATAAGGACTTAATAAGCTTTTACTGTCTTGTACTGTCTTTCCCCCTCTGCATGTGTGCATGTTTAAAAAGATTTTTTTTAACCTTCTCACAGTGCTTGAAGCCAGGATTCAGCAGCTGCAATCTGATGTAGCTTTAGGTGTAAAACACTCAAATGTGCAATTTGTCAAAGTACCACAGACTGGAAGAGGCAGCGCCTCCAGTAAAGGTTCAAAAAATGTGCCTGGAGACAAGGGCAAGGTGCCTAAATCAGGCCAGGCCAGAAGCTCAGGCAAAGAGGACTCCTCAACTCCAAAAGCACACAACCGGCGCTGGATAGAGAAGTTGCAAATTGAAAAATGGGACAAGTCGAGGAAGCAGGTTCGGCTCCAGCAGAAACTCCAAGGCCAGGAAACGGAGGAGAGCAAAGGTAGCGCCATGCTGCCAGGCACATCAAAACAGACTATATCAACCACCACCAAAAAGAACAAGGTCAAGTTAAAACAAGAACAGGGGAAGGCCAAAGCACATCTTCCAAAGCGTAATGCCCCCAGACCTGCTGTGGCCGTCCAGGACATGCCGTCGAGGGAAGACGCGCTGGCCGAGGTGGAGGAGCTGGACCAACAGGTCAACCAGTGGATGTCCCCCAACGTGGAGAAACTTCTGGAGGACAAGGAGGGGAATCGCTACGAGGATGCCCAGCTCAGCCTGCGCTGCTTTCTGGAAGCGTCTGTGTTCATCGGCGAAGCTGACCGTGCTCAGCGCTGCCTGAATAATCACCATAGCAACATCACCAAACGCAAGCTCCTGTCCATGAGTGCCTATAACATCATGCTGCGAGTGTGGTCCAAAAAAGTAAGTCCTGCTTACAGATTGCTTTATTACTGTAGAGATAGAGCACTCCATGCATCAATCCTCATAATCTACCATATCAGGTGCTCTTTAGTATAATCGAAGACATATCTAGGAGGGGAGACTGGAGCACACTAACCAATTCTGCAATGTTTTTTATTTGTGCAAACAAAAGACTAATGTTTCGTTAGTCACACTGTGTCTTCATCAGAGTCCAAACTGATTCGGATGCCACAGTTCAAACACTGACAAAGACACAGTGTGTCAAATCGTTAGTCTTTTATTTTGCAGAAATGAAAAGAGACTGCAAGATTGATAAGTGTGCTTCAGTCTCTCCTTGTTAGGGCCCGAGCACCGGAGGTGCAGGCTGTGCCTGCACCGGAGGTGCGAAGCCCTATTGTTTCTGCTAAGATTATTATTAGGGCCCGAGCACCGGAGGTGCAGGCTGTGCCTGCACCGGAGGTGCGAAGCCCTATTGTTTCTGCTAAGATTATTATTATTATTATTATTATTATTATTATTATTATTCTTTTCCCGCTGCGCCGTTTGCCCTTTTTTGAGGCGGTTGCCATGCACGAAAACTCATGAAATTTGGCACACACGTCAGAAATTCCCCCCGCTACTCAGAGAAAAATACCCAAGCCCTGGCGTTGCCCAGGGACACTGCAGCGCCCCCTGTTGTTACAGAGGTTCGTGGTTGCCATACACTTTCAGCTACATACACGAAATTTGGTAGGTGGGTTCATCTCACTAAGACGAACAAAAAAGGTCAATACAATGGCATAGCCACACCCAACAGGAAGTGAGATATTTGGACTATTGTGCAATTTGACATACAATGGAATTTAACATACTTGTCCTAAACCGTACATCAGATTTGTGTCAGTTTTGGTATACATGATGTCAACATGTTGTAGATGTTAAATTGCGAAGAGATTTTTGATATGTTGTAAGATGACGAAACAACGGTTTGATGAATTTAAGTATCACATTATAAGTATCCAGATACACAGGAAATGTATCACCAATTCATTATGCAGTGTTTGACAAGAATAAAACTTGACAGGTTAATGTCTGTCATGACTATGAACATATCTGTGTGAGTGAAATGGCAGTCAGGCATAGCGCCACCATCTGGTAGCAGAATGACTTGTTTTAAGATGTTGTGAAGCTACACGGTACATTACATGTATGTGAGATTTGGTATACATGGTGTGAAAGTGGTACAGATGTTAAATTTTGAAGGGCTGTGAAGCCAATATTTGTCATTTTTTAATAAATTGGCATCAATCAACAGGTGTGTTCCATAGTGCGTCAAAGTCAGGCAAGGGCACGGGCAGCTAAATGGTCCTCCAGTTCAACAGCAGTTCAGAAGCAACAGGGCGCCATTTTCTTTTATCGATGTGATACTGGCTTAAGGCTTAGGCCTACATTCTGATATTTCAAAGCCCTGCCATGATATATTTACTATATGTTATTGGTAAACTACGAAATATTGCTTCACTTAGTGAAAGAAATAAACGAAGCGACCATAGAAGGGCTGGCGTGTTACAGCTGACTGAAGGTTAGCTTCCTTGCTAGCCCTGACAAAGTGAGCATAGATGAACTGGATGCTACGCTTTGCTGGCTTGCTAGGATATTAGCTACAATGTTATAAGTTCTGTTTTATTTGTACTGTTTCGGAGATGGATAATTTCATTCTGCGGGGGCGGTTTCTGTCCGATGTTTGTCCGGTGAGTTGTATGCATGTTAACAGATCCGTCCACTCACAGACGATGCTTCACGCTTACAGACCACTTACAAAGGGGAGCGTTTCTCCGAAGGCCAAGACTTAGATCTCTTTGTTCCAAAAAAATGAAACCCACCGTTCCGACATGTCAACGAAAGGCTATTTTAGATCACCTCCTTCACATCGTCTAAATTCAGAATCAACAATGACAAGCCAAGTTCAAAGACAACGACAGTCCTGAGGCTACAGCCATGCAGACTCGGCTAAACAAACACAGCGAGCTGTTGCAGCACGCGGGGATACAATAGCCTACATAATTCAAATGTATAGCAATCTATAATTCATTCTTAATAAAACGATAGGGAAATGAAGAGAACTTCCCAAAACCGAAGCAGAAATGATCTGCTCGCCACGACGCCTCTCCAGTAAGACGCGCAAATACCCGCTGTGCTGTGCAAAATAAAACAAATGCTTTCCCAGACTTGTGTTAGTTGTAGCCATCAACTCTAGTCTAATCTGGGAGTTCAGGGAGTAATTTTTATTACGGTGAACATGTGGAAAAAACTTCTACGTTATTTAAACAGCATTTCACAATGGGGAATTCCAGCAAGCAGTGGTATAATAATGAACTATTTCCTTGTAACTTTACAATATGTTCGGGTTTATTTGATATTTTCCATATCAAACCGTTCGTCATTTTATAATAGTTTCCCACTAACTGATATCCGTAGCTGCTTTTTTCGTCTCATGACTAAACATTACCGGTTAGCGCGGTACAGGTTCCATATTATGGCCTACTTCTAATGCAAATATCTTACAGTTGTGCTGTCCAATCTCAGCGAAACTCAATCGGTTTGTAGAAGTGATTATAATACTGCTACTCAAATTGTTAAACTTTGAAGTCATGCATACGGTTTTAACAAGGAAAACGAGAAGACGTGAATGTGCGTTTTAAGCGCAATTTTTGGTCTTCTTTCATGAAACTCACTGCTAGCACTACTGGAAAACGACACAGTGTGGCGCTGTAGGCTAACTCCGGTATTAAATCTGAAAGCATATCATGCAGACAGAGTTCGTGAAATACAAGATCTTGCCACTCCTGTATTAGTGTTCCTAAAAGCTGCCCATTATGTATTTTCAGGTGAGCTTCCGACCATGTAAGGAAGCCTAACTAATCTGTTAAAACTTTAACGTGTTCAAGTGGATTTAGTACACTGATAACTGTATTGTTTTGCTTCGGTTCAAAGTAAGACTGGCAAGCTTGGAACGTGCGGGTAGCTATCTTAGCCTGATTGTGTGGCACATAGTACATTTTAATATTTATTTTGGGGGTGCCACGGTGTTTTCCTGTATTTACAGACATGCCCATTTAATTTAATTCTAGCTGTCAAGTGTTCTATTTGAGGGTAGAACGCACGAGGCATTAAATGGTGGGTTTGCGCTGATTTTTCAGTTGGCTTATACAGAGTAAAATAGCCTACTCACAAACGGCGTCTATTTATTCTTTTAGGTAGGTGTATGTGACAAACTCTTTATTGTCACACTGGTGCGTGTGTCCCCATTAGATGCCATTTTGCAACTTTGTAATGGAATGTACAAATATGTAAGAACTGTGTAGCGATCGTTTAAATGTTGACAATATAGCTTACTGTCGCTATTGTTGCTGCTGTGGCTAGCTCCCTGCTAGCTCCTCAAGTCATAGCCTACTTTCACGAGTATGTGGGAGACTTTGAGAATTAACTTTTGTCTGACTCCCCACCGATGTGTGTTAGTGTTTGAAAATTGATTGAATGTGTATTTTACAGTATGTATATCCTCTGTGCGATCCTTCTCTCTTAACGACGTCAGACTAACTAGCGTTAGTCTGCCAGACTGAACGAACGGCTGATGACTTGTATAGTTTATCGTTGCCAAGGCAACAGAGTAGTTCATGGCTAGTGACATCACATGTAAACAAGAATGAATGAATGGGGGAGCCTAATGTAACGTAGTTGGAGGTGTTCTTGGTCATCTGATATTGACGGTGTGTTTTTATAAATTCAAGATGATAGAATATAACATATTGGTGTGTCTTTTAGGCTTAATATAGCCGACGGTATTTATTGCTGTTACCATTAGCCTGGTTCAAGATGGTTTTGTAACAATTCTGCCGTGCTGTGATTTTAATACTGAGCTTTTGATGATTGTAACTGCAATGATATGTGTTTTGTTCAGTTGGCTTACGATACAGAGTAAAATATCAGCCTACTCACAAACGGTGTCTATTTATTCTTTCAGAATATCTACTTTTAAAATGTGTCACCCTTGAAGTCTTATTGCACTTATATGTGTAACAATAGCGTGAGTGTTGGTGGGAATCTTATGTTTAGATCACGCACGTACTTCTGATACATTATCCCTTTAACTACATTTCCACATTCATACAGGTAAAACTTATGCTTCTTCTCATACCACCTATCCCACAAACCCCCACCTCCCCCTCCGGTCATACATTGCTCAACTATATTCAACAAGATGCCTTTGCCTTCCATATGAACTATCCCACTCTGAACAATGTGATCTTTCCTTTATCACTCTCACCAAAGCCATTGCCTTATACAAAATACACACTTTTATTACACAATATTAAGCAAACACATAAACTGAATGAAAACTTTATAACAATATTCTCCTATGATCCACTACTATCAACACCCCCATACACTTCTGGTGTTTCACGCAACCATCCTCATATGCCATTGTACTCTTGTCGCCCTCCTTCCGTTCCTGTTCTTGTACTACCATCTGGAGATGACACACACATACACAAACCTCAGACAGGCACAGACACACACTCTCACACCCACACAAACACAAAAAAATTCCCTTTAACACACACACATGCAAACACAAAGATAATTGCACTACACCTTTTTTCTAAAGAACATTTTCTCTACATACACGTACTCCCAGTAGACAATA
This sequence comes from Setipinna tenuifilis, assembly GCA_030347295.1. Taxonomy (NCBI): domain Eukaryota; kingdom Metazoa; phylum Chordata; class Actinopteri; order Clupeiformes; family Engraulidae; genus Setipinna; species Setipinna tenuifilis. Next base: position 12,937,740 of record CM059276.1, on the reverse strand, counting down.
TAAAGCTCCTATGATTTAGCATTCACATATCAGATCTCTACAATAAATGCATTTGTGACATAGAGGACACATTTGAGAGGGGCGGCATGCCACGTCCCTGCACCGCAGGTGCGAGGGCCCGTCATCGCCGCTTGCGGCTATATTTATTATTATTATTCTTTTCCTCCCGCGCCGTTTGCCCTTTTTTGAGGCGGTTCTCATGCACGAAAACTCATGAAATTTGGCACACACGTCAGAAATTCCCCCCGCTACTCAGAGAGAAATACCCAAGGCCTGAAGTTGCTCAGGGACACTGCAGCGCCCCCTGTTGTTACAGAGGTTTGTGGTTGCCATACACTTTCAGCTACATGCACGAAATTTGGTAGGTGGGTTGATCTCACTAAGACGAACAAAAAAGGTCAATACAATGGCATGGCCATACCTAACAGGAAGTGAGATATTTGGACTTTTGTGCCATTTGACATACAATGGAATTTAACGTACTTGTCCTGAACCGTACATCAAATTTGTGTCAGTTTTGGTATACATGATGTCAACATGTTGTAGATGTTAAATTGCGAAAAGATTTTTGATATGTTGTAAGATGACGAAACAATGCTTCGATGAATTTATGTATCACATTATAAGTATCCAGATACACAGGAAATGTGTCACCAATTCATTATGCATTGTTTGACAAGAACAAAACTTGACAGGTTAATGTCTGTCATGACTATGAACATATCTGTGTGAGTGAAATGGCAGTCAGGCATAGCGCCACCATCTGGTAGCAGAATGACTTGTTTTAGGTTGTGGTAAAGCTACACGGTACATTAGATTCATGTGAGATTTGGTATACATGGTGTGGAAGTGGTGTAGATGTTAAATGTTGAAGGGCTGTGAAGCCAATATTTGTCATTTTTTAATGAATTGGCATCAATCAACAGGTGTGTTCCATAGTGCGTTAAAGTCAGGCAAGGGCGCGGGCAGCTATTGGGTCCCCCAGTTCAGCAGCAGCTCAGCAACAGGGCGCCATTTTCTTTCATTAATGTGATACTGGCTTAAGGCTTAGCTACATTCTGATATTTCAAAGTCCTGCCATGATATTTTTACTATATGTTATTAGTAAACTACGAAATATTGCTTCACTTAGTGAAAGAAATAAACGAAGCGAGTATAGAAGGGCTGTGATCAGTAGCGTGTTACAGCTGACTGAAAGTTAGCTTCCTTGCTACCATATTAGCCCTAGAAGGGACGTGAATTGGATGCTAGGCTTTGCTTGCTTGCTAGGATATTAGCCACAATGTTATAAGTTCTGTTTATTTGTACTGTTTCGGAGATGGATAATTATATTCTGCGGGGGCGGTTTCTGTCCGATGTTTGTCCGGTGAGTTGTATGCATGTTAACAGATCCGTCCACTCACAGACGATGCTTTACGCTAACAGACCACTTACAAAGGGGAGCGTTTCTCCGAAGGCAAAGACTTAGATGTCTTTGTTCCAAAAAAAATGAAACCCACCGTTCCGACATGTCAACGAAAGGCTATTTTAGATCACCTCCTTCACATGGTCTAAATTCAGAATCAACAATGACAAGCCAAGTTCAAAGACAACGACAGTCCTGAGGCTACAGCCATGCAGAGTCGGCTAAACAAACACAGCCAGCTGTTGCAGCACGCGGGGATACAATAGCCTACATAATTCAAATGTATAGCAATCTATAATTCATTCTTAATAAAACGATAGGGAAATGAAGAGAACTTCCCAAAACCGAAGCAGAAATGATCTGCTAGCCATGACGCCTCTCCAGTAAGACGCGCAAATACTCGCTGTGCTGTGCTCACCTCTGGTAAGATGCGCAGGCGATGCTTCAATATCTACTTTTAAGCGTTGCAATATGCTCGAATAAAACAAATGCTTTCCCAGACTTGTGTTAGTTGTAGCCATCAACTCTAGTCTAATCTGGGAGTTCAGGGAGTAATTTTTATTACGGTGAACATGTGGAAAAAACGTCTACGTTATTTAAACAGCATTTCACAATGGGAAATTCCAGCAAGCAGTGGTATAATAATGAACTATTTCCTTGTAACTTTACAATATATTCGGGTTTATTTGATATTTTCCAAATCAAACCGTTCGTCATTTTATAATAGTTTCCCACTAACTGATATCCGTAGCTGCTTTTTTCGTCACATTACCGGTTAGCGCGGTACAGGTTCCATATTATGGCCTACTTCTAATGCAAATATCTTACAGTTGTGCTGTCCAAACTCAGCGAAACTCAATCGGTTTGTAGAAGTGATTATAATACTGCTACTCAAATTGTTAAACTTTGAAGTCATGCATACGGTTTTAACAAGGAAAACGAGAAGACGTGAATGTGCGTTTTAAGCGCAATTTTTGGTCTTCTTTCATGAAACTCACTGCTAGCACTACTGGAAAACGACACAGGGTGGCGCTGTAGGCTAACTCCGGTATTAAATCTGAACGCATATCATGCAGACAGAGTTCGTGAAATACAAGATCTTACCACTCCTGTTTTAGTGTTCCTAAAAGCTGCTCATTATGTATTTTCAGGTGAGCTTCCGACCATGTAAGAAAGCCTAACTAATCTGTTAAAACTTTAACGTGTTCAAGTGGATTTAGTACACTGATAACTGTATTGTTTTGCTTCGGTTCAAAGTAAGATTGGCAAGCTTGGAACGTGCGGGTAGCTATCTTAGCCTGATTGTGTGGCACACATAGTAAATATTGTGTGGCACATAGTACATTTTAATATTTATTTTGGGGGTGCCACAGTGTTTTCCTGTATTGACAGACACGCCCATTTAATTTAATTCTAGCTGTCAAGTGTTCTATTTGAGGGTAGAACGCACGAGGCCTTAAATGGTGGGTTTGCGCTGATTTTTCAGTTGGCTTACGATACAGAGTAAAATAGCCTACTCACAAACGGCGTCTATTTATTCTTTTAGGTAGGTGTATGTGACAAACTCTTTATTGTCACACTGGTGCGTGTGTCCCCATTAGATGCCATTTTGCAACTTTGTAATGGAATGTACAAATATGTAAGAACTGTGTAGCGATCGTTTAAATGTTGACAATATAGCTTACTGTCGCTATTGTTGCTGCTGTGGCTAGCTCCCTGCTAGCTCCTCAAGTCATAGCCTACTTTCACGAGTATGTGGGAGACTTTGAGAATTAACTTTTGTCTGACTCCCCACCGATGTGTGTTAGTGTTTGAATATTGATTGAATGTGTATTTTACAGTATGTATATCCTCTGTGCGGTCCTTCTCTCTTAACGACGTCAGACTAACTAGCGTTAGTCTGCCAGACTGAACGAACGGCTGATGACTTATAGTTTATCGTTGCCAAGGCAACAGAGTAGTTCATGGCTAGTGACATCACATGTAAACAAGAATGAATGAATGGGGGAGCCTAATGTAACGTAGTTGGAGGTGTTCTTGGTCATCTGATATTGACGGTGTGTTTTTATAAATTCAAGATGATAGAATATAACATATTGGTGTGTCTTTTAGGCTTAATATAGCCGACGGTATTTATTGCTGTTACCATTAGCCTGGTTCAAGATGGTTTTGTAACAATTCTGCCGTGCTGTGATTTTAATACTGAGCTTTTGATGATTGTAACTGCAATGATATGTGTTTTGTTCAGTTGGCTTACGATACAGAGTAAAATATCAGCCTACTTACAAACGGTGTCTATTTATTCTTTCAGAATATCTACTTTTAAAATGTGTCACCCTTGAAGTCTTTTTGCACTTATATGTGTAACAATAGCGTGAGTGTTGGTGGGAATCTTATGTTTAGATCACGCACGTACTTCTGATACATTATCCCTTTAACTACATTTCCACATTCATACAGGTAAAACTTATGCTTCTTCTCATACCACCTATCCCACAAACCCCCACCTCCCCCTCCGGTCATACATTGCTCAACTATATTCAACAAGATGCCTTTGCCTTCCATATGAACTATCCCACTCTGAACAATGTGATCTTTCCTTTATCACTCTCACCAAAGCCATTGCCTTATACAAAATACACACTTTTATTACACAATATTAAGCAAACACATAAACTGAATGAAAACTTTATAACAATATTCTCCTATGATCCACTACTATCAACACCCCCATACACTTCTGGTGTTTCACGCAACCATCCTCATATGCCATTGTACTCTTGTCGCCCTCCTTCCGTTCCTGTTCTTGTACTACCATCTGGAGATGACACACACATACACAAACCTCAGACAGGCACAGACACACACTCTCACACCCACACAAACACAAAAAAAATCCCTTTAACACACACACATGCAAACACAAAGATAATTGCACTACACCTTTTTTCTAAAGAACATTTTCTCTACATACACGTACTCCCAGTAGACAATATAAAGCTCCTATGATTTAGCATTCACATATCAGATCTCTACAATAAATGCATTTGTGACATAGAGGACACATTTGAGAGGGGCGGCATGCCACGTCCCTGCACCGCAGGTGCGAGGGCCCGTCATCGCCGCTTGCGGCTATATTTATGCTTTATAACCACTTCACCTTTTTGGTAGTCCAGTGTCAAAATACTTATGCATAGGCAGCAACTATACTAGCTGCATTCACAGTATTATTATTCAAGATGATGACTAATTGCAATTTTACTCATTAGTCCAGTGTCAAAATACAGCGTTTTTTGTAGTGTGTAGGCAGCAAAAAAACTAACTGCATTGCCAGTTTTAACATTATTTCTAATAATAAGTCAAATAAATATCTAGACTATGACATATTAATTATAGATGTATGTATACAAGTATTTATGATGATTGATGACTGTGCGACAATTTTTCTAAAGAAATGAAATATAAATATACCATGCAGTAGTCATCATCCCTGATTATTGTCATGAAGTCAATGAAACCAAGTGTCATTAAGGGTCATTATCAGCTACCTGATAGCAGGAGCTCATCTCTCTCACTCTCTCTCTCTGTTGATTAAAGGGAACAGTTTCTCAGATTGGGCGCCTGTTTGTCATGATTGAGGAAGCTGGGCTGAAGCCCAATCTGAGCTCCTACGCAGCTGCACTGGAGTGCATGGGCCGCCACCCCAGTACCTCCCCACATGTCATTAACAGGTAAGATTACATTACATTACATTACACTTAGCATTTATCCAAAGCGACTTATAATAAAGGCACAAAGTAAAAAAACAGATATACAGAGGAGAACACAGTAAGCAAAGTGTGTAACAAAGTTGGTGCAGGCAGGGTACAGGACAGTGTTGGTGAAAGGAGGTAAGCTTTGTTGGGAAAGGCGATACTTCTGGAAAAGAAGGGTCTTCAGGAGCTTCAAGGTAGAGTGGGATGACTTTACTCTTGTGATGGCATACGTCCAGCAGGCACATATACCATAATTGCACTGCTGTTCCAGTTCAACAGTTGCACTTCTGCAGAAAAGTCAGAATCTTTATTGGCCAAGTATACTTACATATACAAGAAATTGGTTAGCTTTCTATGTACAACACACATTACAATGTAATGGTTATCCCAACAACAAAGAAATCATTCAAAGTGGTTAAATGCTAGGGAGAGAATTTCCACAGGTCATGCCATATTCGATTACACTTTATTTTAATTGCCCATTTTACAGTGTAAACACATGTAACAACATTTAATGTAATGTGCTTTCACTGTACCTAACTCTTACCATAACCCTAACCCTACGGTACAGTGTAAGTACATAGGGTTACATGTTGTTACACACTTTATTACACTGTATTTCATGATGTAGATAAAGGGATGTTAAAACAAAGTGCAACCCAGTACCCTTTCCATATTTGAGGCATGAAATAATATGATAGCAATTTGTGTTTAACCATACATTGAGTATTGCTAGTGACTGTTGTAACTGTTTTACTTATTAGTTAGTATTGCCTGTGCTTTCGGGTATTGCTGTGTTTTATGGCACAGTACATCACTAAATGACACTTCAGTTTGTTTCTACAATGTGTTATGTTTTGTGGACGGGGAGGCTTCGCAGCCATATTTTTGTGGTAACATTATTCTCAACCTCAACCTGCCCTCTAATTTAATCAAATGTAATCAAAGTTGACATGTACCAAAATGAAATTAGAATTATAGTTTTTAAGAAATATTGCAGTTAAGGCAATATGCCATATTGTACCGACAAATTGGGAGCTATGGTGTGCAGCTATGCTGGGAGCTATGTTGTATATTTTTTTGTCTTTGACCTCTATCTCACCAGTTGACATTTGGTTCGAATTGGCTACTTAAAATATTTCATGAATATTTAGTGTACACTGTAGATTTGTGTACCATAGATTTCTTCTGGCTGGAGATGAACTAGAATTGTGAAAATCAGTGTGGTTTGATTAAATAGGAGCTTCGAGCTATACCTGCCCGAGAGGAAAAGAGTGAGATTTGTATAAAATAAATGTGACTTTAGATGGCATTTTGAAGAACGGTTATATGCCATGTGTACTCGAGGGAATGTGAAATTGGGTTGACCAAATAAAACAGCTCAAGGATATTTTGCTTTTCCTCATCCCTGAAAGCTAGCCTCTTGACTTTCCCCGCATGACCTGTTTATTGCTGTGCTGCTTATTATGCATGAGATGATGACCTCTGGGACACTGGGAGTTGTCCCTCTTTTACCACCGTGAAGATGTTTTAGGCCAAGAGATGTGATGCGGTCTCAGTAAGGGTGGAGCACCCCTTTCAGAACATTGTCATAAAATTGCAATATCTCTTCATACTTGCATGAAGTTCTTGTCAAAGGTTTTGGGAGTAACACAAAGTTAGTATTCTGTTGTTTTATTTTTTGTGGAGATGACTTTTGTTTCTGTTTCATTGTTTCATTGCTCTGATTATATGCACATAACCAGTATTTTGTGCCAAATAGCTTAATTAGCATGAAAAAAATAGAATATTTGCTGATTTAGTTTGGGCAATAGGCAAGCATAGACAATGCATATACATGAAGGTACCTTTTGTTTTTCTGGGTTGTTTTTTGTCAGTGTTGCTGACCAGTGATATTTGTTTGGTGGCAAAGAAGCTGTATATGCAAAATCCAGTTCTTCCCGGAATGACTTGCTGATGTAGTTACTTGAGGTGACCCCTAGAGTGCACCATAGAGTAGGCTAAGAGAAGCTTCTAAATGTAACTGTCCTAGTGTTTTGCATCATACTGTTGGCTTCTTTTGTAAATAATGGATATCCCCCCTTATTTTAATGAAAAGGTTTAATGAACCAGAAGTTATTTGTTCTTAATCTAGATGTAACATTGTTTTTATGTGAACACAAGTGAGCAGATTAATTAACAACTTTGGATATCATTTCTCAATATAATAGTGTTTGAAATTTCAGTTCTTTCCTTCAGAATTTTACTTGGCTTTCATTAAAGTTAGTCTCTAGAGGATGCCATCGGCTGTGGGTAAGATTAGTTGCAAATGAATGCGTACCAGCAGAAAAGTACTCCTTTTCTGGCCTGGAAAAAAATATTGAATTAAGAATTGTAAGATTTTACAGTAGTAAAACAGAAAACTGCAACTGCCTTGTTTTTGTTAAAAATCCATGACAGCACTTATCCCTGACAGCACTGTAGGTATCTGGCTGTGGAAATGAACAGAAGCAGCAGGATCAGTGGTTTGAAGCTCATTTATATGAGAAGCATTTTTAAGCATATGCCTATTTACCCAGCTAGGAGTCACTCAGGGGAATGCAAAGACATAGAAAAGCCATTTTGCGGACTGTTGGGTCTTGGGTATAAATAGGCCATCCACCTACCGCTGTTAATTGTATTTGCCACAGCAGGGGGTGTTGGCACTAACACACAGCTGACTCTAAAAAGCAATTATGTGATAGTTATTTATTCTTATCTACCTTAAAAATGGGATACGCTTTTCTAATTGTCTGATAAGGTGGACATTAACTTTCTGTAACTGGCTACCTTTGAAGTAGATCTCAACAATTGAAATCGCCGCTCCATATCGCCGAACTGATGAATAGTAACCACGACAGCTCTAGCACCCAAATCTCTCTGCGTCGCAGAGTTCTCTGCCTCCACCTTGCCATTACTTCCACGTAAATAGTGACCTTGGCGACTGTCATCCCTTACATAGTCTCACGGAAAGGCTTGGGAGGGCATAGGAGATGGCTCACTCCTGAGTTGCCACTCCTGAACCCACTCCTGGGTTCAGCCTTCTCCCTGCTGTTAGTTTGTTGCAGTTCCTTTCACAACCTGCAGAGGGCAGCGTGACCACGTGCAACTCACCAGCCAGGAAACGCCTCTCACACACCCTGTTGCTTTGGAAACTGTCAAAGTCTGTTCCTCGCATCAGATGTGACAAAGAGCATCCCATAGTTGCTATGCGCACTGTGTGAGCTGACACAAACGTTACGGGACGCACATATTGTGCACATATGCACCAGATGTAGCCTCAGGATGGAGGAAGGCTACTTTTGCCATTTGTGCTTCAGCCCATCCTCAGCATTGTCTTATGCTACCTCGGCTTTGTTACGCATCGCCTGCCAATGAGCCCAAGCGCTTGCCATTGGTCTGCTCGCATCCACACCGTACCGCACGGTTCCCATCAGTATTCCTCTCACTTTGGCACACGCTGCTTCCTCCCGGAGAAGAGCGCCGTGTGCCTAGCAGCCTGGGCTTACTCCGCTGCCCGCACTGCTGGCTGGTTCCAGTAGAATAAGCTAAACGTTCTGCTCGCTTCCCACCACCATCTGCCTGTGTGGCCCACATGACATCCACAGCCAAGAGAGGGGCTCAACGTAAAATGCCCCTTAAGGACCAAATATCACTGCACAGTGCTGTGCTGTGAGGTACCTAACTGTTCCTGGGAACACTGGGGACCTGGGGACTGGAAAAGGGGCCTAATCAAAATGACTGATCCCTCTGTGCTCGTTAAAGATTTTAGAGCAAATGCATACTTATTCACCATGCAGAACTCTATGTAGCGATTCAAGCATACATACTTTATAGTGAATATGTGAATATTTCATACACATACCTAGAATAAATGGATGGCTGGATGGAAGAGTGAATGAATGAATGAGTGAATGAGAAGTTTTGTTAAATATCGTTGTTGGGGCTCTAGGAAGATGTTTGGAGGTTTGGCTCATGGAAGCTGTACCCACCTCCATCTCTCTCTTTCCCTTTCTCTCTTCCTCTCTCTCCATCTCTCTCGCTGTCTGCCTCCACAGGTGCCTGCTACAGATGGAGGAAAACGGCCTGAGCGTGGATGACCTCTTCAAGCACACGGTCTTCCGGCGGGACGAGAGGGAGATGGTGCTCAGTGCCGTCCGCGTCATCCGACCCGACTACCAGCCCAGCACCGCTACAGACCAGCAGATCTGCCCCTCGCCGCTGGTCCAGGACTTCTACGAACAGGTAAGGTTCCCAAGTGTCAGAATCAGAATCAGTTTCATTGACCAAGTATGCTTACACATACAAGGAATTTGACTCCGGCAGATATTAGCTCTCCATACATTCAACATATAGACATGTAGTATACATCCAGTAGACAAATGGAAATGTGGCCTGGCACTTGGTCAGATTTCTATAGAGAGAGCAGGTACTCTTGTGTGACCGTAGAGAGGTACAGTAGCCATGTGCGGCCCTTGGCTACCAGTAGATTTTAGGTGCTGTAATCAGTCTGTAACCCATGGCTACTGACCGTTTATATTTGCAGTTATTTCACAAGGCTGCTTTGTGTCTGAAACATACAAAGCCTTCATAGTTAAAACTATGTCTTGCATGTGTATCCAGTGCATACATGACATATTGTCTCGCGGTAGCACACATAATGTTTGTTTGTTTATTAATGTCTTAATCAACTCCTCATCTGCGTCAAGGGTTTACATAGAGAGTGATTGGCTTTAAGGTGTGCTGTCCCAGATAAAGCAGCGTTGGAGCTCAGAGACCGAGACCGAGGCCAAGGCAGCCGCAAAGAGAGAGAGAGAGAGAGAGAGAGCGAGGGAGACACTGAGACAGAGATGGAGTGCGAGACGGGGCATTTTACAAAAGCACTCTCATCCACTAGGGATACACCGTGTCCCAGCTGAAGGTGTAATGATGTCCCTAGCATCCCCAACTGTACCCCCCTCTCCCACCACCACCGCCTCTCCACCCAACCCCCCAACCTCATGCCCCGCTTCCCCAAGTGATTCATGTGAAGGGTTCCATGGAATACATTTTTAAAAGCACGTCTCCTGTTTGTATGCTCTGATTCTAGATCAGTCAGGGGGCAGACAAATGTGCTCTCTGGTTCTACAATTGAGTCAAGAGAGTGATCGATATCTGGCCTGGAAACCCAGCTAGTAGCTAGTAGCAGGAGTAGGTTTATAACGATTACAGCAGCCTGAGTGTGGATTTATTCCCTCCAAAACATAGAGCCTCTCGCTCTCGTTCTGCATATCGGCTCCCACGGATGCCTCCTTCTTCTTGGTACTGCCGGGCTTTTTCGCCGGTCTCATGACCAGATTAGCCAGATAATCCCCAGTAGTCCCTTCTCTTAGTAAGTCACGTCTGTCTTTTCCCCTTGGTGTGTTGC
>CM059276.1:12914655-12919655 GCA_030347295.1 Setipinna tenuifilis | reverse complement strand
CCTGGAATAAAAGAATCAAAAATGTAAAAAAATAAATAAATAATAATATTTAAAAACGTTTGTGCCCTCCAGAACAGCAACCTGTTGCCCCGGGAACAGTGGGCGGAGCTGGAGGCGGGACTGAGTGCAGGCCCCTCCCTGCTGTGCGAGACCACGCCCTGGCCCAACCTGCTGCTCATCCAGCTGGGCACCTTCCTGGTGGACGTGATGGTGCGGGAGCTGAAGGTGCCCAGCGACCTGCTCACGCCCACCCCGGACTACAAGCTCATCTCCGCACTCTACCACATGTACACCTTCCGCGGCAACCGGCAGGTAAACGCCCCCAGATCAGATGCCCCGCTCCCCTTCTACACACGCACGCACGCACGCACGCACGCACGCACGCACGCACGCACGCACGCACGCACGCGCACACACACTGGAATACACTGGAATACGCACACACACTGTGCTCATCTAGCCTCTTGTCATCATCTGTCTGCTGTGTCTGCTGTGTGTGTGTGTGTGTGTGTGTGTGTGTGTGTGTGTGTGTGTGTGTGTCTGTGTGTGTGTGTCTGTGTGTGTGTGTCTGTGTGTGTGTGTGTCTGTGTGTCTGTGTGTCTGTGTGTCTGTGTGTCTGTGTGTCTGTGTCTGTGTGTCTGTGTGTCTGTGTGTCTGTGTCTCTGTGTCTATGTGTCTGTGTGTCTGTGTCTGTGTCTGTTTGTACCTGTGTCTATAGTGGTCATGGATACACACAGTACATTACATTTGACAGGTGCATGTATCCAAAGCGTCTTTGAAGTGAACAGCAACAGTGCTACAGCAAGCTGCTCCAGGAGGAGGAGTGAGGGGATCTAGCCGCGCGTGATGAGCTCTTTCAGCAATGAACATTTACATACTGTAAACATGCTAATCCAGCGCTATGTGACTGTAAACACAGGAGTAATCTCTAGGTGAATAAAGCTAAAGCCCACCCATACCCCCTCCACGAAAGCCCAGCCATGTTGGGGGGATAACATGTAGTGGATGTATACTGTACATATACCTACATACACCCAGGGACATTTGTGTTGTAAATGTGTGTGAACATCATTATGGTATTTTTGTGGGTGCTTTAATCTAATATACTCCTCAATGCGAATGTGGAGCACAGCAGTCAGAATACCCACCCCCCCCCCCACCTCCTCTAAAAACACACACACACACACACATATACACACACACACACACACACTCACACACACACACAGATTGTGAAGACCATAGCAGTTCTGCCACAGAGGGGTTCTTTCTGCAATCAAACTGTGTGAGGTCGCGCATGAATGCACCGTTATCTTTCACAGAGAGACATGATAAAAGGGTCCTCCCTGTTTTACATGAAAACTGTAAATCTCACACATTCCACATGAACACACACTTCTCAAACACACGGCAGAAGGCACATGCCTATACTCCCTTACAAATGAGTATGCACATCACACACACACACACACACACACACACACACACAAACACACCAACACATATCCGCATGGATGCATGCATGTGTAAGCACATAAGAGTGATGGTTTGCTAATTGTAGTTGGGGTGTGTGTGTGTGTGTGTGTGTGTGTGTGTGTGTGTGTGTGTGTGTGTGTGTGTGTGTAAATGTGTTGAGCCAGATGAATGACTGCAGTTTGTAATTACAGCAGAGGGGTGGGGGGGGCGGGCACAACAGACGTCCCTCATCATGGAACACAGCTGTCTGTCAATGTCGGCACATTGCGGGGGTCCTTTACCCCCCCACCACTCCTTTCTCTCATCCCTCTATTCATTCCTCTACGGCTCACACTCCCCCTCCTCTTCCTTCTCTCATTCTCCTCTCATCCTTCCCTCATTCCCCACTCATCCCCTTTCTATTCTTTCTTCCTCATCTGTCTTGGCATATATCTCTCTCTCTCCTCATTCCTTTGCTCTTCCCTTTGTTTTTCTGTCTTTCTCTCTTTCCCTCTCTTCCTATTTCTCCCTCTCTCTCACCCCCCTCCATCTCGCTCTCTCTCCCTCCCTCCCCCTGTCTTTCTGTCTCAGCCTTTCCATCCCCCCCCCCAATCCACTCCAGACACACAACGTGTGTTCAGATGAATTATGGAAACATTTTTCTTGCAAGATTGGCTTTGGGTAGCGGAGCGGGGTTTGGTGGATAGGTGTGAGTCCAAGTGTGTGGGTGTGTGTGTGTGTGGGTGTGTGTGTGTAAAGAGGAGAGGGCGGGGGGTGGAGGGAGGGAGGCAGTGGGTGTCAGCTGAGCATGACTAATAGCTCCCAAACTAATTCCCTTTTTACCGGGCTCTTAATTGGCCGCCTGATTCATCACCTCAGAACCTGGGAGAAGGAGGAGAGCGAGAGAAAGAGGGAGGGAGGGAGGGAGAGAGAGAGGGAGGAATGGTGACACCAAGGCCTCGTGGCCTGGCACGGTGTGACGTCCCTCTCTGACGGAGAGTCCCCCCCACTCCACCCTGCCCCACCTCCTCCATGGGCTTCAAAGCTCAGGGATTTAGCACCTCTACGTCTGCTGTGCCTGCAGATGGTTGGATGAGGAGGTGGCTTTGGGGGTGTGGTTGTGTGTGCGTTTTGCTGGACTGTTGCCCATGTTTGTGTTGTGATGGTCACAGTGTGTTTGTGTTGATGTTATCGTGGTGTGTTTGTGTCGTCTGACGTTGTCGGGTGGTGTTCAGGGCGCTGTAGATCCTCCACGATCCCACAGGTGCCTCTTGGGGAATTTCCACTCGCCCGTAGGCCCTGAAATCTGTCACGGCGCCCCACTTAGATACACTTCCACTGTGCTCATTTAGTCTCTGTCGTCAACATCCATCTGCTGTGTTGATGTGTGTGTGTTTGTGTGTGTGTGTGTGTGTGTGTGTGTGTGTGTGTGTGCACGTGTGCGCGCGCACATGTCTGTGTGTGCATGCACACACTCATGTGTGTCTTTGTTTGTGTATGTGTGTTTGTCTTTGTGTCTGTGTGCGCGTTCATGCGTGCATGTGTTTGAAAGTGTGTTTGTGCGTATGTGTGTGTGCGCGCGTATGTGTGTGCGAGTGTGTGTGTTTGTGTGTTTGCATCGGCTGTTAAAGCTTTTGGGAAGTAGAAAATGCCCCGCTGTCACATCTAATTACAAATGTTGTGCAGCAGACATGCTGCCTTTGAACAGGCCTTTTAACGTCATTGCCACTGCTCTTAGTCAAATAGGGGAGCTGCACTGGAGTAAAGTGGCAGTGATTGATGTAGACCAGTCACAGCCCCAATGAATAAACATTTTCCTTAAAGGTAATCAAAATGCTCAGTCTGCTCGCCAGCGACGACAGGGGTGTGTGTGTGTGTGCGTGTGTGTGTGTGCGTGCGTGTGTGTGTGTGTGTGTGAGAGAATGTAACTTTTTGTGTGTGACTTGACTGTCAGTAGCTGAAAGGCTTCATGTGCACATTCAGAGGATTTACTATTTTTTTTTTGACAGTTTATTTGCTTTTATTTGATTTTCTGCAGTAGCCAAAGCAATATATTGGCAAGGGAGAGATCATTGATTTCAGTAAAATTATTGTTATTATATTATTATATCGTAAATATCAGTGTCAATTCACGAAAACATTTTGAGTAGTTCTCTTCGGGCAAAAGAACCTGGCAAGTAAATAAATCTCACTTAAAATAAAATCTCTCTCACTACAGTTCCCATAACGGTGTGTTATTTTGCAATATTTTGTTGACAGATCGGCTTTATCAAGCCCCACCCGATCTTGACGCAACTGAAGCTGGACGCCATGGACACCAGCCTGACGTTCGACTCCTACATGATCCCCATGCTGTGCCCTCCCGTGCCCTGGACGTCACCCAAGTTCGGGGCGTACCTGCTGACGCCCACCAAGCTGATGCGCTCCCCCGACGGGGCCGTGCAGCACCAGCTGATGCTGGAGAAGTGCCACAACCGCGAGCTGCACGCCGTGCTGGACTCCCTCAACCAGCTGGGCAACTGCGCCTGGCGGATCAACCAGCCCTTGCTGGACACGGTGGTGTCCATCTTCAACGACAAGGGGGACGAGAAGCTGGACGTGCCGCCGCCCGTGTCCGAGGCGCCCGAGGTGCCGCGCTTCCGCGAGCACGGCGTGGCGTACGACTCGGCCGAGAAGGCGGCGCTGAAACGCGAGGCGCTGCGGGCCAAGAAGCGCTTCGCCGAGATGCACAGCCTGCGCATGGACGCCCTCTACAAGCTGTCCATCGCCCACCACATGCGCCACCAGGTCTTCTGGTTCCCGCACAACATGGACTTCCGCGGCCGCACCTACCCCTGCCCGCCTTACTTCAACCACCTGGGCAGCGACGTCACGCGCGCCATCCTGGTGTTCGCCGAGGGCAAGCCGCTGGGGCCGCAGGGGCTGGACTGGCTCAAGATCCACCTGGTCAACCTGACGGGCCTTAAGAAGCGCAGCTCGCTGGACGGCCGCCTGGCCTACGCCAACAGCATCATGGACGACATACTGGACTCTGCAGACCGCCCACTCACTGTGAGCCGCATTACTGCTATTGGCTGTGTGGTTTGATTGACATTAGTTAGTGTGTTTGTCTATCGTTAGCCTTTTTGCTGTGATACTGTAAGCCCACATATTTATATTGCATAGTTTTTGCCAAATGTACCAAATGACAAAAAGGGATTTCATATTATTGCTTTACAGAAATGTGAACTTGACCTGTATTACTGTAATGTCCTCCAAGTACAAATGTGTGTGCATGTGTGCGTGCGTGTGTGTGCATGTTTTGTGTGTGTGCGCGTGTATTTGTGCGTGCGTGCGTGCGTTTGTATGTGTGTGTGTGTGTGTGTTCCAGGGTAAAAAGTGGTGGATGAATGCGGATGAGCCTTGGCAGACTCTGGCCTGTTGTATGGAGATCGCCAACGCCTCCCGCTCCCCTGACCCTGCCCACTTTGTCTCCCACTTCCCCGTGCATCAGGTACTATGACTCCCTCAGGGCTCGCAACATGGCCCCTGGCATGTTTTTATTC
>CM059276.1:12902155-12907155 GCA_030347295.1 Setipinna tenuifilis | reverse complement strand
GTACAATGTGAGTACGCCCCACTCTGCAGAAGGAGGACCATAACAGGACACTAGACAAACATACATAGTGTGAAATATGAGCCTAGTTTATGATCGTAAATATAATCTTTGTTATAAAGATTATATTCACATTATGGCTGACCTTGACTGTCTTGTCATTGCTTAATTGTCCCTCACGTGACTGTTGGCTGCCCCCTGCAGGACTGGCTGACGGAGAGTGCTCGGCTGATCGCCAAGTCGGGCAGCACGGTGGAGTGGGTGACCCCCCTGGGTCTGCCCATCGTCCAGCCGTACCACCGCATCCGCACCCAGACGGTGAGTACTGACCATGTACAACTTTGAATACAGTGTCATGCCCTTTTATTGTCACTATGCACATGTACAATGAGATTAAACACAGCTCCTTCTCCAGTGCAGACATGCATGTAGAATATTTACAATAATAATATTTACAATGATTTTTACCAGCCTGCAGACATCTGTTTTATACAGTAGTCTACGAGTTGGCAGCAAAGTGTTTTTGTGGGAAAATGTTCACTGAACATGATAAAAATCACATCGTTGATACATCCTTTAATAACACCAGCTTTAGGAATATTTGTCTGGTCAGTATTTGCTGTGAGGGCATTTTTGTTCATTTTCTTCAAGGTTGTGTTATCGATGTTGCCTGAATTCTAAAATTGTAGGCAGGCACATTGAAAATGCATGCCTACTGACTCCATGTTACACTATTGACAGTGTAGTGTTTCTGTCACATCATCAGCATGGTGACAGAGGCATTTGAGGTTTTGTGGTTTCCCTGTCGATCTGCTGTTGCGGGCCACTGGGATCGCCAAAGAGCTATTGGCAGCAGCTTTTGGGGGCAAGGGCCCGAAAACACTGTCACACTGCCCCCTGTGTGCCCTGCTTACACACACACACACACACACACACGCGCACACACGCGCACACACGCGCACACACACACACACACACACACACACACACACATACATATATATATATATACACACACACATGCACTCACATGCACACACACACACACACACACACACACACACACACACACACACACACACACAAATAAATACTCTTGCTCACACTAATACAGTGCACACACCGCATCTCGGAACACTCCTATCCTCTTGACCTAATTAGTGCAGCCTCTGCAGCCTTTATGCAAAGGTCCTGCTTTGCCTCGGGGCTACAAAAAGAGGCACTTGACGTATCTTGCTCTCCTTCTCTCTCCACGAAACACGCAAGTGCACACATATATGTATGCACACTCACTATCTCTTTCTCAGAAAGCCACACACACACATCCTCACATGCATGTATGCGCATATTAATACACACACACACACACACACACACACACACACACACACACACACAAACAGTCACAGTCAGATCACCACCACCTCCCAGCTCCCCTATCCTGCTCATCTCAGCGGCTGTCAGAAGGCATTAGGTGGGTGGGAAGAGCACAGCGGTGGTGCCCTAGTGGAGAGCCAGTCGGATGGCCTGGTAGACAGACCGATAGAGAGACAGATAGATGGAGAGAGAGATGGGGGCTCACGCCGCTACTGCAGGGAACAGCTGGTGGGATGTCTGTGTGTCTGTGCACCCACCCCGTCCACCCTGCTGTCCTGCATCCACCTGACTGGAGCCCTATGTCTTTTGGTCAAAAGAGAACTCGCACACCACTTATGCCGATACAAAAGTATACATACTTTTAATATCTTTGAAACATCAAAAAAATAAAGTGCCACCTGGTGAGATGCAAAACGTTATCGGTCACATTCATACCATCATCAGTGCATCAGTGGAGCCCTATATTGACCATGCATGAGAGGGAGAGAGAGTGAGAGCGTGAGAGTTACATTGGTTCTGTTTAGGGTTGGAATGGCTGGAACTGGCAGGATTTGGTGTGCCAATTGTGCAACTCTGTATGCGATTCATTACAGTGGTGTGTAGCCAGTTGTGGGTTGCCTGTGGAAAGTGTGTGTGTTTGTGCACACATGTGTATGCATGTACAGTACGTGATTACTGTAAATATAGTGTGTGTGTAGGTTATCTAAGAAAACTGTGTGTATGCTTGTGCACATATATTGTGTGTGCAGGTTATTTGAGGTAAACGCCTGCTGTTTTGTGTGTGTATGTGTATGTGTGTGTGTGTGTGTGTGTGTGTGTGTGTGTGTGTCTGTGCGCAAATTCATGTGTGTGAATTCATTTGACTGTGAGCTCATGTGTGAAGTGCTTCTCTGCTCCTTGTTTTAGGAGGCTTGTAAACAAAGGCCCACATTTCCATTGCAAATCAAATCGCAAGATTTGCTGCACTTGGTGGAGTCCTGCTCGAAGGCGTGCGTGCGTGTGTGCATGTGTGTGTGCGTGTGTGCATGTGTGTGTGTTTGTGTGTGTGTGTGTGTGTGTTTGTGTGTATGTGTGTGTGTGTGTGTGTGTGTGTGTGTGTGTGTGTGTGTGTGTTAGAGACCCCTGTCCATATAAATGAAGGATGTGGCAGACAGATGTCATTGGATGCTTGGAGACCTGCTCTGTATGGCAACAGTGGAGCGGGGAGCTATGCATCATCGGCCCCCTCTCCTTCCTCCTTCCTCCTCCAGCTTAACCAAACAACCTCCAACTTTCATCCTTTCCCCATTTACTCACCAGTCTTCTCTTCTCTTCTCTCCTCTCCTCTATTTTCTCTATTTTCTACTTTTCCATTTCTCTTTTTCTCTCTTTTTTTACCATCTCTTTTCCTCTCTCCTCTTCTCCTCTTTTCCATTTTTCTTCTCTCTGCTCTTACTTGTCTGTTCTCTTGCCCCCCCCCACAGGTTCAGTGTCATGTGTCATGCCACAAGCCTTTTCACAGTGCCCCCCCCCCTCCCAGGGCCCCAGTTGCTGTTCCTCTGTAAGCACGTCCTAATGGCCCCCCAGTCGCTCTAGCACCTCTCTGCTGCTTGCCTCAGCGGTGGGTGGGGGCATTAGGATTGGGGGGGGGGGGGGGGGGTGTTTGTTGTCTGTTGGGTCTGAGTGTCTTCTCTGCTGCCCTCCTCTCCGCCACACTCTGTGCAGCTTCAATCACAGGCATGACATGACAAGGGGGCATAACAAAGATGGAGGATCTGAGAGCTAGGGGGGCTTTTAGCACCGAGTGGAGCACAGCACACTAGCACTCTGTCTGTCTGAGATTTATCTTCATGCAGCATTATTTCTTGTTGGAAGACACCCCAACATATTTGGCTGTGATAAAAAAAGTAGCTTCCTCCTCGCTAACTGTTGTATTCCTGTGATATATTGAGTGATGTCTTCCTTTAAAAAGTTTTCTTTTGTTTTTTACAGTTATCTTGGGTTCTCGATCCCAGAGCATAAACACACATTGCGAGTCGTCTAGGTGGCTCAAAGGAAGCACAAGTGTATTCATTACTTCCTGCCATTACCACCAAAACAATTTGGGTATTATTTATAATAGCCATAAAACAAGTTACCTTCATTATAAAAAAAACTGTATTCCCCAAAATTTGGGATTCAGCAGGACACATTTAAATAAATCCTGCCCTGCGGTGCTGGTGAATGTGGGATTCAATTAAAGATGGCCGTGGGGGGGCATGTACTGGTTTGAGCTGATTGTGAAATCCCCTGACACCCCCCCCCCCCAGCTTCTTATTCCTTCTAATCGCCAGCTATAATTGCCCTTCTAAGATGCGATAATGAGAAAATACTGCATCCTTTCACCGTCTCGGTAGTGATTCAAAGGATGCAGTTTTTGTGGGTTTGATTTGCAGTGGAAAAACCAACTGAAGAAAGTTAGTGTCCGTATAGGTGCACTGCAGCTGACCATTAGGCTGAGCTCGTCAGCATGCTCATTCAGTATGTAATGGCCCTGGGCGTATGTGCCAGGCTTTAATAGGAGTGTGGCACATTTGTACTGCCCCAGTCTATAGGCTGACCCGGGCTGTCATGTCCAGGAGTGCTAGGCCAGGTTATCTTCATCCTGCCTAGAGTTTTTTTTTTTTTTTTTTTTTTTTTGCTGGGTCATTACTTTTTATTTGACTTTTATAGAATTTCAGATGAAGCTCCTCATAAATCACCGCGGAGCATCTCCTCATGAATTCTTCACTGCTGGGCTTTCGGTCGCTTTTAATCATGTGCCCTCTCTGGCCCCAGGGCCCGCCCCCGGCAGCGCCCAGCAAGCGGGCGAGCAGGCGGGCACACCTCACCTCACCTGACCTTACCTGAGCTCTCAGTCCAGACCTGGCTGGCTCCAGAGCAGGTGGTAGGTAGTGGCAGTGAACTCACAGCAGGCTGCTGTTCAAGCTTGGAGAAAGCACACAAGTCCATACTGTTGTGTCTGAAGGGTTTCTCGTGCACAAAACAATGAAGAAGACGGAGAGTGAAGAGCCTAACGAAGCAGATGAACGGTCCATAGTGGTACTACAGAGAACACATAGACCAGCACATTTCAAGTACATGTGATGAGGGGAGCGCTGCCTCTTACATAGCTCCCGCCTAATGCTAGGGATTCTGGGAAGTGAAGTTCATACACTACACATATACTTGCTCCAAATCAGTGCCAGTGAACAACATAGCTGGCTTTTGTTCTAGCTGTGGCGTGTGCCCATGTAAGAGCAAGGTTGCTGAGCATGTGCCCATGTAAGAGCAAAGTTGTATGGAACTGGACTTCCTTTGGAGCTCAAAGACATTTCACCTTTCATCCAAATTCAATCCCCTGGTCTGCCACCATTCTGCCCCTAAGCGAGGCACTTAACCTGACTTGCTCCAGGGAGGCTGTCCCTGTAAGTAGTTCACTGTGGGTCACTCTGGAAAAGAGCACCTACTAAATGTCATGTCATGTAATATAATTATTCATCAGTCCTTAATCAGGGGTTGGGAATACAGAGATGAAAAGAAATATGTGTGTGCTATCTGTGTGTCTGTGCGTGTGTCTGTGCGTGTGTGCGTGTGTGTGTGTGTGTGCGTGTGTGTGTGTGCGCGCG
>CM059276.1:12893331-12902055 GCA_030347295.1 Setipinna tenuifilis | reverse complement strand
GGCACGGTCTTGTGCAAGCTTCTTGCACTCTTACTTCGAGCACAACGTACAATAACACGCACCTGCTTGTCGAAGCTTTTGGCACCAGCTCGAGAAGGGCTTTCCATCACTCCCCACATCCTCAATCCATGCCCAACGCCATTTGTTCTTTATGGTTTTATCCAGGCCTTTAACATCTTCTCCGGGCTTCATAAACCCCGTCATACTGGAAAACTTTGCGATGGTTTGACACGCTAACTAGCAATTGCAAACTACCAAAGCAATAGCAAGGTGCATCACGCGCGGTGATATTGCGTGCTGAGTTTCATTTTGTTTTTCTAAACATCGGTTAACACTTACGACATTCTTCATATAACTTGTCTGCTTGCTGACATGTGTTAAGGTACTCATAAACAATGTTTAATAATGTATTACAATTAGAAAGCCGTGAGGCAATTTTAAGCTGCAACAGGACTGTCTCTGACCCAAACAGCTTTCCCCCCCCCCAACTACTACATGCCAGGAGTACTACTCGAGCAACCAACGTCTCTTATTGGCCAAGACAACCAAGGCCCGCCCCGTCCTATTTCTGATTGGATTGAAGGGTTGCGATGCGCTTTACATGGTCTGCAGCACACAGCAAATTGAGCGGGAAAGGGATTTTTCGTAACGTGGATCTGCGTTCTTTGATGGGATGGGGAAAGCTTTTTTTTTTTTTAACAGAGCCACGCTACGCCGGATTTCCGGCGCGGCGCCGGACTGCTATCACCCCTGCATGTTTTACAATAATGATTTTTGCTCTGCTGTGTTAGTTGTGGCAGTCTGGGCCTGTCTTTCCTTTTGCTGTGTTCTTCACTGCGACAAGGCTGACACCTCGATCAATAGCCAATTATAAAGGGCATCGACAGATTAAACCCGCCAAAGCTTAGAACAAGGCTGTCCACCAGAGAGGTATGTGCATGTGTAAGCTATCGGCATTTGTGAGACACAGAGAGAGATGGAGTGTGTACCTGTGTGTGTGTGCCTGCACGAGTGTGTGTGTACCTGTGTGTGTGTGTGTGTGCATGCATGTGTCTGTGTGTATGGTGTATGTGTGTGTGTGTGTGTGTGTGAGAATGTGAGTGTTGAGAAAACAGGGAATTCTCAGTCATGGTGTCTCTGTTTAAGAACAGCAGTGTCATAGCTCCAGTCCTGTTTATTTTTGCTGCGTCTGGCCTTAGATAACACTGAACAGGCTCAGCTTGAGCTCTGCTCCATAGCGGCTGTAGCAGTATTCTGTCTCTCCTCTTTCCTCTGTGCTCACTCACTCATTCATTCCTCCACCATTCCTAAACCCTTCACTGAAAAAGGACTTTTTTCCATGTATTCAAAATAATGTGTCATCAGCACTTTATCTACTGTTTACACTTGTGGTTAGATGTAAAACAGTTTCATGGTACTGCAATTGTACAATGACAAAAAAGGTTGAATCCAAAGTAGTCCAAAAATGGGGGCATGTATTGAAGATTGACCATGCTATCCAGGATGATGATGATGATGATGATTATTATTAGGTGGCTGGCTCTCTTACTGACGTTTGTCGTGTTTTCTTCTTCTCTCCGCAGGCGAGCGCATGCGTCAGACGGAGAACCGGGCGACGCGCTGCAAGGTGGAGCGCCTGCAGCTGCTCATGCAGCAGAAGCGCCTGCGCAGGAAGGCTCGGCGGGACTCGCGCCCCTACCAGTGGCTGCCCAACCGCAAGGCCGGCCGCAGCAACAGCAACAGCAGCATGTCCAGCGAGGGCTCCCTGGACCTGGACTTCGAGGACTCGGTGTGGAAGCCCGACGTCAAGGCGGACATGAAGACGGAGTACGTCATGGCGTAAAGAGGAAGCGGCGATGGCGATGGAGACGGCGGCAGCAGCACAGTGGCAGGAGGGTCAGCTGCAAAGGATATTCAGAGAGATGGTCGTTTGGAGAGGATGTGGACTCATCATGGAAACATGGAAATGAGGAAGAGGAGGAGGAGGAGGAGAAGGAGGAGGATGTGGAAGCTTTTCTTTTACTCAACATTCTCTGTGTTTAAGGACTAGGTTGGCACTCAGAAGTGTCTCTCTTTTGCTGACATTCGTGAGGACAACAAAATAAACACAGGAAAAAAAAACATTTTGGACAGAGAGGACACCTGCATTCTGAGCATACAAATGCTTGCTTGTCCCTTTGAGAAAGAAGAAGAAAACTGAGCATAGCAGACTTGGTGTAATTTCTCTTTTTGTGTCTCGTTTGTTTGTTTGTTTTGTTTTGTTTGTTTACTAGCTTTCCAAGGAGAACTCTGGCTGGAGATTCACACTGCTAAACGGAACTCTCAGTGTGATGAACAGACAAAGACGCGGGTCTCAAACCTGCTGTTTTTTTTACACACTTTGGAAATGGGCATTTACAGTCTTCAGTTCACCAACCAGAGTCGTTTTCAATTCTTAGAAGTTTTTGTTTTCTTTTGTTTTCATTTTCAAAACATATTTTTTCTAAGGAAATATGTAGCATTGTTCACAAAGCATTCAGGTTTTCGTACAGTTGAAAGGTATTTTATTTGCACATATCTCTACGATTTCATTTCGGTGGCTGGTTGCAAGTGTGTGGAAGAAGCCTTCTGTGGCTGTGACTTATGTGGACAAAAACAGTAGAAATAAGGAAATGCATGTTTTCCCATCTAAAACAAGTGGATCTCCAAAAGAAACCCCTGTGACACAGGTCATTAATAGGAAGCATTTATAATTAAAATAAATAAAAAATATTAGTCATGCAGAGGGTTGTAAAATCAATGCCTTTGAAAAAATATATATAAAGAGATAATCGTCTATTTTTGTTTCACTTTTTTATCCGCTGTTTTCAAAAAACAGTTTCCCAAAATGGCTTGGCTCAAGTCCTGAAAAAATTGGTTTCTACAGTACTGTAATTTATGTTTCTCTCGATCTCTTGTTCATCCATTCATTCGTTAATAGACGGAGATCATGTCCTCAAGTTTGTCCTCCTGTTTCTTGCTGCCTCTGTACAACCTCTGTAAACCCTGGTAGAAGTTTCTGGTGTTATTTTTAATCAGCTGAGTGGAGTGGGTGTATGTGGTTTGTGTTTTGTTTGCGCGCATGTGGGTGTATGCGTTTTTGTGGATGAACGAGTAAACAAACACGACTGTGTCCCAGTTTACTGTAGTTCATGACTTAGGCTCTCACATGACATACACACTCTCACTCTTCCCCTTTTTCCCACCCCTTCACTTAGTTAATGTGGACTCGTAACATCACACTGTTTCTTTTTGTGTAGTCATCCCAAGTTCTCGAAGAGAAAATCTCTGGACTGTCAAATAAAAAAACAGTTAGTCAGTGCATTTCTCATGGGTGTATTGTAGATGTATTTGAGAGCAGTGTGGGGACGGCATCTCCCAATGCAGCCCAGGTGTATTTGTCAGTCCATGTTTAGGCCTTATAGATTCACAAGCTCTCCAATTTAATTGGGAGGAAAAGAACATCACATGACATAACATAACAACACTGAGGGACACAAAATTCCAGTTTCTCAAAAGCTACATTTCTATTTCCAGTGCCTCCACTCACAAATTTCAAGAACATATCAAATCGGGCCTGTCACAGTCTAGACATTATGCTGCTACTTGGACTTTCGTTTGGGGGAAAAAAAAGACTTTTCATTGCATGTAAAAAAAAAAAAAACAGTGTGAATTATTTTGGACCTTTTGTAGAATTTACAGACCTGGAAAACAAATGTGGTGCTGCAGAAAAGACACACATGCATGAATTTGTGAAGAAAATGCTGAGCTGCTTTTTTGTAGGGTAGGATTTTATTGATTAGTGATGCCATGCGAATCTGCGTCATGCTTTTCCCATCACAAACCAAATTGGAAACCTGGACTGTCTGTGTGTGTGTGTATTGCTCACTCGCTTCATTCCTGGACTGTGAGATTGGGCGATCAATTGTTCCCTCTTTGAACATGGGCAAAGAAGACTTCTTTTTTTGGCAACAGGTTCCACTTGTGAGATAGCATCCTTCAGTGAGGTGCATGTGGACAAACAGGGAAAAAAAACAACATATATTGGACCAGCTTTATTTTTACGCTGTTGTGAAAACCGCATTTAAAAATAAGACAAAAAGTACTAGATGGGAAAAAAAATACAAAACCAAGATTGCACTCAACAGAGTTTGCAGTGTGAGATTAGCTGTCCGAAGGTGAACCTCGTCTTTTGTTTAAGTGGCCTTATCTTTCACTAAAAGGAGTCACATGGGACCTTTGGGGATGTGGTTGGGGTGGGTGGGCACTTTTGGGATGTCCTCTCTTTATCTCTCTCTCTCTCTCCTTTCTCTCTCTCACTCTGTGTTTGTCAAATGTGTTTTTTAAGAGGATGTGGGCATGTCTTATTTATGTTTTTAGGAGGTGGAGTCTCTATTATGTCAAGGCTTCGGTGCCTTAAAAATGTCTTGCCCTCGCAGTCGATCAGCAAAGAAACAGAGGAGAGCAAAACCTAAATGACTGAACAAAGTATTTCCATCAGGTTGCACGGAAACAGTTTCACACGAGGACTCAAACGTTGATGATATTGTGAGATCTGTGTTATACATGGAATTGCTTCTCGAAAGCTTGCAGGCCTTCGCAATTGTGTTTCGTGTCTTTGTTTCTATACCCCTCAATCCTGCCACCAATAAGCTGTGAAAGCTTCAAAATGACAAAAAAACAGCAGAAGAAGTGGCTGTAGAGATATAGCAACAAAGTGCCCTAACTCAAAATGGAGATGTCCTAAGAGGACACAAGTCTACATGCACTTCCCAGCTCCTTGGACAACAACAACAACCACAACAAACAACAAAAACGTTTGAAAGGACAATTTCTCCCCGAAAAAAAAAATTGTATTTAATTTTTTATATATGTATGAAATATACTCTGTGTGTGCCTCACGTGTGTGCAAATGACAAAAAGGTGAAAAAAAGAACAGAAAAGGTTTGAGGTTTCGGGGAGGGAATGAGTCTGGGGCACTGGGGAGTGGGTGGGAACGGGGCATTTAAAAAAAAAAACAGTTTATTGGTGGATTTCTGATCACATCCTTTGAGTTGCCTGTTCTTTCTTGTAGCCAGCGACGAAAAATAATAACAAGAGTCAAAATACAAAATACAATGTTTTAGCTCTAGGCAGGTGTAGCACAGGTGTGACTGTATTAATTTATAAAAACCAAAATGGTAACTGTGAATCCTGTATTTCTTTGTGCATTTTTTTCTCCAGTGGGACAAGGTGAGGGCATTGCATGAATATTGCAATGTCTGTTTTTTTGTTTGTTTGTTTATGGTGAAATATAATGGAAATAATCAATTAAAAATGAAAAATTGAAAATATCTAAATATATTTTTTTCTTAAGCAATACATTTCAGTGTGACTTGTGATAGGACATTTTTCTTTTTTAGGTAATAAATTTAAAAACAAAACAGCCCAGAGTGAAATTGTCTTGATTTCTGTGTACCAATCAGTGTGGTCTTCAGAGGATTGGAATTTTAACACCGTGGATGTGTTGTCTGGCAGAATGGAGAGCATGTTTCCTAATGCATTTCTCAGCAGAGCATAGTTGTAGTTACATTTAGGCTACGTTAACCATACACGTTAAAGTATGGCATTGCACTCACCCCTCTTGTGACCCTGGAAGCAAGCACAGAGTAAGTACAAGAGCAGGCAAGCAAGTACAGAGCAACAGCCAAACACACGTGTGTGGATGGATAATGGTTTATTGGAACGATCACAGCATGCCTCACACTCCTACAAAGCCCTACAAAAGCTAGGGACCTTAATGAGAAAAGGCACCAGCGGCCATTTTTCCTCACCTTGTGTGCCTCATGACCAGACACTGTTTTTGTCTAACATAGAGGTGACAAAGGCGAGAATTGCCAGACAGACTGGAAATAACATTCAGTTAGTCACTTCAGACTGTCTGTTTTAAGGATGGAGTTTTTCAGCACACAGTCATATTTATGACAGTATAGTATGAGGAAGTGGGACCTAAGAAACATTCCAAAGTGTGACTGCACATGGCGGAAAATGTTTGAGCACCAGTCAGCGAACAGAATGGTCGGCATTTCACAAGTCAGACACCTTTTTCTGACACTATGTAAAATATGCTTCCATACCAAAACAGCAGAAAGACAACCTCTACCTGTTATTAAGAAACTAGCGTGCTGTGTGTAAAGGCCTAATAGGAACACATTTTTTTCCATTGTGTTGTCTTCTGCATTGCTGGAATTTTGATCGTAGTTGGATTCTTTCAAACAGCTGCTAACAACATGGCCATGTAAATGTAGATTGTAAATGAGGATGGATTCTGAGAATTATTCAAAGCATGTTTTCCTCTGCAAACACACAGGTTTGTATTTTTGCTCTGCTTATGTGGGCTGAGGGAAGCTCCAAACCTGAATTCAGTTGGAAAATTGTGCCTGCAAATAACTGCAAAGAGATACCACCAGAGAATCTGATCTGTCACAAAAGTTGTTCACACACACACAGATATGCACACACTAAGGAGGTCCACAAAGGGAGAAAGAGAGAGAGAGAGAAAGAGAAAGAAAGAGAAAGAGACAGAAAAGACAGACAGATCGCAGATAAAGAGGAGAGGACTAGTTGGTAGGCAAGTGCTTGTGCATGTGGGCACATGTTGTTTGAAGCACACACTCGCAGGAGAGATTTCAGAGATTTCTGATATGTGCACACTACACTTCACACACTCCGCCACCGACTTGCTGAATGTGAATGGGAACATGAGAAGAGAGGCGGCTGGGAAGACAGCTGAAAAGAGAGAGAGAGAGAGAGAGAGAGAGAGAGAGAGAGAGAAAAGTATTTTGATGGAAGGCTTGTGCGTGAGGTTGTTACAGCTGAGGGAAGATCCATCCGAACCCCTAGCAGAGAGATGGAGATTTAAAAAAAAAGAACAAGGTGCTGTCAGTGGGAAGAGGATGTTGCTGTCATTTGGTGGATTTTTTTTTTTGAATCCATTCCAAATCAAACATTTTTGTTTTTTTTTTTTGCACAAAAGCAGTGCACGATGGGCAACAGTGTCTGATGCAATGAAGCTCAGAAAGTACCCCATGCTGACGGCTTTTTCTCAGTTGACACTGTAAATCATGCCCGAGGCACAGGAAAAGTTAGCTTTACAGTAAGTACCCTACTCGCCAAACTGCCTCTCTCTCTACAGCCGCTGTTCTGTTCGTGCACTCTCTCTTTACCCTTTCGGATGCTTGCATCATGTTTCCAGTCATACTGCGAGTCCAGCGAAATACGTTTCCCAGAAGCGGCAGACAGCCCCAGTTGCGGGGTTGAGACAGGGCCTCTGCAAGAGAGCGAGCGAGCGAGTGAGGCGTCAACAGGCATTTTGACAAGCTCGCCTAAAGTGAAACCAAGAGAGAGAGAGAGAGAGGACGGGAACTGAGCAAGGCCTGGGTCTCCACAGGCGCTATGGCTCGTGGAACCGTAAAACACCAGTAAGAGAATTCTGGTGGGAGGCGAGGTCACTCCTTTTTTTAAGGGTTCCTGTCTTTTCCTTTCACACACATCGAAACAACTGCTGAAAGGTTTTACCCAGTCAGATGACAGCATGTAAAAAGCTGTTTGCACAGCAGTGACTTTTTTGGAGCAGAGCACAAGTGCTTTTAGAAACAGTTGTGCTGTATTGTGCAACTGGGGTCAAATCTACAAGCATCACAATGTTCTCACACTATGGGTGTTTTGCTGGAAGTCTTTATCAGCGTTTATTGAATTCATGTTAAAAACAGAAATGAAACCACTTTATTTTGTGAGGGAAAAACTACTCAGGGGCCTTTTGAAAGCTGTGAAAATGCTACTTGTGTGCATTCACAAGTCTACACTCCCTGTGTGTTTGTGTGTGTGTGGTTGTGTGTGTGTTTGTGTGTGTGTGTGCACATGTTGCTGTGTGTGTGTGAGTGTGTGTTTGCGTGTGTTTGCGTGTGTGTGTGTGTGTGTGTGTGTGTGTGTGTGTGTGTTTGTGTATGTGTGTAGTTCCTTTACGATGTCCATTTTTTTTTGTTGTTTGTTCCCCTGCACAGTCGAAAGAGAAGAATGGCGATCTGTTTAAAATATCACGTGGCCCAGTTATTTATACAGCTGTGAGACGAATGAACCTTCAGTACCTATTCAGGGGCCCTTTTTTCTCTCTCTCTCTCCCTTTTCAACTCCGCTGGTCTGTCGCCCAAGCACTGCGCTGCACTGCGCTGCACAGTCCCTGGCTGGACAAGTGGTGTCCCATGCTGGGGCAGCTGTCCCTTCGCATCAGCTCCGCCGCTGCACTGACCCCTCAACACTGACCTTCTGGAGAGACCCTGAGAACCACGCGGAGGTGGCCGACCCCCGAGCCTACTGGAACAGCCAGACAGGCATGCAGGGAAGCGAGGCGAGGCAAGGAGAGGCAAGACAAGGCGAGGCAAGGCAAGGCAATCACTGAGGCCCCTATCTAATAAGGAGGTGGCCTGCTATGGGGAAGGTCCGGTGGTCACCACCAACAGAACTTGTGGGCCCCTGAAAGAACAGAACAATTTTGGGCCCCACCATAACCGTATCATAGTCCTTTGTGGGGCCCCTGTGAAGCTCTAGGCCCCCTAAATTGTCTGTTCTAAACCCCCCCCCCCCCCCCCCCCCCCCCCCCACACACACACACACACACACACACTCCCCCTTAGCGGCACCCCTGGTAACCAATCAGGGCTTTGCAAA
>CM059276.1:12865831-12890831 GCA_030347295.1 Setipinna tenuifilis | reverse complement strand
ACAAACACACATACATACATACAAACACAGACAAAGAAGATACGCACACACACAGACACACACACACACAGACATGCAGGATGAAGTGAAAACCACACTGGCATTTGACCATGAAACATGTCAGTAACTCATGTTATATAAAACTACAGAGTTCCGTTTGCAAGTGTAATTTGGGAACCAAAATCTGTGTCAGATGGGCAAACGATAGCGTGTGAAAAGGGACAGATGAGTAAATCATATATGAGAGAAATGATGTCTGTTCCCCTGAACCATATTGCCTCTTCTCGAGAAAGAGAGAACGCCTTTGCATATTTGCGCACGCTTATAACTTCCAGCTTAAGGCGAGTCTGTGTGGCAGTGGGAAAACCCTCTCGAGCGAGCACTCTGTGCATGGGAGCCCTTTTATGGCGTTGTAAACATATCTCTGTAACCCCCGCCGAAGCACACGCACAAAAATGAATGAACACAGGAAGTCTTACTTCTTACTCTGGCAGGAAGTGGGGACGGCTGCTATGGTAACAAACTGAAACCATAAGCCCTGGTCTACGCAATGCAACTCTCTCTCCCTCTCTCTATCCCTCTCTCTCTCTCTCTGTCTGCCTGTCTCTTGACGTCATTTCGAGTACAGAGAGAGATAGCGAGGGGAGGTTCAGCTACTGAGCACATAAAATAAACAAAGGGGAGGATGAACTTTCGAATGCTTTGCAAGAGACATAAGAGCTTGGCCAAATGTTTTCAGAGTCTTCTGAGAAAAAAAACTTTTTCTTGGCTAAGCACATTTATCAAAATATCAATGCCATACTTCTCCTAATTCCGAAATGCAAACCAGGATTAAGCAACAGCCTATTGCATTGCATGTGAAACTATTGTTTGTGTACAAGAACTGGCACACAAATTAAAACTGAACCATGACCACCATCAAGTTTATATTGTTCCACCACATCAACGGCTGATAGACTTACCTTTTTTTAAGTTAAACACTTAAAAAACATTTGCAAACATATTTCATACACATGAGTAGATTACATGTTCTTTCTGTAGTATGTGGTATAGATTTACATTGATGATGTCAGTGGAGTGAATTGTAAGCCAGTTCAGATAAGAAGGAAGCAGGTAGAAGAACCAGGAAGCTTTCAAAGAAAACAAAACCTTCACATTTGTATTTTTCCACAGGACAGGAGAGCTAACACCTGTGGTGGTTTTTTTTTGTGAAACACACTTTCAATTCCCACTCACACACGTTTCAGAAAAGCACTCTTTACTTTGGCTATGATTTGATAGGGTACAGCAGATTGTCAATAACCAGAGTGGTGATGTTAATTATTATCCAGCCAATCTGTACCACTGAGTTCGGGTGACTCAGCCTCAAGACTTTTCACACAAAGCTACCGACTGAGGGTGGGAGTGTGATTCAAGGGGTCCAATGGTCAAATAGAACATGTGGTGTGTGTGGGGGGGGGGGGGCAAAGAAGGGGCCAGCTCAATGCTGCAACCACCAAGACTGAACTACTTCTGAAAGTATGTTTTTTTTGTGAACGTGTGTGAGAAAAAAGAAGTGTGAAAGCGAGACAGAGAGAGAGAGAGAGAAATGTGTATGTGTGTGTGTGGGTGTGTGTGTGTGCACTGTGTATGTACGCATGTATGTGAATACATGGATGTGTGTGGGTGTGGGTGTGTGTGTGTATGTGTGTGTGTGCACGGGGTGATGTATATCTCCACCTGGCTTTCCACCCCTCTTTTCCTCCAGGCCACCTGCATGTCTGCTTATATGCTTCTGCAATCAGAGGGCCAGACAAACACACGGCCCTACACTCCCCTTCCCCTTCCCTCTGTTGTTCTTCCACAGAGGTCACACACACACACACACACACACACACACACACACACACACACACACACACATACACACACACAGTGATCAAAGACAGTAAACAGGTGCGGATGAGACGTCAGCGTCTCCTCAGGACATGATCACTTGTCCAGCACTACACCCCCCCCCCCCCACCCCCCCAACACACACACACACACACAAACCTGCCACCCCCCAGTCCACTTCACCCCCCTGTCCCAGCCCCCACTCCAAATGGCGTGACAGTGACCTCCTCTGTACAGTCTTCTTCTCGGCACGGTCCAGCCATAAACACTCATCTCTTGCTGCAAAATAATTTCATGTGTTCTTTTGGCTGCAGGACATTTCATGCTCATAAATGTTTATTACAGGTTATATAAATGTTTGAGTCTGCCTGTCAAACACAGGATGGTTCTCACCTCTCAGTGGCCACTCACACTACCTCCAGCCCCTCGCTCCTCGCATCTCGCATGTCAGATGTCCAAAGCTCCAAGTGTAAGCTTTTAGGAGGCCCCATCTTTTTTTAAACCCCCCCCCCTCACTCACGCTAACTATTAACACTTTTTTTTCCACCATTCATTCAGAGTCCGTCACGTGTGAGTTTCAAATCTGTGAGCTGTGTTTCTATCGCCCTTTTTTTGGTGTAATCAATTAAGACTCCGGCGGGCATTGTCTTCACAATAATCATGCAGAGAGCCTGGGAGGAGGAGGGGGGGGGGGGGGGGGGGGGGGGGGGGGGGGGGGGGGGGGATGAGGATCAATAGGGATTTTGAGAGGGGGGCAGGTGCTCGGCAGAGGAGGAGGAGGTCCTTTGGATATGGATGTATATGGTTCTGGTGACGGATGAGGTGCCAGGCGTGGTGCTATGGGGGCCCGGGGGAATCGGCGTGTATTGGCGCAGCACTCCGCTGCAAAGCTTTCCGCTCAATCAATCCACCGGCATTAATTAGATAGGCTGAAATAAATGTGCCCTTAACCTCTACAGCGCGAGCCTGTAGTGCTGCCTATATCTGAGAGAAAGAAAAACACAACGTACTCATCTGAGGTAGTGTGCCTTTTTTTTTTCTCTCTCTCTCTCTCTCTCTCTCTCTTTTTTTTTTTTTTTCCTGTGGACCACAAAATGTCTCTCAGACATAGGCACACTTGGTAATCAAATGACTGAGCAAAAATTTCATTAAAAACAAAATGAAAGAAAAAAAAATAACGTTCTCACAGAAAAAAAGTACCTTTTGAAGAAAACAAAAGTTCTGTATGGTTTGGTTTCACGTGAAGGCGTGTTTGCCACACTCTGCGAGGTTTTTAAGGTCATTTCTCAGAAGCCGTCCTGTACAGACTTATACAGAATGCTGAGATGTAAAAATGTCATTTCACCTGAGTAAAAGCACTTTCTCTGCAAAAGAAAAAACAGACCTAGATGGTCTAAAACATATATTCACTTAGACATTTTCACCTCCAAGGTCCTGCATTATGCAATTGTATAATATCAATAAATATCAATATACAGTCTGGGTGCAAATTGGGTACATTTTGCTGTTGGATACATTAAGATAATGGTTAAGCTTGTATTACTGGTAAATAGAGTCAAATGCATTATGTTGGGAATGCAATAATGCACGTATACACTTTACATCTCTATGATATATAAAGAAAGGTTGAGAAACTACAAAAAGCTTTGAATAAAATGTACCCCACAACCAACCATGTGTAAGTAACATTGTTATTTTCTTTTCTTATTGCATTGCTCTTCCGAGATAAGAGGCATGAACAGCAGACACATTTGCCAAAGAGGAGCAGGAAGTCATCTGCCCATGTCCCAAGGAACGAGACAGCGCCTAGATAAACATTGGGTGAGGGGTGGGGGGCTGAAACCTCTTGAAGGTGATGATAGGGCAGTCTGCATGATCATTCTGCCTCAACGTGATAAACTACAACTGCAGTGCCCCTGTCTGCTTGCCTGCCTGCCTGCCTGCCTGCCTGCTTTCCTGCTTGCCTGTCATCCCCCCCACCCCCTTTACTCCCACCCCCACCCCCCAACCCCCACCTCCTCCTTCCATTACGGTCTCCGGGCAAACAATGCCCCCTCTCAGCCCTCCCCATGCTAATCATTGGGATTTACTCTGCAGCCGTCCACAAATCGCCAGGCGTCTCACACCCCCTTCGGGTCGATCTAGGTCGAATTCAATTTGTACGATATTATGTATTGATCTGGATGCGCTGGCCTCCATCAGGCCAGGCAATCCTTGACCCGATTGTGCTATTCTCTTGATCACGAGAGACGACACTCCTTTAGTTTGCACTCCAGGCAAATGGGCCGCCTTCAACCGTGCATGCACCACAATAGATCAGAGATCCCTTTTGTGTTGCTGAACAGAAACCAAAACAGTAGTGATCCTTACTGTTTTTTTGTTAGGGATTTTTTTTGGGCGGGGGGGGGGGGGGGGGGGGGGGGTGCCATTTAAAAAACAACCCATTCTCTCTCCCACCTAAATAGGAAAATGGTGTTTTGCAGCTGAAAGGGACTGACCTTATTACAGTTTCATTGATTAATGCATTTTTATGATGGAGTTGGAGATAGGCAGACCTCCCACACTAACATTTGAGTATCACAGAATGCCATTTAGCCAGCCAGCAGGCCCCTAAATCTGCACAATCAATAGTTTCCCCTTAGGCTCTCCATCATGCGAGCAAGTAAATAATTCAAATGAGATAGTTAGACCCTTTGAAATGTAAAATGGGAATTTTTCTCATTGAGAATTAGTTTCACTATTTACAGTCCTGCCATTTATCGTCGCCCCCAGCAACAGGAAAAGGCACTATAAATCCAAAGGTTGGATCAATTAAGTGCTGACAGGATAAATTGAGATTTGGAGTTGTTTTATTACTCTCCCCCATTACATTAACATTAAATATTCAGTGACTCCAAATCAAGCTGGCGTCGAAACATTACCACCGAAGAGAAGAGAGTGAGGTTGCCTGACTGGCTGGCTGGCTGGCACCGGCCCCCCCCCCTCCTGCTAAACTCAAACAAACTTCTCCTCCCTGCCAACCTCAAAACGGAACTGAAATGGGAAGTGCCAGAGAAATATGCTAAAAGGCAGAGTGTGCTCACTGAATTCAAATCAGCACGAGGAGGGTTTTCATTACAGCGAGGTTAGACGAGATTAGGCCACGTCGTTCCACGTGCGGTCGTTTGAATACAAAATGCCAATAGAGATCATCCCCGATGCATCATTGTGTCAAAACACCCTGGTGCGCAAACAATCAAGCAGATGCTAAAAGCACACACACACACACACACACACACACACACATGCAGACAGACACACACACACGCACACACACACACACACACACACGACTGCTGTTTTACAGCACTGCCGGCGGTGTCGGCGGCTTGCGATTGAAGACAGGAAGGCCGGGCCTTTGGCACAGCGTCCACACAGACGTGTCCTGGGGCTAAAAGGGATCCCTTCGGAGAGGCCATTGTGAAAATTTCCATGCTTATCTGTAATGGCAGCGGTGCCTGGGCAGATGCAGGGAATCCCTGGGCCTGCCCTCCACTTCCTCACCCAGCTGGGAGCCACCGGCCACCTGCCGGTGACAGGAAGTGAGCCTCACTGTGAACCACCACCGCTGCACTCTGACTCACATTCTCCACTACTGGCTTGATCTTTTTACATGCGCTTTTAAATGTGTGTGTGTCTCTGTGTGTGTGTGTTGTGTGTGTCTGTGTGTGTGTGTGTGTGTGTGTGTGTGTGTGTGTGTGTGTGTGTGTGTGTGTGTGTGTCTGTGTGTGTGTGTGTGTGTGTGTGTGTGTGTGTGTGTGTGTGAGAGAGAGTGTGTGTTTGTTTTTGTTTGTCTCTCTATCTCTTTAACTGTGTGTGTGTGTGTGTGTGTGTGTGTGTGTGTGTGTGTGTGTGAAGGACTTATTTAGTTTGTTAAAAAAAACAACAACTCCTACAGCAAAGATTTGTATTTTTTAATGACTCCACTGCCCTTCACATTTTAATGCACTATCTAAAAACTGATGCAACTATTTTAATAAGCTATTCTGACAGAATGCACATCGAGACAGAGATATCAGTTTCAAGATATATCCTGTGGCCCACACACCCCCTGACCCCAGAGCATAGATACATTAAACCAACACAGAGAACAAACACAGGCATCAATCATTATGACACAAAGATCACGTAATGCACACCAATACTGAGGATACAAATTGGAGACAGGGATTACATTCTTACATCCAAACGTGCCCAAATTGACCATTAAAATTTAGTCTAACATCCACACTTCCCCACTAATAAATCAGAAAGCTTTGCTACACCTTGCATCACCACTGATGGTCACCCAAGTATGCCATAAAAATATTTCATTTTGTTAGCAGACTTGTGCAAAAAGGGGGGGGGGGGGGGGTTTGGAGGCTCAGTGGGACTCCTGCTTACTAGTAAGCCCACCGGTGAGTCACAAACCCACCACTATTTTGGTCCTTGCCTCCTCAAATCACTTTGCTCATTTTTTTCTCGTTATTTTATATAAAGAGAGAGATTTTCCATCAACTGTACGAACAGGAATTTAAACTTGCTTGTTGGACATTCATGCTTTTGTTATCACATGTAGTTCCCTATTTGTGTTAGGGAAGCTTGCTAGCATGCTATTTCAGAGCTGCCGATTAGGACAGAATGGACTTTACTTCCTTCCTCTGTCTCTGCCTGTGCATAACCTCTGCTCTGGTAAACTCCAACTCCAGGAATCACTGTCGAAACCTGGACTGCCTCAGCCATCCATGCTAACACAAACCAGACGCAACACAGGAGGGGGAAATAATAGGCCACTGCTGGGTTTTTGTCGGGTAGCGGGGGGGGTGGGATTGGGGTGGGGGAAGGGGGAGTTTCAACTTTGACCCTTTTCCCTATTGTTTTAAAGAGGCATCACCTCCCCACGACAAGATGGATGGCATTTTAAGCTCATTACACTCGGGCCGGGAGTGGTTAATCTCGGTCCGGCCCACTGTGCTAATCTGGCTTGCTTTGTTTGCAGACCCGAGGACGTGGCTGCCAAAACGTGAGTCTGCGTTTGTTGTCTTTCATGAAAAACGCAACACAGTCCACACTCCATGATACCATGATATGGTGAAATGCTGTACTTTTCCAGACTGGATGGGCTGTTTGACTAGTTGCTGAACAAAGAAGGCTAATTCAACTGAGTGGTGCAAATAAGAAAGAGCCCAGACAAGCCATTCAGACTACAGGCATACCTCATGTAATACTCCTCACATTACCTCTGGACTTCATCCACCTAGAGCCAAACAACACTACAGAGTGGTGATCTCATAGTTGAAGGTCATTATTCAAAGACATAATGTTTCATGGCTGAGATAGTTGATGACTAGAGACACAAAGGCCAATTGGGGCACAGAAAGCAGCTGACTCAGAGATAAATCCGCAATCCGGCCCCCGCGTCGGGCGCAAAAACCGCTTGGCTCTGGGCCATGTCAGGGTTGGTTCTTAGATCCCAACCAGCGATGTAGTGGAGGATAAACGCAAGTAAACAGAGTTTACCCACCTCTCAAATTTCAGAAAAAGAGTTTATCCATGTCTTAGCCAAGTCCACCCTTTAATAGAATTTACATACCAAGTGCAATTTCTTACATTCCAAAATTACACAATGTCATTTATATGTGCACTAGAGACCATTAAAATGCACTGGGACTGTTCTAACATGTTTTGCATGTCTGTTTAAAACATCTCGTGTCACACCATGCATCCACCTCATCGTGCTCACCAAAGTTTACCCACCTCTGATTTTACCACTACACCCCTAAACCCCACCCTGTCCACCACTGAGAGATTACAGGTAGTGATGATGTTCCTGCCACCCCCCCTTGCCCGCCCCCCCCTTTCCCGCTCGGCCAAGCCATTCAGACGTCACCTGCACCTTTTGCCCTCTATCAGACGGGGGTATTGATCCTCTCTGATTGATCCTGGATCCCGTCCATCTGCTCTATGCCTGTGTCTACAACAAGCAGGGGGGGCAGAGATAGAGCAAGAAAGAGACAGAGAGAGAGGGAGGGAAGTAGAGAGACAAGGAGAAGAAGAGGGAGGGAGACAGAGAGAAAGAGAGGGAGGGAGATAGGGGAAGGGGTTGTCTGGCATGGACAGCTGGCCCTGATAACTAATCTGCTTCTGTGGGCTTTTTGTAAAACATGAACTGGGCAACCAGATACCATGAATTAATAAATAAACAATTATACTACAGAGGGCCTCCTGTTCAGTCCGAAACAAAAAAAGGACATTTGGAGGCCTTTGAGGCATTCATGTGCCCAGGAGCCAGTGGGGGCCCCCAGCCGCCCCCCCCCCCCCCAGCCGGCCCCCCTGAACGGGCCACAGAAATGGCGCACTTTAGACAAATAGCTGTAATCGCACGTCTCCGGTGCGGCCTATTGATCCGGCATTGTGTGTGTCTGAGAATGTTTGGCGTCTCATGGTTAGTTATTTTGGAGCACGTGAGCTGATTCAGGGGGGGTGGCCTGAGCTGCAGAACCCTGACTGACACACACACACACACACACACACACATGCGCGCACACACACACACACACATACACACACACACATGCACACACACACACACACACACACACACACAGACATACACACACACACACACACACACACACACACACACACACACACACACACACATACACACACACACACACTGTACTCATCCGCTGGGTGCCTGAGGGAGTGCAGGTTGTTGTGGAAGAGGCCTCATTGTTGCGGATTTGGGGGGCCTGTCAGGGGGTGATGTATGGCAGGGCAGATGCAGCAGGAGGCCACTGAGGGGGGTAGAGGTGAGCTGCTGAGTGTGTGTGTGTGTGTGTGTGTGTGTGTGTGTGTGGGTGTATGTGTGTGTTATTGTGTAGGTGTGTGTGTGTGTGCATACCGTTTTTTTGTGTGGCTATATGAGTGTAAGCCTGTGTGTGTGTGTGCGTGTGTGGGTGTATGTGTGTGTTAGTGTGTAGGTGTGTGTGTGTGTGCATACCGTTTTTTGTAAGTGTGGCTATATGAGTGTAAGCCTGCGTGTGTGTGTGTGTGTGTGTATGTGTGTAGGTGTGTGTCAATACTGTGTGGGTGTATAAGTGTACGTAGGTGTGTGTGTGTGTGTGACTGTGTGTGGGCGAGAGTGTATGTGTATGCCTTTGTGTGGGTGTGGGTGTGGGTGTATGAGTGTACATGTCTATGTATGTGTAAGATAGGAGGTGGTGGGAAGGGGGGGGGGGGGGTTGCGGCGCAGGCATGCCAGCAATGTGATGATTATCAAGGCCTGAAGACACAGGGGCCGTCTGTTCTGTTTGGGGCCCCGCCCTGGCCCGGGGCACGGGGCCGGCTCCCAGAACAGGTGTGCAGACAGGTGAGGGAGGGAGGGAGAGGGGGAGAGGGAGCGGACAGGGCAGGGCGGGGAATGTCAAGGGAAAGAAAACAGCCGCAGGAAAGAGAGAGAGAAGAAGGGGAGAGGAAGGGTGGATGTGTGTGTGTGTGTGTGTGTGTGTGTGTGTGGGGGGGGGTTGGATAGTCTTCTGACAGCCCCCATGTGTGTGTGTTTGCAGGTAGTGGAACAGAAGGTCAGGCCAGGTGGTAGTGGGTGGCAGAAGTTTGTGTGTGAGTGTTGTGTGTGTGTAAGTGTGTACATGTCTTTGTGTGTGTGTGTGTGTGTGTGTGTGTGTGTGTGTGGCATGAAGGTTGACCCCTTCACCAGCTGAGATGAGATGAGTGCTGGTAAAGCTGATGTTTTGACTTGTCCCCACAGATGGTCACTGCCATATTTTTGCACCCGTGTCCAGCAAGGATTTATGTGAATGCAGCGATTTGATTAGCCACCAAATGAACCTCATGAAAGAGGCTCATCAAGAGGCAAATAATCTCACCAGCTTCCATTCAGCACCTTAACGATTATCCTTATAGCTCCTTCACAACTTTTATAGGCCTTTATTACCTCTCTCTGTGTATCTCCTCCTTCTATCTCTCTCTCTATCTGTCTCTCTCTCTCTCTCTGTCTCTCTCTCTCTCTCTCTCACACACACACTCACACACACACACACACACACACACACACACTTGCGCACACACACACTTTGCTTTGTTCTCCAAATTTTTAAAATACTTGCAGTCAGTCACATCCCACGTTTTTATTTTTAATCAATTCTAACAATAGGAGCCTGCCTGCCTGCCCGCCTGCCTCTCTGCCTGCCTTCCCTGCCTCCCCGCCTGCCTGCTCACTCGCGCCCACTCCCGCCGCAAGTCTTTGAGGGGATTCTTGCGTGCTGCACTTCTATTAGTGGCTGGGGTGACCTTTGCTGACAGCAGAGCCGTGGGTGTGTGGGGACTCGGCAGAAGGGGGAAGTGGCTGAACTGAGCGCCTTAATGGCGGCCCTTCTGTGCTGCGCTGTGCTGCAAACGCGGCCGACCGCACATCGTTCTCGCACCGGCACTCGCACGACACAAAAAAAATGGCCACCTTTTTCAGTCAGTCGGTGATTCTCTCTGTCCGTGTTTCAAAGGTGCCTGTCTTTCACACAGAAACGCAACTCTATATATCGCTGAGGCAACCCAGTTGGCCAATTATAGTTGGTGGTAAAAATGTCTCTGATTTGCTCTGTGTGAAAAGTGCAGCTTGTGTGGTGTGAGTCTCGTGTGAGTTTGCGTATTTATGTGTGTGTGTGTGTGTTGGTGTGAGCGTGTGTGTGTGTGTGTGTTTGTGTGTGTGAGCGTGTGTGTGAGCGTGTGTGTGAGTGTGTGTGTGCAAGTGCGTGCGTACATGTGTGTGTGTGTGCGGCAAGAACGGAAAGAGGCGTCTGACCAAGAGAGCAAAACAAGGTTGATATGAGATTGAATGGGCTTTCATTATAAGCCAGCTAGATCTAGATGAAGTCTGAACAAGCCCCTTCACCGCAGGGAGCTGTTCGCTGTTGTGCTCGGTCCCCTTGAAATGAAGATGGATATCAGCAGATGACCGACAGAATCAAATGGGAAAAAGCTGGGAAATGTCATTAATTCTTAATCCTCTCTCTGTGGGCTTTGAGAGCATGTGTGTGTGTGTGTGTATGAGTGGACGAATGGATGTCTTTGTGTGTGTGAGTTTGGATACACATTATTGTGTGCTAGTGTTTGAAGGTAAGCGTATGTTTGTTGATGTTCTCATCTGTGTATGTGTGTGTGTAAATGTCTACAGATACATATGTACAGTATATACTGGTATGTGTGTTTGTGTTTATGTATGTGCATTGTTTTTCTGTGTTTTTCCACAATTGGTTGTGTGTGTGCGTGTGCATGCATGTGTGTGTTTATGTGTGGCGGTAAGCACATGTGTGCTAATGTGTTTGTTCATGTGCATCATTGTAATGTGTGTGTGCATCTCTGTTAGTGTATGTTTATAGATGCATATCAGCATGCATATATGCATATCCTTTGCTTTCATATGTGTTTTTTTTGTAAATGTGTTTGGGTGTGTGTGCAAGTGTGTATGAGTGTGTGTATGCGTATGTGCATGTGTATGCATGTATGTGTTCATACATGTATGATTCTGCATATGTGAACACATATTTTTCTGCCAGTGGAGCATTTCTGCCCCATTTTCGGCTCAGAAATGCTCCCTGCCAGTGGAGCTTTTGGCAGTATGTGTGTGTGTGTAGTGTATGTGTGTAGTGTGTGTGTGTGTGTGTGTGTGTGTGTGTGTGTGTAGTGTGTGTGTGTGTGTGTAGTGTGAGCCGAGTCCTGATGAATGGCTTTCAGGGGGGAACCGCAGAGGCACAATTAAGATTCCATCAGGATAAAGGTGACGGTGAATTATTTACATTAACGAGCCAGTCCTGCCGTGGCCGGCCTCAACAACACACCACGACACAGTGCACCACAGCGCACCACAACACAGCGCACCACAGCACACCACAACGCACCACAGCGCACCACAGCGCACCACACCACACCACACCGCACTGCACCACACCAGACTACACCACAGCGCACCACACCACACTGCACCACACCACACCACACCACACTACTACACCATACCACACCACGCCACACCACACCACAGCGCCTGACACTGCACTGCACGCCAGCCGCTGCCTTCCTCCGTCGGCCCATGGCCCCTCCTGCAAGTGCGAGCCAACCCTTTGAATTAATCAGACGAGCAGGGTGGTGCAGCCAGCGGACGGGTGGAGGGGGGTGGTGTGTGTGTGTGTGTGTGTGTGTGGGGAGGTGGGGGGGGTGGGGGTGGAGGGTGTGGGCCTCCAGGTCTGTTCGACTTCTCAAGTGTTTACTTGGAGGGAAGGAAAAAAGAAAATGTTCTCCCGATATTGTTATTCTTTTTTTTTTGCGCAATGCTTTCCTGCATGGCCTAACCTGAAAAAATGTAGATAGCTTGCGATACCGCATACCAGTTATTCCGATACCATGGTTGCTTCATTTGGTGTGAATGTGATTTAGCTCTCGTTTGGATCCGAGTGTGTCCTTTAACTGGTGGCTGAACCGCAGGGTCAGTCAGAGGTGAGGTGCAGTTTTAACCGCCTTGACCCTGTCCTGACAGGCTCTCAGACAGAACAACTGGATATCCATCAAACTCTTGCAATCAGGTCTGTTTGGAGGGTGGACATGCAAACATTTACATGCTTCCGCACCATTCAAGGAGACAGTGTGCTTCTTGTTTGGACTTGAATGCCTGAATGTTTGTTGGCAGAATTTAAACAATCGGCCATGTTATATTTTTCACCACATTACAATGGGCAGCTTAATGCGGAACAGTGCTTTCAAGGGAATGTTACAGATGTAATTTGACAGATAAGATTGTTCTAATTCACAAAAAATGTGTGTGTGTGTATCACAGTACCCTGCAAGCACGCTCCACAGCATGTTTTTCACGGCACCGCTGTTTACATTTGGACCATCCGTCCTTTTGATGGAAAATTATGTGGCGCTTATTCGAGCGAGTACAAATTACATTTTTGTTGGAACAGATGCAGAGCATATCCAGCCAAAGCCAGAACTGTTCAAACCCCTGTGTATGGGTGTGTGTGTATGTGCATGTGTGAGTGTGTGGGTGTGTGTGTATCTGTGTGTGTGTGTAGGTGTGTGTGTGTGTGGGTGTGTGTGTGTGTGTTGGACTCTGCAACTATCCCATTTCTCCACACCCTCCCAGGCACCCCATCAAATTAGGCATGCATTTTTCTTTGACGGATGCTTCAAGAATCTATTAAAAGTTTTTAAGTCGTTAGCTGTGCGGATTTGCTGGCCAAGAGCAGCATGTTCGACGTAGCGCCCTAATATTTCTGTGCTAATCATCCCTGCCTTGTCAGAGGTGATCGAGGCCGAGACATCTGGCATCCCTGACAACCCGATAGCCTGACCCTCGTCATTTAGCATTAACGAGAGGTGTTGCTAGGTTCCACCCGCGGGTTAATTACCATATTAATTAGCATCCTCCTTGGCCGATGACACACTGAGCCAGAATGTCAACGTGGCGTTCAGGGGCGGTGAAAGGACACACAATTAGTGCAAATGATTGTTGTTTGAAAATATAGCTCACTCACGTCCACCCCCACTCGTCCTCCGTCATCTGTTTCCTTTTCTCCCCCTCCCTCCCTCCCATCTCTGCGTGTGACTCATTCTTGATTTTCCACGTCCGTATCGCACACACTTGGTTACGGTGCCTGTCATTCGCATGAGGCTTGTTGCCAACGCCCGAGCCCCTGGACCCACCCACCCATGCAAGTCAAAACCCAGCGGGATGTGTGTTTACCGTGAGCTGGAATTTGCCACATTTTTTACACTTGGAACATTTTCAGAACCACACTATTTGACGGAGGAGACCTCGCCTCTCCTCTCCTCTCCTCTCCTCGTCTCGTCTCAAATACTTTAAGCATTTTAAAAGAGGCTTTGGGAGACAGAGCTGCAAATCCTGACATTGGGCATCCATGTATCTCTCATGGGAGACTGGAAGGCCACTTATCTGCAGACACCCAGCAGCCTCCATGACTCTCAAAGTCCCCATGAGATGTTTGGGCTTACAGAAGCACGTGGCTCGCAACTGGGGTTTGCAGAGATAGAAGGTCGCCTCTCAGTGTGAGACTAAGTCTAAAACTTTGGACTCGCTAACCGAGGGTGCATGTCCTTGACACATACTATCCTGAGGTGCACTCAACTTTGGCAGATTTTTTTTTTGACTGGAAAAGGGTCTGGCACAAGTAGAAAGCAAAACAAAGTTGATATGAGGTTTAATGGCCTTTCATTATAAGCCCGATGAAGTCTGAATGAGCTTCTTTACCGCAG
The DNA here is from genome assembly GCA_030347295.1 of Setipinna tenuifilis. Taxonomy (NCBI): domain Eukaryota; kingdom Metazoa; phylum Chordata; class Actinopteri; order Clupeiformes; family Engraulidae; genus Setipinna; species Setipinna tenuifilis. Next base: position 12,876,647 of record CM059276.1, on the reverse strand, counting down.
GGAGCTGTTTGCTCTTTTTGCTTGGCTTCTTGATGAAATGAAGATGGATATCCGTAGATGACTGACAGAATCTGCGTGTCACAGAAAATAGTGAAAGGTTGCAGGGTGTTGCCATCTTTCAGTGCGAAAGACGCTCTTTGGATTGCCCCTGAGGATACATGTCCTTTAGGTAGAGCAGGTCTGGTGCAGCTAGGTTGCCACTCTTTAGAAAAAGGGCGTGCTCCTGCCCGTGTGCTCTGGTGAGATTAAGCAGGAGAAGTGAAGGGGAACAGTTTTGAAAAAGAGAGGGGGAGAGCAAAGGCTAGAGAAAAAGAGTGAGAGAGAGGAAGAGAGAGAGAGAGAGAGAAACAGACAGAGAGAAAAAAGAGTGAGAGAGACAGAAAGAGAGAGAGAGAGGGAAAGGCCCTGGCCTTTCATCACTAAGTGATTTTCTGGAAAAGTTCATGGCTCACCTCAAGCAGTTCATAGCTGCACAAACACGACCATCTATTAATGTAATACATGGGTGAGGCTAGGCCTTGCTCATTAGCCATTTTCTTAGGAATACAAGGTGTCACCATTAATGCAATCCACGCTGGAGAAGGTGAGGGGGAAGACGCCGCAAGCTTGCCATGCCCTTATGGTTCACCTTTTGTCTAATCCTTTTTACCAGCACCGAGACTTTCAGCTGCCAGGGAAGATTTTTTGCTTGCATGCTCGGACAAACTGCTGATCCGAGCTTGCAACACTGTTCATACATGTAGCTGTTAGAGGGATTCCTGTTTGCCACTCCTATGCCCAGGGACTGGTTTTATACATGGCTTTTATGCCTTTCTTAATTGCATAGAGGAAAGGTAGTTATGGGTAGTTATGAATAAGCAAATGAATAAGCAAATACAGTAGTCTGATTGTGTAGATATAAAGCTACCCCTTTCACTTTTTTTTTTAAACCTCGTCCTCCACAACTTCACCCCCCCCCCCTCTCCTTCTCTCTCTCTCTCTGTCTCTCTCTTGCGTGTCTTCTACTCTTTCTGTCACTCTTTTTTTCTCTTCCATTCTCTTTCTCTCTCTCTCACACACACTCTCTCTCTCTCCCTCTCATTTTGTTTCCTCAGGTGTATTTGGCCTTCCATAACCACAAGTGTTGTGTATCTCCGTGCTCCCCTCCCTGCTGTGCTCAGAGCACGGTGCAAGGTTGACATGACGAGTCGAGTGTTTTATAAGTCGGTCGAGGCAGGAGGTGAGTGAATGCGCTGACAGACAGTGTCTGCTACTCGACATTGGTGCATGTTCCTCCCCAAGAGGCTGTTCTTTCTCTCTCTCTCTCTCTCTCTCTCTCTCTCGGTTTTTCTCTCTCTATTATTTTCTTTTGCTCAGTAACACTTTCTCTCATTCTATCACTCCTACTGTCCTTTTCTCTTCATATTTTGCTTTCTCTCCTTTTTTTCTTGGTCTCCTCCTCTCTCTTCATCTGTCTATCTATCTATCTCTTTCTCTCTTTTTCCGTCTCTCTCTCTCTGCCTCTACCCCCACTGTCTTTGTAAGAGGGAGGAGATGAGTGCATCCCGCTGTGTGACTCTTAAGGCATGATAAGGCCTGATTAATAATGCAAGCGCATTTAAGACAGGCCCTGGAAAGAGTACTCCCCCAACTGGGCAAGCAGAGGCGAGGAGAGTCGAGGCGAGTAGAGGCAAGGCAGGGCAGAGTTGGTCAGCCAGCCTCATTTGCCTCACGAAGACTCAGCTCTGTCAGCTCTGGCTCCTGCAAACACACAGCATCAGAGCAGCCCCCACATTATGTACAGTACAACCACGAGGTGCAGGCAGAGGAGGAGGAGGAGATAAGAAGGAGGAGGAGGGAGATGAGGAAGCGGGGGAGAAAAGAATGGGGAGGGGGGTTACTCCGGCTACAAAGTGTCTTCAGCCGGTGATACGCAGAACGCCCACTGATGGAGATGGTGGGGAACGGCAGGCGAATCAGAAGGAGTGAGCCCCAAAATACACGCCTGGGCTGTTGGCGGTTTGTCTCTGAGGTTCAGACACATGCCGGTGTGCATGTAAAAATCATAACTCCAACAATCCTGCAGAAAATCATAACCCCCACAGTCCCTTGATACCCCTCCCCCCTCCCTCCCTACACACACACACACACACACACACACACACACACACACACACACACACATAAACACCATCACACACAGTGTATGCTTCACTGACATGATTATTAAATACAAAGTAAGAGGGGAAAAAATGGACATGTTTTATTCATCAGGTAACCGTCTGAAGTGTCTGTGCGGGCGTCCTTCAGGCCGTGTGACAGGAACTGGGTCAATGCCCCTGTGCCTGCTGGTGCCAGTGTCAGTCGTGACAGGTAGGGGGAGAGTGGGTGAGCAGCCACCGGTGATTTTCATTGGCTGGATCATGCGAGCGACTGTACTGCTTTGTGTGGGTTCGTACATCTTGCTTCAGCTCAACTTTGGAGTTGTATGATGAAAAGTTGGGTTTGTACTTCTTTGTGCCTCTTTGAACAATGTTTATGCAACGCCCAGTCAGCTCTCCTCCTCTCCCTTGGAGAAGCAGACCCAGAGAAACACTGTCCCTCTGGGAAAACTGTGACAGATCCCTCATTGTTTCTGTTTTCTCCATTCTTCTTAAAAAAAACTCCCCCGAAATGCTGCAAACTTCACAATGGTGTGGGATGGCTGAAAAAGGGAATTACAAAGATTACATTTTCGACTCTTTGATCTTCCATGTTTGGAGGTTGGTGCATGTGTGTGTATGTGTGTGTGTGTGTGCATGTGGGGGGGGTGGCATGATTGTGTGTGGATGAGTCTATCTTGGGAGAGGGGCTACAGTGATGTGTGTCTGTGTGTGTGTGTGTGTGTGTGTGTGTGTGTGCGTGTGTGTGTGTGTGTATGTGTGTGTATATGTGACTGTCCTTGAGGGCATTTTTTCATCAGAAAAAAAAAGAAACGACGGGGAGTGAAAGTAGACACAGCGAGTGTGGGTTGTTTGTTTACAGTCTAAGTCACCCACCTAACAGGCCTTCCAGGGCCGCCCCGAGGCAACCAGCTCTACCGTGGGCAGCAGCTCCCTTCACCCAGCCACAGAAAACGAAGGAGGGAGAAAAAGGAGAAAGACAAAGAGGGAGAGAGAGAGCGAGAGAAGGAGGAAGAGAGAGAGAAAGAGAGAGGGACAGAGAAAGAGAGAGAGAGCGAAGGAGGAAGACAGAGAGAGAGAGGGAGAGAGGAAGAGAGAGAGAGAAACAGTGAGACAGAGAGAGAGAGAGAGAGAGACAGAGAGAGGAGAGAGAGAGAGTGAGAGAGAGAGAGAGAGAGAGAAAGAAGTGAAAGAAGACGTGCATAGCCCTCAGCCATTTTCTCCGTGTCCGCCTCGCAGTAAGATGTGGAGTGAACGCTGAACCTCAGCCTCCTATGCAGCCGCGCGCAAACAAACACAAACTCCCCGTGTCACACAACTGCTTATTAAGTCACAGGCACACTAGCAATTGCTCTCTGCAGCCAGTCAAAATAATGCATAAAAAATAGTTTGTTGTTAGTTAGTCTCCCTAGCTCTCTCTTTCTAGCTCTCTCTCGCTCTTGCTCTCGCTCTTGCTCTCTCTCTCTCTCTGTTTGTGTATATGTGTGTCTCCCCCCTTTTTCCCCACCTCACCTTCTGCATGCTTTTTTAACCCCCCAGACCCAGGCTGCTGATGGAATACTTCCCAGGTTTAAAAAGAATTTATGAAAGTCTGCATAACCAAGGTGGAGTGTTGGGCTTTTGTGTTGAGAAACAACTACAGCACCGAGGACAGAGGGAGACAGTGGGAGTAGGGAATGGGACAAGGAGGATAGGAGGAGGATGAGGAGTAGGAGGAGGAGGAGGAGGAGAAGAGGGGCAGAGACGTGGGAAGGAGAGGAGGGTGAGCAGATTGAGTAGGCGAGTGTTTCGGGAGGTGTCGGGGCGAGGAGCTGGAGGAGAGATGGGGGGAAGATCCCTGGTGTCCTGCCGTTTTTAGTGTACGCTGGCTAGCAGTGCAAAACAACACAGACGCGGGGGCCGGTGATCTCTGGGGGGACTGGGGATGGGGGGGGGAGTTGCTGCGGGGGAGAGCCGCAGACCACATTTCCACTGGCGGCCTCTTGCTCTCTCACCCCCCATTTTGCACGGGGAGGGAGAGAGCGGGGGCCCCGGCACAAACCAAAATCACCATGCGGCACTGCACTATGACAAGACATGAGAGTCAGGCACCTCTTCACCCCCCCTCCACTCCCTGCTCTGAGGGATTTCATCTGCAGATTGAAAAAAACAAGATGACAAAAATGTGTCCTCTAACCATGTATACTTATGAGCTGTACTGATAGTTTTATACTTCATTCTGTCTATATTATATATTTCTGACCATCACCTTCATCAAACCTTGTCAAACTCCTAACCCAAGATGTAACCATACATTGTAAAAAGCAGTTTCAACATATTGTGTATTTATAACCTGAGCATCTGTGGCTATAGTATATAGGGGAACGACCATCCAAGTAAAAAAACATGTCCAAACCACCAGACCATCCCATCACCTCCTGCCTTCTGTCTACACTGTGATCCACGCCCCCATGTTTGTGTAGCATTGTGTTGTGTTGTTTTGTGCACCCCATCTCTGTCACGGAGGCCAGGTTACCAGAGTCTCTGCTATGGCCCAGGCTCTCTCTCCTGTCTGTCTGCCCAGAATCTAATAAGAGATTACATCTCCTCCCTGCTGGCTATCACCTACACTCACCAGATCCCACTCAGTCTGCTCGCTTGGCAATTACAGACCTAACAAGCACCAGGAAATTTCATTATTTTCAGACTATCTGACCAAGAGGCCGGTATATTACAAAAACATGGCATGTATCATATGCAATGTATTAGTGCAAAACATGTGAAACCTATTGTGGACAAAAAGGAAAATGTCACAAAGGAACCTAAAATAGAGTAGAAAGAATGTGTACTGACATTTTACCAGAATTTATGAGCTTGATTTAATTTGTTTCATTTGTTTGGTTGCTACAGCATGGGATTGATATAAAAGGCCAAAGCTAGGGTCATTTCCAAAATCCACCTCTATTATGGATATAAGGCATAATTATTATTATTATTATTATTATTATTATTATTAGTAGTAGTAGTAGTAGTAGTAGTATTTTAGGTCAGGCTTTGGCAGAGAAAATGGACTTAAGAAATCAAATTAGCAGTAATTAGCACATGACTAACAAGGTGCATCTAACTGCAACGACTGAAATGATTTTTTTGTAAATGTGTTCCTATAAAAAAAAAAGCAGCAACAATACTGTGACAATCAGCTAATCGTTTTCCCATCAGCGCCTTCATAGCTGTATTTCTGAGGCAAGATACATAATCAAATTCACAGTCTGAGGACATCACATATGGCCACAGTCTGCTCTGTAATACCGACATCAAACAATAGCAAATAACCCCCAAATACTGTGCAATCCATATTAATAACCTCACAGTACCCAGATTTTATGTTGCATATCAATGTAAAGCAGCGCTCAAATGATCTTTCATTGCTTTTATTTATTTATTTTTCAAGCCCAGACACCCGTGTAGTGTATAAATGCAATGAGACATCAGAATAACACAAAGCAAGGACAAAAGTGTGGACTCATTAAACGCTTGAGTTAGTCATCAGCCTCTCCCTCTTAGCATATGCATGCATGTATGTATGGTTGTATGGGTGTGTGTGTGTGTGTGTGTATATGTGTGTGTGTGTGCTTGTGTGAGTGTGTGTATGCATATAGAATGCCTTGAAAAGCACAGCTTGGGCTTAAAATGGGGCAGGCAATAATTGGGGATCTATGATGTGTCTCTAATTTGCAGCGTTTTGAATTTCATACGACAGCTGAGGAGCCAGACGGCCACTCTTGTCCGTGTCAAGCACCTTCAGCTTGCGGACAGCAGTGAGTGCCGTTGCCTAGCAACCGTTGGGAAGCTGCAAAGAGCATGAGAGAGAGAGAGAAAGAGAGAGAGAGAGAGGTAGAGAGAGAGAGAAAGAAAGAAGAAAGGGGATCCCTCTCCAAAACAAAACACCATTCATTCTCGCTTATTCATGCCTTTGTTTGGACAGCTATTTTGAGCCGCAGAACATTTTCTTCAACTCGAAGACAATTTTATTTTTAGCTTTTGTTATCCACGTAGCTCAGGATAGCTTCTCTGCGCTCATCGATTGTTCATCTCGTCCCATTGAGCCGTGGAGCTACGTAACGTCCGCGTACCTTAGCAGGGCTGCATGGGTGTGCATATGTAAAAGAGGCTTTAGATAGATAGAGTGTGGTGGAGGGACAAGGTCCACTGCCATCTGGTCTGGTCTGGCTGAAGGCGGTTTCTCCTTTCTCCTCCCCTCCTACTCCAGCTCCCTGCATCATTAAAAAAGACCACCAGAGCCTCGGCCAGATTTTCAGCGCCCCTCGACAACCCCCACAGAAACACTGCCAGGCTAGTTCAAACGCAGCCACAACTCAGGGATGAATCCCTCTGTGTGTGTGTGTGTGTGTGTGTGTGTGTGTGTCTTCCAGCAATGGGTTTTGTAAGCATTAAAAACGGCTCCTCCGTCCATCAATCCTTCTATCTACCTATGCAGCCACCCATAACAAATCCCTGCTTACCCACAGTGCTGCACAGTCAAAAAAAAGAAAAAGCGTGCCTCATGCGTGCCATACACACACACACTCACACAGACACAGACACACAGACACACACACACAGACACACACACACACACACACACATGCAAACACATACATACACAAACACACCCACACACACATGCAAACACATGCAAATACATACATACACACATACATACACACAGACACAGACACAGACACAGACACACACACATGCAAACAAAAACACACGTGTATGAGTTTGTGTGTGATTCATCTCAATTTGTTTCCATGGAAGCATCTGTCAGTAGGGTCACTGGTTTCCATTGAGGTGGAGGCATCAGGGAGTGACTGGCACTCACACGTGGAAGCACCCTGGAACAACACCACAGAACAGTCGAGGGGTTCCTTGACAAGGCAGAATATAGGCACCCAGATGCATTAGGCTCCACCTGAGTAAAATCCCACAAAAACATCAAGCACCACCATGTTCCCTCAGTCCAGAGGATTCTCTGCTGCTTTTCTCTCACTCACGTCCTCTGAATCACTCCCACCAAAGAGGGACAAAAAGAATATAGGGAGGGGGAGATATGGTGGTGGTGGTGAGCGGACAAAAAAAAAGAGTGTGAGAGACCCAAACTGAAAGAAAAAGAGAGAGTGAGAGAGAGTGAGAGAAAGAAAGGAGCATGACACACTCGCAAATCAAACGAACAATGCGGTTCCTGGAGGGCTCTTCAGAGGCAGTGTGTGTGTGTGTGTGTGTGTGTGTGTGTGTGTGTGTGTGTGTGTGTGGTGGGGGGGTTGCTACAGCAATGAGTTAGTGGTGTGGTGTGTAGCAAAGGGGTAGTGAGATTCTCTCTCCTGTGCGGCCGTCTTTTGGACCGTCTTTTCACCACATCACCATCACCATCCCCGCGGGCGGCTGTGGCATCGGCGGTGCCATCTCCCCCCCTCTGTCCACTCCCGGCAACGCAACGGCAGCGTGACAACCTGGCAGATGATGATAAATGTGTGAGTGGAAAAGCAATTACTGAAGCAGTTAGATATGTTAGGCTGCCAGCAGTTGTTGTAAATAGGTTGTAGTTCGTTCGCAGTGACTGGTGTGCTGCACAAGGTGGAGGGTGGAAAGAAAAAAAACAGATTTCTTCCATTTCATGAACACTCACAGTTCAACGCACAGAGACTGTAAACGCCCTGTTGCAAACGTCTGAATGATGCGCCACCGTGGGTACCACAGGCATTTAAAGTATTTACCCAGGAGTCTGTTATCTCTGTCTGTTTCTTTGCACATAGTTGAGTGCCTCACTCAGTCAAACTGGTCAGGGTGCTTTCTTAAATCATGTTCAGATATCATTTGTATATCTAAGTCACAGGACCCTTTTTAAGACATCTGGGTTAAAGTGAGTTACCCTGGCTTTACAGAATTAAAGGCTTTGTCATATAATGGTTCTACCCATACACAAAACACAGGACATTTCATCTGTTATGGCTCATTTACATGGAAGAAGAGCTGTGCTTATTTAAACCAACTGGCTTTGTAAGGGTTAAGAACAAGTATGTGATATGGCCTTTTATGGTCTGACGCTGAATTACCCTGTCTGACCCAGATGCAATAAAAAGAGGCAATATGGACGCCAGTATACTCATGCACTCAGATGTGCAGAGATATAAGCACACATTTAGGTGCTGTGGTTTGCTGATGCACAGGGGATGACACATGTGTCACATGCGGCATGATGGAGGGCTGTCAGAGTCATGCTCGTCCCCCCTGAAAGTTGCCTGTGATAGACTGCTGGTAATGTGTGTGTGTGTGTAATGTGTGTTCTCATGCCCTTGAGTCTGTCTGCTGCTGAACAAACATAAAGCTTAGTCTCCATCTCCTCTGCTCTCCTCGTCTCGTCTCTTCTCTTCTCTCAGACATATCCCAGCCTTGCCTAATATAAAGCTTGCTAAAAACAAACCAGTCCTCTAAGTGTGTGTGTGTGCGAGCGCGCGCGTGTGTGTGTGTGTGTGTGTGTGTGTGTGTGTGTGTGTGTGTGTGTGTGTGTGTATGTGTGTGTGTGTGTGTGTGTGTGTGTGTGTGTGTGTGTGTGTGTGCGTGTATGTGTGTGTGTGTGCGTGTATGTGTGTGTGTGTGCGTGTGTGTGTGTGGGCGCTAGCTGAGAGTCTAGCTCTGCTGGGAAATAGCCCACGCAGCCCTCTGTGTGAAGCCTCTGTATTCAGAGCGCATGCTACTGCGGAGGGACTAGAATGTCAGGCAGAACAAAGCCTGCCTCACACCTGACACCCCAATAGTCCCCCCCCCCTCCCTCATAAACACACACCACACACACACACAACACAACATACACACACACACTGACACTACCAAACATACACACACTATGACACTACCAAAAATTCACACACAAACAGACACACAGACACACAGACACACAGACAAACACACACACACACACACACACACACACACACACACACACACAACCACTTTGCGCTGCCCCCTCTCTCACCCCTGCCAGGGTCTGCATTCGGCAAGCTCATTTGCGCAGGATTTCATTTTGTACTCAGTCACACACACACACACACACACACCCCCACACACACACACACACAAACAAATTCATAAGCATACACCGGGCAAAAGCTATCTCTCTCAAAAAAATGTCACCCTTCCTGTATTGACGAGAAAACATTTTCCGTTCCTAATGTGCTGCTGGTGCCTGTGTGCCCTGTGTGTGTGTGTGTGTGTGTGTTGTGTGTGTGTGTGTCTGTGTGTGTGTGTGTGTGTGTGTGTGTGTGTGTGTGTGTGTGTGTGTGTGTGTGTTGTGCGTGTGTATGGGGTCTCTATCTCTGTCTCTCTCTCTGCTCTCACCCCAGCCCACCTCTGACTCATGGCTGGGTGCTGAGTGCTGTTTGCTGGGGCGCCTGCCTATCACACCACCCCCACGCCCCCAAACCCGCCAAACCCCTCAAACCCCCCCATCATCGGGTCTTTGCACCTCTGGATCCAGTGCATCTCTCCCCCGCTCAAAGTGTAAACAAGCGAGAACAAGTGAGGTGTATGGCTCATGCAAACGCATTCATCATCATCATCATCATCCTCATCATCATGATTGTCTGTGAGGGCGGTGGTGCGTGGGGTGTGTCAGTGAATGACTGCTATCATCACACACACACACACACACACACACACACACACACACACACACGCACCCACACTGTCGTGTCTTGAGTTGGGAGTGCGAGGCGCTAAAACAAGGTCACTCTTTTGTGCCTCTGGCGGAAGATGTTGATGAGGTGTTGGCTGGTGGTAAAGTGAGGCGTCTGTGTGTGTGAGTGTGTGTGTGTGTGTGTGTGTGTGAGGGTGGAAAAGGGTAGAACACAGTGGTGGGGGGGGGAGTGTGGTCTGTGTTATATGTGTATGTGTGTGTGTATGCGTGTGTGTGTGAATGTATGCATGTGTATGTGTGCATGTGTGTGTGTGTGTGTTTGTATGTTTGTTCGTATGTGTGAGCGAGTGTATGTTCGTATGTGTAATTGAATGAGTGAGTGTGGGTGTGTGTGTGTGTTTGTGTCTGTGTGTTTGTATGTTCGCATGTGTGTGTGTGTTTGTATGTTTCTGTATGTGTTTGTATGTTTCTGTGTATGTATGTGTGTGTATGTGTGTGAGTGAGTGTTTGACTGTGTGTTTGGTGTTTAATCTTGTGTGACTGTACCCGATGAGCTGTGGGTTGGAGGTTGGCGGTGGGAGAAGGGGCAGGGCCAGCGCTGGATTGGCGCGGCTTAGTGTGCGGCCGCCGCTACTGTGCCCACTGTCCTCCCCGCTCGCTGCCATTGTCATCGCCGCATCCGTGGGCGCTCGTAAATAAAGTTAGCGCCAGCTAATTCCCTTGACATTTACACAGCTATCTCAGGCCCCCAGTGACTCAACGCTAGCCAAAGAGGGAGAGCGGGAAAGAGAGAAAGGGAATGGCAGAGAGAGCGAGAGAGAGATAGAGAGACAGAGAGAGAGAGAGGGAGAGGGAGAGAGGGAGGGAGTGAGAGAGAGGGAGCAAGCGAGCAAGAGAAAGTTGGAGAGAGAGAGAGAGGACGTACCAAGTGTAAAGTACAGGATGAATGGGACTGTTTATCCAACCACTGCCAAGAACTCAGTTTAAAACGTGCTTGCCC